>VBSM01002608.1:160626936-160685087 GCA_008086735.1 Cheirogaleus medius | reverse complement strand
AGCTGTACCCGGAACTAGGCGCCATCTTGTAATGGCGGAACACCGCGCCCCACAAGAAACTATGACACATGCTACAACATGGATGAACCTCAAGGACATTATAGTAAGTGAACTAAGCCAGTCACAAAAAAGACTGCGTGATTCTATTTATATGAGGTACCTAGAGTAGTCATATTCATAGAGACAGAAGTAGAATGGTATTTGCCAGAGGCTGGGTGAGGGGATTAATAAATTTACAGTTTCTGTTTTGCAAGATAAAGAGTTCTGGAGATGGATGGTGGTGATGGTGGAATGTGTGTAATATGAATGTACTTAATAAATATAGTTAATACCACTTTAACTATACACTTAAAAATGTTAAGATAGTAAATTTTATGTTATGTGTATTTTATCACAATAAAAAAATCAGAAAAAATTAAGTGTGTGACTGCTGTAATTTTGAGATCTTTGCAACAACATTGTGTTGAAGTCATTATTACTGTTTCTATACTGTTTCTACTGCTTTATACATTTGGTTGTTATGTGCATAGATAGTAAGTGTTATATCTATGTCCACAGATACTCTTACAGGTTATATTTTTATTGTAAATTGCAGCTTTTAGCATTATAAAGTATTCTTGTTGTGGTATTGTAATTCACCACACCAATGAATTAAAGAAAAAAAAAATCTCAACAGATGTAGAAAAGACACTGAATAAAATTCAATGCCTTAGCAAACTAGAACCACAAGAGACATAACTAATGTATTAAAACCTACTGACAAAATAACTACAGTAAATATAATAAGCAGTGGCAAAATATTGA
Source organism: Cheirogaleus medius (assembly GCA_008086735.1). NCBI lineage: Eukaryota > Metazoa > Chordata > Mammalia > Primates > Cheirogaleidae > Cheirogaleus > Cheirogaleus medius. Next base: position 160,684,283 of record VBSM01002608.1, on the reverse strand, counting down.
AGGATTTTCTTTGATATTAGAAATAAGACAAGGATGCCCAATATCATCACTTCTATTATTCAACAGTATATAAGGGATCCTAGCCAGTGCAATAAAATGAAAAAAGAAACAAAAGGTATAGGTATTGGAAAGAAAAAAAGAAGCAGTCATCAAACACCAATTATATGATTGTGTACATAGAAAAGAAGTACAAAGAACCAACAGTAACAAACCATTTTTGTAGAAGAAAAACAAAATACAAGGACTTCCTCTACCACATAGAAATACCTATTATAAAACTATAATAACTGAGGCATTATGCTTTGGGCACAGAGAAAGACAAACATAAAGACAATGGAACAAAAAGAAGCCAGAAAGTATTATATATATATATGGACTTGATTATTTTAATATAATTGCACATTGGTGTGGAAAGGATGGACTTCAACTGAGTATCCAAATGGAGAAAAAATAATTGACCCTTATCTAACATAATTCACAAAAATCCACAGTTCCATGTGGATTACAAATTTCATTGTAAGAGGCAAAAGAATAAAGTTTTTAGAATATAGCATCTTCATGACCTTAGGATAGGAATGAATTTCATAAATAACCAATCTTCTATATCCTTATGATTTTTTTGTCCATTTCTATCAATTACAGAGAGAGGGATACTACAGTCTCCAACCAGGATATGGATTTGTCTATTTCTACCTTTAGTTCTGTCAGTTTTTGCTTTGCTTATTTTTACTAGGTATATTAACAATTAGAATTATGTCTCTTCCTATTGAATTGACCCTTTTATCATTATGAAATATTTTTCTTTATCTCTAGTAATACTCATTGTCCTTAAGTCTATTTGGTATTAATAGAAACACATGAGCTTTCTTATCTCTACCATCTGTATGGCACATCTTTTCTCACCCTTTACTTTCAACCTATCTCTGTTTTTAAACAGACTCTTGCTTTTAAAAATCTATTATATTTTAACAATCTCTTTTAATTAGAGTATTTAGTCCATTTACATTTAACATAATTATTGATACAGCTGGGTTTAAGTCTGCCTTGTTATTTTTTTCATCTACAATTTGTTGTTCTTTTTCTTTTCCTGTATTATTTTAAATTAACTAAATGGTTAATATTACATTTTTTCTCTATTAGCTTTGTTTTATTAATCAGCTTTATTGAGGTATAATTTACATTAATTTTTTAACTTATGAGAAATCTCTCTTTAAAATGTATTTATTATAAAGACATAATACAATAATATATTCAGTTTCACCTGTTTTTCTTCTGTTAAATTCAATTAAAATAGAAATGCCTTTTTAAAAAATAAAACGTTAAGGATATAATTTGATGAGTTCTGACAAACGTATAGTCATGTAATTACCATCAAAAACAAGATATAAAGCATTTCTATCATCCCAAAAAGTTCCTTTATCCCCTTTGAAGTCAATCTCCTACCCTTTGCCCTGACGTCAGGCACTACTTTCTATCACCTTGATTCTATCTTTTTCAGAATTTCATATAAATAACATCATACAGTATGCCTTTTATGTCTGGCTTCTTTCACTTAGCACAGTGCTTTTGAGGTTCATCCATGTATCAATAGTTCATTCCTTTTTATTGCTGAGCAGTATTTCACTGGATATGGATAGTCCACAATTTGTTTACATATCCACATAGTGATAGATATTTGGCTTCGTTCCAGTTTTTGGTTATTATGAATAAAACTGTTGTACATTTGCATGGAAGTCTTTGTGTGGATGTGTTTTGATTTCTCCTAGGTAAATTCCTAAGAGTGGGATTGCTGGGTCTTACAGTAAGTGTATGTTTAAATTCAGAAGAAACTTTCAAACTTTTCCAAAGTGGGTGTACTATTTTGTATTTCCGCCAGGAATGTAGGAGAGTTTTGATTGCTCTATATCCTCACCAACATTTGTCTTGTCAGTTAATGTTAGCCATTGTGGTGTGTAGAAGTATCTCATTTTTATCTAAATTCCCCTCAATTTTACTAACTAGAAATTTAAACTATGCCAGATAAGAAATCAATAGTTAAATCAAATAATAACCCTAAGATCTTAATATCTACTTTTTTGTTTGACTTTAGAGAAATCTCTTAAGAACAAATAGCTTGTAATGAAGAAACACTTACAGTACATCAGTTTCTTCATTTTCACCTCAGTTTTGTTCTCCTCTCAAATCCAACTAAAATATAAATTAATGCTTTTTATTTTAAAAAAGACAATTAAGACTATTTATACTTTATCATCTATACTCATGTATTTTTAAAATTTTCTACAAAGGAAAAAGGAATGAGAATAATCTTAGACAATAGGGGCAACATATATTGCTATTTTCATTTTAGAAACTCAGTAGTAAAATCATAGAGCTACAATATCATCAAATTCAGTAGATACTCTTGATTTTCTCTTAAAAGTCTAATAACATATTTTCTTCCTTCATTTATAAATGAAAACTCAGTGTGGCCACTAAAAAGTAATTCACTGCAACCTCCAATAATCTGATATTTGCCTAGTATCTTTATAAGGTCATAGGGTTTTTCCACCCATTTGGTAGCAAAAGTGGTACTGTACATCTATTGTACCTTTTGCCCCTTCTCCCTTTCTCCACTCTGAAGCCCAATACCCTCCTAGACAACCACCACCAAAATATTTAAATGAAGACAAAGCAAACACCATGTTATCCACAAGTTATAGATAAATGAAACTTGGAATAAATGCGAGTCAATTTTTCTTCAATATTTATTATTTTTATATTTTTTCACTTAATGCCACATAAATCCTAAGATGTCAGCTCTTGGAATAAAGAAAGATAATTTCAAAGTATATTTTAGCAAAAGAACTTATAATGAAATTAGCATTTGTGAATTATAGCAGGTCAACAAGGCCATGCTGCTTGTTAGGCACATTGCTTATCAGTCAAAGCTTTATCAGTCGGTTCCATCATTTCAATACTTTGGCCTACCACACTACTTTGAAACATAATATAATTCAGGGCAGTTCTGTGATAAAGAACAACTCAGCATTACTCAAAGGGAGTCAGTTCATATTTATTGAAAAAACAGAACATAACTGTTTCATTATGCTATTTTTAATATACTAATTCTGCCTTTCCAACTTCTCTCCAAGTATTTGTTTTGTGTGATCAATTTTCCTTCTCTTTGTCCCTTTTATCAGGGTAGAGTTTGTTAGTGTTGTTATCTTGAAATTTCCTTCCTGTTTAATAAAACCAACTGGATCAACTCATACCATGAGTTCTTTCTCTAGTACCAATTTCAAGACAAAGGTCCCTAAGACATTATGGCAGATCATTAAAGCTTTCACAGATATAGATCCCAAAGAGTCATAAGCTTTTACATTAGTAGAAAAGATGTATCTGTGTGCATATATGCATGTGTATACACATACACACATACACACACACATACATATACACATATGATAATTAGTTCTACAAAGTATGAGAGGTTGTTTTTAGAGAATTTTGTTCCTGGATCAAAATTTAACAAGAAATATCCATAGCAAATCAGGATCTATCTGAAATAATTAGTTGGAGGAAAAATTCTAGGGCTTAGGCAGCATGGACTTAGTGACAAATAAGAAGGCTCCAAAAGAGAGTTCCCCAAAGATATGTTAGGAGAGGTCTGAGAAGTCAACAGGTGATTCTGGAATTGAAGCAAATGGGAATACAACCAACAGGCCACAGTAAGGGCTAGCAGCAGGACAACCTAACGAGTTCTCAGCTAATTTCTGTGACAGTAAAGGAAAAGGGAAAGAAGAGACACTCGGGCATTAAACCATGGACCAAGAATCACAACTCTGAACAAACTGTCCTGAAGGAACCTTCCACACAGGCAGAGCTAATAACAAGTGTGCCATCCCTACAGCCCTGAAAATTTCTCTTTCATTGATGAAGCAGAGAATAGTCTTATCCCTGAAAATAGGAAGTCCTATAGAAATATGTAAGTAAGTTCAACAAGAGAAATATTTTCTTAGACAGACCTCTTTGTTAGGATGTGATTTTTTGACTTGGGGAAATATTCCATTCTGGTACAGAAGAAAACAAATGAAATAGATGAAATTCATTGTGTTAAATTTAGAGAAGTTAGTAACTTATGAGACATATTAGACAAAGTAAATAAAGCATATATGTGTGACCAAAGATACAGAAGGACAGATGGAGCAAGAGATACCAAATATTCATGAAGCACTAAAAATATGAAGAGCAACAAAGGCCCTAAATATTCACGACACAGTAAGTATGCATGAGACATATAAAGCCCTCAATATGTGTAAGGTCTTGATTCAATTACTCATTGGTGACTTATTCTGGCCTGTCCACTACAGTAAAATTCATGACTGCTCAGCACACTAACTGGCAAGCTACAGCTATGGCCAAGTGTACTTGCCCCGAGACCCTTCTATAGAGCAAGTGTGTATCGCTGGCCTCAGGCACGTTTCATCTGATTGCCCTGGCTCAAACCTCAACCCTGGTCCTCTTCACAACCCCACTATCAGTGGAAAGCTGAAGTGACAGAGTGGGAGTCAGGACATGAGAACATTATCTAACCCAGGATTCAGTTTCTAATCCACTGGCACCCTACCCTTCTTTTTATCTACTTTTTTGTTTCTTTTATTTTTCTTTCTTCTTTTAGTGGACCCCTCTCACTGCACACTGATTTTATATATTTATATATGTTTTTCTTCTTCTTTCTATTTTTTTTATTTCTACTGTATCCTAATAGTGTTAATCTACCCCATCACTTTCTCCTTGTTCCTCACTGTGTATTCCACATTGATTTAAAAACCAAATTAATTTTGAACATCCTCATTTGGTTTGTAAGCCTCTCTGATCCATGTAAGCCTCTCTGGAATAGCTTGCTTGGTAGCATATCTGGAGGCTACCATCGTGCCAATGTCATTGTCCACAAGGCACATGAACAGAGACAGAGACTTCAAAGACTTCTGCTCCTCTCATTTTATTTAGGCACCTGAGCCCACCATCTATCCTAAGTTCACCTAGGCTCTAAATCTCTCCTTACAGCTCACTTCCCAAGCTGTAACAGGTTTAAATTGTCTCTACAGGACCAAAAACATGTCACATTGAGAGAGTGAACTAACCTAAGTATTGTAGCTACAATAACAAAGTTTAATATTTCTCTCCATTTATTGCCTCTATTAAACATCAGCCAAACTTCAGAAAATAATCTTAATGAAATAGTGCTAAAGTCTGGTCTTTAGCCACAAAATGAGAGCCCATGAGAAATAAACAGAGAATGTTATTAGCTATATAAAAGAGGTAAGAAATTATCATTACTGATCATAATTTTTCTCTTTTAAATTAATAATAAATCAAAATACACGTATATCAAAAAAGGATCACTCCCTATAACAAGAGAGCTGTTTACATGAAGGGTCCAGCTTGGTGACAATGTTTCAGCAGAAACTATAACTACAAGTGAATATTTTTGTATAAATTCTTATCATTATAGATAAAGCCAAGTTTTCTGCAGAATGGTATGAAACAGTAAATGCCAAATGCTATCTCTTGAATGAGACTAAAAGGGTAGATTTTGAAAAGGATAAAGAATAGGATATTAGAAAAAATTCAAACTGTGAAAATTGTCTTAAAATGCCATCACTTCACTTCTGGAAATAAAATATAGATAACATTCAATACTTATTTAATTAAAGCAAATACCATTAGAAAGAGAGGTCATTTCAGTATTACAATTGTTTAACCTCCTTGTAATATAGGTTATGTCAATTCTCTAAATTGATCTTTGCTCCACTCCCATACTTCCCTCATCTCCCACCCCTCCCTTAAGATTTTTTAATGAATTAGGACCCTTGACACTCTGAGAAAAACATTTCTTATTTGGAATATTTCCATGGTATCATGTAACCAACCACAAGATAGATAAAAGATAGATAGATAGACAGAAAATAAGGTTGATCTTGATAACTTTTATGTGAAAAACAGCCTTATTATTGCATAGTTGAATTTCCACACAAATATTAATTATTTTATTATAATATATATTTTGTGTAGAAATACAACTATAAGATGATGAGCTTGATTTTCATATAAAACTTAGAAAAATTAACATTACATATACAGTTCTAGCTATGTATATATGCTATCTATATTTTACAATTATATACAGTTCATCATTCCTTTATGCCACCGAACTATGGCATAAGGGACAGAAGTTGTAGTTACTAATTTCCTGAGCAAGAACACAATGCTTGCACACACTGCACATCCAGAACTGATACTCAGTGATTGGGCTCCCTGTGGCAACGCATGTTGGCAGTTTTCCTTCTCCACTGTAAAAATAAGAGGAAAAATAATTAATTATATTTTAAAGCTTCTAACTAGTCTAAATTTACTAAACACACTTTAAAAACTAAAGAATAAAAAAATTCAAGATTAACTTCCAATAAAATACTTTCATTTCGGAAAGTTTTTTCAAGTAAAAATTTTTACAAAGAAAAAATAAAGCATTAATACACTCATAAGACTAAATAAAATAGGGTATAATGTTAATGTAAATTGCTTTAAAATGTAGTGCTTTAATTCCTATATTATACATTATACATATAGAAATCCGAGCTTTTGTTGAGGTAATCTACTAATTACAATCAGCCTACCCTTCCAGAAGGCTATCCAATTCAGATTTTCTGTTATCTTTTGGAGTATGTTTGGTGAAGATTTCTAGAGCAAGGTCTTCATATTGCTGTTTCTGTTCTGTACTGAGGGTGTCTAAAGATTCAAGTTTAATGAACGCTTTGGAACAAGTACCAAAAGCTCTGCTGGCACATGCACAGAGTGCTAACAGAGAGTAGATCTCAACAGCAGGGATAATGTCTTCATAGTCTCTCAGGTGAAGAGCTAGGAAAAAGAGGACAATTTGGGTTTTTAAAAATAATCAAAATATCATGAACATGCATAGGAAAGAATCTATGTTACGGTGTTTTAGTTTAACCTACATGAACTTTAACAAACTTAAAGCAAACAGTGTTGAGAGATGAGAGCACCAGTAGGAAGAAGCAGGCTACATGATCTCCCAGGTTCTGAGAAGCCAGTTAACAGCTCAGGTCCTCTAAAATGGTGCACATGGCTCTGCCAACTTAGAAATATACACACAGACAAAAACAATTTTGGGGTCAAAACATCCTTCTTTTCTTCCATTAATGTTAGAAATTTCTGTGGCATTCCAGAAAAAGTAAATTAATATTATAGTATGTTAGTTGTAATTCTCAAAATGATATCATGTTTCTTTTTGTAAAAAAATAAATAAAAAAAGCAAAGTAGTAGTGAAATCTTGTGTTGTGTTCTCTCTTTGTTTCTTTAAAGAGATTATTGCTTTTCTGTCTTACTAAAACAATAGAACCTTGAGAAAAAAGAAGTGAAAGTGAGTTTCTAAATGTTAATTCAGATAATTTATTTTTATAGTTATCGTACCTTATTTTCAATTTTTCTATACTGGAGATATAACCTTTCTAAAAAATATATTGTAGACTTAATATCATATTTGGAACCAATCTGTATCTTCTTCTTCTCTAGATCTTGCAATCATAAAAATATCTTATTATAGTATATTGAAAATTTCATAAAGCAACTTTAAAACAATATATTCATGTATTTTATAGATTTCTATAAACTGGTCCTCAGGTAAAGTGTTTACAACAAAGTTTAGTGGAAGAAATTTATATGAAATACAATCATTCAGTTACACTAAACAATACCCTCTAATTTCACATATGGAGCATAATAAGTTCACAGGTAATAATTTACAAGGCATATATTGTTTCAGATCATTTTATCACTAAAACAAAAAAAAAATGAAGCATATGGATATCTTCACCCAGCAGGTAAAATATCTCAAGTTAAAGATCTAATTTTTCTTTTAATAGATAAGTCTATAAATGGTGTATAACTTATATAAAAATACAACTATAATAAACAGTATATAATTTATATAACATATTAACCACAATATTAAATGAAGGTCAGTTATAAAATAAACATATAAAAATAAAAATCATTCTTATATATAACTAATAACCAATTAGAAAAAAAATTGTACAGTCCCATTGCTAATGACAACATAAATAGCAATAAATTGCAAAAGAAATGTTCAGAGCATACAAGAAGAAAACTACAAATCTTTAGAGAGAAACACAGATAACACAAATAGTTTTTTAAATGGATGTTTCTAGAATGAGAGACCAGGGCAAGATGGCCGACTAGAGACATCGCTTACCAGACCCTCCCAGAAGGAAGGAAGGGTTTCAGATAAAGGAGAGGGGAGAAAGGACATAGTTCAAGTGTAGGTCAGAGAAAGAAGTATCAGAGCCCACCAGGGACCTCACAGAAGGAAACTGCCAAGCAGAGAAGGAGGAGGAAAAATGAAAAAAGGATTTCAGTGAGGATCAAACCCAGATGGGCTCGGAGCCCAGTGTAGGGGTAAGGGGGAATCCCTTGCTCCTTCCCACACTCCTTCAGTAATCAGCAGGCTACCAAATTACCTGGAAGCTTTTCCACCTCCAGGAGCCCAAGTACTGGAGCAACCATGGAATTGTGGAGAAACTGATGTTTCTGATGAATATCACATGTTCTCACTCAGATGTGTGAGCTAAAAATGTTGATCTCATGGAGTAGAGAGTAGAATGATGGTTACCAGAGGCTGGGAAGGGGGTGCGGGGAGCAGTGAAGGCAGGTTGATTAATCAGTACAAATCTACAGTTAAATAGAAGAAATAAGTTCTAGTGTTTGATAGCACAGTAGGGTGACTACAATTAACAATAACTTATTATATATTTCAAAATAACTAGAATAGATTCCTGTGTGAGGTCTCCGATGGAAAAGAAAAAAGAAAAAACAAAATAACTAGAATAGAAAACTTAGAATGTTCCCAACACACACAAAAAATGATAAATGCTTGAAGTTATGAATAGCCTAATTACTCTGATTTGAGCATTACATATTGTATGCATATATGACACATTGTATGCATATCACATGTACCTCATAAGTATGTACAATTATTATGCATCAATTAAAAACAAAAAAAAGCAAAATTTTAAATGATGCTTCTGGATGAGGAAATCCATAAACATATAAATGATCCCAAAATTCATGTGTTAAATTAATGCAATTCTAATCTAAAATTCAGTGGGACTTCATTGATTGAAGTGGGACTTCTCCCACCCTCAGAAAGGTTGTAAAGTTGCTCCGGATGATAAATACAAGAAAATACGCAGAATTTCTTTTCAAGAAGAAGAGTAATAATGGAGATCTTAAATACCAAATATTAAAATGTAAAAGTAACGTGACTAAGAGGGTAGTACTAGAATAGAAATACATGAACAGAAAATAATGGTCTGGTAGGAAGAAATTAAGAATATGTATAAATTTAGTTTCATGAAGGTAGAATTTCAAATCCGTGAGGAAAGAATAAATTCTTAATAAATGGTTTTATGATAACTAAGAAGCTGTAATAAAATATAATATTTAATAGCCTTGACATGATACACTTCCTAAGCATGAGCCCTAAGTGAAAAATATGAAGTAAAAGACTGACAGATATGACTCTATCAAAAAACACTATTTACATCATCGTCACAGATACCACTTTGAGGGCTCGTGATGTCCAGGCACCATAATAAGTGAATTTTCTTTCAGGAATTTCTAACTTAATCATTAAAACAACTTTAATCCCCACTTTACACAAAAAGAAACTCAAGCTTAGAAAGGTTAAATAATTATAATTTATAAATGCTAGGGAAAATCAATATATATGAAAGAGCATTATTATATAATCTCTAAAGAGCTCTAATAGAAACAATGAAAAAATAAAAACCATCCCTATAGAATTTCAGAAACAAATATTAATAAAAGAATTTCTCTAAAAGGTTTTTTTTTTAAGATTATGCCATTAGAATACAGGTTCATGATCTATTAGGATTAGGGTGTGACATGCATTTGGTAATGATCTGAGCAGCAAGTGGATGGTTTCACCAATGTGACAGAGGGAGGATGGGGTGGATCAGACAGTGCCTGCGCTGCTGTCACGGCCATGCTGAAAGAGCAGTAATGGTTTAGTCATTCCTATGGTTTCGTTTATAATATAATTCTCATAATTATGCTCTTTGGAGTTAATACATCTAAACTCTAAAATATTGTTATTGAAATTAAAATATTAAATATTAAAATATTGTTATTGAAATTAAAATCCTGATGCTGCATGTAAATAATCTTCTATAAATAATAGTACAAAAATACTATGGATGTAGCTATTAAAAATGATCACATAAATCTGAATTTAACAATGAAGAAAGAAACTAGAACATATTGTTAAGAATAAAAAGCAAGCTCTAGCATGGATAAATGTCTAAAAGGAAATTTACCTAAATTTAACAATGATTATCTCTCAATTATAGGATTTTTTATAAAACTAGATTACTTTACCTTTTTCTTTGTATTTTTCTGTTTTGGTTGAAATTATTAGATAATTTTTACAAAAACAAGATAAATTGTATAGCAAAATATATGTAAAATATGGAGATACTTTAGAGCATATTATTGTTTTAAAAAAGCACTCCCAATATTGTAAAAAACAAAATTATTTTTGAAATTATTTTAAAATAAATATATTTAAAAATTAAAAATCTTAAAAATAAATATATGTACATATATATCTCCAAAAGATATGAACTTGATTATTGAGTGTTTAACTTTGAATGAATAGCCACATGAATGTTATACATGTTCTTTTTGCTTATCTAAAACTTCTGACATTTCTGTGAACTATATATATTGTTTTCTATGTATTAAAAAAATAAAAAGAACTTCAAAAAGTGGAATGCACAAAACAAATTATATATAGCATAATCTCAAACATATAAAAATAAACTCATAGGAAAAAATGTTATTGAAATCAATATAAAGGCAAATTGAAAGAGCTGGCCCTTCATACTCAATTTAAAATTTTTCAGACATACTACATACATTAGGTGACATGCCCACCTGTCTTCAATGCAGTGTCAACATATCCCTCATAGAGCTGCCTCTGTGCAAGTATAAAGAAGTGGTAAGCCTCAGCCCCTCGCCATGCGTTATCTGTGAAGCGACTGGTTGTAGACAGAACTTCCTCTTCCAGCAAACCAGCCAAAGCAGAAGTGGCCTACAAGTAAAGGAACACCCACTTTCTGTCAGCACAAACAAATGCACACAGTATCAACTCCCACATAACAACAGTCATTACAGTTAAGTTCATAAATTTTTAGACATTAAAATATCTAAATGAGCAGATTTTATCATTATATAACTGTCATGACTGATTTAATTTTTTATTCTAATTCATATTTGTTAAACTGGTATGATCAAATTTTAAAATATAATTGACTAAACTTTAAGTTAAGAGATTTATTTATTAAAATGGTATACATATTCTATTCTAGGAAAATCTTTAAAACTCACTTACTAGAAAGGAGATTTACCAGGTAACTAAAATTTTTAACAAAAATAGGAAATTAAAGCAAAGACTACAGATTAGTATTGTAGAAAAAATAATTTTCAATATTGCTAAGTAGAAATTTCTAAATTAGAATAATAATTCTAAGTCATTCCTTTTCTTCATATCATTTAAGGAAACAAATGCAGACATGCACATTAAATGACTTACCCATAAAGAGAAGTTTCGTAGTTTTGTTTTTTCTTAAACACTTCAGATGATTTAATGGTATGAAATGCTCTACCTTACCTCTGAACTCTTTCCTTTAACTTTTCCTCGTTGGGCATTTTTCATTTGTTCATGGTATTGCTCTATTAGTAAAGCTGACAGCACATAGAGCTTCTTAACACGTAAAGGTTTAGTTCTTTTCTTTGCCTCTTCATCTGCAATCTAAACATTAAAAAAATTGAGGAAAGATACTTCTTAATCTATATTTGTACAAATATAATCATTTCCAAAATTAACTGAAATTTGATTCTCTAAAAAAAGAGGAAAAATCAGTAGGATGGAATATAAACACCACCTGTTTATGACAATTATTTTAAAATTCTTTTTTTTTCCTTAGTATGTATAAGTACTTAGTTCTTTCCTTAGTATTTAGCCCTTGGAATTAGAACTCATATCAATCTTAGAACATAACAGGTGTTGTTAAATAACTAAATCAGAATGAAAAAAGTGTTGATAAAATGGCTAGTATTTTCCACAACACAGAGATTTTAAAAATAACATTCTAAGTACACAAAAGCACAATGGTGTTAACATGGTGCATCCTCCCAAAGTTTATATTTATTTAAATGATTTTGAGGGAAAGTTTTCTTTTTTCATTAAATCAAATGGGAAAAGAATAGAATAGAATGTAAAATTTGTATACATTAATACTGTACTATTAATAGTGACCTTTCCTCCAAATTGATAACTATGTAAAGTATAATATATAAAACTTGTACATTAAAAGGGCTCAAAACTCTATTATCAACAAAATTTAATTCCCAGTTGTAGGAATTTGTACTTTGTGGCCCAGCAAATTCTTTAACTCTTTGTTAACTTTAGTATTAAATATACAATTGTTTAAGTATCAATAAGTTGCTAGTATTAGTAAATAATCTTGTTAGTAAAAGGTAATAATACTAAAATAATGCATAGTTGCAGTAGTAATAAAACCAGAGAGGTTTTGCTGTAACAAATATTTGTTTCCAAAGAAAATGGAAACTATATACATGAAAAGATTTGTAACTAGAACAAACCAAATACTCACCAAGATTATTACATTACCTTAAACATGAGTTTAGCGGCATCAAAAAAGTAATTGGCCTTCCGATAAAGTTCTATGGCATCAAGAATTTTATTCTTTTCCAGTAAATGAGATGCATACCTAGCTAACAGAGATCCAATTTCTTTCATACTATGATTTTTAGCCAATTCAACAGCTTTGTTCCACTAAGAAAACAATTATACCATTTGGTCACCCAAGTATTTACAGTCACATATGTCATAAAATTCATATAATAAAGCTTTAAGTTTATCATAAATACTACTACTTCAAAATTAAAAACTGGCATGTTTTTTAAAATCACATAACATAGAGCAATATGAGTTCTATAAGGTAAATACGTGTCAAATGATTAAATGAACTAAGACTCTGATTTGCTTAAGAAGTGCATCTGAAAAAGAAAGTTTCAAAATTTATAATTACATTAATCTTATAATTCCATATTTGCACAAACTATGACCAAGAAAAAGATATGCTTGTTTATATTTTATAGTAAAACAAATAAGCAATTTCAGTTAAAAGACGTCCTATCAGATTTAACATTTAAAAATTATTTTTAGAAAGCAAATGGGGCTTTAAAAATATTTTAAGGAAAATATTAAAAGAATACATTGATAGTCAACAGTTTCTATAATAATTCTACACTTTAATTTTATTAAATTTCAGCTCTTAAAAATACCAAATGTATGTTTCCTATAAAGGGAAAGGAAAATAGATTTGCCAAAATAAATATTGATAAAGTAACTCAATTCCTTCCTCAGGCAAGGACTGACCATTAACTGGTTCTTCTTTGGAAACAAAACCCAGCCCTAATAAAATGCAGAAAATTATGAAATTACTTCCAGACAAAAATTTGCCAGACTAAAAAGCACAGGATCTGTTCACGCTCCCATATTGAGTTAGTTATGAGTGGGTCACCACTCATGGTAGCATTTTAAGAGGAAAGTGCAAATTTCACCACTTTCTCAGTCCTCAACCTTATGTCAAGCTCTCCGATGCTTTACATTAGTAATAATCTTTAAAGGATGACTACTATAACTTTAATTTTGCTTTGACTTAAAATATTCCTAAAACACCAAGCTGCACAGACAGCAAATTTCAGTTCCTTACTTGGTTGAGATGTACACAGGTATCTACAGCTGCCTTTGGTTGATTACATTTCAAATATGCAGTCACTGCTTGTTCACACATTCCAACTTTCACAAACATTTGTGCTATTTCCTGAAAAACAAAACAATGTTATCAGATTTCACAGACCAAGAGAACAGCTTATATTTTAATTTAGCAAAACTCCATAGGGACATATGAATATTAAATTTTCTGGTAGTTACAGATTTCTCTTATAAACAGACATAGGGGCAGAGGCTACAAATCAGAATGGATGCTAAGGCATCACCTTCTATAAAACCAGAGCTTCACAGGCTCAGGCTGTGGGTCTGATTTTTAACCAGGCCCTGAAGACACCACACTCCCTTCTTCTCTCAGTTCAGTAACTAGTGTACAGGTACGTCAAGCTCCAAAACAAATCCCACACTAGTGGGTGAAAAAAAAAAACTTTACAGCAATTGGTGATATACTCAATGCTAATCAGTAATTAGAGGCTTAAGGGAAACCTCTCAAAGAACTCTATAACAAATGCCCTAGAGAAGTCTGCCATGCATCAGTTCAGGAAGCTAGACCCAAAACAGTGCTCCTTTGGAGGGTGGCGGCAGGGAGAACCACCACCACCACAAATCTTATTTGTTCAGCTGCATTCTCCCTTTCACATCAATTTTTTTCTTTCAGAATATCTAATTAGCCAGAGTTTTTCTCTTCTCAAACCCCTTTCTACAATATTTTTGGAAATATAAAAGTATATTGTATATCCATCTTTTTAAAAGTAATGCTTATATTTTGCTGATTATAAAGTAATACATTCTAATAGTAAAAAAAATTACAAAACATGAAAAAGTAAAGTTACTCATAATCTGACCATTCATAAGAAAGCACTCTCAATATTCTGGTATAAATTCTTAACATCTTTGTCCTATGAATATATATGCATGTGTGCGTTTGTGTAACACTGTGATCATATTATACATAATTTTGTATCCTGCATTTCCCGCTTAAATACTATGTACATCTTCCCATATTATTAAAAATTCCTCTATAACTTGATGTAAAATTTATAGTACTAACAAATTTTTTTATTATTTTAGTTATTTAATTATTATCATAGTTATAATTACTTATTATTTACTTAGTAATATTAATATTCTGGATACTCTACAACAAAATCTTTTTCTGCTTCATCAAAGACAGCTAACAGAAGACACAAATGTGGGATACACTGTTCCCCATAACAAGGGTTCTAAGTAATTTCAGTTCTTTCCTATATAAGAAAACACATAGGATTGAGAATGAGTTTGAGTTAAAATGCCATTATTACAGAGATAACTGTTCTAATTCACAATACAGAAAAACTCAATTATCAGAATTCTATACTTATCTAATAATTAACAGACAAAATTTTTGAGGCAGAACTTATAACTGATGTATGACCAGACTCTACAGTTGAAAGGTACAGCTCAGTAATTTACATACTAGATAAACAAATAAAATACAAACTCATTTACAGTATTCAACAATTAATTAAAAGAGGCTTATAAAGAACATTCAAAAGAAAGTGAACTCTTTTAGTTTTTCTTTTTTAACATTAAATACTTTATTGTTAATATAACCTAATAAAAGTTGAGCTATCTTTTTAAACTTAAGTTATAACAAATTTCAAACAAATCCAGATTATTTTGAAGCAAATCCTTGACAACATATCATCTGTAAATATTTCCTGTATTCAGCTAACTTTTAAGAGCAATTTTATAAAACTGAAAAAACTACATGAGACTGTGTCAGTAATAGGACTATGACTGATTTTTTCCCCTCCATTTTCAAGCATTCCATAATATTGACACATTGTTTTATAATTAAAATAAAAGTATCATTTCATGTCTAAGATACTGTAAAATTATAGATTAATTTTTAATTTTCTTTATTGCAGAGGATATTTTCTGACTATAATATAAAATGTTATAAAATAACCTAACAACTCCAAAAACTAAAATTTGCAAGACCTACTGGAAGCAATTTGTGGTTTTCTGGAAGTGAGCTGGCAAGATTCTCTAATCCCTCATAATCTTCTAACATAAAATAACATTCAGCTAAGCGTGCCTGGTTCCGGCCTTGTACATAATATTGTACAGCATTCAACCTATGGAAAGAAAAAAAGAAAAACTTTTAAAACTAATGTGAATCTCCTGATCAATAAGCACTTTCACCAAAAATGTTCCTTCATTAGAATTATCTTTACTAGTATTACTCTGTTCACCATCTTCCCTTACAGAATAACTTTGAAGCATATAAATTGTGAAAAGAAACCTAAAAACTGTATAGCATATTCTAGTATCAGGGGTCCTCAAACTTTTTAAACAGGGGGCCAGTTCACTGTCCCTCAGACCGTTGGAGGGCTGGACTATAGTTTAAAAAAAAAACTATGAACAAATTCCTATGCACACTGCACATATCTTATTTTGAAGTAAAAAAACAAAACAGGCAAAAACACCTGGCGGGCGGGGATAAATGTCCTCGGTGGGCCGCATGTGGCCCGCGGGCCGTAGTTTGAAGACGCCTAGTTGTAGTATTCTTTGAATATTGTTAAAAAATATTGTTTTCATCCAGTGTACAGTACTCTCAAACACTGACATAAATAAGTATATTGACCAAAATAAAGAATAAAAGCCAATGATTTCTGAAAATAATATATAATATTAAAACAAGCAAATATAAAACACTTTTTTTACTTCATTCAGAAATAAATCATATAACGTCTTGGAATTGTTCACTATTGTCCCAAACAGTAGAAAGCTGCCTGGAGCTAAGTGTAGATTTTATGTTTGTAAACTCCAAAGTTTTACAGTGCTCATCTCACAGCTACAAAGATCTCTGGCTGTCCAACCTGAATCTAGAACTATTTGAATTTTAGGATCCAGGAAGATGATGTTCATTTTCCCAGCATTATTTCCTAGAGGAGTACTCAGGCAGCTACTAAGTGTTGCATGAAAGCATGAGGTGCTCCAGATAAGTTACATACCACTTTTGTCGATCAGCAAAGTAGTCTCCAATGGCATTGTGGGCTTGTTCAAGGAGACTGTCATCTGCATCACCAGATCCAGTTTTCAAGAGCTGGAGTACTCTAAACCAATCCCCCAATTTCAACCGGAGGCCAATAGCAAGATCTCTACAAATAATGGCATCAATTCATTCATCTCTCCAACAAATATTTATCAAGTACCTACTATGTGCTCGGTACACTTCTAGGTACTGAGAATACACAGCAGTTGTTAGACAGACAAGGTAGCTCTCCAGACATTTTAGAAACAGCCTGATCAGGTAATAGGTGGGTGAGGAGGACCCAGATGTTATGGTTTGAATGTGTGGCCCCTCCAAAATTCATGTTGAAACTTAATCTCCATTGTAGTGGTATTAAGAGGTGGGACCTGTTGGGAAGTCCACCCTTATGACTTGAAATTGCCCTTACAGAAGAGGCTTCAAAGTTTGCTGCTTTTTGCCCTTCTGCTTTCTGCCATGTGAGGGCACAGCATTCAGGGCATCATCTTGGAAGCAGAGCCAGGACCCTCACCAGACACCAAACCTGTCCTTGCCTCAATCTTAGACTTCCCAGCCTCCAGAACCATGAGAAATAAATTTCTGTTCTTTATAAATTACTCAGTCTCAGGTATTTTGTTACAGTAGTCCAAATGGACTGAGATATCAGAAAAGGTAAATGAAAACAATGTTCTGCCTTTATCTTCCTGAACTTCCAATTTATTTAGCAAAATAATGATTTAAATAATAATCGCTTCTTTTCCGCAATTTCTTACACATGATCATGTTTATTTCAAAATAAGACACATAGCATAATCACATGCTGGTTTTATGTTTCTTTTCAGAGCTTAAGTTATATTTGGGCTCTCCTAGAAGTATGAATAACATTAATGAAAATTAAATATGTTTACAGCTGAAATGAAATTCATACATTATTTTATATATATCACAAACAAAATATAAAAAATAAAACTGAATCCTTAACTACTTTTGATTTTTATTTTATGCTTCTTGACAACAGAAAATTAAATAATGGCCTAAACCAAAAAGAGAACCAGAACAATGAGCTGTGTAATAAATGATAAAAGCCCTCAGTCTCTGGAGTCCTATCACATTTTTCCTACCAAATGAAAAAAGATCTCCCACAGTCAGCCATTATTAGATGTAAAAACAAAGATGAAAGCTGCCCCCATATTATAAAACATAAATTAAGGAGGGGTATGTGGAATATCTAGGTTGTAATCTAAACTGAGAATTAATTTCTAGAAGAAATGTTATGATACATTTAATCTATTTATATTCCCCATTTGTAAAAAAAAATTATGACTCTAGAAGTACTTGGGGATGACTAAGCCATCATAACTTACCTTCTGTCCATATCAAGATACATTCTTTCAGCCTCCTCGAACCTGCCAAAGTAGGCAACAACTTCAGCCTGCTTCATTGAATCACTCTGTAGATTGCTCAAGCGCTTCACAAACTTAATGCCTTGGTAATCTTTGCAGCGCACAAATGCTTGCTCTGCAGTGTACAGGTCCAGTTTCTGAAGAGCTGCTTCAGCCAGTAGGTGCCTTTATTAAAAAGAGAAACAGAAAAGCATATTACAAATTACTGATAAACTAGTCTTGAATCAGAATTCAATTATTATACCTACTGTTTCTAGTGAAACATGGTGGAAAGTGATTATTTTAACACATGCAAATATTTTTCATATACTATTCTGTTTATATTGAGGCCTTCCAAATTTAAAATGGGTTTCTCCATTTCAAAAAGAAGAGCAAGAATAGAAGTCTATTTCCATCAGGACACTAGTAGGGGAGCAGGAGATGACAGAGCTGAGACTTTAAAAGCCTACACCTGACATCTTGGGAGGTTTTGCTTTTTTAAAAATACCAAAGTCGGGGGTGTGGATTGTCCTCTATGAATTGAGATGCATCTTCAATTCCAACCTTCTCAATCAGTGCTCGACTGTCTCGCAGGGACCGAATCTCAAAGTTAATTAGATAATCCTTGTTTGGATGTTCTGGATTCTAAAAGTAAAGATGAAAACAAATTCAAATAGTTGCCTTTACAGTGTTTCTTTTTTACAATTAAAAACAAAACGAAACCAAAAAAACGACATCATATTGTGAGCAAAACTGGGGAAAAAAGAAATCCCCGTAGTTAGGTCTTTTAAGTTATCAAAAAAACATCCAAAACTCACAAGTCAAGTTCCTCCTGAGGCAGTCAGGATGCCTATGGGGAAGACTGGACAATGGCAGAAGGGGCCCTGCTTCCTTTGTGTCAAACTAGGTTTTCCCCTTAAATGAGATAACACATCTCAAACACTCAGCACAATGCCTATATGTACTATTCATATTATTCATAGTCTCAGAACTGACTTAATGCTCCCCTACTTCAGAGCTCTGAACAGGTATACCTACTGACTGAATGACAGCACCCCCAACCCTTTTTTGGTTGCTGAATTACTACTAGCCCATCTTCCCAACTCCTCTACCTGAGGCCAGGAACTGTGTCTTACAGGCTCTCAATATTTTCTGAATCAATGAATAGATGAACTTTGGGTAAATCATTTTCCTACTGAGATCCTTCCTCATCTAAAAAACTTCAGAAAAGTCAATATGATCATCAGGGCAATACCACCACAGGTATTGTCAAGCAGTCTAAAACTTAAGGCAATCAGAAACTATGAGTCTTTCTTGAAAAACACTACTGAAGATGAAATCCATGCAACTAAAAGGTTAAAAAAATTAAAAACTCATGTATAGAGAAAATGTAGTAAAAAGACTAGTAATAGCTTTGAATTCATTTAAATATAAGACTAAATAACTGGAAATTAGGGTTACAAAACAAAATAAAATGTTCTAAACCTTGACAATGTAAAACCAATAATATGGCTAAAAAAAGAGAAAAAGAGGAAGAAAATGTAAGAATGCCATCTTTTAGAGTGCAAAGTCAATCAATACCATTAAAAAATAAAATGTAGTTTAAATTTCTTAGTTTTTGATAATTTTTCTTCTTAACCCAGGAAAATCATATTGTTTATGGTAAAAAATATATATATATATATATATTACCTAAAGGTCTAGAATTCCTTTAAATTCATTTTTAGGTTAATTAAAATTAAATTTAACACTGAAATTGTGCAATGATACTATTTTTATAAAATTACTTCTGTTCATATATCTAATCTATCAATCTTTCTCTCTCTTTCTCTTCTCTCTTTCTCTCTGTCTTCCTTTCTTTTTTAAGAGATAAGGTCTTGCTATGTTGCCCTGGCTGGCTTTGAACTCCTGGATAAGCAGCAATCCTCCCACCTCGGCTTCCTGAGTTGTTGGGCCTACAGGTGCATACCACTGTGTCCGGCTAACTCTATCTTTCCATATATAACTTACAGCTCAGATTCAGACTCCATTGTTGATGGCTGACTTTTAACCTCTACCCCTCCTTCTTCCCCTGGTGCTAAACTTGGAGTAAGCTGATATAGAAAGCACAACGCTCCCTTCTTTGGGGCCAGTGAGGTTCAACCACATAATAAGCCCCTACCCATGGAAACCCTCACCCCAGACACACCCCCTAACTACAAAAAAAAAACCCTCAAGCCAGTCTCTTTTCCCTGTTTTCTCAAGTCATTTTAGACAGCTTAGGAAGCCTACCTTTTTCTCCCTCAAAAGCCTCATTATGGAAGACACCCTCCTGATATGTCCCTTGTATCATCAACCTTGACATCCAAACCAAATTTTGGGTAGGGGCCTATCCTGCTGCTGCAGGGTGGTTATAATACAGAAAAATGAAACTAGTTCACAATAAAAGGGCTGCAATTTACATATCAAACCAAAATACAAAAACAATCTTCAAGTTGCATCTAACTTCTAGAAATTTAAAATCTACTATCCCAATTCCAAAAAATATATATATAGTACATTTAAAAAAGTAAGTGCTTTGGATAAAATGAAGGTAAAACTGCTCTCAATATATTCTTAGAGAAAAAAAAGTCTCAAAGGATGGTCAATGAAGGCCAATGTAGAGGATCAAAAAGATATCTGAAGTCAAAAAAGGATTATTTTATAAACTTCGAAAAAAACGGGAAGATACTGGATCTCCAAGGAAAAAGTTACTCAAGTATCCCAGAACTAAAAAAAGGCTAAAGTAAACTTTTAGATATTTCTTCAGTACCTCTTTATTATTACTATAAAAATGATGACAACAAGTAGCAACCATATTTTGAGTTCTTACTTGGCCTTACCACTGTGCTAAGTGCTTTTCACGCATTATCTTTTTTAATAACAATCATAAAAATACTGTTATTATCCACACTTTATACAGGTAAAAACTGAGGCTCATACATTTTTATCAAAATTTTACAGTAAAGGATAATGAAGCTCAAAAAGATGATGGCACCCACCTAAAGGATGCACAGTAGCAGAGCAGAGTTGGACCCGAGATACATCTTACTCCTGGGCCCACGCTCCTAACTGGGACACTACACTGCCTGGTTCAGAAATGAAAACTCCCAGCCAATCTACTAACAGAAATATAACTGTTTTTAAAGAATTACCTTTAATATTTCATCCAAAAGAACAGATTTAATTTCTAAATTCTCAAAGTTACAAATATATCCAGAGGTCTGAATGGGTTCCTTGAAAGACAAAACAAATGTTACATTTCATTATACAAAATTTCCTCTTCTATAATGAATCATGATTTGAAGGTTTACTATCAAAATTTTCAAACAAACAGAAGAGTAGAGAGAATGTCATTAATACCCATATACCCATCACCTAAATAATTATTAACATTTTGATAAATATGCTTCATTTAATTTTTTAGCTGAAGTACTTTGAAGTAAATGTAAATTACAGACATTATGACAGTTCACCCCTAAATACTTCAGTACATATCTAAAAGATAAAGACATTCTTCCACATGGCTACATTACTATTATCACACCTTAAATAATCAATATTGATTCCCTAATAGCATCTAATATCTAGTCCAAATCTTTCTAATTAATATAAAAATGTCATTTATAGCTTAATAATTCTAATTCATGCAATTTAATATCAAATTCATAGTAAAATTGATAAACACTGCATTTATATCTAAGTACCTCTATCAAAGAAATCCTATACCTTACAGAAAAGTCTCTCCTCTGTAACATGAGCCAGAACACATTCCTGATATATTTCGTACCTAAGAAGATTTATTTGCCAATATGTAAATACATGAGTTTATTATATGCCTGTCTCTTATCCTACGTTATATAGGCTTGTAAAAATATAGTATAGGATATGCATATTACAATGTAAAGCAACTGCCCTAAATCCTTACTAGAAAAGAAAAGATATAAATATTATATAAAAAATAAACTGCCAATATACTTAATACCTGTAAGAATATTGTAAAAAGAATAGGATAACACTGTCTGGTAATAAAAATAATACCAGAATATAATTTTTTAAAATATATGTATATATGTATATCATGATAAAATAGAAAATAACCAAGATCCAAAGGAAATAATGTATCAGATTTATAACTGAAAGTTCATCCTTCACATACGATAAAAACTACAAAAATGACTGGGTGCGGTGGCTCACGCCTGTAATCCTAGCACTCTGGGAGGCTGAGGCAGGTGGATTGCTCAAGGTCAGGAGTTCGAAACCAGCCTGAGCAACAGCGAGACCCCGTCTCTACTAAAAATATAAAGAAATTAATTGGCCAACTAAAAATATATAGAAAAAATTAGCCGGGCATGGTGGCGCATGCCTGTAGTCCCAGCTACTCAGGAGGCTGAGGCAGAAGAATCGCTTGAGCCCAGGAGTTTGAGGTTGCTGTGAGCTAGGCTGACACCACTGCACTCTAGCCCAGGCAACAAAGCGAGACTCTGTCTCAAAAAAAAAAAGAAAGAAAGAAAGCATATGTAATCAGATATTTCTTACAAGTTATAAGGGCTTTCATATACTTTGATTATTTTGATATTGTATGTAAACCAGAAATACCTGTTTAAACATGTTTACCATTAGAAAAATTTTTTAATTTGGGTTAGATAATGCAACAAAGCTACTTAGTCAAAAGATAAAGTCACAAAAGATGATCTGTAGATACAAAATAATACCAAAACAAAGAGAAAGGGAGAAAGGTAGAGAGATAAAAAAAAATTTTGGCGGGGGGAGTCAGGGTCTTGCTCCATCACCCAGGCTGGAGCACAGCAGTACAATCATAGCTCACTGCAACCTTGAACTCCTAGGCTTAAGAGATCCTCCCGCAACAGCCTCCCAAGTAGCTAGGACTACAGGTGCATACCACCACACTTGGCTAATTTTTTTTTTATTTTTGTAGAGATAGGGTCTTGCTATCTTGTCCAGGCTGGTGTCAAACTTCTGGCCTCAAGCAATCCTCCCACCTCGGCCTCCCAAAGTACTAGGATTAAAGGTGTGAGCCACCACACCTGGACTAATATTCTTTATTTTTCAAAATTCATTAGATATCTATCCAACATTTCATCTGTATATGAAGTTTTATACCTGTGGTCTACAAAGCAGGGAGCACTTGCCTAAGCAGTATGCAAAATACTTCTTTTTATCAAAAAATATCTAAAGCTTTACTAATCTACACCAAGAAACACTGGCCCCTCTATTCAGCACACAAGTCAGAAGGCCTCATAATAACATGTACAATATAACTGATATCCTCAAGTACCCTTACTTCTTCAATTTTAGCATACTGTGATGTAATGAAATTGGCATACACCTAATTAAGTGGATTTAGGGGTTATATTATTTAATTTTGGCTAAGTCTCACAAATTGGACAGGTGGATTAAAAAGCTTTTAGTAAAGAATTTGTGAATGAAAAGTAGTAGTGATAATGCAAGCACAAGCAAATAAGAAAAGGCAGAACTGATATCTCTCTTACTCCTAGCACAAATTCTTGGGTCAGTCACATTACAGTGTGAAAACAATGACAATCTACTCAGGTCCTACCAAAAAGCCAGCTGAAAAGTCGAAATTATCAAGTAGAATATTTGAACCATGGGACTTGTATCCACTAAGTTAACAAAACCTCACTCTACCATGTGCATTATGCTGATATACTAGCTAATCGTAGTATGAACCATAACAATTAGCATGACATTTAAAAATAAAGTTTATGTCATCCTTTAAAATTTCTCTTTGGGGAACATGATTCATAACATGTCAATACAGTAGGTCATGTATATAATTACTAAATGTATATCTAAGGGTGTATATTCAAATGTTTAAAAGCCTCTGGTTTAGAAAAGATGCAAATGTACAAAGATGAGAGCCTGGTTGATGATATGATATGAAAGAAATATGAATATGAAATAGAAGAACCAATGAGAGGGAAGAGCCAAAAAAAAGAATAAAAGAGCTCGATCAGTACCTTGAAAGGGTCACTGGAGATGAAAATGGTCAAGCAGGGAATAGAATAGCAACATCACTCATTTCCTAATTCTCAAAGAAAAGGTGCTTTATCAGTGAATTAAAACTTTGCACATAGGTGGCATCTTTTTCTCAGAAAGAATCTGAAGAAAGATTTACAAGTTAAAGAAAAGTGTGCATCTAGAATTCATAATAACACTCAAATGGTTAAAAATATATTGTTATTAACCATCAAACAATAGCTTTTCTCCAGAATAATAACAGTGTCCTGAAGGAACATACTATTCTGTAGCTATGCAGACCCAAAAATTTCTCTGTTTTGAAGAGTATGTTCTTACATGATCAATAAGCAGCTAGAGGAATGAAAGCAGAGTAGCCAAACAAGCAGGACTACAGTGAGCCAGTGTCCTCATGAATGAAAAAAACAGTACAGCATCATTTATAAAGTGAGAAGGTTGTAAGAAATCCACCTAGCTCTAAATCTAATAGAAATTGAACTACATGCCAAGCCAGCAAATAAACTCATATAAAAAATAATTTTTTTAAAAAATAGTTGTTCTGTTAAAACCACTTAAGAAACACTTTCCACCAGGCATAGATTCCACTTGGTATTAGACTGACGATGTGTGCAACACACACATTATGAGCAGCCAGATACGACAAACACTCTCTCTTCTCCAGGCATATGATAGTATGAGCAGAGCCAAGGATAGAAAAAGGACTCTAACATTCAAAGCATTCTACTCCCATCCTCAAGGTTATCCTGAGGTTACCTGCCAAATTTCCACAACTGTTTTGTGGCAAGGGTCTTGGACTCTTGAAAGAAGCCCATGCTCACGTGCAAATGCAGCAGCCCTGAATGCATTTCCTTTGAACCATTTCTCGGGGTCTAAGAATTACAAGGATCCTAAGACTCCTAAAAGTTCTGACATAGCCTTTGAGAGCAATTTACATCAGGTCATTTGCCAACCCAGAGATCCTGAGCAGGGCTCAAATAAGGAAATGTGAAAACAATTTAGGATATTAAAGGGGCAAACAGTTTACCCCTAAATAAATTACACCAGAAGATCTTTGGCAACTCAGTGGCCCAAGCATGCAATTTCTTCCCAAGAAGGAAGCTTACAGATGAAAACAAATGGAAATCAATGACATAAAGCATTTAATAACTCATCTCATTATTTACAGTAGTAGAATACAGAAGAAGTACAGAAAATTCCAAATTGAAAATCCATTACTAATTCAAAAATCGTTTAAAAGATTTATCTTCTTAATGATAGTTTGATTAGACTACCACTCAAATCATTTTGTATTTCCTAAACACAACAGCTAAGAGCAGGTCCAGAGCAGACTAACAGGACGATCCAGAGTATGAAAATTAGCTGATGTGAGGCACAAGTAGAAAATCAAAATGTAATCTTAAAAATGAGTGGAAAAGGGGCCTCCTGATATCCGACAGTCTGCGTTTACATATTCATAAGAGTATCTGGGTTAAGAAAGAACATAGGTTGGCGGATGATACAGTGAATGTAAATATTAATGTAAATAAGGAAAGCACAGAATAAAGTGAATAGATAGGCAGAAGAGAAGGAAAGCACAAGGCAATTTCAAAACTACACTTTTTTGTTTAGGTTGTTTTAAGAAATTTTGGTAAATAAGACTACTTATTTTCTTTCTTTTTCTTTTTTTAACTTCAATAAATAAAATTTTTAAAAAATTATGTAGTGACCATGGTTCCACCTTTTAAAAAGAACAAATAAATGCCTAGGAAGTACTTTTGAGAGAAAGCAGAAAAATATTTAAAAGGTAAGTATTATTCCCAGTTAAGATCAAATATTTCAAAAGCCTACAGAAATGTTTCTATTTATTTTCAGAAATTCATGCTGCCGTGTTGGTATGGTTGGAGTTCAACAAACCTCTTAAAGAGACAAAAGGGAAATATCCAGGTTTTTATATTTGGCCCATTATTTATGGACTGTTAACACTCATTTCTTGTTTTTACCTCAGGATCCAAGTTTCTGAAAACATACATTCTTGTCTTCTCCATCATTGCAAACAAATCAGGATTATCCTTGGCCCACTTCATATCCCAGACATCTTTTCGCTCCAAGTTTAACAACTCGCCAATTACTTGCTGTCCTGTACTGTCTGTTACTCGAGCATCCAAGTCAAAGAAAGTTAGAATTCCTGAGATGTCTATGATAGCAAGACGACTAAAAATAATGCAATTGGAGAAAGGGAAAAAATTGTAAAATTACTATCAGTGATCGTAAGAATAATTACCTATAACTACTGTTCTTCACAATCAGTTTATCAGAAACCTGGAATATGATATGACAGAAATGGCTTTTTAAAAATTTTGTTTTATAAATTTGATAGAAAATATGGAGTACTCTTCATTTTGCTCCCTTGTGAGGAAAACGTATCCAAAGAGATTAACCAACTGGTATGAAATATAAAATAGTCTCAATACCCTTAAAAACTCTAAAGCTTTTTTACTATTAATAGTAAAAAAAAAAAACGCATTAGAATTTCTTTTATTTTAATTTCAGAACATTACAGGGGTACAAACGTTTAGGTTACATATATTGCCTTTGCACCGCCCGAGTCAGAACTACAAGCATGTCCACATGTCCAATTAGAGAAAGACATTTAAACCAAACACATTATAGTAAAACCACACTGAATTTTAAGACAAGTTTATAACAAACACACCTGTCTTTACACTTACACAAAGCCAACAATCCCAATAAATAACTGCTAAGTCTAACATCTATGTGAAGAGCGTTTTCAGGCTTACCTCGAATTGCAATTCAAGGATAACTGGTAGGCTCGACAATTAAGGGAATATTTTTGAATCAAACCAACGTTAGGCAGACTGTATCTCTGAATGGTGCCAGATTCACGACCCTATGGAAATTACTTTTGATTACTAAAGCATATTTGCCATAATAATATTAAACTACAACTATAGGTCTCTATATATGTCCATATATTTGTTTTAAAATCAAAGTGATAGTATTATAGCAAATTCCCAATTCTGATAATGAAACATGTTATTAAGTACATATTTATCTAGTAATTTAATTAAAACCTTTTTAAAGCAGTTGAAGGTGGTCTAATTTTTTTTCACATAATGTTCAAGAAAGAAGTCAGAAACATAGCTCTTTGTTAATACACAAATTTTTACATCACAAGGTTATTTACAGCTTTTGTCTAGGTTAATATTCAGGGTACATTAAAAGCTAAAACATACAGCACTTGAATTAAATTTCACATACATATATGAAAAATCAATAGAAGATCGTGATATGAAACAGTGGGGTACTGAAAGTCTAGGTTTTTAGCCTATAGCCATGTATCTGATACTAGTTTTTGGCAAGGAGAGAGACGATCTGAAAGCAGTGCTACCATGAGTATTAGTTTAACACATTGACTGCCACACTAGAAAAAAATTTTTTTCCTTGGGGCCACAGTGTTTTATTATGAAAATAGAATTAAAACTTCAAAAACAAAATGATCCTTTCTAATTCAATGAAAAATTTTTTATTTTTTGTTTTTTGTGTATGAGTTATATGCAACTTGATAAATAGCTCACACAGCTCAAAATAAAGAGATGTGTGAGTTACATATGCTTCACGAGGCCCCGGGTTCAAAACTAGTGTGAGTTAAATACAACTCACATGGCAGTTAATGTGTTAAGTATGTTAAAAACATAAAACAGAATATAATTTTCTATGCAACTCTGGGCAAACCCAATCAAAAGTAAGTACAACAGACAAGAAAGAGCTGTGGTTTTCAAACTCTTCTGTGCCTCAGGCCATGACAATGGGACAAAGTGGAAGGCTGCACACAGCCAATCTTTACCTCTCCCCTTTTTATTCAGAGCATCACAGCTTTTGCAGCATGATTCTCAAGAGGGCCTAACAGAAAGGCAGCAATACTATAGAATCCTACGCTGTTAAGATTTTTTTCCCCCATAAAATGAGCTAATGGCTAAAGAATGTAACTAGAACTGGAATATACACTTAAGCCTCTGTTTACATAATTCCAATGCAATAATCCCACCAGCATTACTGTATTAAAGTAAACATTTATTTCTAAAATTAATATGTTCAAATGTGACTATGCTATTGATTCTATTTAAAAAATTGGGCAGAAATTTGCCATGGACTTCTCTATTTTACTGGTTGGCAAACACACTACCTCTTCATTCTATGGCTTGTGAAAGTAGCTGAGCCAAAGTACTTTCTTCAATATAAAATAGCAGGCTAGATAAAGGAGGAAACTTTCTAAGACCTACTACCACCACGCAATCTACTCCACATCTATTAACCTTTATAGAGTTCGTTCACCCCAGTGTTAAAAATTCTAGGTGTATTTTATCTTCTCAGCTGGCCATGATTCACTTGCTTTTATCAATAGCTATTTTTGCAAATAATTAGTAATTTATGAGGCAAGTTTTAAAACTTTCTTATTTCTTTTCTATTGGATTTAGTAAAACCTGGGGTGCCCACAAAATAATATTCAAATCTAAAACTCATTGCTTTACCCTATTTCTATAATTTAAATAATTATTTTTCATAAAATAAGGTTTTTACAACTTACCACAATCAATATCTTATCAGATGCAGTTATAGCACAAATTGGATCCCTTGTGCCCTAAAATAAATTAATCAATCAATCATTATTATTTAATAAGTATTTACTGAATGACAAGGTAGTATACAATTCACTAAGAAGAATATGTCAATAATATATTTATTAAGTTAACATACAATTACTTACTGAGCACTTACTATGTGCCAGCCACCGAACTAAGCACTAGAACTACTCAGGAGAGCTAAAGTCTACTGAGGAAGACGGTGAACTAAACACCTAATTACAGTAGAGTAGGATAAAAGAAGACATACAAACAAGGGTTATGAGAACACAGAAGAAGGAACATCTAACTTACACCAAGACGGGCAAAACCCAAGCTTAGTCCTAAAAGATGAACAGAACAGCAGAAGGACTAACACGCACCAAAATGATGAAAGGTAAAATGTCATAGCACTGTAACAATCTGGATGGCTCTCCAGTGAATTATGCTTAGTGAAAAGAGCTAATCTCAATAGGTGACATATTAATATGATTCCATACATAAAACACTCTCAAGGTGACAAAACTATTGAGATGGAGGACAGATTAGTGGTTGCCAGGGCACAAGGACAGGGCTGGGCTGTAGGTGAGAAAATGAAGAAGTAGCATGAGGGGAGTTCGTTTATGGTGATAAAAAAGTACATATAACTACACACACACATACACGCATGCACACACACGTAAGTACACATAAAAACAAGTGAAAACTGAATACGAAATAAGGTCATAGTCTAGACAACAGAATTGTACCAATATTAATTTCCTGGTTTTAACATTCCATGACACTTACATTACATGTCACCATTAAGGGAAGCTGAGTGAAGGGACTATTTTTGCAATTTCCTGTGAGCCTATAACTATTTCAAAATAAAATGTTTTTAAAAATCAAAAGAAAAAAAGCTAGCATGACATATTCAGGAAACTACAAGTGGTTTGGCATAGCTGGTATCTGAGGAATGTGCTGGGGAAGAGAACTGGGCCAGGGAGGGGGAGTGGCTGAGGATATCTATACTTTATTCTGAAAAATATGGGAACGTACTGGAGGTTTATAATGTGAGAGGGCAGGGGCTATATGATCAGATTTACATTTTGGAAAGGTTGCATAAGCCAGTGGTCTGACAGCAGCCTACAGTGTGATAACAGATTGGCAGAGTGAGTATGGGGATGACTAACAGTAGAGAGGCTATTCTGTGCTATCCCGTATGGGAGCCACTAGCCACATGTCACCATTTGAATGTAAATTTCAACTAATTAAGGTGAAATAAAATTTTAAAATTCAGTTCTTCAGTCAAACTAGTTACATTTTAAGTGCTCAAAAGCCACATATGGCTAGTGGCTACTGCACTGGACAACACAAATATATAATACTTGCATTATCACTGAAAGTTCTATTGGGCAGTGCTAGATGGAAAGTTACTGCAGTGATCTAGGCAGGAACTAATGGAAGACTTAATTGATACAGAAATGGAAAGGAGGCCAATTCCAGAGAAATTTATGAGACAGAATCAACAGGCTTGGTGATTTATTTATTAGGTGTAGAGAGCAAGAGAAAAGAATTCTCATGATTCTTGCATAGATAATGGAGCCAGTTGCTGATATATAGAATATATATGGAGATATGGATTTGCAGCAAAGATGAGGCCAGCCTCAGCAGGCTAAACTTGGAGTACTTTTGAGCCACTCAATTTCTTGCTGTCCAGACAGCAAGAAATATCCAGAAATTCGAAAAACTCAACATTGGAAACATAGATATTGCAGTCATCGGCATATAGTTAAAAGGGTAGGTTTCGATAAGAACACTAAGAAGAGTGTATTAATAAGTGAAAAAAAGTAGACTGCCTAAGATGGACACTAGGGAACATCACAATAAGACATGGGTAGACGAGTCCTTAACAAAGAAGACTAAGAAGAAAAAGTCAGCTAGGGATAACACCAAGAGTGTGGTTTCACAACAGTCAAGAAGAAAGGAGTGGTCAAAAATATTAAGTGTCATGTATAGATCAAATAATATAAAGACAGAAAAAGACCTATTTTTGGCAATTCAAAGGCCTCTCTAGAAACCAGAATGCAATGGAGTGAAGATGTAATGCATGGTGAGAGAAAGAAGAAAACACAATAGTCTTTCAAGAAGCTCAGGTATGCAAGGATGAAGAGACAAGGAAGTAGCTAGAAGAAAATATGTGGCTGACAATGCAGACTTCTGTTGTTTTTAAGACGGGGGTGATTTTATTACATTTTATGCAAAGGTGTGGGGAAAGAGCTGGTTGATGATGAATCAATTCAAAATTTCCTAAAAGTTCCCTAATGGAAGGGACTGTTTCTTAATCACCAGTAGATTCCCAGTACTTACTCCAGTGTCTAACACATAATAGACATTCAGCGAATACTTGTTGAATAAATGGATGGATGTGTAGATAACTAGACGGACTCCTGCATATTCTAGTGAATAGGTCACTAGATCTGCTGCCAAAAGACCTAAGCTTGAACCCTCACTTTGCTACTTAAATCACTTTATGATTATGAGTAAATCAGTGAAGTTTTCTAGCAGTTTTCTAATCTGAGGATGGAGAGGAGATTACATGCTATTTGACTAACAGAGCTGTGAGTATCAGATAAGAAATTAGATAAGAAAACACTTTATTAACAATAGGCACTGCTTTAAATACTCCTAGAAAATCATCAAAAGTTGTTTACTAAAATATTAAATTGCATGAACTTGTAAAAAAAAAAAAGCATATTTCCATAAAGAGACAGTAAACTATGTTATCTGCAAAAATATGCAGACTTATTAATAAGCCAGAGGTGACAGATGGTTGACTGATAGATAAAGAAGAATAAACAGATGGCTGTTGAGAGGGGAGAGATGAGAAGGGGAGGAAGAACTATGTTCCCCAATATTTTTAGATAATATGCTTTTCTAAGTAGTATCATATTAGCTACTCATTGCCAATACCTATCACTTTTATTTAAGAATTTTTAAGATCTAGAAAAAGGTTTTCAGAATAGAAAATATTTTAAAGAATTGTTAAAATAATATCCTATTCATTGGGAAAAAAATTCTTTTTCAGGTCTCAAAATAAAATTACAATATTTCCAAATCTATAAATATTAATATTTTATGGTAAAAATAAAATTACCTACTTGAATAGCTTTACTATAATCAAGTACCCCATCCACTGATCCAATAGGAGTATCATCAACATGATAAATTCTGTAAAAAAAATTCAGAATTTCAAAGAAAGTTTAAATAAGGATTATACTATTTCATAATCTCTAGAACAATTAAATGATTGTATGCCAACAAAGAATAGTGTTATTTAACATAAAAATCCTGATGATTTTCAAGAGTTAAATCTTATAAATGTAGAAACTATCTTCCAGGTGTTTACTAGTTATACAAGTGATACGTTCCTGAAAGTCATGCCAAAAACCATATATTGCCAATGAAGTTCATTAAGTCCTGAGAGATATTTTACATTACTCTTCAGCTGAACATTAGTCAGGATCAACTTCTTACACATTTTCTCTGTTGTTAGTCCATAATTTCTCTTCTATCAATGTGTTTAATAAAATTAAAACTTATATGAATTTGGAAAGCTCCAATTAATGGAATTTTTGTTTAGAAGTAAAGAAGCCTTCCCTATCCTTCCTCTGTTAGGAATATGCAACACTTTTGGATGTCTACCATCTCTCTGGTACCTATCCTGAGAGATATTTACATTATTATAATACTGTATTTTATTATATTATAATCCTTATTCACATCACAGTGTCATTACTGGTTTACCTGTCTCTCCCATGAGGTATCGAGTTTCCTAGAGGCAAAGGCTATATATCTCCAGTCCCTAGTACAATGCCACACACTGTCAAGTGCTCTATAATATCTACTGAATAATTATTAAAATGAATGGAAGTGAATAGGGAAGACAGATCACAGATCAGCTCTGAGGCTCTGGGCAAATTACTTAACTTCTCTGAACCTCAATTTCTCCATCTGTAAAGTAAGCGTAACAAATTTCCTTCTGCAGTGTTTCTGAGAGTCATAAATAAAATGATGTTTGTAAAGTACATTAGCACAGAGCCTGACACATAAAAGGGGTTCAAGAAATGGTAGCTGTAATATAATCACAAGAAAATCATGTCATTTTCTATTTTTTAAATGCCATGAAATTTTATAATTGTAAATTTGAAATCATAATTGTACTTTCATCAATATAATAAAGAGATCCAATTGTAAATAAATTTAATAGAAATGTATTAAAATACAAAAATATGTGGTACCTCTAAACTGGTACACGTGTCTATATTTTAATACATTTCTATTAAGCATATCCAGTCCTACTTATCACAAAATAAAATTCAAAGGTGTTAGAAGAGGAGGTCCCTCAAAAGATCATTTGGTCCGGCTCCTTCTCTTAAAATAAGAAAGACACCATAAGGAAGGCCATTCTGAGTAAAGTGGTTCAGAGTCAGTAAACCTGGCTTTTTGTCTCATCCCTACTTACCAGCTGGTGATCTTTGACAAATAATGTATACTCATGTGTCTCAGTTTCCTCTCTCCCCACCTAAAAACCTTTTCCACATCTGTGTCTAAGGACCTGCCTTCTCCTCTCCTCTGGTGATTGATACTAGTATCACCACACCCTCCTAGAAAGATCTGTACCACTAACCCATAGGAAGGAAGGTTTAGTTAGACACTTGGACCCTCAATGGAATAATCGTATTTCAGTATAGCATAATAACCCTAATCTGGTGAGTGTAGGTGAGTGAGGGCATCTATTTCCTTACAAAAACATAGATTTCCAGCCTTTATCTCATGCTACGTCTCTTTTATTTCAATAAATCTAAACAGAAAAATTTGAAAGACATTCAAATTAATGGAAAAATATTTCTACTAATCAAGGTAATTTACAGTCCCCAAACATGATAATTTATAATTAACTATGTCTGATTTAAATGGGATATGGTTGAGCTACTAAAAATTATGTATCAAAAGATATACCTTTCTCTCCCTTCTTTTCGAGACCGCATGATCTGATTAATTTCCAATGCTGTGAGCTTCTTTGCCACACGATATTGCCAGATATAAAATGCTTCTTTCGAAGCTGCTATCACATGGGTTTTGGTCATTGCAACAAATAATGGTACTGTTAAAAAGAACATTAAGACAATTAAATTAAGTTACACAGAATGTTTGTGCTATGAAGGACTTTAGTAATCACTAGGTCCAACCTTTCATTTTACAGATAATATACTCACACACAGTCTCTGAAATCAGAAAAGAATCAAAAGCTTATAGGAACATACAAAAATATTAACTCACAATGGATCAAAGACTTAAATGCAAGAGCTAAAACTACAGAACTCTTAAAATAAAACTTAGGAATAAATCTATATTTCCACTTAAATCTTTGTGACCTGGAATTAAGCAATGATTGATTGGTTTCTTAGATGTGACACCAAAAACACAAGCAACAAAAGAAAAAGTAGATAAACTGGACTTCATCAAAATTAAAAACATTGTGCTTCAATGGACATCATCAAGAAAGGGATAAGACGAACCACAGAAGGGGAGAAAATACTTGCAAATCATATATGGGATAAGGAATTGTATCTAGAATATATAAAGAACTCCTGCAATTCAATAATAAAAAGACAAATAGCCCAATTTAAAAAATGGACAAAGGATCTAAATAGACATTTCTCCAATGAACATATACAAATGGCCATTAAGCAAATGAAAAGATGTTTAGCATCATTAGCCATCAGGGAAATACAAATCAAAACCACAATGATATACCACTTCACACCTACTAGGATGGCTAGAATCAAAAGGGCAGACAATAACAAGTGTTGGTGAAGAGAGGGAAAAATGGTGGTAATGTAAAATGGTGCATCCACTTTGAAAAATAATTTGGCAGTTCCTAAAAATGTTAAATATAGAGTAACCATATGCCCAGCAATTCTGCTCCTAGGTATATATACCCAAGAGAAATGAAAACACATGTCCACACAAAAACTCATGTACAAATGTTTATAACATCATTTTTCATAATAGTCAAAAAATAGAAACAACCCAAATGTCCATTAACTGATAAATGGATAAACAAAATCCCAATCCTTCCTCCCATCCCCACTACAATATTGCTTGGTTCAGGCCTTTGTTCTTTTTCCTATTCTTGTAAGTTTTATAATTTCACCTTAATTTAGAAAATAAAATTCTCCCAAGTGCCTTCCTAAGAAATACATTCTTCTACCAAATCCAAAAAAAGGAAATGAAAATAAAAAGAAAAAATATATTATTCTAAACAAATAATTTTTATTATTCCTAAAATATATTAGGAACATATTCTTCTACACATATATTTTTTTCATCTGTCCCATTTCTTAGAGAACATTTAAGTGAGCTCTGAAGTAGATAGCCTCATCGAATCTATCTTATGGATAAAGAAATAGAAGATTAAAGAAGTAAAATAACTTTCCCAAGGTCACAAAACACAAAATAAACAATATAATATTAAACACACACACTCACAGAAAATATATAAAAGCAAAAAAAAATCCTTCATAAAAAATCATTTTAGGATCTGTTTTCTAAATTACTAATATTTAAAACAGTATAATACCTTATTTTTCAGTTTATTACTACTAAGCAAAGTAATCATTAATGGCCAGAATAAAGGAATGATGTTAATAGGAGCTACCATTTACGGATTTCTTGCCACCATCCAAATAAAGGATAGTTAAGAAAGTAAGAGACTTAAAAACTAAACAAAGAATTATTATAGAAACTAGTCTGATAGGATGATGTTAATTAAGTGGATTAACAACTCGGGGATTCAAATTCAAGAAGTTGTATATGCTAAATACTCAGTATGCTAGAGTCATTTAAAAAAAATTTTCCCATCACAATTGTCAAAATTTTTCTACTCAAAATACATACAATTACTGACCTCTGGAGGGAGCTCAAAGCCAAGTTTCTTGGGAAGAACAATTCACTGAAAGCCAGGCATGGAGAATGGCATCAAAGCCTCCAGGAGGCGCTCACGCCAGACCAGGCTTTGCTCTTCTTTCCCTGATCCTGTTCATCTTCACTAAATCCAAAGGCATTTGCTAAATATTTAGTAAATTCCATCATGGATACCCTGATGCTGGAAACTATTATGTCCCTAGCATGATTTGAAGTACGTTGGAAAATCTTAACTGCTTTCTAATAAACTACAACTTTTCCTAAGCATATAAAAGTATTTTCCAACCTATGCTTACGTACAATTTTAAATTAAACTTATGTTTCCTTCTTTTTTTTTTCTGTTCTATTTTTTTTAGACACTGTTCATAAGGAAATGTTTCTTTCTTTTTGATACATCCTAAATACTCACAAGGGTTTATAATTAGTCTGATTACTTCAAAATTAAAATATTTGTGGTTCAAGGTAAGAGTCAGACTTCTTGGATTCAAATCACAGGTCCTCTCTGGGAGGCCAAGGTGGGCGGATCGCTCAAGGTCAGGAGTTCGAGACCAGCCTGAGCAAGAGCCAGACCTGTCTCTACTAAAAATAGAAAGAAATTAATTGACCGACTAAAAATATATACAGAAAAAATTAGCCGGGCATGGTGGCACATGCCTGTAGTCCCAGCTACTCGGGAGGCTGAGGCAGTAGGATCGCTTGAGCCCAGGAGACTGAGGTTGCTGTGAGCTAAGGCTGATGCCATGGCACTCACTCTAACCTGGGCAACAAAGTGAGACTCTGTCTCAAAAAAAAAAAAAAAGAACAAATCACAGGTCCTTTCTAACTCTGTGACCTTGCGTAAATTATCTGTTCTCTCTGAACCTCAGTTTACTTACTATAAATTGAAGGTAAAAATAATGCCAACCCTATAGAAGTGTTTTAAAATTTAAAAGAGATAATAAATATAAAGTATAGCACAGTTCTTGGCATAAAATAAATGCTTAATAATTTTAAAAGTCAGTATTCATTGAATTTTTTAAAATGTAGACCAGGCACTGTTCTAAAGCACATTTTATATATTAACTCATAACTGCTCTATAAGGTAGGCATTATTATCCCCACTTAACAGATGAAGAAATTGAGGCATGAAATAGTTATAATTTGCCTATGTCACACAGCTACAAAGCCTTAGAGCTGGACACAAACCCAGTCAAGCTGGCTCCAAAATGTGTGCTCTTAACCACTATAGCAGACTGATACTCATTAAGGATTAAGAAGTATTAGTTCAATGTGGTTGCTTATTATTTTTACTTTCATTATCTACATAGCTTTTTATAATAAAACCATATACAAATTTTACAGTCAATACAAAAAACAAACAAGAACATATTTAAAACCTATGTTCTTTTGAATCAATATGGTAGTAATTGCAGCAAATTCATATAGGTAGATAATCCTGTCTATATACATTTTGCTAGATCTTTATTTAAAGATCCATCTTTCCCAGACTAAGATTCTAGGAAAAAGAAGACCAAATTTTAACAGATAGAATGTTTTAGGAAAAGAACACAACCAAGATAAAAGCATTTCAAGCCCTTCTCAACTATGTAATACCTGGAAAGAAAAAATTCAAAATATCTAGAAAGGTTATTAGAAAAAATTTTTTAAATAAAATAATTATGCCTCTATCAATTGAACTTTGTAACACTAATAGGTAGTAGTTACTTGCCAAGTAAAGATGTAAAATAATTTAAAACAATCTAGGAATTCACATATAAGTGAAAGCTGCTTATAATATTTTAATACTACGGCCTGAAATAAATGCCTACATCTGTAATGTTCCCCTACTTTCCTACTTATTCATTTCTTAGCCCTTTAAAGAGCTGGTAAACTGAAATTGCACTGAAATGTTTTCAACAAATTAATTTTCTCTGGAATACATGGAAAACTTAGTGCATGGGTTAGAGACCATCGTTAGAAAGCTGCCCACGTGGTTCTGCTAAAATAACTGCAGCACAGGCAACCTGGGACTAGAAAGCCACTTTTCATGCCTTCATTCCTCTAAAAATGCTGTTTTCTCTCCTTAAAATACCACCCGAAGAAATACTTAATCTATAAAACTCAGCTCCAATGAAACTTTCTCTAAGTAGAAAAGACGTCCCTGACATCCTTATGCACCAATATCCATTTATCCAGCATCTAGCATAATACCTAGCACACAACAGGGAAGCAATAAGTCATTGTTCGATGGATTGACTATATTTTAATTATTTGTTTAGACATACCACAGGAAATGTCATAATTAATTTCTTATTATTCCCAATGACCAATACAGTACTTGACACAGTATATACTTGTTGATGGTTTGATAAGTAAATGAATTATCATTTTTTATTTACATGATAGAAAATAAATATTTTCCATGCATTCAATAAACACTTATTACAGGCCAAGCACAGTGTTAGGTTGTGGAGATTTGGAAACTAATTAGACATAGATCTTTAAGAAGTTCAAGTCTAGTGGGGAAGACAGACGAGAAAATCAATAATCACAGTGCAGAATGAGAAGTACTTTGGATGGAAGTACACCAAAGGTATTATGAGGGCTCAACAGAAGAGCACCAAAAAAGGGTACCTGACTCTGATGTGTAGAGTACAACAGAGTCCCACACACTAAACTTCTATAATAATGTATAAAGCTCTTTTTAAAAGTTACTAAAGAAACTGTCAAGAGGAAGAATAGATAGTAGGTGGCAAAACAAAAATAATACATTCTAAAACAGTATCATTGGCATACTTTTTTGTTTTAGCCTCCAATCTTCATGAAAATTTGTCATAGAGGCTTAAAAAGGAATTTTACAGGATATGTATGAAATAAAAATGTCTAGTCTTTGGCTGTGTTTGCTACAGACCAATGAAAGAAATGTTTGTTAAAATTTCAGCCAGTGAGACTGCAAAAAAAAAAAAAATAGTTTGGAGACTCAAAAATACAAATAATCATGCCCTCAAGTATTTGCCATTTTATGAAAGGGAAGGATTTACATTTAGCTTTATTAAAAAAAAATAGTCTACCTGTGATAAAAATTACTTTGAGGCTAACCCTATAATCATTATAATTCTATATTAAATAACTTTTGATATTAAAAGAAAAAGCATATAATCTGAAAAATGACAATATTTATCCCTTAAAGACCATTATGCTTCAAATAAAATATTAACAAAAGATATTCATGTGATAAGAGTCGGTAATAATTTTAAGCTACACTTCTTATGAAGGAACACTAATATATATATGTAAATATATACATATATAAAACATGTAAACATGCCTATGTAGCAATGAATATAAGACATGAAGTTGAAATGTTTCAATATATC
Source organism: Cheirogaleus medius (assembly GCA_008086735.1). Taxonomy (NCBI): domain Eukaryota; kingdom Metazoa; phylum Chordata; class Mammalia; order Primates; family Cheirogaleidae; genus Cheirogaleus; species Cheirogaleus medius. The sequence goes on along the minus strand of VBSM01002608.1, from coordinate 160,644,981 downwards.
AAAGTGAATGAGATACCAAGCCCCTAAACCATAAAGTCTTTGAGGCCATTATTTCTCACATTTGCTTTTATCACCCAAAGAGCTTAGCAAAATGCAAACACTTAAAAGGTAGGCATTAACATTTGATTATTAAGACTGAATGTCCAATCTGAAAAAAAAAATGACTACTCAGTATCAGAAAATAATTCAATGGGTTTTCAATTTCTTATATTTAATAATTTTTGTAATACTATATCCAATATACTACCATACGCTTTAAAAGAAAACTATTACTTTTGGAAGTTACAGTCAAATGCCAACAAAATATTTGTTAGTGATTTTTAATGATCCACTTAGAATAAGCTTTGGAATTTTTTAATGGGTTACTTTCATAGTTATTGGTTATAGGGAATGGTAAATCTAAAGGAGCAAATGTCTTTTGAAAACAAAAAGTCAGGAATTTTTTAAAGCTGTCCCTATTAATAGACTTTTCATTAGAAAAATCTGGAAAAGGCAAACTCACTTTTAAAAGCAGCTAAAGTGTTTTTATGAAAGAGAGGTATTTACAAGCAGTTTATTAATAATAAAAATGGTTTAATAGCAAAATTCTTTCTATAATCCTAAGTTTATTACATACTAATCATTAGATTGCATACCAATTCCTGTGCAATTATATTTCCCATTTAAAGCAAATGATGGCAGTATTGCAGTCGCAAAATTACAGAGAATTTTAGATAGAGTAACCTTATAATTTATTGTATGAACCAGGATGCTTTTGAGAGTGAAATGGTACGTTATTAATAATTCTACCATGATGGAAGATGTAAACTGGTACTGGATCTGACAAACCAGTATGGTCATCTTCATTTTAGAGAACATCATTCTAATTAATAAATACTATTGTTGGGTCTTTAGTGTTGTAGATAAAACCTGATTGGAGAAGGAATAAATATTAACATTTCCTTACCAATATCAATGTATTTGGGATCCAAGGGTGTGCCAATAGAATTACAAAGAACTAGCACAAACTGTGAACAGATAAAAAGAGTATCAGAACTTCTGCTTATGAATAATAAAAGAAATATGCTTAACATACATCATGCTTATCTCTTTTTCAATATCACTAACTGGGAAATAATTGATAAAATTGTTAGGTACAAAAAATAGCAGACATAAAAAAGATTATTACAGTATTAAAGAAACATGAACTAAAATTAAACCAGGGCTGATTTCTCTATATAATGGAACAGTATTTCCAAGAAGACACTTAAGAAACACAAGTACACTGGCTACTTTTCACCATTTATATTCCCAAAATTCTTGATCAGCTAAAATCTCAAAACTCATTTTTAATCCTATATCCAGCTAAATAAGAGCTAACTTAATTTGTTACCATTGCACCAAATGTCTCCATCTCGTTCTCCTCCTTTGAAGCAATATATAAATGACATGAGAAATTCAGAAAAAAATCAGTTAATTCCAAAAGACATGATCCAACCTGGTCAAAATGACTTATGTACAAATAATTATCAATGACTAATATTAGAAAAATAATCAAGCCTAATGCACACTTCACATCACATTGTTTTAAAGTGATAATTTCATTTTTATTACTGTTAGTCATCTTTTCAGTATCTTGTACTAAGAATACTATCTACTTAGATGTTTTCCTAACTAAAATAACAACTTCTAATAAGCCAATTCTCTAAGTACTATTTACATATAGACTGTTCCTTTCTTCAGCATCTCAACACTTGTTTAATAATTTCATAAATATAAACTAAATGATAAAATTTATAGTAAAAGTATCATAATTACCCCTTTCACTATTTAAAATAAGCTTATTTACTGCCACAAAATACCACAAATAAATTGTATTCTTATATTTACTTTTTATTTTCACCAGTTATATATGCTCTTAGTTTCAAGAATCAAATAATTCTAGAACTTCTTACTAAAAATGACAGTCCCCTCTTATCATTTCCTGCTCCCTTTAACTCATCCTTTTGCCATTTACCTCCACAAATCTAAGTCATGTGTTTACAGTACTACTTGTTGTTTTCTTTCTATTTACTGCTTTATCTATTGCCTTCCCACTATGAAAGATAAGTTTTCAGCTTTCGTACATCCTTTTGCCCACCCCCCACCCCCAACACACAGGGGCACATTTCCATCCTTCTATCTGTCAACTTTTAACACAATTTTGTCAGATCAGAATTTAGGGTTTAAGATGTTTATCATACTTCCACTAAAACCTTTTTTAATTTAAAAAAAGCAGTGATTACATCATTTTGTCTATATAAATGCTACTCACAGCTGAGCCATCAAGCATATCATGATTTATTTTCCTTTGAAGCATATCTTGCTCTCCCCATAGTTGATAATTGTCTTCCTTTTTTCCCTTGGCTTAGTTTTCTATGTATTAATACTAACTCAAATCCCCAAGAGTGTATCTCCTCACAAGGGTTCAAACATATTAGGTAGTCTATTCATTTCATCCTCTCAGATTTCTTTTGGAGTCCTCTGACCTCCTCTCATCTGACTCACTGGGCATGCTGCACAACTGTCACCTGGGACACTCTTCACCACTGGTGTTGAGTTCTGTTTCTTCCTCTTTTTTAGTTTACTCCTCATTTTGGTAAACCATACCCTGAAGTAACTTCCTAAGATAGGGAAGCTTGGAAGATCAATTTTTGGTGACCTTGCACATCTAAAAATGTCTGTATTCTAGCTTCACATTCAATTACTACTGGCTTTAAGATATAGAGTTCTAAATAGTAAATCATTTTCACTCAGAATTTTGAAGGTAATTCTCCAAAGTATTGCTATTGACAAGCAGAATGCCATTATGATCCCTGATCTTGTGAAATCTGTTTCCCTCTCTGAAATCTTATACAATCTTTTTTTTCTCCCCACTGCTCTGAAATTCCACAATGATGTGTCCTGATATGAAAATATTTTTATTCACTGAGCTAGGTACTTCCAATCTAGAACCTCAGGGTCACTTTCTTGGATTTTTTTTTTCCAGATTTACTCCTCTCCATTTTGCCTGTTTACTTTTTTTGGAAATATTATTCAAGTGCTAAACTTCTATGACTGGTCCTCTAATTTTCTTATTTTTTCACTCCTCTTTTCCACTTCCTTGTCTTTTTGCTCCACTTTATAGGTGTTTTCCTTCATTTTATCTTCTAGCCCTTCTGCCAAAGTTTTCACTGTTATTATATTTGTAATTTCCAAAAACTTCCTTTTCTATAGTATCCTTTTCTTATTTTACGGATGTAATTCCTCTTAACTCTCTGAAGGTTATCCTAACAGTTCTTTTGAAATGACGTTTTTTTAAGAAGCATTCTCCCTGCATAGTTTCTGTTTCCTCCAAGTTCTTTTCTACTTGTGTTTATTTTGGTGTCTGTTAAACTGCATGCTTCCCTCAAATGTCTGACAATTTTCATGTATCTACTTGTACTTAAGAGACACTAAAAAGCTGTTTGGAGGGTCTTTATCGTAAGGTGATGGGCAAGGCTGCTTCCTTGGGGACTCCCAATCTCAGTATCTTTAGAGAGAGGTCTGTTCTCTTGAACAGGTCTTCTCCCAGGACAACTCATCTAATCCCTTATCTCAAAGCTCAATGCTTGGCTGCCAGCGTTCTGGAAACCAAGAGGAAAAAGGACACTGCGGTAAACAGAGTAGCAAACTTTTAATTTAATTGTCTTATTTTCAGCAGAGATACCCCACCCTCAGCTATGCTTGGTGCCTTTCAGTGCATGGACTTTTTGATCCTCTTCAAGAGTAAACCCCAGTCTTAATAGGTGGTAGAAGGGCAGCTGCCTATGGGGTCAGGATAGGGGAGGAGATCTGGAGATCTACTTCTTTATGTGCCTTTCTTTTTTTTTATGTTTTCTCCTTCCTGCATAATCTCTGGTATTTCCAAATTGCTTTTATGTTTGTTTCTTTCTCCCACCAGGTACCCCCAAGTCTTGTGCCTCCTCGGGATTCTGTGATGTAAACTGGTTGCCTCTTTGTTTTCTCCATGAATGGCTTATGATTCAGCTTTCTTAGGTCTGCTAAGGTAATTACCACTAATCCAGCTACTCTCTAACCTACAAAATTGTGTTGCCATTTCCCTTCCCTTTTTGGTCCCTATGGGCTTATCACTTTTTAAAAAATACCTTTACTGTTCTTTTAGCGAGTTTCAGGAGAGAACAAAGTCAAATGTGGCTGTTCAAATGGTCACCTTTAACCAAAAACTATACTTTTTAATGCGATAAAATAATTTATAAGAAAGCCAGATATTGGTAGTCCTTTTTTGAAATATTTACATACTTCTGAAAATATTTAGATTGTTAGTATACTTTTAAAAAGATATGTTTACATTATTTATTTTATGCTATGACACATTGATTTTTAAAGCAATATAACTCTAAATAGAAGTAAATTTCTCATGGACAAAAACTACCCAACTGTTACAAATGTTCATTGTTACATAATTTCTTCTGGATTTATATATACGAGACATCTGAATATTCATTTTTTCTAATAGAATTTTAAATTCAAAAAGGATTATGGTATTTTAAATATATTTCAGAGGCAAAAAGGTTCAGTACTGAACTGGTGAATATAAACGGCCAATGATTAGCTGACTGGAGAAAAAAAATCAGGGGACACAGAACCAGCGCAGTCACAAAGTTTTCCAAAACAGGTCTAGACAGACATGGCCAATGGACCCAATATTCTGCTGTACTTGCCAGTACAGACACCATGCTTGAAAACTAAATATTATATCCCTATTCTATCAAGTAGTTAACACATTCACATCTCAAGATATCAAGGAACACTTACCTGAGGATGATTCTCATCAGCTTTTGTAGCCAAAATGCAGAAATCACCACAGGTAGTAATAGAAATGAGACTCTTCACATATTTAACATATTTCTCATTGTTTTTTGTATCCCAAAAGACAACACAGTACTCTGGACGATCAGGTCTGGTATACGCATAAACTACAGTATTTGAGCAATAACCCCACTGGGAAGAAAGGAAAGAAGAAAGGAAAGCAATGGATGGAGGAAAGGAGAGAGAAAGGGAGAAGGAATATTTAGCATTGGGAAAGAAAAATCATATTTTACTTTTACTCTCAAAATATTGAAGATATGTGATTTATCAGTGCTGATAAAATATATTCTTCAGAAATAAAAATCAAAATTCAACTTTCAGCTTAATGTCTTTTCTCACCAAAATAACAAAAATATCTGAAAGTAATAAAGACATTTATAAAAGAATTGCTACAGAAATAAATTCAGTTTGTCTAACTTATTTTAATTTGTAAGATTTAAATTTCAATGAAGAAAATTTTCAATAGTCAATAACTGCTGTGGGGAATGACAGGAGAGCAATCCCTGCCAAAAGTTTAAATTCTGGGTCACCGACCCAAAATTCAAAAATCGTTGCTTTGCCTTTTTTCCCCCATCCTTATTTTTTTATATTTGTTTTTATCAGAGTAACATATGTACACAGTTTACAGTCAAATAATTGTACTGGCTTATTTAAAACAAACAAAACAAAATGCAGACCCCTGGCCCAATTTCCAATCAGAAATAGCTATGTACAACTCTTTTAGCTGTACCTGTTCTGGTATTTATCTCCATCTCACATTATCTTTTTTTTTTTTTGAGACAGAGTCTCACTCTGTTGCCCAGGCTAGAGTGAGTGCCATGGTGTCAGCCTAGCTCACAGCAATCTCAAACTTTTGGACTCAAGCAATCCTTCTGCCTCAGCCTCCTGAGTAGCTGAGACTACAGGCATGTGCCACCGTGCCCGGATAATTTTTTCTATATATTTTTAGTTGGCCAATTAATTCCTTTCTATTTTTAGTAGAGACAGGGTCTTGCTCTTGCTCAGGCTGGTTTCGAACTCCTGACCTTGAGCGATCCACCCTCCTCGGCCTCCCAGAGTGCTAGGATTACATTATCTATTGATTACAGAACTTACACACAGCTTTCCCTCTGTATAACTCTCCCAATATATTTATATGTAATTTTGAATAAATCAATATTCAATGTCAACATTATTATGGTTGTATTTGCTACTACAGCCATAGTTCTCGTGGGTTCCAGGAACCTTACTCCTTTTGCCTTGCCCCTTCAGGCCCTGAGCTGGTAGTGAAGGCTTGTCACTGCTGCCAATCACTGGGTACTTGCTTCAGCATCCCTTGCTGCTCCCTTAAACCCTTCCCACACCTCTGTAATAAGCCCTTTATCAATCTCTCTTTAGTACTCCTCTGAGTGTGTCATCTGTTTCCTGCTGAGACCCTGACTCATGAGTAATTTTACTAACTATATATAGTATTCTAGAAAAGTTTACTAGTTCTAAGGTCTTCACATAAAAAAGGCTCCTTTCTGCTGGCTTCTAAAACAAAACAGCTTTGAATATACTCTGAGCTATAACAAAGTTCTTTAGTAAAAAACACTGTTTACTTTACTACTGCTCTTAATACTCACCTTATAATTAGGTCGAATATTTGCAAAATATATAAAGGAATCAACAGCTAGTGCAATTTTCAGTCCACCTCCCTCCCAAGACAGTCCAGACATTTGCTTTCCAGGAACTTTCAAAGTACCCAGATGCTGAAAAAAAAATTGCATTTAACCTAAAATATCTATTAACTCAAATAGAAATTAACACTAATCACTTCACAGAGATCAAAAGTAACATAAAAATTATTTTTTGAAAGGTTATTACTTATTTTAAAATCATTTTCCTTGAATTTTTATAATGAAAAACGTGCATATGGTAAGTGAAATTTACAAACTATATCCAAAAAATTCAGTATCAAATTTAAGATGCCATAGATTAAAATATGCATCTTTATTTTTATCTACAACTAAGGAAAGAAAAAACACACTGCTAATCAAAATATAACAACTTTGATTATAAGATGCATCCCAATTTTAGAGTTGTAAAAAATTATACTTTAGAATCAATGAAATAAATTATTAATAGTAAACTCAACCCTGAAGTCTTACCTTTCTCTTCCACCCTCAAAACCAATTAGCCACCAAGTCCTGTTGCTTTTCCTCCTTTCCACTCTCCACAATTACCTTTTTACATATTTTTTAGAGATGAGGTCTCGCTATGTTGCCCAGGCGGGAGTGCAATGGCTATTCACGGGCGTGATCCCACTACTGATCAGCACAGGAGTTTTGACCTACTCTGTTTCCAATCTGGGCTGGCTCACCCCTCTTTCGGCAACCTGGTGGTCTCCCCACTCCCATGAGGTCACCACAGTGATGCCAAACTTAGTGTAAACACCTGATTGGCATAGTGCACTACAGACCAGAACTCCTGGGCTCAAGCGATCCTCCCGTCTCAGCCTCCCAAGTGGCTGGGACTACAGGCTCATGCCACCACACCAGCAATTACCTTTCTTCTTGACTGAACTACAGTATTAGCATCCTAACTTCAATTCTTACCTTTCATCTCTTCTCTTATTCCCACCCTCTAGTTATGTCCCCAATTCAGTCTCTACTACACTGTCACAATTATCTTTCTGGAACACAAATCTGATCATATCCTACCTTGGTTTAAAAAAAGCATTAAATAATTGTTTAAAAATCAATAGCTCCCCCCACCATCACATTCTTTAGCATAGCACACAATACCTTTTTTCCACCTGGCCCAAAACTATATTCTTTGGCTTAATTGCCTACTATTTAGCCATCATTACTATGCACCTGCTCATGAAGGAACCACTGTGCCTCCATACCTTTGACCCATATAATATCCCTTCTGCCTAAACCTCCTCTCCTTTCCTCCACCTCTGTCCTCACTGGTCCTTGTCCTCCTGGACCTTCGTCCTTTAAGATACAACTCAAATATGGCTTCTCTAATGAGTCTTGTCTTCCTTCTTCCCTCTACAGTTCCGGAGAATTAGATGAGACAGTGAGCTTCTTGAGAGCACTAACTGCATATATTTACATTCATTTCCCTATCCCATAATAGATTACTTGGTAAACAGGTATTCAATAAATATCTGTACTGTACATTTAAGTTAATCTCTTCATATACTAACAGAGTACATGTTATTACTGAATTAATGAGTAAATAAATGAATACAAACATTTTTTAATGTAGCCATAAAAAGATAAACATTTTTAATCTACACGCCTCATTTGACAGAACGGTATAATCCTAAGAATTTCAATAAGTTGTACTAGGATCCTTTGTTCTTAAGTAGATATGCTCTAAAGTCAAATTAAATGTTTCTATGGTTTGAATGTTTGTCCCCTCCAAAATTCATGCTGAAATTTAATTGCCATTGTAACAGTATTAAGAGATGGAACCTTCAAGAGGTGATTAGATGGGATTGCTGCCATTATAAAAGGGCAAGTTCAGTTCCCTCTTGTCTCTCTGTTGTCCTCTCTTTGCCCTTCTGCCTTCCACCATGTGATGACACGGCAAGAAGGCCTTCGCCAGATGCCAGTGCCTCGATACTGGACTTCTCAGCTTCCAGAACTGTGAGCCGATAAATTTCTATTCATTATAAATTATCCAGCCTGTGCTATCATATTATTGCAGCACATATTGGACTAAGACAAATGTATTAAACTCCATTTTGCTAGGGAAACCAATGAGGAAGAAAAAAAGTTTTAACCTAACAGGGTCCAATCTGTCTTACTGCCTATAGAAGATCAAAGGGGAATAAGCAAGCTCTCACAACAGTAGTCTTGGAATTGGCCCATCCACAGTGGGAGGAGAATAAGGCCATGTCTTAACTGCAAACCACCCAGGTGGTGGCAGCAGCAAGGAAAGAAAACTGACTTTTAGTAAGCATTCACTAAGTGCCAGGCACCGTGGTAGGCATTTCCTCATTGGTATCTCCTCTAATCTGCACCCCAGTACCATGAGCTATTACCTTTACCTCAGAAAATAAGTAAACTCAATCTCAGGGGTTAAATACCTTCTCTAAGTCAAACTACACGGTGGAAATGGAGTTCAAAGTCAGGTGAACCTGACTACAAATCCATGCTCTGTTATCCCCTACTCTGGCTAAGACCACAGTGCAAAACCAGGAGATCTCAGCCCTCAGAATCAAAAGCACATTCTTCCCTGAGGTTTTCTTCAGTTTAAATCCTTACATAACTCCCTTCCAAGTTATCTTACCTGTTTTAACATAACATAGATACAAAATACAAAAAAACAAAAATAAATTCCCCAAATATTCATTCACTCACTCAAAAAATATTAAGTGGCTAATATGCCCTGAGGAACTATGCTAAATACTTTTAATTATAACTGGACCAAAACTCACTTACAGTTTTGGGTTTAACACTTAACACACTGTTTTGCAAGATACAACAAATAGGCTTTAGAACTCGTGTTTTTCTACTTGGAGAAGGCCGAACTAATGAAAATAAACAGATAAAGCAACATAACGATAAGTAAACCAATAGTGACCAACAAAAATAACCAGTAAAGAATATGAATCAAAAAGGAGGCTATAAACATAAAAATAAATAGAATTCATATTTTTAATTATTTAGGAACCTTGAAAACTATGCTTTTGGTTTTCCTTAGCTTTTATATCTACCAGAAATGTAGGCTGACAATGTATAGAGAGCAACTACTCTCTACAGTACATTCTACTGGGTAACTATGAGATACTGATTTAAAAGCATCAGACGACACCATTTCTTACCTTTACAGAAATTATTAAAATACATAAAAATATTAATATTAAAATATTAAAACAACTAGTACAGGCTTTTATGTAGCCAAAAATAATTATTATTATAGTCTTTGGTGAATTTATAAAAACCAACAGGGCATCCAAAAGGGACAAAATATAGTATTGGGTTAGAAAATAAGATATGCAAAAATACATTAAGCTTAGTTATTAATAAGCTCTCACTTTCAAAATTCTTTAAAATTCACAATTTATTAATTTTCCTACTTGACATTTTCCAATGCTACTTCAGAAAATTCTCTTTTAAAATTAAATTTATTAGTATTGTTGAAAAGGATAATACCTGTGTGTGCAATTATGAAAACAATGCTTATATTTTAGTGTAGCATCACCTAAGATTAGTTACTAAGACAAGTTTTCTTCAAATAATTGATTACTCTATAACAAATTAAGACAGAAGTATGGAGGAAGGACATACAGCTACCTATGTTTAGTATCTAAGCACATTTAAAATATCACATTAAAAATCAGAAAAATTCATCTGAAAGAAGTACATTACACTAAAAACTACTGAAAAGCCAGCTGTGAAAAGAGATATGCATTCAGATCACAGAGAAAATATTCTAAACAACTAGTCCATGGAGAGTTCTTTTATCAAACTTCTGGTTTTCCAAATGTTTAAAATTATAATATTTTATTTTATAATTATAAAATTAGAAGGTTATAAAATAAATTCCATGATAAAATATAACAAAGACATATAATATAAAGATGTTATTGAAACATACACTTGATATTTCATCCTTATTATTCAAAATGTCCCTAAAAGAAAATGTGACAAGTTTATACCTTTTCCTCCACTCTTTTTTCCCCTACCTTACTCACTGCACACTTAAATGGAAAGAAAGAAGATAAAACTTTAACACGTTTACCTCACCAAATGGAGTGTAAAACTGCACAGTGTTTACATCTTTATCCTGCATGACCACCTTCTGGGAGCCCGCCACGGCCAACACGCTGCCGATGTGGTTCCACTGGATACCTACTACGTACATGCCAGTGTCAATCAAAACCGGATCTATTCAAAAAGAGAAAAATGAGGTAACTGTGGGAAAATACTTGGCCTAGAGAACTTTATAACCTTAAGAACAAGTTTTAAATATTTTTTTAAATGTTCCACATTTTTAAAAAACAGAAAAAGTACTTACTTGGGTCAGTCTCATGTCTCATTATTTGGCATCTTCCATTGTCAAAACAAATAGCGAGGCAAGGGCAATCCGGCTCCACGTAGCCTTCTGTGCCATGGTACCAGTGAATTCCAGCAATACTGATGGCTCCAGTGACATTCACCAAACAATTCAGTTTCATTTTCATCTAAATAAAATTGGTTAGGTTTAATATTTTCCATTTTAAAAGAGATCAGTATGAATACAGTATTGTAGAAAGGACACTGAAAGTTGGATTTAAAAATCTGGTTGCAAGTGCAAGCTTAATCCCTTACTGGTATACCGACCTTGGACAAATCACTTCACCTAAGTCTCCATTTTCCCACATGCAAAATGATGATAAAAAGACATTTGCAGAGTTTTTATGAGACTCAAATGAAAATAAGTATATAAAAGTACTTTGAAAATAGCAAAGTATCATTTAAAAAGTTAGCTATTTTACTTCCACCAGTTATTGGATTTATTTAATGTCATTAACCCTCATTAAAAATAAAACTGTTCCATCAGTAAATTAGAGATCTATTCTAGCTAAATCTTACAAAGCCAGAATTTTTCTCGAGATTATACAACCCAAGCCTATTATAATTATCCTTCTTTCCAAGAATTGATTTTTCTCTCTTACTGTTTAAGTCTCCCATTCTTTTTATAAACAACCTTTCATATCTTGCTAAAAAAAAAAAAAATCTTTGGTAACTGCATGTAAACTTTGGCTTCAGATACTAGAAGACACTTACAAAGCCTAAACTGCACATCATCCTACTCATCACTCCTCTGCTTCGATGCACTGACATCTTGTCATTTCCACTTACCAGAAAATCAGAACTAAAAGCTATACTCCAATATACTGCATTAATTTGCCTTGAAGAAACCAAGACTTGTTTTAATTAAAAAAAATTTAAATGATTGGAAAAAAGAAAAAACCTGAATTGAAGACTTTGATTAGACAAACTACCATAAAAAATAAATGTGTATACATATATGAATGATATGTACAATAATCATATAAAGTTATATAAATAAAATCAGTAAATACATCTACTCACTATAAAATTCCCTTGATTATCATAAATGTGTATTTCCCCATTTGCCATTCCAAAAAGTAAGATTTTACTATCTGCGGACCATGCTACATGGCATAGCTGTATACCCTTCAGGTCCTTTCCCCAAATACGATTCCCTAAAATGAAACATAAACATAATTATTAAAAATTCAAAGTCATGATCCTCCAGCAACTGCTTTCAAAATCTTTGTTTTCCTATAGAGCTCTCACATTGTTCATGGCATTCATTCAACTTATTTGATCAGTAAATATTTATTGAGCACCGGTATGTGCCAAATACCTGGAGAGACAGTTGAAATAGCAGCTGTTTCAAACTTTGTCCCCTTTCTTCTAAACTCTGACACAGGATCTCACTCTCAATTAGCAAGTGAGCCCATCTTCTACTTTGGAAAGAAAAAAAAAGCTACCCAAAAAGAAATTCCTCATTCCCACCTTCTAACATTCAGAACATAACTATACCACACTTACACCTTCTGCTTTGCCCCCTAATACAAAAAAAGAGGTTATCTCCCAACCAGACCCCTATCCAAAGTTAATACTTCCACCTAGTCTCTGATCTAATTCCTTCTGAGCTTTGCAAAGATCTCCCTCTATTGACCATTCTCATTTTCTCATTCTCATTAAACTCCTCTCCAAAGCCTGCACACAGATCTATTCATGGTCTCGAATAAAAACAAACAAAGCACAATAAAACAAAAACCACTTCTCTTAATCCTAAATTTCCCCTCTAGCTATCACCCTACTTCTACCAATTCTTTGCCAACCAGACTTCAAGAAAGAATCTCCACTCCCTGAAGTCTACACTTCCTTGATTCCTACTCAACCCTTACCCCATCCCAATCTGGCTTCCACCCCCCAACTCCATTGATACTGCCTTCAAGGAGGTCACTAATAGCCTATTGCTAAAGCCAATTGACACTTCTCTTTCTTCTTTTTTGAACATCCCCTCCTTCTTGAGATTCTCTTGGCTTCCATGAGCCCATGTACTCCTTCATTTCCCAGACTTCTGCTTTTACGTAACCTTTTTGAAATCTCTTCTTCTGCTCATTCCTTAAATGTTGCTGATTCTTAATTCCACAGATGGCCCTTAGGTTTCTTCATCTATTCTAATGGTTTACGTTACCATGAATATGCCGGTGGTTCTCAAAATTTTGCATTCAGTACATAGATTTCTGAGGTACAAACATATATCAAACTATGGTCTGGATATATTTACTTGGATGGCCTATAGCATGACAATATCAACATGTCCAAAGCAGGAATATTCCCTTAAAACCAGTCTTTCTCCACATTCCCTATTTCAATGAAAAGCATCACCATCCGTCCAGTTGTCAAAGCTAAAAATCTGGATATCGCCCTAGATACTTCCATCGCCTCATCTCCAATCCAATCAATAATGAGGTCCTATTCATTCTAGAATCCACTCGCTTTCATTCCTTTGTCAATACCCTGATGCAGGCTTCGATCCACCATCATCTTTTACCTAAATTGCCACAGCAACTTCCTTACTAATATACCTGCCCACTATCTTTTTTTCCTTTCGTCATTCTTCATACTGCAGTCACAGAGCTATTTCTAAATAACAAATCTTACCACATTGCTCCCATTCTTAAAATCCTTCACTGGCTTCCCAGTGCTCTCAGAGTTAAGTCCAGACTCCTTAATATAATTTATGATCTGCATGATCTGGCCTCTGTTTATCTCTCTAGTTTTGTTTTTTTTTTTTTCTTTTTTTTTTTTATTTCAGCATATTATGGGGGTACAAATATTACGGTTATGTATATTGCCCATGCCCCCTCCCCACTCGAGGCAGAGCCTCAAGCATGACCATACCCCATACGTTGCACATCTTACTCATTATGTTTGTATATATCTCTCTAGTTTTATTACATACTACTTCACTTTCAGTATTACACTCTACTGACTGATAATCAACTTTTTTCAATGGCCCAAACATGACTATCTAAGTTCAACTCATCTGGACCTCCTTGAATGCTATTTCTTAGGCCTGAGACATTCTATATGCCAACCTACCTTGTGGCTAATGCCTCAGCATAGACATCACTTCCTCCAGGAAGCCTTCCCTGATCCCTCCAAGTCCGCATTAGATGATATTTCTACATGTTCCTGTATATTCCTTGTCTTAGAACAAGGTATTATCACAGGGTATTGTAATTGCTTGGTTATTATCTCTCTCTCTTGAACTAGGTCTGGAATGTCTTTCACTGTTTTACCCTTAGTTCCTAAAACTACAGCTGTTGCTTTACAGGCACTCAGAAACATTTGTTGACTACATGAAGTTACGTACACACATACTAATGAAAATAATTTTAAAATAAATTATTTCTCTATGGATAGAGTTTCAAATTAAAACAAAGGTGCAGATTCTCAGAAGATCCAGTTTTACCTATGCACTAGAATTTGAAAAACATGGGTTTTAAGGCTGTAAAATACAACCAACAATGACATGTTCAGTTCTACTAAAAATGACCACAGATTGTTATAATTCCATATACTTCTTGAAACTAAAATCTACCTATTTATACAGTCTCACCAGAATAAAGATAAATTATATAATTAGGCAGACATATTTAAAATAATGCTGAAAATTAATATACTTTTTTCAGTGCCACTGTAGAAAATTGAAAAAGAATAGACTTTTTTGTTACATATACTTAAAAACAAATGGTTAGAACCAAAAGGTGGTTCTTGAATGCCATCAAATTGTATATCGATTGTTTTCTCTTTTTATGTCTATTTTTCAATTAGAATGCTAACAAATGATCATTAACTTCAATCTCTAAAAATAAAAAACATCAGCTAGATATTGATCTTAGTTCTATGTCCAATCAATGCATTACCATCCACCGAACCAACTATCACAGCCCCATCTTCATATACAATGCAGATCTTCTGTCCGTCAGCATTCCAGCTCATACTTCTCACCACTGACTTATTTCGATTATTGATCATCTCCTCATACCAAGAGCCTATTTTCACAAATCAAAAAATTACAAGTCAAAATTTTCTCATCAATTAAAAAGTGCTTAAGAGTTGAAAGCATTCCAAAAAGTACACTGTGAGATAAATAATTGCAATGTTTTCTACAACCTGAGACATTAACTATAAAATCTTCAAATCCAACATAAATAAAATGAAAAATTAACTTGGGCCCTAACTAATAATTGCTGAAAAGATTATCACAGAAAACATAATAAATGTCCATCTTTTTTCTTTTATTCTTTTTTATTTCCCTCTCTGTCTCTTTCTTTCAATTAAAAAATAAACTTCATTTGCTTTTGCAGGGCCCAAACAACTGAGTTTTCTAAAAGCTTAACTTTATCCACTTGAACAACACACTTCAGTAATAGCCAAAAAATAACCAAACCTAGAATAACAAGAATAACTTTATATATATACATAAACTCTGCAATGATTAATTACATGCATATTAAATATAGCATGTTAGTTTAAGTCTGCTTGAAAAAATTCTTTAAAAGTTCCTATTACATTAGTGATATCACATCACTAACATTCTAGTTATATGCAGGGTTGGAGTGAGATGTGACTGGTCTTGTAGTATAACCAAATTAAAGGCAAAAACCAGCTTATTTTGTTTTTGTTTTTCTTAAAACACTTTGCTATGTTCTGATATAAAGAAGTCTGGCCTGCAGCCAAGCAAATAATCCTGTAATTTGGAATAACTAGTCAGAGTAGGGTATTAAAATCAGGACTGAAGCTCAAAGAATAATTATCTTAGTAACAAATAATATTTACTCCAATCTGCTGTACATTCTACCCCCTACACATACACACACACAAACATTTTTAAAAATTCAAGTATTACAGTATATTTTTCAATGAAGAATTTTCAAATGGTATACCTTGAACCTTTTCAAAACAGCATACATGAACTAAGGTATCCGTTTTGAAGATAATGGCTAAGGCCAACCTCAGGAGAATATATATTATGAGTTGTTTTTCTGGTAAAAGTGACGCATCCAAGTTAATCCTTCCCTCACCCTCTTTCGAGAACTCTCTTGTGGACAAGAGGCACAAATTGTGAGCCACTTAGTGAAAGCTAAGATAAAATCTGTATCCATGAAAGAAAAGGAAGCTAACTGCCCTATACAGGAAATGAATTATTGCCTTTGACTTCTTACTAAATGTGTTTTTATCTACTGAGCTAATTCTAGCCAATGCCCACATAGGAACTAATTCTTATTGGAAATCAGGGGGGCGGGGGAGAGAAGAGCTATCTCAAGTAGAAACTATTCTTTTGCTAAGAGTCTAAGTTCATTTTAGAGATAACCAACAATCACTTAATTCACTTTCTTAATACAAGGTCACAGTTCAAAGTGAAAAGAAGGCAGCAATAAATCCAGAAACGTCATCGCTGTACAGTCAGGCTGAATTCCTGTTGCTAGGCAAAAGGAGTCTATTTTGGAGATGTTATTTTCCCATCCAAATACTGTGTTCTAGACTCCAATATGTGAAAGATTAAATAAGCTCTCCTAGCATACCTTTATATAACATCCACACAATGATAAGCCCATTTTGATCACTGGTAGTCAACTTCTGATACTGTTCATTCCATATTACAACTTGAACAGAACCTAGAACATTATGAAACAATTTAGATACTTTAAAAAGGCTACAATTAATTTCAAATTTATATTTTTATATACATAAACACCAAGAGCACAATAAAATCAATACAGTTCCTATGCAACTAACCAGTCTTCAATATTACCTAAAAATATTCATAGGACACACTTACTAACATCACTAATTTTCTATAACAATGCATAATACTATTTTTCATATCTATCCTTATATTTCATGCCAGCAAAGGTGCCTATCATGGCCAGTTCCAAGAGCTGCCATATATCTGATGACAAGAAACAAATGTAAGCATGATTTACCCAATTGGCCTTACTCCCAAAAACAATGATGTCCAAAGGACAACATACCTAAGTACTTGGTATTTTGGGTCTCCTGTTATTATTTGGTGATATATCCCATAATCTCTCTCCTTCTCCCCACTATTTTCCATTCCATTAGTAACACAGTCTTAAGCATATCTTAAACCTCTAGGTTATATAAATAATAGATTTCATTTTTTATCCCTAAATACTTTAATGTATATTTCCTAAGAATAAGGACATTCTCTTTCATAACGATATTACAAATTAGGAAATTTAACATTGATACAATATTATTATCTAACTCATAGTCTGTATTCAAATTTTATCAGTTGTCCAAATAATGTCATTTTATAGATACTTGTTTTTCTTATTCCAAGATCCAATCTAGGATCACACGGTACATTCAATTGTTACGTCTCTTTAGTTTTCTTTAATCTGGAATCATAGGACAGATTCTAAAAAAGGATTATATATAGAACCTCTATAAACAGGTAACCGTATTTTTTAATACATAAAATAAAAGCTACTTTTTTTCAGATTTATTTAAGATGTTGTTTAATCTTGTTAAAGTTGTTGAATGATTCTAGGTCATGTTAATTGGCTCAATAGAAATGATTTACAAACAGTCCTCAACTTAGGATGGTTTGACTTTATGATGGTGTGTATAAAATGCACATTCATTAGAAACCATACCTCATGTACCCATGACAACTATTCTGTTTCTCACTTTCAGTAGAGAATTCAATAAATAATATGAGACGTT
The DNA here is from genome assembly GCA_008086735.1 of Cheirogaleus medius. Lineage (NCBI taxonomy): Eukaryota > Metazoa > Chordata > Mammalia > Primates > Cheirogaleidae > Cheirogaleus > Cheirogaleus medius. The sequence goes on along the minus strand of VBSM01002608.1, from coordinate 160,627,345 downwards.
TCATACTTTATTATAAAACAGGCTTTATGTCAGATGATTTTGCCCAACTATAGGCTAACGTAAGTATTCTTACATACTTAAGGTAAGCTAGGTTAAGCTATGATGCTCAGTAGGTTGGATGTATTAAATGCATTTTCAACTTACAATATTTTCAACTTACAATGGGTTTATTGGGACGTAACCCCATCATAAGTCAAGCAGCATCTGTACTTTAAATATTACCATTATTTAAAATGTTGACATTTCTACATTAAGTAGATGGTTTCTAAATGCCTAAATGCCATTCAAACATAATTTAAAAGAAATTACATGACTTACCACTATGACCTTCAAGATTCTGATTCATAGAAAGGCTACTAGGGGCTGCAAGACCCCTCAATTTTGTATCATCTAAAAAAAAAAAAAACAA
>VBSM01002608.1:160606788-160626836 GCA_008086735.1 Cheirogaleus medius | reverse complement strand
AAAAAAAAAAAAGGAGAAAGGTTTATGGTATACAGATTGAAACCACTACAGCTTTGAGTGATCAAATAGCAAGGACTTTGGAAATGAGTTTTTACTAGATTTTTCAGAGTCTCATATTCACTCATTAACTTGTTCATTCATTCAACAAATATTTATTGAATGTGTATACTGTACTATGCACTATAAAAGTTCTGGGTAAAAAAAATGATGAACAAAACAGTCATTTGCTCTTTCCCCCTGGAAAGCTTGTTGTAAGATACAGTAGTAACAAAGGAGCTTAAATTAGACTGGAGAGGGAAGCAGAGAAGACTTTCTGAAAAAATGCTATTTAAGTTGAGACTGAGGGATAAACTGGAGATGGTCCGATGAGGTGGGGAAAGAGAAGGAGTGTTCCAGGCTAGGAAAGACAAACACAAAGGCTCTGTGGTAGATGTTTAGGGCCTTTCACAAATGGAAAGAAGGCCTACATGGATGAACAAGGGGGAAAATGGCCTAAGATGAGGCCAGAGTAATAGTCATAGGGAAAATTATGAAGTCTTTGGAGGAAATGATAAGAATTTTAGATTTTATCCAAACTAAAAAAGACTTTTTAAAAATTTATTTAGTCTCCTTGATTACAAATCATCCTACAGAGAATAATACTAAAATGCCATCTCAACAAACTAATCTTCACTTAGAAAATCTGATTGTTACATGTAAAAAATAATATTTAAAACTTTCATTTAAAAATATAAATTTTATAAAAAACTTAAGAGTTTGTGAGAATAGGAATTACAAAAGTCAATGCTAAAGAAAACTCCACTTTCTGACGATAAGTATCTTAAAATAGTACAAAAAATATTCTTTATTCTGTCAGAAAAAAAATACCAGAATTCCTCTAAAAACTACCAGTTCTAATTATCCAATTGCTGTTTTGGTAAAAGTCAGAGGAATACACATGTACAGTTTAACATTGCCATAATCTGTCAAGCAACTAACATAGAATGAATGCTGCTGGCATATACATTAGGTTGAACATGAATTTTTTAACATGAGGTTCTTTCACTCATTTTTTAAAAATTATACAGCATGCTTAAACTGTATTCTAAAAATATTTGATGGAAATACTTTTCTTAACTTCTAGCTCTGAAAAATCCATTCTAATGCCTTTAGCAATACTCACTATAACCAAGTAAAATCAGTGATATGTAATCCAAAAGGTTTACAGGACCTAATATATCTGAATGTGTGATGAAGTATTAATAGCTCTATCTGTTGTGTATATGGTCTGAAATCACAGTTCTACATGGTAGACATGTTTTCTCTCTGTTAAACCATAAGGTAAGGCACTCTTGACAAAATATGTGCTGATATATAAGAAGAATAGGCTTTGAAATTCAGCTTGATTCTCAAAAGAATTTTTGTCTTAGTAAAAAAAAAATGAAATTCTGCTTGACATACTGAACAAATATCATCCACATATGAACATGTCTCTTGCTGGCAGCAACTCTATAATTTGATCATGCAAAAATATTCATAAAACCCATCTGAAAGTTCTCAGATGTCCATAAAAAGGCCAAAAGTTTTAAATAAGGTAGAATAAAGTCAGCAATATTCCAAGATTTCATAGCTACATTACTAGATTCCACAGAGCAAATAAGGTAATGAAACCAAACTGGTATGGAAACAAAAGTTGGGTAATACTGATATAAGTCTTCTAAAAGCTCATGCCAGTAACTCTCAGATTTAAAAGGCCTGCTGAAAGAAGGCACCAATAAAACAAAGCATTTCAAACTCATGAAGAGGAATTTCAGAATAAAATCAGTAAGTCCAACAATCCAAAGTCCATGAAAATCCAAAGAAGGATTTTTAAAGATTAAGGTGTAATAAAGCAACTGAGAATAAAAAGTATAATACAGGAGAACAGAAGATCTTGTAGATAATACCAGTAACCAAGCACACTAAATCTTTGGAACCTTTCTCTTAGAAAAATTTGACTTATAGTGTTGTTGTTTGCATCCATAAAAGTTGTTAGCGGCCCAATTCCGAAAGAAATTCCTGTTATATGCTGCACAGTAAGTTTGAAACCTGGAATGAAAATATATAGAAGACTTTTTACAACACTTGAAAAGATAATAGAACTCTAAGAAGGAGATGCTACCATGTTCTCCAGACTCCCTGGCAGGATCAGCTGGCTGCCTCACTTCTCTGTATGAATGACTGACTTCAAAGGACTATGTACACATTCCTGGGTACAGCTATGGACACCTGACCTTATATTTCTGGTCAATCTTGTCCTGGGCACCCTGGAAGACTGAGGCATTCTCACTACCTGTCATTCCCAGAGGACTGTGCAGATAGCTACAGTTGGCTTGCAGGGACCTGAATACTTTTCTCTGATCCAAATTTTTGCTTTCAGTTCTCTCTATATCCTGTCACAACCTTAAGAGGACTGAGGCCTCAGCAGTAGCAGCAGGAAAAGCAAATAGTCATTAAAAATGATGCCGCGGAGGGTGATTTATTGATGTAGACTGAGGACTGTTATACTATACTATTGTAGCTAAGCCAGAAAACAATGTACATACAATGTTGCATCTTTAGCACCACACAGTGCTTGATATGTAGTGAGTACGCATGCAATAGTGATTGTTACTGGAGGGATCTGCTGTATCACCACGATTATTATTAAATACAATATATTAATCTAGTCAGAATCTCCCAGCCATATTTCTCATGTTTATCTCTTTCAGCATGATTCATAACTATGAAGTTCCAAAACAAATAATTTACTCCATTTTCCAAGCTTCCCTAGAATCTATTTCCCATCTTGCTAACTAATTTCAAAGAATACTCTAACCACAGCTCATCAAAAGCACAGAGCACAAAAAGAAATAGGTTTTAAAAAGTCTTCGATGTTAAACAAAATGAATACATTTCTTTTTAGAGTGCAGTGGCATCATCATAGCTCACTGCAACCTCAAACTCATCGGCTCAAGCAACTCTCCCACCTCAGCCTCCCGAGTAGCTGGGACTACAGGCATGCACCACCACATCTGGCTCATTTTTCTATTTTTTTGGAGAAATGTGGTCTCGCTATTTTGCTCAGGTTGGTCATGAACTTCTGGCTTCAAGCTATCCTCCTGCCTCAGCCTCCTAAAGTGCTAGGATAACAAGCATGAGCCACTGTTCCCAGCCACATTTCTTAATGCAAGTATAATAAAATTTGCTATGTATTCTAAGTAAAATAAGTATATATACATATATACACACATAAATACATACATACATTTGACAAACACAACAGAGAAAAATTATTTTAACACAATTTAAAAAACTAAAGCATTGAGAGATTAAACTACAAAACATCAGAAGCCAAACTTTGGTACTTAAGAATCTCCCAAACCTCTCTTTTATTTCATATAATTAATCTAGCACATCAAAACAATTACCCTCTTCTTTGCTTAGGCTGTCCATGAGCCCTTTGTGTAGTGGTCAAAAACAAGGACTTGAAAGTGAGACAAACTTAGTTTCAAATCCTAACTCTGCCCGTTACCGGCTGTGTGACCTTCGGTTAGTTATTAACTGGTCTGAACCTCAATTTTCTCACCTGTAATACCTACTTCTCAAAACTATGGTGAAGTCAAATGACAGTGAAGGTTAAACATCCAGTACATGGAAAATGCTCAGTAAGTATTTATAATTCATACCATGTTCAAAGTTGTAAGGCAGTGCTATTCAAAGTGTGGTATAAGGAACCCAGCATCACTAGAAATGCAAATTCTCAGGCTCCATCTCAGATCTACTCTGGGGGGTGGAAACGAAAAATCCATTTGAACAACCTCTTCCAGTGATTCTTATGCCTAGTATAATTTGAGAAGCAATGCTGTAAGGAATCCAAAATGTAATGTAGTTTAACCCCCTTCATTTTACAACAGAATGAACTAAAATCCAAAGATATTCACCTAGTTGCTGAAAGTCATTCAGTAGTCTTGTGGCAGAGTTGAGATTCCAACTCTAATTTCCTTATTTAGATCCCCCATCTAGAGCAATACTAGGGAGGCTAAAGATATGTGACACTGTTTGCTGTGATTCCAGAGAACTAAAAAAGAAAGAAATCCAGCTGCAAAGCCAAGAGACCTACTGATAAAAATGTTAAACATATCCCATTTTCTGTTCTTGGGCACTAGGTACATACATAACCATTAACACACCTGATAAGCAGAAATGATGATACAGACCTGTAAATAATCTGCCAAGATTTCTTACTGAAATGTTTATTTTTACTAGACTTCTAATAATGTAGTACAATAGACATAGCATAAGACAACATAGTGACTTAGTTTTCATTCTTCATTCTTTTTCATTTTCCATCAATAAGTTCAGCAAAAGCCATCTGATGTTTACATTCAACATTCTCTGAACTTCATTGCACAAATACTCCCAGAAAAATTCCACCAAATGTTTAGGATTTTTTCCCCTCTTAAAATAATCAGAATTGCATAATGACAAATATCATGAGCAAATCTCATTGAACAAATGACATCAGCCAACTTTCTACCAATTTCTAACATTTGGGCTTGCATTCATTTACCTGTTTGTGTCTCTAATTTCAAAACTTTCAGTAATCCCTCTTCACCACCACATGCTATGAACCCTTGGTCCTTGTTCCAGGATACACATTTCAGCTTCACGTTATTGGGAATGGCAATCTGTAAAAGCAACCACAGACACTCTAGCAACTTTTCAGGAAGGAGTTGGGAAATAAGTCTACAGGAGATGAAGGCTGAAGAAAACCTTCCAAGAAGAAAAACGATGGCCTTGCAGACAAAAATGAGCTGTTAATGAAAATTGGCATGGTTCCCTGAACTGCCCCGAGCTCTACCATTTGGGAAAGAAGCGCATCAAAGAGGGCAGTGACTGAGCAGGATGCCAACGGGGGAGTCGCCTGATGGATTTTTTAAAAGTAAGGGGGGAGGAGGTATAAATCTTTATCAACAGTCATTACTCCCTTTCCCTACACTACACTTAGGCTACTCTTTTGTTATTTCTTTTCTCTTGCCGGAAGCCTGTGATGATCCAAATAATTTAAGTCATCAACAACAGGGGGAGGAGGAAAGATAGGGTAGCGCGTGGTGATCGGTCCTGCTGGCCACCCAAAAGGACCTTGCCAGGGGCAGGAGAGGGAGAGGGCTGCGAGAGGGCTGCTAGCTCCGCCAACGACTATCTGGAGCTCTGGAACACGCAGGAGGTGGTCCGAGGTTGGACGAGGCGGGAAGGTTGGCAGCGGGATGGTGAAGCCGCGATCAGGGCCGGTTGAAGGCGCCTTGCTTCGCGGGAAGGATGCGGGAATCGCCCGCAGGCTGCAGGGATGGAGGAGTAACGAGACTGCCCCCTGGAATACTCACTTTCTTGCTCAGGTAGAAGAACATCGTGGGAACCCCAAGGGGATGACCACAGCCGTCAAGGCCCGCAACAGGTAACTGCTTCTACATCTCCAATAGCGACTCCCAGAGGCTCTGAGAAGCTCCCGTCGCCCTGGCAACCGCCGCCGCCCGGTCGCATCCGGGGCGCCTAGGGATACTTCCGGTGACGCCCCAGTACTGCGTTCCGGGTGTCGTGCGCCTGCGCGGACGTCGATGGGCATGTGGGAGCGGCGGGCTGTAGGGTCGGGGCTGTGGCTGGATCTGTCTTGGCCTTAGTACTTTTCTGGGGTTTGCTGGGGGCGAGTCAGCGCCCCGCCACTGCCAGCCGTGCGCTCCCCTCAGCGTCCTTCCTTGTCGCTTCCGCTTCGCCACACCTCGGGCGGTCGCGGTGGAGCTGCGCCTCGGATGTCAGTATAAGCGCCCGTTCAGAATGAGGCCACAATGATTTGGTATTTTGTAAGCCCCATAGTCCCAACATTTTTGAAAGGGAAAAATCATTTACTGTTTTTGGTAAGCTGGCGCCGTCGGCCAAATGAAAGTGCAAATGTGTGTTTTGAGATCTTGCAAACCTTCCTTTTTGCCTTTGGGTACTGGAGAACTCTCTGGAGCAAAGTGAGGGTAGGAGATTTTCTTTTAAGTTTAATTAAACTGTTACCTCAGCTCCAAGATCCTTTTAATGGAATTTGTTTGAACTTTGGTTAGTTACAGCGTACAAATTACCACCCACTTTAAAATATTTAAACTGGGATTTCCTCGCCTAAGGTCGACTGTTTTATATTCTTCTTTTTTTACCTTATTGCTTTCTTCATTCTCCTTTGTCCTTTTTGAATGCCTGAGAATTACAAAGTCCCAAAATCTAAGGCACAGGACAGAAATTCAAGTAAAACCACTCTCATGAAATTATTTGGTCTCACCGATTTTTTAATTTATTTCTAGTTTTCCTTTTAACCATAATCTGCTGCTATCACTGTTGATTTGTGTAATCTAGCATGTAATTTATGCATCAATAGTCAATTTCCCCACTTGGAGTCTTTCCCCATCTCCGGCAAAAAAATCTTCAAATCTTTTTTTACCTGGATCTGTTGCCTTGCCCAGCACATTCTAGAATTGACAATAGTCCCTAGTTCCTTTCCTATAAAATCTAAACTCCATCTAAAATAAGATCTTACCTCAATCTTAAAATGTCTTTACTATGGAGCCCCCCACTCCAAGCAAGCCAATACACTTTCTGCGCCCCAGCATGCCATCTGGCTCTGCTTCCCAAGCTGTTTTATACATTCCATGATGTTCCTACCCTCTTAAGAGGCCAGTTGTGCCTAAGGCAAACGGCAGAAATCAAGTCTCTCTGAGGAATTCTTTCCAAATTTAACACTTAATCTCATTCAGATAATGTTTCTTTCTATTTGTTTGTGTATCTCTTTTTTCAGCATTAACCTGTAAATACCTAAAATACATTGGCACCTGCTCATAGGCTCCCTATGCTGGACTCATGAGACAAATTAGTATTATCTGAGCCAGGAGCTTCCAGTTAACTGGTGAAGGTGTGATTAGTTGAAGCTAGTTACTGATTATCTTCTCACTCTTGAAAACTCATCTCTCTTTAAATATTTTCCCCTTTTTCTTGCAAATAGGCTCTCATTTATTCCTTCTATACCACCATTTCTCATAGTATACTAATATGTATTACTAATTCTATGCTCAAATAAGTTTAGAAAATAATACTGTAGCTCTATGTCATGCCCATTCAAAAATTTTGAGACGTAACAATAGGTGTTTCACATAATGTGTGACTTGGTGTATTTAGTTTTTGTTTCTTTGAAGTTTATATTTTCATCTGAGCCACAGGGAGGTCCCAATCTGGGCACTATAAAACAAGACTGAGACCGTAACCAGCCCCTTTTGCGCCCTTCCCTTTGCTGGGACAATGGGTCCGGTCCTCATCTGTGGTGTATGTATCACACTCTGTAAACCTATATCATGCTCTTGCTCTATAATCCTATCTTTCTCTCCTCAATAAACCTCATTTTCATGCTTGCCTTTAAAAAAAAGTTTTATATTTTAAGTTTATCTGTAGGTTATGTTTGCTTTTCAGAAGCTTGTATTAATGTAAAGCTCATCATTATCTAAATTTAGATAATTTTATATTATTCCCTCTCCTACCACATACTTGATTGAAGCCTGTTTAACCTGAACTTACATTTTAGTATGAGATTAAATTATAGGAAGAGTCTCAACATTCTGTCCTTTGACAAGAAACCGTTATACATTCAAAATAATTGTTAATTCAGTATAATTTAAGGAAATACGTTTAATAGACAAAATTGATAAGTCACCAGAAAAACAGGCATGACAATAATATGTAAAGATAATAACTTTTTTATTATATCAAAGACGATACAAACCAAAAATATTGAGTAATACACAATTTAAGGGACTGTTTTGTTCTATAAGTTACAAGCTTTAAAGGCAAAAAAAATTATATGTATCAAATATATAAGTGAAAAAGGGTTTATCATTAACATTAAAAAAGGCAGCATTAGATTTTGTTGATTAATAGCAATTTTATAAATATATGCTTTTATCAATTGGATCCTAAAGCAAAATGATAAAGTAAACTTTGGATTTTTTGTCTTTGGTAAAAAGTTTAGCACCTAAATTTATAACTATGCTCTTTAGTTGTACATTTCTAAGACCAGAATGAATTAAAAATGGAATGGAATGTTCATTTGATCTATGTTAACTATTTTTAGATATATTTATTACATATAAGCCTTTGATCAGTTTCAATAATGCTCCAGAAAAAATAAGCAAAAAATAAAAAGTTTTAAACAGTTCTAAATTATATTTATCTCAATTTAATTAAATGAACTTTTTATACGTGTACATAATTTGTACAATTTGCACTCTAATAATTGGTTTATATTATAAATACTATCAAGAGAAAATAGATCTAAAGTTTTCTTTGTGAATATGGTTATCTTATGAATAAAAACATTTAAAAATTAAATGGCTCCATTAGTAGATAAAGAAACATTAAACTTTCATTCTATTTTCTACCAACCACTTCACAATCATAGCTCAGAGACACTAAAGTTTGCTCTTAAGAAGGATCTATACATTTATTTCCTTGGAAATAAATATACTGTAAAAATGATACTGATTTTCCAGAAGATCCTCATACTATTTATTCAGTAATATTCAAGCATTTATACAGGTAATGGCAAATTATTGGCAGGAACATTGGAGATACAGTATACAAAAGAATGAGTGCTAAATGCACCAGGTTGTCCCCATTTCCAGATGAGAAATTTGAGCAAGTTAACGATGTATTTGTCCATATTCATTTATTTGCAACTTCTTCAAAATGTCATCCAGTGGCTAGTTGTTAAGGCCAACACTATTTATTTTTACTCATTAGAAAATGCAAACACACTTTCAAATGCTTCAACACAATATAAAAGAAAATAATTATGTCCTAAAAGTGAAGAAAAAGCAAAACTGTTTTCTCACCAAAATCCTAATTTAATCTAAAACTCAGAAATCCTATTCTTCGGAGCTCATGATAAAATTAGACCATTGCAGTGGTCTTCAAATGTTTTTGCTCATATAAAATTTAATCGGAAAGGCATCTCTTAGTGGATGGATGAGGGGAGCAATGTTTATGAAGTCTTGATTAAAGGAATTGTTGAATTGTCCCTTTGTTTTGTTTTCTGGAGATTCTACTTTTCTAAGAAATGCACCTTAGTAGATTCAGGGTAAGTGAGAGGTACAACTTTATAGTGTACAGTCAGGAGAATGGTGATTCTGAAATGGGAGATGGGAAAAGGAAATGCCAACTGATTCCAAGTAGCATCTTAAGCAAGTGAAGGACTTGGAAATTGATTCCTATAAAATTGTACACCCCCCAAAAAAAGTATCTGCATTCTCCTAGGTTATACTTACCACAATCTAAATTCTACTACCCTAAGGTCCATCGGAACAGAGTTGTTAATTTTAGCTATTCTAAGAAAAAGTACTTTTCCTGAGTTACTCCTTTGGCTAAAGAACTGATTTTGAAAGTTTCTGAGACTGTACCATGTTACATTTTGAAATCTGCTTTTTGACCACTTGGCTAGCCAAAGTGTATGACTCTGTGTAATCTGAGATATCACACCCTGTTAATCAGCTAACTTGTCCTGTATGTGTACAGATTCTGAACTAAGAAGGCTATATTAAATAATCATAGCACACTCACTCCATCTGTTATGTAAGAGCCCAATTATGGAAAAGCACTAGGGGAAAAAAAGTTAGGCAGCTTTTACATGTAAATATAGAATGGTGAAAACAGTCTATTAAACCATTAAAAAAGAACTCTAAATTAAAAAAAAATTATGTGTTACTACTGCTCATCTTAAAACTTAACAAATAAGGCACTTGCCTGTGGAATGTCCTAAAATGTTTGGCTCAATTGTAGTACCTAGGTTTGCTTCAAGCAGAAGCAGAAAATCTTCCAGAAAGGATATGTTTGGTGTTCAGTCTCTGGAGATATGAGCTGACCTTATCCTGGAATACCAGTGTGGCTTCACATCCACAAGCATCTTCAGTGGAAACGAGTCTTCGTGCTTCTTCAATGGCTGAATACAATGACAGTACATAAAGTGTCATACTTATCTAGGAATTATAACAAATCAAGAAATCTACAATTTAATATTTCTATTTTTAAGACTTACCTAAATGCATTTTCCAGGAGGTAAAATGACATAGGAGCAAACAGAAAGAAGAGAAAATACTTTGGAATGTTAATATCACAGAAAGATTTCTATTAAGAGACATTGGGAAAATGTTTATAATTGTCAAAGCTGAGTGATGGTTACATGAAGTTTTGTTATATTATTCTCTATACTTTTATGATTGTCAGAAATTATCCATGATATAAAGTGAATTTTTAAAAAGATAATTGGTGTACGGGGAGGCTAAGGATACAGAGATAAGACTGTCTTCTTGTAATACTATGTTCTCATTAAGAAATAAAAATAAGGATAACAGTCCTTATATGGCCAGAATATTTCAAGGATTAAAACTAGGTAGTTCCTATACAGGATTTCCTATACAGGACTGTTATTCTGTTGAATGGTTTTAATTGAGAGTTCTAGCTCTTACCCATAAATACTTTGTTACTAAAAATTCAGGTTTGTATTGACATTTAGTCTAATGTGAGAGAGTGATAAAGGTAACCCCTAACTCAGTGAGGCAGCTATTCCTAAAAAATATCAGAGCCCCTAAAGTTGCAAATAGAAATAAGGGTAACTTCCCAGGTCTGAAGACTGGTATATAATCTTCCAATTGACTATTGCCTGAGGACAAGGAATGGTCCTTTGCTGCAATATTTTCTCCCATATTCTACAAAGATAAAATATAGGGCTGGGAGACCATAAATTCACTTAATTAAATGTAATCTGCCCACCTGTCCAAATCCTATTGAACCTTTTAGGGACATCCAGCCCAAATCCCATCTTAGTTAATCAGTAAACCAGGAAGTATCGAATATCAACTACCTGCCCATCATCCCCATACAGAGTATTAAATGGGTACTTATGATAATTGTCCAGTGACTGTCTTGTCTGGTAGCCTCTAAGCTCTATGAGGGCATAGGCTCAGTGGGATATTCTAATTAAAACATTCCATAGAAAATTATAAAACTGGGATGTAACAAAATTGAAAGTTGAGAGATGGATCCATTTACAATAACACCAAAAAGAATAAAAATACTTAGAAATAAATGTAAAAGAAGTGCAAGACTTGTACATCACAGGATTGGGGAAAAGGAGCGAATTTGGGGGCAAAGGTAGCAGAAAAAACAGAATGAAGAACAGTGGTTACCAGGGGCTCTAGGGGGCTGGGTGATGGGCAGTTATTGTTTCATGGGTACAGAGTTTTAGTGTGGGATGATGAAAAAATTCTACAGATGAATAGTGGTGATGGTTGCACAACAATGTGAATGTATCTAATGCCACTGAACTATGCTCTTAAAAATGGTAAATTTTATTTTATATATATTTTACCATAATTTAAAAAAACAGATGTAGACAGGGAGACTTTAATTAGGAAGAAGAGAGAGAGAGAGGGAGAGAGAGAGCAGAATCAGACTGCGGAGAGCAGGCTGTCTAGGGGAGGAGTATAATTATTCTATTCTGTAGACAACTGGGAGCCACTGAAGGATTCTGAGAAGGAGAAAGAATCGTAACTGTGCTTTAGACACAAAGAAAGAAAAGCTTGCTCCTAAAAGATTTTCCTACCAAACGAAATAGGCTTAAAGAGCTGATCTTCACCTGAACATGTCCTCTTGTCCTCATTCAGGGTGTAGCCGGGAAAGCAATCACAGTGGTAGGACGCCGCCCCGTCACTCACGCAAATGTGCTGGCACCCGTGAGAGCCCAAGGTACACTTGTCACGGACTGACCACAAGTGGTGCAGGAAAGAAAATATTTACACGTTCATTAAATAGAAAGCCAAACACAAACACGTAGGTGAGAAAAGCTTCAGTTCAGACGCAATGAGTGTAGGGAATGACCCTTCAGTAGTCATCAAAAGCCCCACGTGGCAGGAGAAAGCCTGTTTTCCTTTCCCACATCTCACATCCCTTTAGCCTCACCGTGTATCACATACACTCCATTCCTTTTCATCTCCTGCAGATATCTCAGGCTGTCTTCTCTTTTTTTCCACCCATTGCACTGAGCCTTGATAAATTCCAGAACTTACCTTCAGCCTTTCCTGATTGACTATCAGTGCTTCCAACATCTCCATTGATCCATGATTTATGGATCATCATCGCCATCACCAAAAATAATTTATTAGGGACCTAATTGCACGTGGAGCTAAGTTTAATGCTGCACAAAAAGGACTATATTCACCAAGGGCCTGCCCTTGAAAGCTTACAGAGTGGAACAGAAAACATTGACGTGGAGACACACACGCACATACACACAAGCACAGATAGAAGAATAACGCGATGTTAATAATATCAATAATGATGACGTGTGTGATTGGATAGTAAAGTACTGACTGTCTTTCACAAGCAAATAACATTTCAACAACCAAGACAGTTTGCTCAAATTTGAGTGGAGAGCAGAGAAAAGTGCCATACTAGTCCTGTGTCCAAACTGGCCCAGGACAAATGAAAACAGCAATTCTTTAATAAGCCCATAAATGTTTCCTGGGAGACATATGTTCTTCCTCTGCCATTGCAGGGGCCAAAGTTTATTTATTCCCCTCTAACTCTCCTCTTAAATGTCATTCTGTACTCAAAAGCCTTCCACGGCTCATTCTTGCCTATATTACAGCTTTGCATGAATTGCAAGGCCCTATATAATCTATCAATAAAGTGCCTTTCTTTCCAACTTTATCATGGATATTCCCCTGCATCACTACAATTTAGATTTTTTTTTCAGCAAAATGCCTAATAGCAGAGTGCTTCATTTTTCCCCTCATCCTAGCTTAGTACCCACTCTACAGATAATAATTGAACATGACTCCAGCCCCTGGCCCTGATCTGGAGCTCCACATTAAATTTAACAAGCCTTCCTACCACCAACAAAGGGAAAACAGTCCATTAAAGGCACTCTGATTCCCGGTGTGTACCCCAGCTTTAGAATAGTAGTCATTATTATTTTGAAATACATAAATACTAACTTTCTTGCCATCTAGCACCTATGTAACCACTGGGACAAGTAGCTGGGTTCAAATCCTTGCTCTGCTACTTACTAGCCAAGTAACTATGAGCAAGTTTCTTAATCTGTCTGTGCCTCAGTTTCCTCCTAAAGCTGCTGCAAGGATCAAAGGCATTACTGTGTCTGAAATGCCTAGAACACATGCATGGCATATAGTAGGCATGGAAGAATGTTGGCTACCATCATCTGGGACTGTTGCCTGGAGTAGTCTGCCTAACTGAGAATTTTCTTTGATTTATGGGCCTTTTTTAACAGAAATTGCTTGGTTTTATTCCATAATATCTGTTAATTTAAATGGAATTTTTTATTATTTGTTTTGTTTTCCCAGGTCCTCAATATTCCTGGCAGCCTAAAGTACCGACTGAGAAACTTGTCACCAGTTTGCAAAGTGCAGCCGCATGTGAGCCCTCTCCACTCAACTGACTTAGCCCTGCTGCCCTGAACAAACTGGCACAAGCCAGTCTTCTGCCAGGGCCACTTTCTACTTTTCTTGATCTAACACTTCACCACCACTCTGTGTCCTCCCCAGACGCCTGCCTACCCAGCGTGTACTGCCCTTAGTTCTGTCTGTCCCTCTCCCTGGCTTAGTCTCTGCTTTTGTAAGGAGTTGGTTCTCAGTTCACCCAGGTTGTAAGTTGCTAAGAGGTAGAAACTTGTGCTTCTTTAGATCGTCACAGTGTTTAATGACATCCTGGGAACAAAGTAGGCACTCAATACTCTTTTATTATTTCGTTTTTTAAAAAAGGAAATTGGTGATATGCCATTTCCCTTCCTCTATCTTGACACGATCCCATGATATATCTCCTCAAAGGAGAAAAAAATATACATAAAATCTGAAACATATTCAATATGCCAAAGCTAAACACCACCTTGAGAGCTCGGAATTTCTCTTAGGAGTGTTTTTACATTTATAAATGCCACCCTGTCCTGCCAGTGAGTTTAAATCAAATTAATGAGGATTAGCAATACTGGCATAGGCTCATTAGCCAAGGCATAAGGCTCAGTTTCACTGAAGATTGATCGTCTAGAAACCGTCAGGGAATAACTTGCTTCATACTTACTGGAAGGTCTGCATGGGTCTAATTCAGGCATGTACAAAGTCTCCTTTACTAACATGATCCAGCTTTAAGATTAACGCTACAGAAAAGTTCTAGGCCAAGCTTTAACTGGAAAAAGATCAGTTCAGCCTATCGCCCCAAATAGTTACTGTCCAACTGACTTCCTCTAAAGTTTACTGTTTGCTTAAAAGTCCCCAATGTACAGAGCTATAAAATTTTCCTGGATAAGGACCCTACATTTAATTAGCTTTTCTCATATCCCCAACTCCCTTCCTACTTCCCAGTAATTTTCTGAAGTGATCTATGTTTGCAAAATCCAGTGAGCTCACCACCCTCTGAGCAATGTGTGCTTTTGCCTGTAAGCATGGTAGAATGTCTGAACCCTGATTCTTTAAGTTAACTTTAAGAACCTCTCTCCTGGTGAATTTCAAGTTGGTTTCCCTGCCACAGGAAGAGCCAAGTATAAAGAATTTGTTCAGTGGACCTTACCGGTACATGTTTTTTTATCTGCATTCAGAGTGTAGCCCTCATAGCATTCACAGTGATGGGATCCATTTCTGTCATTCACACAAAGGTGCTGACACCCATGAGTACCCAAAGCACATCTATCTTGAGCTGTCAAACAAAAGTCCAGGAAAAAAGAAACAGAAAGTGGAAAAAGAATGTTTTATTACCCAAAGATAGAAATCTTATTTGCAGCTAGAAATATATAAGAGGAAAACTTATTGGAAACTATTCAAAGCCATTGGCACTATTTGTTCTAACTAGAAGTTAACTGAGTTAAATAAAATCCTGCATAATAATTATTCTCTGACCTTGCCCAATTCCTTTTCAAAATCATCAGTATTGAGTTTTTATAATCTAAGTATCTCATAAATACTCAGCATTCCTTTTAGCTTCATTGTGTTTATCCCAACTCAGAGGGATACCAACGGTCATGTGGCTAATTACACTAGATTCAGAAAAACAGAGAGTTTGGAGAAATTGTGGTTCACCTCTCTCCTATTTTATAATGAGAAAAATGTGCCCAAGGGAGACCAATTGATTCAGAACAGCATAAGAACTCAAGGCCCAAATTTTCTTTCAGTGCACTTTCCTCTGTACTGATATGTTTTTAAACTATTTTTTATTTTTAAACATTTCATTTTGAGAAATTGCAGACTTATGAAAATTTGCAGAACAGTGCAAAGAGTTCCTGTACTTCACTCTGTTTCCCCAAATGTGAACTTACAGCACTATAGCATGATTATCAAAACCAAGAAACTAACATTGATATGATATGATTTACTAATCTACAGACTTTATTCAGATTTTGATGATTATTCCCTTAATGGAATAATCCTTTTTCTAGTCCAGGATCCAATCCAGGATTCCACATTGCATTACACTCTCATGTCTTCTTAGTCTCCTCCAATCTGGAACATTTCTTCAGTCCTTCTTTATCTTTTATGACTTTGACAGTTTTGAAAAGTCCTAGAAAATTATTCTGTGAAGTGAGAATGTTTCTCAGGTTGAGTTTGTCTGATATTTCCTCATGATTCTGAATTTTTAGCAACACTACCACAACCGTGCCATTGTGCCCTCAGTACATCACGTCAGGTGACACATAATGTCACTCTGTGTCATCACTGATGATGTTAACTTTGATCCCTTGGTTAAGGTGATATGTGCCAGGTTTCTCCACTTATAAAGTTCTGTATTTCTCTTTGTAAGCACTAAGTGTCTGTGCAGTGCTATGTGATTTTAACTCACCAAAGTGTCGGCAGCATTTGGAAAGGACTGTTAGGGCTGGGTACAGAGCAGGAAATGAGCAACATATTTACATGGTTGGGCCGCGATAGGTATATGTTGCCATATCTAACATTTCGGGTAAGATTGAGAAATGGAAAAGCTCAAGGACGGCAAGAGAGGGAAACAGACCAAGTTCCCAGCCACTGTAACCCACCCTTCCAAGCCTAGATGGTAGCAATAGTCGAGACTCCTCTCCCACTCACCTGAGCAAGTCTTCCGGTCTTCATTCAAGGTATAACCTTCATAGCACTCACAATGATAAGAGCCAGTTCTGTCGTTCACACAGACATGCTCACATCCATGAGTGTTAAGAGCACACTTATCGATAGCTATCGAAAGATGACCAGGACAAATATGAATACATAGAAAGCATGCCGGAAATAAATAATTAATTATGGACCACGCCATTTACACACACACACACACACACACACACACAGCTAATGAAACAAGGGAGGGAAGCAGCTTGGCGCAAAGGGTACCGGGCTGAGGGTTGGGAATTAACCGTCTTACAGCCCCTGTGGTCACTAACAGCCCCCATGACATGGATAAGTCTTTTCCCGTCTTCCTGTGTCAACTTCATTATTTATAAAATAAACAGGCTGAATTGAACGGTCTCTAAGTTTTCTACCTCTCAAAAACTGTTTCTAGGATTTAAACAAATAAAAAAGAATCTAATTCCCATTCTTCATTGACTATATTGGTGTGCATGCACCAGATGAGTGAGGACCTCTCTCAATTCTCTTCTACTTCCAGATTCCATGAGCATCTATGATCATAGAGGGAAAGGGGATAGTTTCTATTTAATTAGATAATAACCAGGAAAAATTCCAGTTCCTCAAAAGGAACCAAGAATTTTGGACCCCTCTCTACTAACCTTTTTTCCTATTAACCCTTTTCTTTAAAACTAAGTACTGTAATTGACTGATTTATTTATCATCTCACTTTTCTACCCACGTTCCTTTTCGAGAAAAATTGTTGATGAACAACAGTAAACCAGCCAAAAGGCAATTAGGTGAAAAGGAGTCTGAGAGTCAAAACATGAGGCCAGTCCAAACCCTTAAGAGCGCAGGTCCCCAAATAACTGAATCGGCCATGCCCCCCAAGCAACCTCACCTGAACACGTTTTCTTGTCAGCATTCAAGGCATATCCTTGGCTACACTCGCAGTGGTGTTTGCCGTCCCCGTCGCTGATGCAGACATGCTGGCACTGGTGCGTGCCAAGCACACATGGGTCCGCAGCTGTTCAGAGGACATTTAACAGTCAGCAGCAATGTGGAAGACACATTTCAGATACTTTCTCCCATGTCAAAGAGACATCACTCTCCAGGCCCCTCTGATTCTGTCTATACTTCACTATAAAAATTGGCTATTTGTTTTCTGCCTCTGGTTTATTAGAAATACAAGTCTTAAACTAGAAATGTTGCTAATTTAAAGTTACAGATCATGCTGTAGACTTTCTCAAAGGAGAAAGAGAATTTGGAATTTGGAGCTGAAGCCAAACACTTACATGGGTCAAGTGTAAGTGATGTTTTATTTGGTTGATGTTTTATTTGGCTTACCCACCTGCCCATGAAAAAGATTTTTGCTTCCCCATCACACAAAAAGGGAACAGCAATCAAGTAGTGCCTAAAGTGCTATGAGCTAGTTGCTCTATTGCAGCCAGAATCTGGTTTCCAAGGGCTCTATAGTCTATGTCTGAACCGAATTTCCACACAGGCATTCCTCTAGGTCTGGAACTCACTCACTTGGGCAGTGATACATATTTGAACATGCAAATGGTGGAGGGCAATTCAGGTAACTGCCTTCTAAATATGCAACATGGGTTCTTGAGCCCACATATTATATGTATGTCTGCAACCCTGGGGCCTCTAATATAAGGAGAATGAACTCATACGCTAATGCACACAGGTAAAAAGAAAAGAAAGAACAAAATAAATGAGATTGCATTACCTAAACTACATCTCCATCATTTTGCTCTACTGGAGGAATTCATTGGACTTTTTTCCCTAGTGACGTGTTTTGAAAAATGAATCAATAAATTTAGTCATTTCTGAGAATCCAAGGAGGCCTGTTGGAGGAGGCTGGCACTCCTATGGCAGGTAGCCCAGCCTCCATTGCCCTTGGCAACATGACAAGGCTAATATTTTCCCAGGAATGGCCTTTTCATGGAGTGATCTTTCCAACCCGTTGACTACAACAAGCTACCCCTCAGTCTTTTTTTCCATAGAGAGGACATTTTTCCCCCAGAACAAGCAGGTCTTTTGTACCAAAAGGAAAAGATTACCACTCACCACTTGTTACTTTATGGCCTTCAAGCCCAACCCCAGGTGCTAGCTTTGAAATCCAGCTTTGCCACAGACCAGAATCTTGATGGAAAAGTTCTCACCCACAAGCATGGGTGGGGAGGGAGTTTCCTGGGAGAAAGAAAGCTACTTTCTTTTTGGAAACCAGTGAATGCCAAGATGCCACCAAAGCCAATGACAGCTTGTGAAGGCCCACTGTCCTGGGACAGGAAAAACAAGGGAAGCCCAGCCAAGTCTGGATGAAATAAGGCCAGACTTTGCCCCAAAGACTTTATCTCCCTTTTCCTGACAAATAGGTGATTTCTGGGTTTCACATTAATTTAGATATAAAGTGTCCTTAGAATTTGCAATTGTAATTATTGGTTCACTTGTTTGTCTTGTTCCCACCCCAAGAATGTTATTTGATGGTAGGGAGGGACTACCTTTATCTTCATATCATCACTGATCAATAAGTGCATGCTGAATAAGTAAATTTAGAATAAATTATATAGCAAAAGGTATCTATGTTTAAAAATTCACCCGAACTAGAAATTTGTCTGCACTTGCTTGGCTAATCCCACAGAGGACTTCAAAAGATTATCTCCCGGCTGGACGCCGTGGCTCACGCCTGTATTCCTACCACTTTTGAAGACCGAGGCGGGAAGATCCCTGGGGCCCAGGAGTTCCGGGGCTGCAGTGAGCTATGATCGTGCCACGGCACTCCAGCCTGGGCAACAGAGTGAGACCTTGTCTCAAAAAAAACAAAAAAAAAAAAGATTATCTCCAAATGATAAAAAAAAAATGAAGTATGAGTTCCACAAATTATAATTTTGATCAATGACTAAAAATAAAACTCCAGCATTGAATCAACTTGTATTCATGGATTTGGCTAATTCATACTAAAAATTCCAGTGAAATTAGCATGTTCATATTCAAACTCCATCTTAAAGGAAGAAAGGATTAGAAGGAGAGTAACGGAATGATTTTTTTAAATCTGCTTCTTGCTCTCTCTCAAGGGAGCTGAAACCCTACTCTTCCTGGTCCGTAATCCTGTTCTTCAACAAAGAATAATCAGAGAAAGAGCCAAATTTGAAAAGGACAGTCAGTATTCACCAAAGGCACACTGGGGCTGACAGTTACATTGGAACATAGGCCTGTTGAGCCATGGGCAGACACCACTCCCTGTCTTCTGCAGAACAAGCAGAGTTCTGTTAAACCTAGAGATGGTAAAGCTAAAGAAAATATGTAGTGGTGGGGCAGAGGGGACAAGAGAGGTGTCTTGAGTTTTGTTTTGTTTTTTCTGACCCCATCAGAAAACAGCAAGATCATTTATCCTGGATATTTGCAGACCTTCACATTTCTAATGCAAACACAAAGATTTTATGAGCAAACCAAGTTATATATAATGCAGCTCTATATTCCTAAACCAACATACTGTGTTTAAGTTGGTTTTAAAAAACACCAAAAAAGGAATTGCATATATTTAAGTTTTCCACTAAATTTCCACCAAAAGGCCAGGCGAGGTGGCTTCTGCCTGTAATCCTAGCACTCTGGGAGGCCGAGGCGTGAGGATCGCTTGAGGTCAGAAGTTCAAGACTA
The DNA here is from genome assembly GCA_008086735.1 of Cheirogaleus medius. NCBI lineage: Eukaryota > Metazoa > Chordata > Mammalia > Primates > Cheirogaleidae > Cheirogaleus > Cheirogaleus medius. The sequence goes on along the minus strand of VBSM01002608.1, from coordinate 160,606,995 downwards.
GACTGAGCAAGAATGAGATCCCATCTCTAATAAAAACAGAAAAACTTAGCCAGGTGTGGTGGTGTGTGCATGTAGTCCCAGCTACTCGGGAGGCTGAGGCAAGAGGATCACTTGAACCCAGGCATTTGAGGTTGCTGTGATCTAGGCTGATGGCACGGCACTCTACCCAGGGTGACAGAGTGAGACTCTGTCTCAAAAAAAAAAAAT
>VBSM01002608.1:160582324-160606778 GCA_008086735.1 Cheirogaleus medius | reverse complement strand
AAAGAAGAACTGTCTTTTTTTCTGAGTGTGCAGTGTGTGAATATAACATCCTTTCTCATTGAATGCAAAGATTTACCAACTTACTGCAAAAGGTTTCCTGGAATCTAGAGGAAAGTTTCTCAATGACCCCATAGGTCTCCACGTAGAAAACATGCTCGTCTAGAGGTTCACTGGCCATCATCCTGAGGGACTCCATGTCTGCACGGTCCACACCCACAGCGTACAGCTCAATACCAGAAGCCCGGGCCCGAGCTGCCACCTCAGTCACCTGGTCCTGGGGCCTCCCATCTGTCACGATGATGGCCACCTTAGGGATGTTAGAGGTGGGCCCTCGAGCTCCTGCCTCCACAGTGAAGGCTTCATCCATTGCCGTCTGGATGGCCAGCCCCGACATGGTGCCTGTTGACAAGGGTGTGATCCGCCCCACAGCCTGCTTCAGGGACTGCTTATCTGAGTAGGTCTGGAGATGGAACTCGATCTTCACGGTGCTAGCATAGTTCACCACTGCCACCCGTGTGTCAGCTGCCCCGATGTCCAGGGTGTCAATTATCTGGGAGACAAAGGTTTTCACCTTGGTGAATTCCAGGGGCCGTACACTACGAGAACTATCAATGATGAACACCAAGTCCAAGGGCCTGCTCTTGCAAACACCTGCAAAGAAGAGCATGGGGAACAGAAAAGACCAAGCGATGATCAGACCTCTGGGATTCCAGGAGGACAGGCAGCATCCTCTAACCCCAACACCCACTGCCTGTGACCTCCTGCAAGACCCTCTTCCCTTCTGGTGTTGAAAGCACCAAGGCCTTCAGAATTTTCTAGTGAGAATTCACATAAAAGTGTGACATTTCCCCAAATACTTCTCCCACAGGCCGGCTGAGCCCTGAAATTTCACTTAGAATCTCATCCCTCTGCTTAAGGTTTTGCTCCCACAGTTCCTTGTAATTTCTAGGAATGAAGAGATCCCCGAACTTTCTTAGGCACACTGGCTGCCTGAAGCAACAGGACAAAGTGTCCGGGACAAGGCACTCTGATGCTCTTCTCATAGCTTCCTTCTTTCATCCACTTCCAAGGGGGCGAACACTGCTCCAGAGTAGCCCTAAATTCTCCCTCCATCTGGTCATTCATTCCTGTTTCATGAACTTTGGGGCCCAACTAGAGCCCTGAGCTAGTTGAAAGTAGAAAGAGGGATGACAGCTTAATCTGATATCTGGCATGTCTTGCTGTTTTAAGAAGCAGAGACCGTGACCTGGTATCTATCCTCCTGCCCCATCACACTCTCCAGCTCATCTCACCTTCACTTTTTCATTCACCAAATTCTTTTAAGGGCCTACATGTATGAAGCGCTAGAGCTACAAAAGCAAATGAGCCAGATTCCCCACCCTCAAGGGACTTACTTCTTTTCTACACAAAAGTGCCTGGTACACTGTAGTAACACGACAAGGTTTAGTTTTCATCTATTCTTTCCTGTTTCCCGTAACCCTGCTTGCACTCACTCCCTCTCCTGGCCACCAGAATCAAATCCACAAGTTAGGACTAGATAAGAAAGAAGCTGGTTATTTCAACTGCTTTTTCAAGCCATTCCCCTTTCTCACCCAACACACACACACACACACACACGTACACGTACACACACATGCACACACGCACTATGCATATGCAGCCCTAAATGGAAATGAGATCCTTTGGCATGAAGTGTCACTCGGGGCTTTCTCCTTTCCTGATAAGGGGCTAGAAGAAGGCAATTTATTCAGTGAGTAGGGAAAAAAAGTAGATTCAAAAAGAATTCCTAGGCTAAGCAGTTTATGGAGAAAAAGCTATATCTGGAACAGGGATTGTGTCTCCGTATAATTTTCTTTTAAAAGCCGAAAATTATCCTCTCAGTTTCAGCCCACTGCCTGGAGGTATTCAATTAAGAAAATAAGTAACATCTTACTTTCAGCAACAATTTAGGGATCACAGAGTACCCTGTGAAGTCAGACGTGCAGAGGTTGTTTTTATACCCATTTTACTGGAGAGAAACCTGAGGTTCGAGGAGGTGTGAGAGCTAGAAAGGTGCAGAGCATGAATTGGACCCCAGGTTTCCTGACTCCCAGCCCCCGGGGGCTTTCTATGCACCCCAGTTACCTCTGTCTGAGGCAACGTTTTCTACCACAAAAATCAACATTATCTCATGAACCCAGTAAACATCCTACTTGTTGACTTTGAGCCACTACCCTGAAATATGCTGTATGTCATGTATTTAGTTAAGTCAAAAGGAATTAAAAATCTTTCTTTTTTTAAACAACTCCTAGATTTCATTTCATCTCCTGAGATTCCCATGGATCAGGAGAAAGGAAAAAGGACTGTGTTGAAAATCCTTCCTAGAGATGGGTGAGTGACTTTTTGCATAATTGGAGTAAAAGGGGGGAAAAAGGTGATGATATGAACCCTATGTTTGACCATGCTTCATTAACACCCAAATGGTGTCCTTATAAGTATCATGGTTGTCTGTACGTGTGTTGGGTGAGAAGGAGGAATGGTTCAAAAAAGAAGTTTAAATAACCAGCTTCTTTCTCATCTAGTCCTGACTTGTGGTTCCTTCTCTGCTTGGTTCTTCACACTGAATCCTCTATTCAGGGAGGTTTTGTGGGGGGTGGCAGGCAGAATAATGACCCTCTCAAAGATGTCCAGGTCCTAATCCCAAGAACATGTTACTTTACATGGCAAAGGAAATTTTCCAGGTGTAATCAGATTAAAGACCTTGCAATGAGGTGGTTATCCTGGATTATTCAGTGAGTCCAATGTAATTACAAAGGCCCCTCAAAGTGGAAGAGGGAGGAGGTATGAGTAATTCAAAGTGAGAAGGACTCAACCTGCTGTGCTGGCTCTGAAGATGGAGGAAGAAGGCCATGAGCTAAGGAATGGGGCAGCCTGCACAAGCTGGAAAGGCAAGGAAATGGATTCCCTGCTAGAGCCTCCTGTGAAGAATGTGGGCCTACTGACACTTCGACTTTAACCTAGTGAGACCAGTGTCAGACTTCTGACCTACAGAACTCTAAGACAATAAATCTGTGTTGTTTTAAGCCACTAAGTTCATGGTCATTTGTTAAAGCAGAAATAGAAAACTAATACCTGAGGCTTCACTAGGGTGGCAGGAAATTCAGTGAATATCTGGTTCCTTCCTGATTTGTACCCTCTCAGCAATGACCATTCATCATTTTTAATTATTTATTTTTATTGGTTTTTTTTTTTAGAGATGCGGGTCTCACTATATTGCCCAGGCTGGACTTTAACTCCTAGGCTCATGATCCTCCTGCATCAGCCTCCCGAGAAGCTGGGACTACACTGCGCCCAGCTCATTGGTTAGTATTGATTCTTACTCTCATTTATTAGGTAGCAGCAATTTGATTCTCAAGAACAAAGAAAGCAAGAATCTGAATCTCCTAAAATATTCCCATACTTACATTATTGCCAATTTCTTATAGCCCTGCTAGAAATAAAAGCCATAGCACAGCTTAGCAATTTCTGGTTGCTAAAAAAAAGGGAATCTGGAAAAGGGTAGAATGTGGCATTTATGAAGGGATTATCATTCCTGATCAGGATTGTATTCCAGGTAATAAAGGACTACTACGGCTTAGTGCGGTCCACGGTCACCCGGTGCAGAATCCCTCCTCCCTCTCCCAGCCCCATCCCCAAGGGAGGTGGGTCAGCACTACAGGTAAAGTTAACTTCTAGAAGAAAGTCTTTCCCCCCTTTCCTGGCCTGAAGCAACCAGCTGGCTACCAGCTGAGTCTCACCCTTGTGAACTCTGGCACCTCCTGCCTCTGCGGCAGTGCTTTTGCCATACTGAGGGTGATGCAGGAAAGAGTCTCTTGGGCGCAGGAGGGTATAAACAATGCAAATCAACCTGAGGCATGTGGCATCACTGGCCAGATGAAACTGGACAACCAGAAAATGGTTTGGTCAAGTGCAACCTTTCTTTAGCTAGACAGAAGCTGGACTTTTGGTAATGAAGATAAAATCTTGCGTAAGCTTTATTAAGAGCTTGCAGTGGAAAGAGCCCTTGCTTGGGATTTCGGAGCCCTGAGTTTTATTCTGGGCTCTGACACTGGTTTGCTGAGTCCCTTTGCTCTGATAAGCTTCAGTTGCCCTGTACGTGCTGCCAGGGGTTGTGTCAGATGATCAGTCAGCTTTGCTGGGCTAGGACCTTGGCTCCGCTTCAGGAACCAATTACTGGCCAAAAAGGTAAACAGAAGTGCCTTGGGTCTTTGAGGCTTTAAGAGAGCATAGTTTGGGGAGTGGGGCCCAGTCAGTTGCCAGAACATCTGGTCAGGGGGCAGGAGAACGGGGTTGAGACCAGGATGGTTACAGGACAGGTCCCAGGGCATCCTGGCGCCTCAGGTTTCCCTCCTGGTCTCACGCCCCTACCCCTTACCTTCCAGTCTGAATTCCGGGTTAGATCCTGGCTCTCACTGGGGCAGCTTGAGGGCTAGGGGGAGGGGAGGAAGGATCATGCGCTCATCCTGGATGAAGATGGAGCGAGTTCAAGGGAACTGAAAGCAGAATCCCAGGAAGGGCTTGTTCAGCTGACCGAGAGATCAGGACTGGGACAGCGCAGGGAGGCAGCCCCAGCGTTTCCCAGCTCGCTGTGCAAACCACAGGGGGAGGTTGCTGGAGAGTGAGCTTCAGGAGACCCAAACTTCTAGCCTGGACTTATGAGTGACCCTGGGCATCTCCCTTCCCTTCTCTGGACCTCGGTTTCCCTGCAGGATTCATCCGAAAGGGGATCCTTTCTCCCGCACTTCGGATTGCCCGAGGCTGAGATGCAGCGAACGCTTGGCAGGTGCCCGAGCTTTTCCTCCTCCTTCGATGCCCTCTTCCCCCGCCCCGGCCCAGCCCTGGCTCTCCCTCCGTCCCCCGCGGGGCCGCCCCTCGGCTAGCCCTCTCCGTCCCTCTCCGGCTGGGGCCATCCCCGCCCGCCCGACGGTACCTGCGCCGCGGGCGCCGCCGAGCTCGCCGGACCCGGAATGGGGCGCACGGGTGGGAGCCGCGGGAGCGGGACTGCGTCCGGGGCTGCCCCCGGGGCCGCGGGTCCCCAGCCTCCGGAAGCCCGGACGGGCCAGGGGCCCGGGGGCAGCGAGAGGCGGCAGCAGCAGCAGCGGCCAGAGCAGCAGGAGGAGTCCCGGGAGGTGGCGCGTGGGGGCCGGGCGCGGCATGGTCTCGGCCGGCCTGTCGATGTCACTAGTCCGTCGGGAGCCTGGGGCCCGCGCCCGGGCGGCCGATTTAAAGGTCCCGCGGAGTAGGGCCCCGCCCCGCGCCGCCCCGCCCCGGAGCCACCAGCGCCAGGCTCCCTCTCGAGAGCCCTGCTCGAAGCCAACAAGGAGCCTTGTCCGCGCATTCCAGTGGCAGAAGCGGAATGTCTGGGCGAGGCGGCCAGCGGCGCGGTGGTCACCGCCCGCCCCTGCCGTGCGCCCGAAGCCGGCCGCGGCCGGTGGGCTCGGCTGGGTGCCTCCCGGCCCGGCCCTGGGGCTCTCGCCACTCTGCCCTCCCTGTGAAACCCGGGGTGGGGCGGGACGGGAGGGGCACCTACCCAGGGCCACAGCCTGCCCGACCCTCACTTTCCCACCCCACCCCAGGGGGATGCGCCCCAGGCCCACGCCGAGGGCCCCCGGCTCTGCCTTCTGGTCCGCTCCAGTCTTGCCAGCCCCCGGCTCGGCTCGAGCCTGATGAAACCTTGCTCCTCACTTTACATTCCTTTCCTCAGCCAAGGAATCCAAGTTTGCTGTGGGCTCTTGGTTTGAAAAAAGAAAGCAAAGACCTCACAGATTCTAGCGGCATGAATAGAAACGCTTTCATTCCCGCTTCAAACATCCATAAACATTTATTACTTATATTACCGGGAATAGAAAGTCAAACATACGTTCCCCCAGAGACCCCAGGTAGCTGAGGGACAGCCTGTACCCACAGAAGCTTCAAAAGGCTCTCCCTACACCCATTTCCTCTCGGAGGAGCGGTGGTGGTGCCCAGCTGGAGCCTGCCCAAGGGACCCCCAGGGGACTCACCGTCCACGGGAGGGAAATGTGCATAAATGCTCTGCCTGTCTAAGGGAACAGGGTGGATTAGGAAAGAGAGATTGGATCTGCGTGCGGAAAGCAGGAAGATGTCTAAAACCAGGTGGCATTTGAGCTGGGTCTTAAAACATGACAATGAGCATGTTCCAACAGATCCTCTCTGGTCTTCCTGTTTGACTATTTCTCCTCTACAATCCATCCTCCACAAGGTAACATAAAAAATCACTTCTCATATTTGTACACCATGCTCATAGCCCCATGATACGAAATAGCCAAGAGGTGGAAGCAACCCAAGTATCCCTCTTTGGATGAATGGATAAGGATAATGTGGTATCTGCATACAAAGGAATCTTTTTCAGCCTTAAAAAGGAAGGAAATTCTGACACATACTATAACATGGATGAGCCTTGAGGACGTTGTGTTTAATGGAATAAGCTAGTCACAAAAAGACAAATACTGTTTGATTCCATTTATATGGGAAATCTAGAGAAGTCAAACTCGTAGACACAGAAAGAATGGTGGCTGCCAGGAGCTGGGAGGTGGGACTGGGAGTCGTTGTTTGATGTATCCAATCGGTGTCAATGGCTTATCAGGGCAGGGACAGTAATAGTGAGGAAAAATGTCTCTCGACTCCCAGTGAGGAGAATTCACCAATTTAGAAGGACCTTAGAAGAAGCTAGAAGTTTATGATAATGAGAAGAGGACACTAAGAAGTTTAAAAGAAGCTATGCCAAGGAGAGAAGGGATTGCTAAACACAATATTTACAAGCTCTGGTGAACATTTGTCATTTGTCTTGCTTTTTGGATGATCCCTAAAGCCTTTGAACACTCTATTAGGATTCTTGAGAGAAACAGAACCAATAAGAGATACGCATCTATATCTACATAACATACACACGGCAGGGGGGCGGGGGGAAAGAGTTATCATGAAGGATTGGCGCATGCAATTATGGAAACTGAGTAGTCCCACAATCTGCTGTCTACAAGCTGGAGGCCCAGGGAAGCCAGTGGTGTAACCCAGTCCAAGCCTGAAGGCCCGAGAACAGGGGGAACCAATGGTGTAAGTCCCCATCTGAATCCGAAGGCCCATTAGGAATGCTAATGTCCAAGGACAGAAGATGGATGGCACTGCTCAAGTAGAGAGCAAAATCGCCCTTCCTCTGTCTTCTTGCTCTATTCAGCCCTCAACAAATTGGATGATGCCCACCCACATCAGGGAGTATGGTCCACTTTACTCCATCTACTGATTGAGTAGATTGGGTAGAATAATGCTAATATCTTCCTAAAACACCCTCACAAACACACCCAGAAATAATATTTTACCACCTATCTCGGCATCTCTTAGCCCAGTTAAGTTGACACATTAAAATTAGCCATCACAAACACCCTTACTAAATTTGGGGATTTCCAACTTTATGAATCAGGACCCCTCTAAGTAGAAGAATTCCAAACTTGCTTCCCTAGCATCTCTTGCAGCTAGGATGTACTGAAGTGACCCAGACTTTCTCAAACAGATGTGGTGTCTGCGCCCAGCAGCAGTGACTCTAGGTCTCCCATAGAGCAAAGCTGCGATATAATTTGGGAGTGTTTCATGACTATGTGGCTTCCAAGCTTGACTCTCACACACTTCCAGAAATTACGTAAGCCACTTAATATCCAGGGCTATATACGGGTGGTGCAGGTTGTATGAATACACTGCACAACTTCAGAGGGGCACCATTCACATTCACAGTCAGCACATATTTATAACAATTGGAAATATTAATACACTTCAATGACAGTGAGATGTTTTGAGGAATGGATGACTTTTTTATTTGCACTTTGGGCTAGAAGTGGAGCTGATGATACGCTTAATATATCCTTTTTATGCTTATTCCAGCTGGAATGGGTTCTGTTTGCAACCAAGAACGCAGATACATTAATTTTGTACTTTTTTCCATTGAAAACCACTAGGGGGCATTATATCAAAGAGCTCAAAATATTAATTAAAAAATCTCTTAGCTGCCTGGTGAATGTCAAGACACATTAGTTGTCAGCAACTCAGATGATTTCAGGTGCTGGTGTGTTAATGTTATGCCTTCTTGAATGAAATGGAAATTGTCTGATAAGTTGATGTCTCCAGAGTTCTTCCCACCAGAGTTCACACAGTAGGGCAGTAGTTTTACATCTGAAGTCCAAAGATTGTTAAATAAAGCAAAGGTGGCTCTTCTGGCAGAGGGGTCCAGGTGACTGCAGGGGCTCCTGGCATGTGACCAACTTAATTGGCTGCTAGCCCAGGCAGTAACCACACTGTCAGGTGTTTACAGAGAATATTACAAAAGCCACATTCTCTGCCATTGTAGATGATCTTATACTACTTTGTCAAGAAAAAGACTAGAATAGTTTTTTGGTAATCTAAAGATATACGTAGTAAAAAAGCCAAATAGGAATTTCTTGAACTATTAAAAAATTTAAGAAATTAATGATTACTTTCAGTTTTGCATCACTTCTGGTAAGCAAAGGATTCAATATGTTGGGAGAGTTATTTTTCTCACATAACTAGGATTTCAGCAATAGTGTAAGACTGGCAAGCTACCTAAGGAACCAGTTTTCTTCTGCTCTGCCACCTATCATGTATGGATTTTGTCCCCAATGCTGCTGGACCTCCAAGTATTGTGTTGGCATTCCAGGCTGAAGGAAGAGGGAAGGCCAGTGGGCAAAGGTCTAAATGTAGAGAAGTTCTCCCAACATCTCGTGGCCATCCCGGGCCACAAGGGACTGTTGGAAAGGTGAGTTTTTTAGGTTTTTAGGTCTACAGAGAAGAAAGCAAAAGAAAAACTGGATTGGAATGCGTGTTGACAGCTAACCAGTGGTATTTGCCACAGGTATACAGTGAAAAGAAACTATCCTTACCTCCTTGCTCCATTTTGGTGACAACACTGTTGCCAATGTCTTGAATATACATAGCTTTGTAGCTATTAATATAAACAATGAAAAATATGTATATGGACACTGAGTATTCTATTGAAAGAAAGCATGTTTCTAACTTTAGACAGTCCCCCAAGCAAGTTAAATGTTTTGGATTCGACAGATGTATTAGAGAAAATGTCAAAAAGATGTCCAGCCCAAAGCTTCTTAAATCTGGTAAAGAAAATGCCAGGCCATGTACTTAGAGAACAAATTTTTGTTTTCAAAATCATCTCAAGCTTAAACTGGAAGTCTTTTCTGGAAAGTACAGGACTCTTTACTTGCTGTATGTTTTTTTACAACTGATTCAGCTGAGTTAAACCGAGTAAATATGCAAAAGTGAATGTGTTCAATGGCTTACAAGTTGTGTTGCTGCCTTTGTTTTTTAATTGCTGCAGGGGTTAATATGGTGATTTTACTAAATATTTGAGAATAAACAGAAAACATGGGTGTTCTAATGCATGTTCTAATGCTGGTGCCTGTTTTTAATGCCAGCTTCCTAGCTACATGAGAGTTGCTTATGAATGGGATGAGATTGAAGGCAAAGGTGACTACTCTGGAAAGGAAAGGACTATTTTGAAACATAGGAAGCACATTTTATTACTGCCAATAAGTTCTGAAGAGGCTTGTTGGCCGGGCGCGGTGGTTCATGCCTGTAATCCTAGCACTCTGGGAGGCTGAGGCGGGAGGATCGCTCAAGGTCAGGAGTTCGAAACCAGCCTGAGCAAGAGCGAGACCCCATCTCTACTAAAAATAGAAAGAAATTAATTGGTCAACTAAAAATATATAGAAAAAATTAGTCGGGCATGGTGGCGCGCGCTTGCCTGTAGTCCCAGTTACTCGGGAGGCTGAGGCAGGAGGATCGCTTGAACCCAGGAGTTTGAGGTTGCTGTGAGCTAGGCTGACACCACAACACTCTAGCCCAGGCAACAGAGTGAGACTCTGTCTCAAAAAAAAAAAAAAAAAAAAAAAAAAAAAGGCTTGTTAATGTCCTACTACTATTAACTAACATTTACAACTTAAGACATATTTCTATTCAAAACAGTAAAGTTAATATTTGAAAAGAGCAATTCATAGAACTTTTACTTCCTTTAATAAAAAGTTCATTTTAATTTTTATTGTTTCATTTTATAAGTGCAAACATGAGCCTTAAATTTCACTAGTTAAAAAATAAAATATCAAGTCCACCAATTCGGTGGTAATCATATAAAGTCCTCCTCAGAGTAGGCTTCCCTGAGGCCATATCTTAAGCAAATTTTTTCAAACTTATTTTTGCCACTATCCACTGTAACAACTATATTATACATTATAAGCCAGTTACAACATAAATATATAATGTGTGTATGCAGCAGAAAAGGTGGTTTTATAAAAAAAATATTAATACTTAACACATATGATGCATTCTAAGATTTCTATTTTATTCAACTCCATTCATTTCTATTCCACTTTTTTTTAATTTAAATAGAATTCCTGATTCACTTAAATAGATTCTTTTCTGCTGCCTTTGCCCTAAATCTGTTATTAATACAATGTCTGTTTTGTGGCATTAGTGGGCCTTATTCACTTTGAAATTATTTAATATACATTAAATACATTTATTCTATCCAACTCCGCTAGAATGTATGGTCCAGAAGTGCAGAGGCAATGCCTGCATTATTCACTGCTGAATTCCCAGAAATTGGACCTTACCGCGTGCAGATTCATAGTCTGAGACGTCAGGAAGTGGAAGATTATAGAACAGGGCTGATATTTAGTCTTGCCTTGGCAGGGTAGTCAGTAGGCATGATAGATTGTAGGAGAGGAAACAGCCTGGCATCGCTTTTTTCCACGAGTCGAGTGATGGTGAGGAAAGGCTTTGCTCCGTTTCACTTCACTGACTGGCAAGAGACTGCGCTGCGCTGGGCACTGGCTCCACAGACCGGCCCTTCCTTGGCCTTCTCTAGCAGGGGAGTTGGGTCCTCCTCCACCACCAGGCTCCTTCCTCCTGGGGAAGGAGCTTGGGGGAGACACAGCATAAACTGGAATGGTCTGTTTGGGCACATTGGCATATGAGCATCTATAAAAATTCAAACTATTTAACCAAGGCTCAGAAATAAAATAGATAGTAGCTTTTCTTTGAAAAAGTCACTTTAATATTGCCATATTGTTTTTATAATTCTTAAAGACTCTTTATTAGCCAACTCTGGCTAGGTTATGATATGGTAACTAACATAACCATATGGTAACCCCAAACGCAGGGTCTTCGAACAACAAGTGTTTATTTGCAGCTCTGCTATGTGTCCTTCACAGGCTGGCTGCAGATCTGCTCCACATCTTCTTCCTTCTGGCATCCGGATGGAAGGAGCAGTCCCAGTCTGGGACCTGCTGGTCTGTGGCAAAGGAAAAAAAAGAGATGGCAGAACCAGATGACGGATCTGCAAGAAAGTGGCAAATAAATCCCAATCACGTGTTATTGGCCAAAGCAAGTCACATGGCCGAGCCTGATGTCAGTGGGTGGGGAATACAAACCTTTTACTGGAGGGATAGTAAATCTTTGGAAACTGTAAGACGATCTGGCACAATTCACTTATACATCCTATATGATGGAGATGGATGGCTGCCCTCTGATGACTCCTTATTTAGAAGATGTGACAAGAACCTTTGGTCTCTTTGAATACAGATCAGTTTCTAGTCAAGAGGCCCCTCACTTTGGCTGATCTAATTCAAACCACTTTCTAACGGCTTTTCAGCTTCATAGGTAGATAGCCTCGTGGATTGGTTTCTTTGTTCTTGTCGCTTGGTGTCCTGAGCATAGGAGGGGGAACTGCACTAGCTCTCAGCTCAGCAATGGGAAGCGTGGTTGAAATCCTCTTCCCACAAGTCATCACTTCCTGGGAGCAACACTCTTTATCACCTTTAGGTTTGATAGGGTCCAGCTCCAAGAGCGCCCAGGACACATGCAAGGGCAGGATCTCAATATATATATTTTCTCCATATCCTGGACTTACTGATTCATGACAAAGACATCCAATGAGCTATTTAATGAAAGTTCCCAGAGAAGCTTGCCCATTTCCCCACCAGGTTCAGTCCTCTTGGACTCCAAGTGCAAAGGAAACTGAAGGGGAAGGAGGCCTGTTGTAGACATGGCCTAACGCAGATGTCCTGCAGCTGGGCTGTGTCAGAATCACCCAGAAGGCCTTCTGAAAGACAGATTCCTGGGCTTTTTAGACGGTTGGGGACTAGCTAGGAATCTCCAGTCTCTGGAGGCAATTGCTATGCTGAGGGAGTCTGTGGTATCTGGTTCTAATGGTCTCAGCAACAGGCCTGGATCTATAGTAAGAGCAGGTACAAGGAAATGGCCACCCCGCAGGGGAAGTGCATGGTGATGCCGCATCCCTGTTACAAATGGGCCTTGCTGAGGGTCTGGACCTGGGGGTCATGAGACATCTGGGGCCAGGGAGTAACCACCTTCCCTCCTCCTCTTCGCCATACTTCTTAACTCGCTCCTCTGTGCCTGTCTCTCCACTATCCCACGAAAGTGTTCTCCTAAGTGCATAATGACTCAGAGCACCAAACCAAACACCCCTTGGGAGAGTTCAGACAGCCCAATTTTTGGCAAGTGCCCCAAATTTTAGCCTCTTCCTTGCAAATCTGTCTCTTGTTCAAACCCTTCTCCTGGGCAATAAAACTACATTTGTAACTCTGCCTTTTGAAGTCCTCTATTTGAGGGTCACAGGAGCACCTCATGCTCAATCGTATCCAAAAATGAACTCAACACCTTCCTCTTTATTAATAACAAACTCCTCTCCTTTATGCCCCACTCCTGCCACTATCTTCCCGGCCACACAGAGGAAACAAATCTTGACATTCTCCTTCCCTTCTTGAGCCCATTATATTATATAAGTTGTCAAGTCTTCCATCCACATCTCTTACCGGTTCAAATCCTATCCAAGTCTCAAGGCCTGTCTTAAATCACCTCATTGTAGGAAGCTTATCCTTATCTTTCCAGCCAGACAGGATCCTTGAAGGAGGGAGAAGAGAGGACAGAGGAAATATTTGAAGAAATAATGGCTGAACATTTTCTAAACATGATGAAATCTATAAACCCACAGATCCAAGAATCTCAATGAACCCCAAGCACAAGATACATTTAAAAAAAGATACCTACATCAAGGAGCATCACAGACAAATTGTTCAAAAAGCAGAGCTTTAAAATTCTTTAATTGCCTGAAGAAAAAAAGCATTGCATGCAGATGAACATATTTAAGGATGACAGCAAATTTCTCATTAGAAACAATGTGTGCAAGAAGACAGTGAAGCAACATCTTTAAAATACTGAGAGAAAAAAACCAAAAAAATCTATGGACCTAGAATTCTATATCCGGGAAAAATATCTTTTGAAAATAAATGTAAATACACTTTTAGACGTATTATACAAAAGCCAAAAGAATTCATCACCAGCAGAACCACACTGTAAAAAAAGGTTAAAGGAAGCCTCTCTGGCAGAAGAAAGTTATACCAGATGGAAACATGTATCTGCACAAAGGAATGAAGAGCACCAGGAATGGTACTTGAATGGGTACCATGTAGTTTTTAAAATTACTTTTCTGTTTGAAAGATAATTAATTGCTGAGTCACAGAAGGTCAGAGAAAGAAGGAATCTGTAACCTCATTTGCAATCCAAATCACTAAAGTCCTACAGTTGGTGGGAGGGCCAGGAATAGAAATCACGTTTCCTGATGCTGCCTGGCTGAATGGTAACAGATGGGGTAGTCTCCCCTTATCCACAGTTGTGCTGTCCATGGTTTTAGCTACCTGTGGTCAATCACAGTTAGAAAATGTTAGATGGAAAATTCCAGAAATAAATGACTCATAAGTTTTTTTTAAAACAATTTATAAATTTTAAATTACCCACTGTTCTGAGAAGCGTGATGAAATCTCAAGACCTCCTGCTCCATCCACCGCCCCCTCCAAGATGTGAATCATCCCTGTCCAGTGACTCACGGCGTATATGGTACCCATGTTAGGCACTCAGCAGTCATCTCAGGTATCAGATCGACAGATCACAAGAAGAAGAAAAGTGAATACAATACAATAAAATATTTTGGGGTGGGGGGAGAAATCACATTCATGTAATTTTTTAATGGTATATTGTTCTATTTTATTATTAGTTATTGTTAATCTCTCACTGTTCCTCATGTATAAATTAAACTTTATCATACATATGGATGTCTAGGTAAAAACATAGTATATATTGAGTTTGGTACTATCCACAGTTTCAGGCATCAGCTGGGGATCTTGAACGGTATTCCCCCAGATAAGCAGAGACTACTATATAAAGCTCTTTTCTAAGCAGACAAGAAACAAAGTTACTCTTTTTCTGTTTTTCAGGTCAAATACTTTTCTTCTCCTGCTCCAGCCCTTCCTCCAGCCATTCCTCGCTCTCACACACCCTCATGATAATATTTGCACAGTGATTTATAGTCTGCCAGCCCTTCCAGGTCTGTTACCTCACTTGATCCTTAGAACAACTCCAAGAAGTACATAGGTGAAGGGTTTGCATCTTCCTGGTTTCACAGATGCAGACAGAAGCCCGGACTCCAGTTAAATTTCCCAGCATCAGAGAGTGACAGTTTGGTGAAAACAGGAATTGAATTTCAACCTTCTGACTCCAGACCTTGTGCTCCTTCCTCCATCCCTGTGCTGCCTCTCTCATGTGCCTGGCGTTCCATATTACTGGGCAACATTCGTCTTGCTTCTAAATTATTTTGTCATACCAGAAGTCATGACTTTTACACGGAAACAAAGCAACCTCAGAAAAGCAAAGGTACAGCTTTTTCTTTCATTCAACTCTTGGACTGATTTATACTACATTCCTTCTTTGAAAGCAAAAGGAATCCTGAAAGTGGCACATCTATCCTTTGCCTACCAGGGACATTGGAACAATTAGGCTCAGAACAAAGCTAGTTCCATTTGATGACTGTGAACAAATTAGTCACAGGCTAAAAAACAGAGGGAGTGGTACATCACCAAACAGAAGGAAGAAAACATCCAGTTTTTCAACAGAAGGTCTCTTGGTTTCATATTGCAAGAAAGTTTAAATGTAAGTGTAATGTATGTGCTAGTATATTCTCAATATACTAGCACATACATTAATAGCACATACATTACTAGCATACATTAATAGCACAGACATACATTACTAGCACATACATTAAAAGTTTAAATGTAAGTGTAATGTACGTGCTAGTATATTCCCAATTATATTGAAAATAATCTATTAGTGGTATAAAATTTGTGAAGACAAATTCTTTCATTCAGTAAATATTTACTCCCCTCTCCCTTCTCAGCTTTGTGTGGTCACTGTGCTAAGTTTTGTAGATGGAAAAAAAAGAGTAAGAAGCCCTCATCTTCAAGTCATTCATTAGCAGGGACACGGGGACGCAGTATGATGTGAGCTGTAGTGGAGGTGCATCCTAGGTACTGGAGAAGTGGAGAAGAGAAGAAACAGCCAATTCATCAAAAATCATTCTCCAAAAACTAATTCATTAAAAGCCCATTGCCGGCCGGGCGTGGTGGCTCATGCCTGTAATCCTAGCACTCTGGGAGGCCGAGGCACGCAGATCGTTTGAGCTCAGGAGTTCAAGACCAGCATGAGCAAGAGCGAAACCCTGTCTCTACTAAAAAAATAAAAAGAAATTAGCTGAACAACTAAAAAACATATATATGTATATATCTAGCCAGGCATGGTGGCACATGCCTGTAGTCCCAGCTACTCAGAAGGCTGAGGTAGGAGGATCACTTGAGCCCAGGAGTTTGAGGTTACTATGAGCTAGGCTGATGCCACGGCACTCTAGCCCGGGCAACAGAGTGAGACTCTGTCTCAAAAAAAGAAAAGCCCATTGCCAAATGATCAAAGGAAACGACAATTTACAGAATTTACCTAATTGACTAAAAACTGCTTTTCAGTAATACTTTTCTTAAATATATATATATATGTATTATTTTGAGTACTTACGATGTCTGCCGTTGTGCTAAGCACTACACGTTGTCTTCATCCTACGAAGTTATTGTGCAAATTAAAGCTCACAGAGAGAGGTGAAGTAACTTCGCCATACTCACCTGGTACATCAGTGGCAGAACTGGGATTTAAAACTGAGTTTGTCTGAGTCCAACATCTGATTTCTCAACAACTCTTCTATACAGCCTGCCTTATAATACTTACTGATTTATTGTCATGTCTAGGCACTATACAAGGGAGTGCACATGAATTATATCGTTTAGTATTTGCAACTCTGTGAAGTTTTAGACCCTTTTTCCAGATGAGAAAACAGATTCAGAGAAGTTGTACCATAAGTCATTTCAGGATTCTCATCTGTTGGGGACCCTCCAATAGTTTCCCAACCCACTAAGGGTAAAAGACAATCACCCCAGAGACATATGAAGACCAACCAAATGCCTCTGTAAGCTCATCTCCCACCCTCAGCCTGCTATTCTCTGAGCGCACCCAGGACACTCCTGCATGCTCCCTCTGCCTGGGGCGTTCCTCCCTCATCTCCTTCAGGTCTTTTGTCACCTTCTTTTCTGATGTTGCTTTAAAAATTGCACATACACACCCCTGACCAATCCCTATCCCCCTTGTTTGAAATTTTCTCCATAGCCATATCACTAACTTACTATATAGTTTATTTTAAATCATGTCTTCTCCCAATAAAACAAGACTGAGATTTTTTTTTTTTTTTTTTTTTTTTTTTTTTTTTTTTTTTTTTTTTTTTTTTTTTTTTTTTTTTTTTTTTTTTACTCTTTTGTCCATCACTACATCTCCTGTACCTGAAGCAAAGTACGGGCTCAAAATATATTGGTTGAATTGAATTAAATGTTTGCTCAAGACTATACATAAGTGTGAATTGGATATTGAACATAACTCCTGAGGCCACACTCCTCCCATGACATCAAATGTGCTATCGGTGCCAAGGAGAAGTGTAGGTTGCTGAGCTCCATTTGGGGAACACGAGCCTCACAGGGCTCTCAAGGTGAGTTGTTTGGCAGGCCTTGCAGAACACTTGGAACTTTATAGAGAGTTTGAAGCCACATATGGAGGGGTAAGTAAAAGCTGAGGAAGTAAAGCAAGGAGGCCAAAGCCAGGGCACAGGGTGGTGTGGACCAGAGGAGGAGAGAGGCGAAGGAGTAGATGAAAAATATAGGCAAGCCTCAATAAAATGGTTTTGAAAGCCAAGAGAAGATTGTTTTTAGTTTTTTAAACTTTATTTGATTGTGGTACGAACATTTCGCATGACATCTACCCTCGTAACAAATGTTAGGTGTAATCGTCATGGACGGTAGGTGCAATGCTGGACAGCAGATCTCTGGAGCTCATTCAGCTTGTTCAACTGAAACTTTATTCCTGCTGACGAGCGGCTCCCTACTTCCCCCTCCCTCCAGTCCCTGGCAACCACCGTCCACTCTTCCACTAGATGAGTTTGACTATTTTAGATGCCTCATATAAGTGTCACCATGCAGTATTCGTCTTTCTGTGACTGGCTTATTTCACTTAGCCATGATGTCCCCTAGGTTAATCCATCATCGCACATTGCCGTATTCCCTTGTGTGTATGAACAGAAATACCCCCTCATATGCAGTTCCACTTTCTAAGGTTTGTTATCTACAGTCAACCGTGGTCTGAAAATATTCCATGGAAAATTTCAGAAGTAAACGATAAGTTTTAAACACTTTGTGATGATGCCTACGTCATTCACCTCACTGCATTTCATCACGAAGGCGTTTTGTCATTTCACATCATCACAAGAAAGAGTGCAGTACAGTAAGATATTTTGAGAGACCATAATGACATAACTTTTATTACAGTGTATTGTTATAATTGTTCTATTTATTAATATTTTACTGTACCTAATTTAGACATTAAACTTTATCGTAAGTATGTATACATAGGAAAAAAACAGTATATATAGGGTTTGATACTGCTAAAGTTCAGTCATTTATTGGGGCTCTATCCTCCATGGTTAGGGGGGACTGCCGTACCACATTTCCCTTATGAATGGACATTGAGATTGTTTCCACATCTTGGCTATTGTAAATAATGCTGTAATGAACATGGGAATGCTAATATCTCTTTGGAATCTTGATTTCTTTTACATAAATACCCAGAAGCAGGATTGCTGAATCATGTGCCAGTTCCATCTTTAATTTTTTTGAGGAACTTCCAAACTGTTTCCATAGGGGCTGCATCATTTTGTATTCCCACCAACAGTGTGCAAGGATTCCAACTTGTCCACATCCTCACCAAGTTTTTTTTTTAATAACCATCTTTGCAGGTGTAACATGATATCTCATTGTGATTTTGATTTGCACTTCCCTGATGACTAGTGACATTGAACATTTTTTCATATATCTATTGGCCATTTGTATGTCTTCTCTGGAGAAATGTTTATACAAGCCCAAGCCTAGCTCATTTCTTAATTGGGCATTTTTTTGCTGTTGAGTTGTAGGAGTTTGTCACATATTTTGGAGATCAATCCCTTAGATACATCATTTGCAAATATTCTGTAGGTTGCCTTTTTTTTTTTTTTTTAAGAGACAAGGTCTTGCTATGTTGCCCAGGCTGGATGCAAACTCCTGGGCTCAACCCATCCTCCCAATTCAGCCTGCTGGTACGCACCACCACACCCAGCCAGTAGGTTGCTTGTTTACTCTGTTGTTTCCTTCGCTATGCAGCATTTGTTTGATGCAAACCCACTTTTTTTGTTGTTGTTGCCAGTGCTTTTGATATCATATCCACAGAATCACTGCCAAGACCAATGTCATGAAGCTTTTCTCCTGTCTTCTGGGAGTTTTGAAGCTTCAGGTCTTATGTTTAATCCACCTTGAGTGAAGTGTAAGGGTCCAATTTCATGGATATACAGCTTTCCCAATACTATTTGTTGAACAGACTATCATTTCCACATGGTGTATTGTTGGCACCCTTGCCAAAGATCAATTGATCACAGATGCGTGGATTTACTTCTGGGCTCTCTATTCTGTTTGATTGGTAAAGACATGTCTGTCTTTACGCCAGTACCATACTGTTTTGTTCCTGTGGCTTTGTAATACGTAGTGAAATCAGGAAGTGTGATGCCTTTATCTTTGTTCTCAAGATTGACTTGGTTATTCAAGGTCTTTTATAGTTCTATATAAATTTTACGATTTTTTTCTATTTCTGCTAAAAGAAAATGCCACTGGGATTTTGATAGAGATTGCATTGAATCTGTAGAGAAGAATGATTTTTAAGGTTGAGTAGTCAGCAATGTTGAAAGCTAAAAGCCAAAACAGAAATTAAAAAGGGTAACAAGACTGTGTGACTTAAGAGGGTATCAATATCTCACGAGACACTTTGTGGGGATGCAGAGGGAGTGTCATAATTCAGCAGTCAGAATGGTGAAATTTATGAGCTACTCATTCAAGGTGAAGTTGCTTCGTATTTTAAAAACAAGGCCAAACACTTAAATGCTTATCTTTCAATGACTCTGATTTGAGATTCAAATATACATAAGTAATCTACTAAAGTTTTTCTCTAGCACTAGCAGAAGGAAAAATTAACTCTTTAAGGCAGATATTTCGGCATATTTTATAGGATATTAACTGTCCTGAGAACAGATTTCCTTCTACTGAAAAAATGATGCCCTAACAGTCAAACTTTTCCCCTTCCTTGGGGGAAATGATTAACACATTGTGACTGCTCTATTTTAAGTCTAAAACTTGTGACTTTTTCCAAAAGACAAACCTGCTTCAAATGAAGTAGTGATTAAAGGCCCTGACGGCCAAGCATGGGGCCTGAGCTTGTCCATGGGTGTGGGCAAAGTCCTTTGAGCTCCACCAGATTAGGGTCCTGATGTGTTCAAACACTTCACAAAATCACACCAGTAACGAAGGGCTAATAGTAGCTTGGTTAGTACCTAAATATTGCTCAGCATGGTTCAACATAGAATTAAATCAATAACAAAGAAAACCTGATGGATCAATTAGGAAACTTCCTTTTTGTTTTTTATAAAGAAACAAAGTGAGACCTAGCCCACAGAAGTCATCCTTGATTCTGAAATGTTCTAAAAATATAGATCAGTAAAATATCTTCCACTATTGTTGAGTATAATCCCAGATACTACACTCCTTTTCTAAATATAAAGCTTACTCTTTTTCATTCAGAGGTGGTGGTGGTGGTGAAGTATTCACAAAAGTGAGTTTGCAGCCAAACAATTCTGCTCTGCCTTTCAAAGATGTGTTACGTATACCCATGTGCCCACATGGTGTGTACAAAGCCACCACTGCTACATTCTTAGCAAGATGCAAGTGGAATATTTTCAAGACAAAATTTAAATTGTTGTGCCTATAAAACTGCAGTTTGCTTCTGCTTTCTTTTTGGTCCCCCCCCCCTTTTAAAATTGTACACGTTGAAGGTATACAACATGCTGGTTTGACATACATATCCACAGAGAAATGATTAATACAGTTAAGCAAATTACCCTACCCATCACCTTTCATACTTTTTTTTGGTAAGAGCAACTAAAAAATCTCCTCTTGGCAAATTTTCAGTATACAATATTAACTATAGACCTATACTGTATATTAGATCTCTAGACTTATTCACTAAATCTCTAGACTTATTTGGTTCCCCTCTTGAAGTCAATTGATGCATTTATTTTTTTTTTTTTTTTGAGACAGAGTCTCACTCTGTTGCCCAGGCTAGAGTGGTGTGGCGTCAGCCTAGCTCACAGCAACCTCAAACTCCTGGGCTCAATCTATCCTCCTGCCTCAGCATCCTGAGTAGCTGGGACTACAGGCATGTGCCACCATGCTCGCCTAATTTTTTCTATATATTTTTAGTTGGCCAATTAATTTCTTTCTATTTTTAGTAGAGATGGGGTCTCGCTCTTCTCAGGCTGGTTTCGAACTCCTGACCTTGAGATATCCACCAGCCTTGGCCTCCCAGAGTGCTAGGATTACAGGCGCGAGCCACTGCGCTCAGCCCAATTGATGCATTTTAATTTGAATTATGAGTTCAGTGACTAACCAAATAATCACAACATGTAAACATAGCTTGCTACACTAATCATATAATTTTTCTATCAAATCACCAATATTAATTTCTGATATATTAATATCTTCACCATAACTTTAAATAATGCTGAATTACTGAATTAAATGATTTCTAATTAAAAGTCTAGCATCGTACAGTCATCTTCTTGTTCTGTGGGGGAAACTCAAGTCCCTTATATAAAATAGTGTATAGAGCTTACACATATCCTCCCATATACTTTAAATCATCTCTCGATTACTTATAATATCTAACACAATGTAAATGCTATGTAAACAGTTTTACAGTACTGTTTAGGTTCAGTATAGACATAACCATCCAGTTTTTTTTCCTGAATATGTTCAATTCACGGTTGGTTGAATCCATGGATGCAGAACACACAGATATGGAGAGGTGACTGTATTCTTATTATTAACAAAAAACTCTGGCAGTCTGAATATACTACAATGGAAAATGTTAAGCTTTATCTTAAAAAAAAAAGTAACAAATTAAAAAAATGACAACAGTTTACTGTTTAAGGGATTTATTAAAGCGTTTACCACAAAGATGGAAACATACACATTAGAAACATGCAACCATTATCATCCGCAGTCAAAACATCATGAATTTTTCCTGTTTCCATAGTTGAAAACTTCAGATCTTATATGCAACTCACTCACCCTGAACATTTAATTCATTCTTCCTGAAAGTATCCAGAGCTCACTATTATATAAAGAAAGTGCAAAGTTAAAAAAGAAAACATGTGGAGAATACCCTCTTTTCCCTCCCCACCCCCCAATTAAAGGCAAACAATGGTGCTTTGCTCTCGCTTAACCTAGATTGTCTTCAAAAACTAATAAAATATAAAACAACAAAAAAGACTTAATAGATGTCCAAAAAGGTCCTTAGTGTTTGAAAATGAATGCTTAAACAAAAGACAATGTATTTTATATCAAACAAGTTTGAAGAGCCCTGTACTGCAGCATTCCGTAAAATAAACAAGACAAAAAGCTGGTATAGCATTTATTGTCAAAGGCAGAATTTCTTCAGGCAGGTAGATAAGGAGGCGGTGGTTCTTTTTCAGGCATCTTCACAGCCATTTCATAGGTTGGCAAAACATACTGAAGAAAGAAAAAGTGTTAGACTTAATTCTCTTTTAAAATCCTTTTGGGAATAATTCAAATTTCAGATTTTAGGCCCTAAATAGGGACATACAAATCTATAAAGAAGAACCAAATAAACTGTTAGCTAAAAAGTTCCTGAGAGTAGATGCCTGAATAACCTGGAACTTTACCAAGACTGCTAGAGATGGATGAGATGGCTGGGAGGGAGGGAGGGAGGGAAGGAGGGAACAGGAAGGCAGAATTCTGCTTCTGGACTGACCCTGAGACTGTAAGGATTCTCTGACAGGCAGTATGTGCCACTGCTCTGCCGTCATTCCAGTGTGACTGATAAAGTACTAGTGCCAATTACACCTCAGGGGTTAAGGATTTGCTTCATGATGCTGGATCCTGAATTTCATCTGAATCTGCTTGTGGTCATGAACTTGTATCATGTGCCTCTAGGGTAACAGGCACAGCGATGTGGTGGAGTGCCACTATAGCCTACAGCAACAATTAGAGGGCTCCAGGGGGCAAGCCTCCCCAACAGACTCACGGAACCCACTGCATTCATCTCCCCTAGACAGATCAGCTCCCCCCTTTGGATCATATGGATGTTTTTTGAAAACATCACGAGTTTCAGTCAGTGGTACTTCCCCTCCAACCCCCCGAAAGCTCCAGATGCTACATGAGCCCATCATAGCTGTATTCTGTCCTATCTCCCCCACAGACACGACATTTGTCAGGACCACTATTAAACCTAACAGCCAAGTGGATGACATGAAGCAGTGCAGAGTGTCTACAGTCTCATGTATTCAGGATTCTAACTAGAAAATGCTGAATCCGGTGGATTTAAGCTGTTCATGTCCCATACCACAGTTAAAGCATAGAAGATAAAGTCAAGCTCCTGGTTCTTCTCTTGGAACAATCAATAATGGCTAGTGACATCTTACTGGATTAAACAGTAGCTAACCTGAGGAGGTGCTTCAAAGGCAGGGTACACAGCAATCTCCGGCACATTTCTGTTGTTGATGTATTTATAGCAGTTCCAAACACAGTTAATCAGATAAGCCTGAAAGAATAAAAACAAAATTTATATATGCCAGAAACTCAACAGACGGACTGCTCTAAAATGCAGTGACTTACAGAGCGTTCCCACATCTCCTCTGTGGAGAATGGAACTGACTCTGTGTGGACCTAACAGTCCAGGCCCTTTCCCTACCTGCTCTCATTTAAATGGCACAAATTTTATTACCAACATTTTACAGAGAAACCAGAGTTGAGGTTTCAATTCTTCTGGGTTTCTGAACCTTCGGAATACAAATCGTGAACCACTTTCCAAAACATAAAGATGTTCCTCACACTTACGGAAGGATCCTGACATTTCCAACCATTCCTTGGAAACAAGCCCAAGGACACTCTCTAGATGCTCTCTCCACTGATGTACCAGAATAAATACGGTCACCAAAAGTCCTCACTCTATTGTGACTTATGGACAGTGTCAGTCTTACTAGCCCCTAAAGATTTAGGCAGCAACGTACCTTAAAAATGATGAATAAGGCAAAGAACACAAGAACAATGAACAGGAGGCAGCTGGAGTCCAATGCCAGGAGGTCATCTTTATAGGGAAAATCGGGCTATTAAAAAAACACACACATTTACAACTCAGCCACCGCATTTGTACTTGGTAATAACCTAGAGAGCATTTTAAGAATACAAACAAAGGGCACCAAAGTCAGAAGTGATATTCTAATAAAAATGTATAAATAGAATTCAAAGTGCTTTTAAGCCTCATCACTATTAATACATGCTATAATCACTTAAAATATACTTGTTTGAAAACCCACAATACTCCTAAGAATCTAAACTGAGGTCATTTTCTCTTTACTTTTTACTATTTTCCATCTTTCCGGTCTTTGGAAAAACATTATCTCCTGTACGGGACCCCAGATTTGTTCCTGGGTCACTGAGTTAGTTAAGTTGGGAGGTGCTGAGATCTAAGCTCTATAGGCCATTTAGTCCTACATGTGGAAAATTACTTTTCTAAAAGCCAATCGCTGGGGTCAACTCTTATCAGACAGGGGCAAAAAGAAGGCACTGATTATAAAGCCAGGCAACATTATGAGGTTTAGCGTAGATATACCCTGTTCTACTGAGAAGGATCCACTATAAAAGAAAAATTTAGGATTTAAATGCAGGCCAGGTCGGGTGTGGTGGCTCACTCCTGTAATCCTAGCACTCTGGGAGGCCGAGGCGGGCACATCATTTGAGCTCAGGAGTTCAAGACCAGCCTGAGCAAGAGTGAGACCCCGTCT
>VBSM01002608.1:160546972-160582160 GCA_008086735.1 Cheirogaleus medius | reverse complement strand
AAAAAAAAAAAATGACATGAGTAGAAAGCAGTGTTTAAGAAGCTTAGAACCATCGCTGCCTCGGTCAACAGGCTCTCCCTGTGTGCCAGCCACTACGGCCATCTGTTAGTTCCCTGACTATATGCTCCTCCCTGTCTCCAGGTCTCTCTCTTACCTGGAACACTGTTTCCCGCAGTTTCCCTCTCTTAATTCCTATTCAAACTCCTAAGTATAATTCAAACCTCACTTCCCAGCCCAGGTCCAGTACCCACGTGATATGACTCCCATAGTAGCCCACGATTGCATTTCAGTCAATTTTCTGACTCCTTCACTAGAAAGTAAGTTCCACTGACATATCTCTATGACCTACTAGAGTGCCCTGAACATAAGAGTAACCAACATGTTTTAAGTGAATGAACAATAAATTTGGTGGTGTGCAAAACAAACTAGGCAGGATATGTGGTAGAGAGAAAAGTTCTAAAAGATAGTATTTTGGAAATGAACCACAAAAGGACCATTTCATCTTTCTGGACCCATACCTCCTTCCAGACCACCTACCTACATGAAGCCTTCCTTGGCCACTTCAGCCCAGAGTGTTCCCTTACCCTTCCATTATATGGCATCCATCTAAGTTCGTTATTTACTACTGCCGTGTGACAGCTCAAGTGTGTTATCACAGACGTCTTCATCTATCCTGACTCCCCAAATATACTGCTTGCTCCCTAAAGACAGGTAAGTTATCTATCTACACCACTCACCAACAGTGCCTAGCATAGGGCTAAAGACAGAGTTGGCACTCAAGTATTTGCCACGGATATATGTAAAGACAAAAAGCTAATCATTTAATGAGTGTCAAATACAGTCAAATTATTACGCCTGTGCTATACTGAAAAACAAAAAGTGAGCTACTAGTTTCATGATATTCATCTTTAGGTTCTGACACAGTAGTTAAAAGAGCAGATATAATTACTTTCAGACACTTTAAAAAGCAAGTGGGGTCGTCAAAAATAGTACCTAAGGCTGACTTGGAACTTCAATATTTTACTTAAAATGAAAAAAGTTTAATTAGTGCACACACACTTACTAATTGATCCAGATATTCTTTGATTCTTGGCAAGTAAGTGAGAGAACTGATAGCAACAAGGCAACTGAGAACGAAGTCAAAAAGCCGGTAACAGAAGAATGGAATCAGCCAACCCACTTGATACTGTAGAAAAAATAACCACAACATTATATCACTATATGAAATTATTAAGTACCGTTCAGTAACAGTCAAACTCAAAAAGTTGAAAATATAGGATACTTACAGAAATTGCTCCATATACCAGCATTGAACTGATTATAAACATAAGAACAGAGACGGCAAAAAGAACACAGGCATTATCTAAAACAAAAACAAAAATCTAATTAAGCTACTCACACAACGAAAAGAACAAAACTCTTTACAAAAAAAGAAAATGTTTTAAAGCTAGCTTAAAAATATTTAAATATTTTCAAAATTGACTATGAAAAGATCTAAGTTCAAGAGGGAAAAAAAATACCTAAGTTTCAGCATTAAGTAATAAACCTTAAGAAATGCATGCAAAGCTCTTATTTGTTAAATTGCCACAACAATCCAATGACATTTGTTTAGGATGACACACGAACTATGCACTCTGCTAGAAAGACAGGCCCCTGTGCCCTTACGAGTCCAAGAGTCTGAAGATGTGCAAACAGGTCATTATAACCCAATGTGTTGCGTGTCACAACAGAGGCACAATTAGCTTTGCCCAGAGATGCAGGAAAAATACAAACGAAATGACTGACACAAGTTGGGTCTTGTGAGATGACTAGGATTCAACTGGAAGGGAAGGCTGGTGTATTTGCTTAAAAGACAGATGTATTAAACTCAGAATGCTATAGATGCCACCTCTTGCTTTAGATAAAATACAACCCGAAATTCAAAGTTCTCCATTTATCCCCTCTTTCCCACCCTAACATCTCAAACATTAAAACTCATTGCTTCCTTCACCTTGGCTTCTCTGCTACACACAGGTCTACTTTCTTTTTTGTTCCTCTTTCTCAGGTTGTTCCAACTCTCCATTAATCCATGTTCACAAATTTTTTCAAAAAACATCCAAGTAATATCAAATAATACTAAACCACAGGCCAGGCGCAGTGGCTCACGCCTGTAATCCTAGCACTCTGGAAGGCTGAGGCAGGAGGATCGCTCGAGGTCAGGAGGTCGAGACCAGTCTGAGCAAGAGCGAGATCCCATCTTGACTAAAAGTAGAAATTATCTGGACAACTAAAAATATACAGAAAAAATTAACCGGGCATGGTGGCGCATGCCTGTAGACCCAGCTACTCAGGAGGCTGAGGCAGAAGGATCACTTGAGCCCAGGAGTTTGAGGTTGCTGTGAGCTAGGCTGACACCACGGCACTCTAGCTGGGGCAACAGAGTGAGACTCTGTCTCAAAAAATATATATATATATACTAAACCACACTTGACTTGTTGAGTTTCTTAGCACAACTCTGTAGTTGATTCTGTGACCCTGTAGATAAAGAAACTGAGGGCACAATTGTGATGAATGATGAGAATAACTGCTGAATATTCACTATTGGATAAATGAATATATAATCTCATCACTGGGCTGTATAAACATTAGTATTTGGCACTAAACTTAGTAAGAATAGCCCTCTTTATTTGCTGCAGCATGCAAAATGCTACTTAGAATAATTCAGATATAAATAGAATGAAATTAAACAGGATAGATACTGTCAAACTTGAAAGCAAAATTTGTAATTCAAATAGTCAGCTTTTAAGATTCTGTATATGGAAGACTGCATGCTTATTTTGATTTCTTAAAGTATTAAAACAATAAAGTGAAGTTCAAGGTCTTCCACTGGAGCAATAAACAGCAGCAAAAAAAGGAAAAATGGGGTGGCAGATTGGAAATCCATGTCTGGAATGATATCGATAAGGCAAACAAAACACAATGGCTAGATGTGCAGAGAGAAACCTCAGGTTTCCACCCACCACTGCATTGAAGAACCTCCTCTAGGGGTCTCCCTGGTGTTTATGCATTCCCAAGTCCATATTTGAAATAAAGTTAAGTCCACATTTGAAAAATGACTTGTATATGTTTTGCAAGTATTTCATATATACTGACTGCTATATCCTGTTTAAATGATTTAAACTACCTAATCACAAACCTCATTATTTAAAATTGATTATCAGGCCAATAATCAGAAATTAATTGGGTCTGTGGGAAAGTCAAATTTTAACTTCCAAAGAAACACAAACCACCATATGACTAAGAACTACATATTTTATATTCTCTCAAGAGTAAGGGCTTTGGTACAATTATAATCAATACAAATGTAATAATGACTTCATCTGATTTTCTTACAGCACTTAAAATACTCATGTAATATGCAGTAACTCATGATTTCATCCCTACAGCTCTAGCCACAGGAGCCAGCTTAATAGGCTTGCAAGAATCTCAATAACCATCAATCTTTTTTCTAGACCTCTATTTTAGGAGAAACATGACAAGGGACTATGCTGATAATAGCAGGTTAATTAAAATTTTTACATCTTTAAAGTAAAATTTTGAAAATATGAAAAAGTAACTAACAGCTGTTAGAAGCCCCATGGACAATGTGGACAATGAATTGTTTGAATTAACAACCAAATAACACACACATCCCTTTATAAATGTATCACAGAAGGCCATAAATGTAATGAGGCTCAATACTTCATCATAAAAGCTAAAAAATCTAAAAACATGAGAATGAAAAACCTATTAAATATAATATGCACACATTAACTAAGGACATTTTTCTGAAGTGAAATTTAAAAACACACATGTAGAAACTGCTTGCACTGAAAATCCCAAGGCATAATTTTCTGTTCAAATATATTAAAAGTATCTTACATAACTTATATAAAATCTCAACTAAAACTTTTCTGTACCTATATTTTAAACAAAGATAAAGGATAAAAAAATATTGTTGTCAGGGAATAGGTTTAAAAAGGTAATTTATGTGAATATTCCAGGATTACTTTTTTAACCTAATGTCAAATCTCCCTCCCTCTACAAAGAAATACACACAGAATTATGACTCTGAGCAAAAGATATCACCAAATATTCAACTAATTTATATTTTATATCATACCATTATATAACAGTCTACTTGCTCCACGAGAAAATCTCCCATCTCAATGACACCCATCAGCTGGCCTCAAGGTTTACAGTTCATTTTCATTTACCTCTACCCTTCTTTTTCCTGGTACCTGATACCACTAAGGTACACATTACACATTTCTCAGAAACCTGGTAGTCCATTACATTTCTACTGTAGTCCTCACTGAGTATTTTTGAAAAACCCATCAAAATAGTTTTCTGCCTCAGCAAGTGGAGCTACTTAAATATAATTTAACTTATGGTAACCTTATTATGAAATTTATTTAACCTTTGGAAATATAACTTAAGCATAATTTAATCAACCCTCCTCTAAATAGCTAGTGTGTGCATACATGTACATAGAGTCATGCACTGCATAACATTTCAGTCAATGAGGACTGCATATATGATGGTGGTCCCACAAGATTATAATACTCTATTTGTATTGTACCCTTTCTATGTTTAGACATATTTAGATACACAAATACCATCATGTTTCAATTGCCTGTACTATTCAGAACAGTAACCTGCTATACAGGTTTGTAGCCTAGGAGCAATAGGCTATACCACACAGCCTACATGTGTAGTAGGCTATCCCATCTAGGTTTGTGTAAGTACACTCTATGATGTTCACACAACAAAACTGCCTAACAATGCATATCCTCATTGTTAAGCAATGCATTACTGTATAAAAAAATTAGCAGGGGATATTTTCTTTTCAACAAAAACATACCAGCTATTCTCTCAGATGAATAGTAATTACCAATGACTTCATACTGAATGTTGACAGCTGGCATGGAGTTTGGATGAGTCACCTCCACTGTCAGCAAAATTGCCATCAATAGGTTCACCACCTGTAAAAGATAACATTCTATCAATTACCTTAATACCATCAGGAAGCAGTCTCCAGCACAATCATTCGATATCTTCCCGTATTCAAAATTGTTTTGCTCGAAATAACAAAGATACAAAACAGGAGACTACCTGAGATAAAACAATATGTGATTACCACTGTGAAAATAGTTTTAAAGTAAGTATTTCATAAAGTTAAAGTATAAACTTAATATTAACCAGTTCAGAGATAAGATGCTTGACCTTGTGTTAAACCAAAACACCAGAATAAAATGGCACAAAAATTAAATCTAAGGAATCATTACAAATTGTTCATGTTCAGAGTCATATATTTATTCATATACCAATCTCAGCAACTCAGGGTTTGAATAAGCCTAAAACCACTCCACAGCACTCCCCCACAGTGATGGAGAACTCACTATTTCTTCCTGAGCTAGACTCAATGCTTAAAAGACTTACCTTCTGAGATAATGTGCTCCCACTTCTAAGTAAGTTCTCCTCTAACACCTGATGGCAGCCTCCAAATACTGTCTTTCCTAGAATAAACATTCAGATCCCCAAACCATTCCTCTAACTAGCAGGTTTTCCAGCTACCTATTTCCCTCTTGCTCTCCTCTTTACACATGCTCCACTTTGATGGACATATAATACTATAAAAATGAAGTAAGATCAGCCAGGTCAGAACACAATGGGACCTCAGTTCTCACACGCTAGCTAATAAATTTCAATTCATACAACCTGAAATTGCACTGGCTTTATAAATTTTTTGAATGTCACGAGAGTAACTCCCTAAAACACCTTGTTCTTTCCCACACTTGATCCTGCTAAGCTACCACCTATACCTCTACGGCTGGATCCAGAGGCCCAAGCATAGGCCTTAATATATTTGTAATTGAATTTTATCTTATTTCATTCTTGCCTGTCAAGATTTTCTATTTCTCTCAGCTTCCTGCATTTGAAAATATGATCAGCATGTAAGCAGTATCTCCATCTAAGTCACTAACAAAAGAAAACAAAGCTGAGGACAAAGCTCCCAGAGGCTGCCCCTTCCCATTAATCAGCAACTTTTGAATAAAATTATTTATCTGGTCCAAAGAAACATCTTGAGACTTTGCCAAACATCTTGCCAAAATCCCATTATATGGTGAATTCACCATAATATATAGTGAATTTTCCTAGTCTACCAGAGTTGTAAGTCCAATTATAAAGGAAATTAGTTATGCCTATAGTTGCTGGCCAATCCCTGCAGTATCCCCGGAGGCACCACTGCCTTTAAGTATTGAGAAACAGTTCTGTTAATCTCACCTAGGATTGGAGTTAGGCTTCCCTATCTAAAGTTCACAGAATTTGTCCTCCTCCCTTTTGTGAAAATCTGAACATTTAACACTTCCAAGGGATATTACATCCTTATGTATTTTAAACATCCTACAGTATTTTAAACAAACTCTATTATGTACTTCTCTCCTGTTCCACCCTGAATGATAAATAACACATAGGAAATGCATTTTCTTTGAAGTCATTTCACACACACAAATGAAATCATTTCACAAACATTCTCTAGGCAAGCAGACCAAGTTTTATCTTTTAGTTAGGTGATCTAAACAATATCACAGTATCAAATTAAGAATCAACCAAAATTTATTGAGAATATACCATATGACATGTATATTTACATATATTACTTCACTTATTCCTCACAACCTGTGAAGTAAATATCACCATAGCCCATTTGCAGAAAGGGGAACTTAGGTTCAGTAAAGCTACATAACTTGTGTTAAGTTTGCTGACGTGAGAGAGAGGAAAACTAATTTACAAATATGGTTTTTAAGACATCCTGCTTCTCAGCAGCACATGATTACTTAAAACCCCTTTTCCCATGACTCCTGCTTTGAGGTCTTTTCGAAAGAAACCATTATCTAAAGCTATAAAATGTTTATACTTTAAATAAATATGTTCAGTAGCATGCCTTTTTCCTTGCATTGTCCAAAGGCAAGGTACTTTGCCCTTCAACTCTTGAGAGGACTTGCAAGGGACAATTCTATTTGCAAGGTGGATCTCCAGCTGAAGGCTGACTTTTTGTTGCCCACTTTTGCTGCAGTGGGTTCTGGCTAGTGTGTGTGGTAGATAAGTATGAACTAAAACAATTAAGTAAATTAATTACTGAACAATCAGATATATCTACTGAAACATTTTATGTTCTGTGTATGGAAATTGGTTTGTCAAGAAAAACATGCAAACCCAATTAATAAATGAAGGACATGACATGCCAAAAATATTTAGGGAGTTTCAATTTTCCCTTCTTAAATATTTTTGTCACAGGTAGGATTTATAAAAATCTTTTTTCTTCTCTTCCATGGATAGGTCACAGACTCATCCACTATTATCTTCTTCTAGCATTACTGACGCTTCGAATTTTATTTCACTCTAGGTCATACCCCTGAATATATTAACAAAATGTATCATAGGTCTAATCAAAAGGACCAAATAATGGTAAAATAAATTTCAGTGCTACTCACCAAAAGCTCAGCTTCTCAAATCTTCATTAAGTTATATTTCATTAGGTCACTGTACTTCATTAGAACCCCAACTTATATTTTAAAGCATTAGACTGGAAAACCCACCCTTGTGATCTTAAGAGATTCACTACTGAGCTCATATAGAGGCTCTAGGGACTTACTTCTGATTACAGTTGACAATTCTACTAAGGTCCATGTTTAATTTTTCAAAAAACACATAAAATTAACTTAATTGTCTTACGATATAAAATTTCTCTGAAAATATCCAACTATGTACAAACTTCCTAATATTGATTCCTGATTCATCTTTTTACTTCACTGTATTCAGTAAAGAAAGTTAACAAAAATGTAATTTAACACATTGACAGCCATGTGAGTTGTATTTAACTTAGGCTAGTTTTGAGTCTGGGGCCTCGTCAGGCAAAACCCTGCAGTTGGTTCATGAATATCTTACTTGTTGATGTTCTTATTGTTACAATTAATATTGACAATTTAATTCTAAAAATGTGGACTGTGTTGTACATAACTGATATATAGAAAACAATAAAAAATAACAAATTAGAAAGGATTGTTTTGTTTTAATAAAACACCGTAGCCCCAGGGAAAATTTTTTCTTCTAGTGTGGCAGTCAATGATAAAAGCAGGCCAAGGTGGCACACACCTATAGTCCCAGCTACTTGGAAGGCTGAGGTGGGAGGATCACCTGAGCTCCTGAGTTTGAGGACAGACTGGGCAATATGGTGAGACCTTGTCTTGAAAAGAAAAGAAAAAAGAAAGCGAGGAGAGGGGAGGGAGGGGAAGAAGAATGATTAACTTCTAAACCTAGTAAGAGGAAGAGGTAAAGAATGCAGTAAATGTGTGAAGAACACGGGCAATGAACACACCACCCAATGTGGGAGGAGTACTGTAAATTTAACAGGTCAAACCATGTTGTCTGCATTGTTTTTGAAAGTCTTTTACACACCTTATACAAGTAAATAACAATAAGAAACATGTGTTAGATTTTACTTCTTACAAAGGAACAGTATTAGATCCAAGGAAGCATTCAGCCTGGGGAGGGTAATTTCCCTTTGTTTTCTCATTTCATAGCCACACCTATCCCAAGAGACTCTTCTGGGACTTTTAAAAAAATTATCCTTCAGTTTTCTCACAGTTTATTTTGTGCAGACCCAGTATCTGCTGAGACCATAATTAAAAGAGTGTTTGGTTCAGGGCATCCCGAAAAGGGTTCACACACACAGAAGGTACCCACAGGGCAGCCAATCCACAAAACTAAGCAGAAAACTGGCATCTTATAAAGATCAAAACTGACTATCTTTAAATTTTCTTAAATGTATATGTAAAAGTTTTTGTTGTTTACTGTTGTGTGCAATTACAATTGAGTATTCCTACTATTTTTTGGACAGACAATTCATTCAATAAATGTCTAATGAACACCTCAAATGCTCCAGTAAGTTAGCCACCACGTACATTTTATAAAGTAAGATATCACCCTCCACTCTCAAGGAGGACATCTTGTTATGGGGAGAAAAATAAGAAAAAAGATGATCATACTAATGTGTAATAATATTTAATAAGTATATACAAGAGATATGAAGACACTTTTCCAGGTGCATGCACAGTGAGGAAAACAGATCCCTCTGGCTAGGAAGGAAAGCTTCACCATGAAAACATTTGAGCAAACCATTAAAAAATTATCTGGAATTGGCAAAATGTTGTTACTAGTTGAAGCTGGGTGATGAGTAAAAGGGAGATTTTGATACTATTTCACTCCTTTCATATGTTTGAAAATTTTCTTAATAAAGTTTTTAGAAAGTGACTTGGAGGGAGAACAGTATTTTGGAGAGAAGGAATAGCATATGCAAAGGCACAGAAGCACAAAACAATGTATTTGAGGATGGAAACTTACTTTGAATATAAACAGGTAATACTTACAGAAGTTAGGGTGGAGGCTGGAAAGAAATCAAGCCTGAGGAAACCTGTGTTCGATTCTCTCCCAGCTACCTAACTCTGGACTATTTATAGTTGAGACACTCATGAAAAATTAGCCATATATTAAGTCTATGACCTAAAATTATTACAAATGGTCAAAATGTATTCTTTCAGTACACCATTAACCATGAAGAAGGATATCCCCTGCAGTGGACTTTTAAGTCCATTTTCAATCATTCAATAAACATTTGGGCTTATACTTCATCAGAAACATAAAATCATTTGGCTTCAAATTCTTCAATAAATTAGATAGAGAAAACAATTTCAAGACTGCTAGAAATTAAGCTTGAGCGCATTTTGGAATTTCTTATTACTTAACCAGGTATTAAACCAGGCATGCTTCTTGCAAATCTAACATGCCAAAGGCTAACACTTCACGGCTGGTACCTCTGATGCATACAATAACTGGTTCTGGCTTCCACCATGTCCCACAGCACTATTTAATATCATACACTTAATATTTTAGTAAACAGTGTTACAATCACCTTAACACTAGACCAATACAAGCTATGGATAGAAAGCAATGACACTGTATCAGATACAGTCATTGGTCTGGGCCCAGGAAGGAGAGCTGCACCTCCGACTTCCAAACAGCACAGGGGGAATCATATCGTCAAAAGTCTGGCCCAGGTAACCTAAAGAGAACCATAAATATTTTTCCACACAGATGGAAAAGTATTATCTCACCTGGAATCAAGGAAGAAAGAACTCTGACAAGTAGTTAGGGAGGGAAGTGACATTCTACCTTACTCACCCCATGTTATTTCTCTTACTAAAGAAGCTTCTGGCAACAAAATGCAGTTTGGACAAATCTTCTTTGTTAAGAGGTATTATACTACATTTTGGTTTAGGTGGTCTTCTTTTCTTAGTGTTACATGTCTCCTCAACTAGGAAGAAACCATGTCTTTATAGTGCCATGGAAGTGAAGCTACACTTTTGAAAGCCTCCAGTAATGTTGTAATAAACAAAACCAGTAGCCTTTTCCCAGTACTTAAACTGATATTACTGATCACCTTCTCCTTCTCCCTTGTCACGGTAAAATAAGGTTCATTTTTACATCTGTGTCCCAAAGTTCTTTGTAATACAAGAAACATTTGAGTCAGCCAAGTGGCAGGTAACAGGAATACAGAAGACAAATGACACATGGCCCCCGTGATTTACTCCTTTTGTATGTCCACCGAAGTATTTCACACTGTGGATGGTCAATAAATCCCTAAATTGACTTAAGACAGATTGATTGATTTAAGCAGTTTACAATGTTCTACATGAACCTGAAAAGTCTATGCAATTCAAGAACAGCTATGGCATCTTTTTAAAATTATAAAACTAAAGCAGGGACTTCAGAGAGATATGTAAGCCATGTTCATATGAAGTGCTTCAAGTGGGAAACAGATGTAAACTCCTTTCTCCCTATTTTGTAAGAATGTCCTTACTGAAGTTTTTCTCTGTGTTTTAGTTTCCTGTTTATAATTCCCACTTTATCCTGCTATTCTTTTCATTTTCGAGCTGAACCCACAGTATCAAAAAGCTGCCTGGGAGAGACTGGAAAGGAATGCAGCCAATTACATTTGGATGGCTGAAATAGGAATGGTGGTTATTTTCTTCTCCGGGAGTTAGAAATCCTTTGTTCTGTGAAAGGAGGGAAGGATCTTAGAAGAAACAGGAAGTTTGCAGGAAAGAATGCCAGGCTTATGGACCCTCCTTTTCTAAGTAGGAGGAAAAGCCATCTTCTGGGAGTGAAGAAGGCAGGGTTGAGTAAGAAGTTCCAAGACCCTTAAAGATGTGAATTATTCATTTAGGGCAATGGCAGACAGAGCTAAGGATAAACAAAAGACATTAAAACCCAGCTGGTTTTGTAAAATGTAGCAGAAATCAAAGAAAGTTAAATGCAGCTTATTGTCATTAACTATATGAAGTCCAGTTTTACGATTAGTTAAAATATAGAACAGAGAAGAGCTTCTGAGGGAAAACATGATATAATTGTACCAATACAATGACATTTCTGAATATGAAAGCATAGGAAAATGAAAATAAACTCAGGACAAGCAAATAAACTCACACATTCAGGTTTTGTTGTTTTTTAAAGGCACATTAAAAAACTGAGACTGTAAAAAACAGGGTAATCAGGAATAATGTGGAGATCAGGTGGTTCCCTGGGGGTCGGCCATGAAACACTATCTGCGTCACTTAAGATGGTTCTCATCTGGAGTTTGTCCAAATGGTTACTAATGACTTCAAGACACTGGGTGGGGAAGTAACAAATACAGAGAAAGGAAAGAGTGTCTAGGATAAATCTCCCCCCTCTTTTGCAGTTTACTTAAGTACCAGAAATTGCACAATATCACTAATGTCACTCTCCCCCCACACACACAATCATAAAGTCATTAGAGAAAGTAGCCAAATCAACAATATATGAGGTTTGTCACAGCTTCAGTAAAGTCATAATAACCTAAACCTACTAAACAGAATCACATATTTAGAAGCCACAAATTAGCTTCAATGTGTACGTGTACTGGAAATGGTGGTTAAAAAAAAAATCACAAAAGTACTATTGGTTACTAGTGAACTAACTTACTTATGTAAATCACACAGATTCGGAACCCAGGAAATGCCAGCATATGTGGCCAGAATAGAGTAGGTCCTCTACAAAAGTCTCTAAAAAACA
The DNA here is from genome assembly GCA_008086735.1 of Cheirogaleus medius. Classification (NCBI taxonomy): domain Eukaryota; kingdom Metazoa; phylum Chordata; class Mammalia; order Primates; family Cheirogaleidae; genus Cheirogaleus; species Cheirogaleus medius. Next base: position 160,569,986 of record VBSM01002608.1, on the reverse strand, counting down.
GAGCGGTTCTCATACAAAAAGCATCTAATGGGCAGGGAGGGGGGTTGCACCAGGGAAAAAGCTGATCAAATGTAAATCCTGGCAATTGATATTGCCCTCAAGCGAATCTTTAGACTCCCAGCGGAGGCCTTTCCGCCTACTACAACACAAACATGTTGTAACAAAACCAGATCCAGGAAACACAGCAACTGGGTTACAGCTGGATCTTTCGCTTTCCCATCAAGAAAGACAATGTGAAACTAGGCTGCCATTTATCAAAAGTCGCTCCTAATTGTTTGGTTAGGGGAAAAAATTCCAGGGAGCACCGCTGGGAGGAAGGGAGATGCAGTCTTTCAGATCGCAGAAATACAAAATGAGCCAAAACTGGGTAATTTCTAGAACTTTCCACCAAATCCTAGGACCCTCGTCCCTTCCTTCACAACGCCTCGCCTCTCCCAAGCCCGCTTTTCTCTCCAAATTCTTGCCAAAGAACAATCTTCCCATTCTTGCCCACACCCGACTCCGATTCCTGAACAAATCTCCTTCCTCAAAGTCCCTGGACTTCATCCAGAGCTAGAGCGCCCTAAAAAAGATGCGCCACTCCATGTCCCCGCCCCCCAACACCCCATTTTCAGTCCTCCCCAACATCAAACCGGGCTCCCCGACTTCCTGCACATGCGCACTACCCGCTCCGGCCCTTACCATGTACCAGGTCCCCAGGATGATCGTCCCGGTGCGGACATGGCAACAGCCGCAGCACCGGGTGCTGTAGAACCGGTCGCTGCGGCTCCGCTTGAAAGTCATGGATACCATTGGGAATCTCGCAGGCCTCTTTCTTGGCCTGGCCCTTCGCAAACGCTTTCCGCCTAGCGGTCGAACCCAGACAGCTCTGTCACGGCCTCCTAAACCAACTCTTCAAGCCCGCCCCCGACCCAGGCTCTGCCAGCTCCTTCGCAACTGCGCACTGAGCGCCGAGCTCTGCTCTCGCGCGACTTCGACTTGCCCCTCCCTTCTCTACACAGGCCAATGGAGAGCAGAAAGCTGGATGGACCCGGCCTCTGATTGGAAAATATTAGAGATTGACAAGCCCTCAGGCCCAATCAGAAGTGCAATTTGCCTAAACGCTAATCGTTCTCCACCTATGATTTGAGGTCAAGGGCTGGCTCATGGGCCTCTGATGGTTTGGGATGAGGAGGACTGGGAAGTTCACCATCCTCGAGATAAAATCGGCAAAAAAGAGACATTTAATGTGAAGGAGAGAAACGAGGTGGAGTGGAAGGCAGGAAGCGGGCACGAGGGACTTTTCTGAGCGATGTCTTTGCCACGTACTGCTTCGGAGGCGTCACGGACTGCTCACGTGACCTTTGTGCGCAGCTCGATTATTGGGCAGGCCGGGGCGGTACCTTGTGGAGGGGGCGGGGCTTACCCAGCCCCCCTGGGCCCTGCGGCGGAAATCGGTGGCTACCCAGGGGAAACGGTGAGATTTCCACCCTCCCACCCTCTAATGCCTGCTTTGTGGGAGCTGAGGAATTCCATCCGTCCCTGCCAGAGGCGAAAGGGTTAAGGAAAATGAAAGCAAGATAAAGTAGAACTGCTTAGTAGCTGGGTTTTTACGCATACTAAGAGTGATTTTTGTAGGGAAAAATTGTGAAACACTTTGAAATGGAGCAAATGGTTATTTGGTGTCTTCAGTGAAAAAGCAACCATAGTCTGGCACACCCTTCCGGGTATTCTGATGCTATGGGAGCTCTCCACCTTTGTCTGTGGTGTTCTATACAACTCTGTGGTCTCGTGCCCTGGCCTTCGTATTGAACCTTACCCCGCCTGGGAAAAAGCCATTTTGCATCGTTTTGTAAGTTCATTCCCCATTCCTGATTCAACAATATAGGTGGGTGCTTTAAATTCTCCTTAGGACTGGTTCTGACGTCTTACTGGTCCCCTCATTAATTAGTGAGTAAATCTTGGACACGTTCATTTTGTATTTGTGTGAGACTTGTGACTTGACTTTTCTTTCTTTTTTTTTTTTTTAATGTTTAATGCTTTTGTAAGTACACTTCGTTTTAGGGAACGGAAAGGACTTCCCTTCTGTGTTCTTAGCCAGAGACCACAGTGAATGCAGAGTAAAGGTTATTTTATTGGTATGGCTTTAATGAGCACTGCCTGAAATTATATGTTGATTTGTTGATTATCTCCCCAATAAAATGTATTAATAAGTTCTGGAAGGGGAGAAACCGTTTACTTGTTCACCACTAACGCGATTGTCCATGGACCCTACAAACTATGGGAGGAGATAGCCAAGCCACACTAAAGGATGAGGTATGGCAATTTAACTCATAATGAATTATGACATTTCTCCACTTATACAGGGAGTAGATTATACTAAACTCCCGCCAAGTCCCCAACAATTACATAGCCCTTAGTGTGTCCTAGGCACTGATCCAATCGCTTTATTTTTAATCATTTCATCCTCACAACTGTATGAGGTAGTACTTTTATATTAGTTAATGCCACAAAGAAATTAATTACATGTCCAAGATTACAAGACTAGTGTCAGAACTGAGATTAAAACCTACTGTGCCAGTGGTGTCCACTTTGCTGCAGTTGGAATCACCTGAGGATCTTCAATAATCACTGATGCCTGGTTACTATCCCCAGACATTCTGATTTAATTGGTATGGGTGAGACCTGGACTTTGGAATTTTTTAAAGCTCTCCAGGTGATTCTAAGAAGGTGTAGCACTGTTACTCTGTCTTGATATAAAACTCTGTCTTGGTAGACGAAAATAAATACAATACAATAAAAAAGAATGGAAAGGTGAGATGGGGGAAATTATCTGATTTCTCTAAAAACCAAAGTCAATTCTAAATCAGGTATACCTAACATCGTTTCAGATCAGTTCTTAAGTTCTACTTTCGCTGTACTGAGACTACCTCAGGCATGGGGCCAGGGAAGTGTGAATTACTAGGAAGCATACTTAACTGGATTAGAGGGGGGAAAATATGATTACAGAGTTTTGTTTAGATAATTTTGATGTAATATACAGACCATATTTTTGGAGAAGATTGTAAGGTACTATTAGCAAAACAGCCTGTCCTTTTTTTGTGGAGGAGAAAGTAAGTATTTTTAGGAGAAACTAACTTAGAAAAACACACACACACGAAAGAAATTAGGGTGAGTTTAAAGCTCTTCAGCTAACATAGTTTAACCTGTTTTTTCTCTTTTAACTAAATACTAGTCTATTTGCATTACTTCAGTACATTTTTATTGAGGATCTATTATATTTCATGAGATGAGGTTACAAGGACGAAAAAGACAGATATTGTACCTTCCCTGGAGTTTTTATGGTCTAAAGGGGAAAATGTCAGTGAGAATTTTCAGTCTTCACCCACCACGTACAGCATCTATATGTCACCTGTTCCTTAGAGCTAGACATTCTTTCCCAGCTTCTGATTAACCACCCTGTTTGTCCATGTACTTCTCTGTCCTTCTCATTCTGCTTTGCAATTCTCTCTTCTGCTGTCCATCCCTTAAATATTGGTGTTTTTCAGGGCTCAGTATAAGGCTCTTTTCTTTTGGCATTTTACCTTCTCCCAATTGTCACTTATTTGCAAGATGATTCTTCCATAAATATCACCAGTCCACGTCTCACTCCTCACCTTCAATCTCGTATTAAGCCTTTCAACAGTGCTTACTACATAGTGAGCACTCAATATTAGCTACAGTTCATTTGGAATTTCTTTAAGTGGTGTGAGGTAGGGATCTAACTCTGGATAGACTGTTTAAATTATATCATTGTCTTAAAAAAGATTTCTTAAGTCTACTATAAGTTTTCCTATAGATTTTTATAAGCCTATCTCTACCTCATTCCTGTTCTCACCCCAACTGATACTGTTTCATTGTTCATTTGCATGCTATTTTAACTTGACCTTCCATACTATAATTTATGGTTAAAATGTGTTCTTCTATATTATCCTTTTTTTATCAAATTTAATCATAGCATTCTTGGAGGAGATAATTTTTAAAAACTTCTCCCAAGGAAAGTCCAATGGGTAAAAAACACATTTATGGCAGATGAGTGAATCTATAATAAAGTGTTTTCATGACTTCCAAGAAATGAAAGGATTTATGAAAAATCAATTTAAAGCCCTGTTAAACTCCTCATTATACTGTCTCATCAGTTGTGAGGCATCTGGAAAATACTGATAGAATATTCAAGTAGTCTGTTTCTCCCCCCCATTCCCAATCCACCTCCACATTCATGAGGCACAAATAGTTTGGGTTAGAAAAAAATGCTCCTTAATAAAATAGAATCCAGCTGCTATTCTTTAATGTTTGACTGAAATATTTTAAAAAGTTCCCCTTTGCAGGCCGGGCGCGGTGGCTCACGCCTGTAATCCTAGCACTCTGGGAGGCCGAGGCGGGTGGATAGCTCAAGGTCAGGAGTTCGAAACCAGCCTGACCAAGAGCGAGACCTCGTCTCTAAAAAAAAAAAAAAGTTCCCCTTTGCATATGTTCAAAAGACATCCCTAAACATCTCCTCAAATGGCTCTTTATAAATTCTTGATGTCATGTAGATTTTTAAAAAGTCAAGTTTGGCACACTTTATGGTTTTCTTGAAATGTTTGCCTTTTAATCACACAGGATGGAGTCCTCGAGGCAACATAATCCTACACACATGGCTGGATTTCGTAAATCACAACCATCTTTATAGATATAATTTAGCTGCTTGCCTAAAGCCTGTGTTCCAATAAAATTGTTATTTCCTTGTAAGTTAATATGAATAGTACTTAATGAATTTATTACATCCCTGAAAGAAACTTAAGAGAGAAAAAGAAATCTTGAACTTTTCTTGCTTGACAGAGAAGTTTATCAGCAGAAATCAGTAGAACATTATATTATGTTATAAATCAATTTGCTCCTTCCCCCCATCAAAAAATTGAGCTTTAGAATAAGAAACAGCACCAAAAAAGAAGAAGAAGGAAGAGAAGAAAAAGAAATAAGGACAAGCAACAGTGAAGATTAATCTCCATCAAATTGAATAATATGTTTACTATCTAAAGATATCACAGAAATTCTTAAGAAAAATGACAATTCACCACCAGGAACAAAACTTCCTAAGAAACAGGAGAAAATAATTCAAAGAAATAAATACAAATGAAAGATGATTTAATTTCTTTTATTAAATGAATATAATTTTAAAAATAAAAGATAATATATCCTATTCTGGTAAAGTTATCACAAAATGAATAATTTTATATATAGCTGGTGAAATCGTGAATTGGTACAACCATTTTGGAAAACACTTTGATGGTACATATTAAGAGCCATAACAAATTCACATTCTCTAACATAGTACAGGTTGAGCATTCCTAATCCAAAAATCTGAGATCTTAAATGCTCCAAAATCTGAAATTTCCACATGTGGCAAATTCCACACCTGACTCTTGTGCTTTATGATGGTTCTGTGTGTAAAATTGTTAAAAATATTGTATAAAATTACCTTCAGGGTATGTGTGTGTGAAATATAAGTGGATTTTGTGTGTAGACTTGGGTCCCATCCTCAAGGTTACCTCATATATATGCAAGTATTTCAAAATCCAAAAATATCCAAAATCTGAAATACTTATGGTCCAAATTTAGATGAGGGATAATATATAATGCTATTTCTAAGCATCTATTCTCAGAGAAAAGTCTAAAAATAAATGAGAAAAGGATCTGCAGAGAAGAGAACTTGCCATGGTCATTAGAAGTCAGCCTCCTGGGGATTGAGGAAGGGTAGAGAGCAGATCTGCAAAGGGCAACAGAGACTATCCAGCACCTCTAATCCAAGAGGGCCAAGATTATAATCCTGGTGTTATAATAGCTCAGCTATCCTGCACCTTCACCACCTAAAGAAGAATATGTAGGAGGAGGAAGGAAGCAAATAAGACTTCTGAATTTCTGGAATTGACATTACAAGGTACTATAGTTTTGGTGTTTGTCCTGCAAACCTCATGTTGAAATTTGATCCCAATGCTGGAGTTGGGGGTTTACTGGGAAGTGTTTGGGTCATGAGAGTTGACCCCTCATAAACAGATTAGTGCCCTTCATGAGGGAGGGGGGTGAGTGGGTTCTCATCTATTAGTTCCCACAAGAGCTAGTTGTAAAAAGAGCCTGGCACCTGCCCTCCCTCTCTTGCTTCATGTGTCACCATGTGATCCCTTCACATGCCAGCTCCCCTTCACCTTCCACCATGAGTGGGAGCAGGCCGAGGCCCTCACCAGAAGCCAAGCAGATGCCAGTCCCATGCTTCTTATACAGCCTGAAGAACCATGAGCCAAATAAACCTCTCTTCTTTATAAATTACCCAGCTTCGGGTATTCTCTTATTGCAACACTAAATGGACTGAGACACAAAGTAACTGAAGGGATCCATTAAAGAATTTTAAGCAGGGGAGTGATGTGATCATAATTTTTTTGTTTTGTTTTTATTTTTTGCTTGTTTTGGAAAGATCACTTTGGACGCAGCAAGGAAGCACATTGGAAAGCAGATGAACCAGTGGTAACTAATTTAGCAGAGTCCTGAGAGCCAAATCCTAAACTGACAGTGGGCAAAAGCAGAGAATCAACTCAATCTATGTGACAGATTTGCAAAAATAATTGTGTGCTTTTTGTATATCTTTTTCTCAACCATCAGAAGATATGCCCATCAAAATGAAATGAAACCATAAACAAGGAAGATGGGGGATGCAGAAAACAGGAGATCCAACCTAGGTGAGATATGGATGAAGACTCCAGAGGATGGTAAAGAGAGATCTCAGTGTGAAAATTGTGCATTAGGTGTAGAGGTCAGCCACTCCAGATTGGACCACTGATTCAAGAGAAAAACATGTTAAGTGCTATCATCATTTCTGCCTTCTGTAATTCATCAGGGTTTTTATCCTGACAAAGCTACTTGAGGATGTACTCCACCAAAACAAAGGAGAAAATCAAGAGGAAGGCATGAGAACCAGAAAATGGGGAATCAAACTTAGGAGACAAGGGAATTATGTAGGATGAGAAGAAAAGGAAGTCTCAGGATGACAACTGTGCAGTAGGCCTAGAAAGAAGAGAATGAAGGTATATAGGAGGTAAGTCAGCAAGAAAAAAATCAGAACTGATGGACTACCTAATGGGACAGATCTGGCCAAAAAGTTGTAATGAAAGGCATTAGAAAAGTGTGACAAAACTTAGCAAGCATGCACAAAGAAAACTAAGCAAATGCATAAGCAAGGCAATTATAAGTACAAGAAAAGCAAAAATTGAAAAAGAAATGTAATCAGGGTATCCTACAATGTTTATCTGTGAATAATAACTACATAGGCATAATCAAGTAAACACTGAATATTGAATATTTTGCAAACATTGAAATATTTATGTTTTGAGAGGGCCTGGGAGGAGAAGGGGATCAGATGATGGTGAAAGAGTGATTAATCTTCATCTACTACAATGGAGTCCAACAGATAATGTCAAATTTGTTTTACAGTAATTATGGAAAATAGTATGGCAGTTTCCCAAAAACCTAAAAATAGAACTATCATATGACCCAGCAATCCCACTATTGGGTATTTATCCAAAGGAAAGGAAATTAATATATTGAAGAGATACCTGCACCCCCATGTTTATTTCAGCTCTATTCACAATAGCTAAGATATAGAATCAACATAAATGTCCATCAAGAAATGAATGGATGAAGAAAATGTGGTACATATACACAATGGAATGCTTTTTAGCCATAAAAAAGAATGAAATCCTGTCATTTGATGAGCCTAGAGGACATTATTTTAAGTGAGATAAATCAGGCACAGAAAGATAAATACCACGTGTTCTTACTCATATGTGGGAGCTAAAGAAACTTGAGCTCATAGAAGTAGAGTGTAGAATAGAGGTTATCAGAGACTGGAAAGGGTAGGAGGGAGAGGAGGGTAGAGAGAGGCCAGTTAACAGAAAAGTACTGTATAGCTAGGTAAGATCAATAAGTTCTAGCATTCTATGGCACTGTGGACTGAATATGGTTAACAATTTAGTGTATATTTTCAGAAAGCTAGAAGAGAGGATTTTGAATGTTCACAACACAAAGAAGTGATAAATGTTTGAGGTGATGGAAATGCTAGCTTCCCTGATTTGATCATTACATATTGCATACATGTATCAAAATATCACTCTGTATCCCATAAATATGTGCAATTATCACATGTCAACTAAAAAGGAAAAAAGGTGATTGATGAAAATACATGTATGTCTATTATTTAAAAATATGGAACTGTGGATATGCCAGGGAAAAAATACTGAAAGCATTGTATCAGTCAGCATATGCTCTGTAACAAACTACCACAAAATTTAGTGGTTTCAAACAAAAAGCAGTTCTTATTTCTTATAATTCTGTGGACACCAAACTGGGCATTTCTTCTGGTTTGGGCTATTTCAGCTGAACTGTGGTCAGCCAGTGAACTTATTAATAGCTGAGACTGGATCATCTAGAATGTTCTCTTATGTCTGGTGGTTGGTTCTGTATCTACTAGGGTAATGGCAATGAGTATTTATTATCAATGTGTGTTTCATCCTCTGGCAATCTGGCCCAGGCTGTTTCATAGAGTGATTGCAGGGTTTGCAAGAGGACCATGAAAGGGCAAGCCCAACACACTAGCCCTTTTCAAGCACTTGTTTTTGCTTTGCTAAAGTTCCATTGGCCAAACCTGGCTAAGCCCAGGTTCAAGGGATGAAAAGCTAGACTCTTACCTCTCTTACCTCTTAATGGTGGAAGGTGTAGAGTCACATTGCAAAGGGAGGTGAATACAGGAATAGGAAGAATATGTGGCTATGAACATCAAAGTGGCATCAAAAAAAGGAAATAGGGAAGGGATTAGGGGAAGTGGGAAAAGGGAATGAGGGAGCTTGGAGGGGTAGGGGAGGAAGCACTGGATTTTATTATAATCCTTTTATTAATAGTACTATTTTGCTTTTGAAAACTATATGCATGTATTAATTTGATAAAAAATAAGATTAATTTAGAATAAAGGGCAGAGTGACCAATAGTGTCCGATTCTTAGGAGTATCAGGTAAGAAAAAGGTTGGATTTGGCAACCCCCAACCTTGGGATCTTTTAGTGAGGGTTATCAGACCAGGTTCAGTGGAGCAGTGGTGCTGGGATAAATAGACGGAAGTGAAAGATGAGAAATGAACAGAGGGGAAACTTTTTTTACAAGAAACAAGACTAAAATGAGGGAGGTGCTAGTTTGATACCCACCATGGCAAACCCACAAACCCAGACTGAGATCCATCTGTCTGTCTGTCCTTCCATCCATCCATCCTCTATCTTTGCTTCTGTCTTTCTCATTTTGTTTTTCTAATGATCATCTCAGGGGTTGGTTCAAAATGGCAATTTCTTTTTCTTTTTCTTTTTTCTCTTTTTTTAGACAGAGTCTCCCTCCATTGCCCTTGGTAAAGTGCAGTGGCATCATTGTAGTTCACAGCAACCTCAAACTCCTGGGCTCGAGCGATCCTCTTGCCTCAGCCTCCCTAATAGCTGTGACTACAGGCACTTGCCACAACACCCGGATAATTTTTCTATTTTTTAGTAGAGACAGGGTCTCGCTCTTGCTCAGGCTGGTCTTGAACTCCTGAGTTTAAGGAATCCTCCCGCCTTGGTGTCCCAGAGTGCTGGGATTACAGGCGTGAGCCACCATGCCCAGCCAAAATAGCAATATCTTACGTAAAGACTAGGCTCTGTGTTCCCAGGTCAATCATCTAAGTCAGTGAGTCACAAAGTGTGGTGGTTCACTGACCCCTAGACATACCCAAGACCCATTCAGAGGGACTGTGGATTCAGAATTATATCCATAATAATATATTATTTGCCTTTTTCACTGTGTTGACATTTTCACTGATCAAACTGAGTCAGCAAGGTCAAACTGCTACCACCTTAGCATGAATCAAGACAGTGGCACCAAATTGTACTTGTAATCACTATATTCTTCACTGGTGCACAGAAACAGTTTTAAAAATGCCATTTAGGTTAATAATGTTCTTGATGAACAAAAAATTGTTTACTATATATTAACCGTTGGGAACACATCTTTTTAATATTCTGTGTAATAAAATGAGAATTGCACATAGAACACTTCTGCTGCATACAGAAGTACAATGGTTCTCTCTAGGAAAAGCACTTCTGCAATTGTTTAACTCGTGAACTGAACTAGCTGATTTTTACATGGAGCACCATTTTTCCTTGAAACAGTGACCAACAGACAAATATTAATATTTCAGATACAAGTATTTGGCAGTCATTTTCTTGAAAATGAATGTGGTGAGCCTGTGCCTTTAAGGAAAGCAACTGGAGTGATAAAATCAGAGCTTTCAAGAGGAAAATTAGAATTTTGGAAGAACTTGTATCTACCACCATGAACTTGATGGTTATAATTAAAGATTTTTATGATAGGATTGGAGGTGAAATAATTTTTTGTTGTTGGATAATGTTACATTTGACTATCTGCCTAACTAAGTGAATCAACATTTGCTAAATAACCAATGCATAATGTTACAAAATCAAGCAAAAGAGCCAGTCACATACAAGAGAGACTAATGATTTTTAACATAACAGGATGAAAAGTTCATTGATATGGCTTCAGATTCCACATTGCAACAGACTTTTAAGGAATTACCACCTACTATGTTTTGGTGTAGAATCAAAGAATAGCCAGAATTATCTAAAAAGGCTCTTAATATATTCCTCACTTTTCCAACTATATATCTATATGAGACTAGATTTTCTTCACATATTTCACCAAAAAGAACATGTTACAATAGACTAAATACAGAAGCAGATGTGAAAATCCAGCTATCTTCCATTAAGCCAAGCATTAAGCAGATTTGCAAAATATAAAACAATACCATTCTTCTCACAACTTTTTTTAAATTTTGGAAGCTACAGTTATTTTTCATAAAAATATGTCTATGTTAGCATATGATAGATTTATTACTGTTATTTTAAAACCAATTAGGAAATACTTTAAAATGTTTTCAATTTTACTTTCTAATAAAGTATATATCAATAGCTAACCCAGATAAACAAAATTTCTTTGGTGTCCTTTATAATTTTTAAGAAGATAAAGAGGTTTTAGATCAAAAAGATTGAGAACCACTAACTTAAGCCTTCGAATTACTCCTATGGACAGTGGTTACAGATATTCAGAATGGTGACTCAGGTACTAAGAACTACCATCAAAAGATTGTTAGCAGAGGAGGAAAGAAGATTTAGGATTTTCAAAATTCTTACTCCATTTGGGGTGCTATAAAAAATCACCATAAACTGGATAGCTTATAAACAACAGAAATATATTTCTCATGGTTCTAGAGGCTGTAAAGTCCAAGATCAAGGTGCCAGTAGATTTGAAGTATGGTGAGGGCCTGCTTTCTGGTTCACAGACAGAGCCTTCTGCTGTGTCCTCACACGGTGGAAGGTATGAGGGGGCCTTTTTTATAAGGGCACTAATCCCATTCTTGAGGGTTCCATCCTCATGACCTAATCACCTCCCAAAGGCCCCACCTCCTGATACCATCACCTTAGGAGTTAGGATTTTAACGTGAATTTTGGGGTTACACAAACATTCAGGACATAGAACTTGGTTTCAATGATTCTACATTAATTTCACTTTAGATTATTGGCTAATTAGTGTTTGCTGAACAAAAAGGACCCTGTCCAAATCTCAGTTTCTTCACCTGTACAATGGAAGTAAGATTTGTTTCCTAATCAAGCTGTAATTTCCTTACTGTGATGAAAGCAGAAGGCAATTATGCCTCAAAATATTTCTATCACCATTTAATTATTCATCTCCAGTCCCTCAAGGCATTTTTCTGCTGATATTGGTAATTATCTCCTCTAATCAAATTAAATGTGTGGCTTCTATTTTGAATTACTCCAGGGTATTAGATGAATTAATTGGTAAGTTGGCAAACTACCTTGAAGATGAAAAGTCCTATGTAATTATCCCCATGAGAAAAGTACTTTGCATGCATTTGGCTGAAAGCACTACTTGCCATGATGGAATGAAATCTTAACTGTAAGGAACTCTGGTATGAATGTTGGCGCAGATTCAGCATCTGTCTTTTTCTTCTCCTTTCAATTGTACAAAACAACAAAAAGGGTGAACAAAACAGTGAACTCAATCTTCAGCAAATTTAGGAGCAGATATTCACAGCCTTCAAAATGTGCGTCACGGCAGTAAGAGCAGTAGAGAGAGACAGAAAACACATAGTAGAAGCTGCTAAAAGATGTGAGGCTCAAACAGCAGCAGAGTCCAGAAAACATCAGCAAACTTGCTTCGTAGTGTGAGAGACTCACCATGTACTGCAGGTGTGACTTCTTGTCAGTGGATTGGGGTGAGCAGTCCAAGTCCTCCTAGAACCTGATTTTTTTCAAAGTAGCAAAAGACAACAGCTATACAAATAAAAACAGAGAAACCATCTATGTTGCTGCCATAACAAAATACCACAAACTGGTGGCTTAAACAACAAATTTATGGTCTCATAGTTCTGACCACGAGAAGTCTCAGATGAAGGTGTCAGCAGGGTTGGTTTCTTCTGAGGGCTGTGAGGAATATCTGTTCCATTCCTCTCGCCTGTCTTCTGGTGGTTTGCTGGCAATCTTTGGCATCTCTTGGTTTGTATAAACATCTCTGCTTTCATCCTTATGTGTTGTTCCCCCTGTGTGTGTGTCTCTGTGTCTAAAATTCCCCTTTTTATAAGGACACCAGTTATATTGGATTGGGATCCATCCTAATGACGTCATCTTAACTTAGATAATTACATCTGCAACAATATTATTTCCAAATCAGTTCACATTCTGAGGTTCTAGGGGTTCAACATATGAATTTGGGGTGGGGACACAATTTAACTGATAACACCATGTATCCTGGATACATTGGAGCAGCTTTGTTTTTGCTGTTATCACGGAAGCGAGAGCCTTTGGGCAGTAAAACCTGAAGGACTACCTACAGCCTTCCCTCCACAAAGTCAAAGGACTGTGTTCTAAAGTACCTGAAGTCATTCTTCTCTGTGTGGTTATGTCATCAATGGGTTAAACAGCTACATTTGTTTGACGTTTTCTTCAACTTTTAAGAACTGCTTATTTCATTTTGATTTTTCAAAAATAATTAAGTAAAAACCTGGCATGTTTCCAAAGTCAAATCTACAAAAAAAATATTTCTGTCTGAATAAAATCCAGTTTTATCTCTGTCTTGTTTATACTGTTCGCTCTCTCCCCCATAGATACTTTTTAAATTAGAAAGAATTTTAATCTAAGCATATATGTTCTTACATTCATTATCACTCCCATTTTTTAGATAAATAGTTGCATACTCAGCTTTTATCCACCTCGTTTTTTTTTTCACTTAATAATGTATTCCAGGCCAGACACGGTGGCTCATGCCTGTAATCCTAGCACTCCAGGAGGCCTAGGTGGGTGGATCGCTCAAGGTTAGCAGTTCAAAACCAGCCTGAACAAGAGCGAGACCTCGTCTCTACTAAAAATAGAAAGAAATTAATTGGCCAACTAAAAATATATAGGAAAAAAATTAACTGGGCATGGTAGCGCATGCCTGTAGTCCCAGCTACTCGGGAGGCTGAGGCAGAAGGATTGCTTGAGCCCAGGAGTTTGAGGTTGCTGTGAGCTAGGCTGATGCCACAGCACTCTAGCCTGGGTAACAGAGTGAGACTCTGTCTCAAAATAATAATAATAATAATGTATTCCACAGATCATGCCACAGTTGTAAATAGAGATGATGCTCATTCTTTTTTATAGGTGCATAGTACTCTGCTGTGGGTGCATATACCATAGTTGATTCAACCAATCTCTTATTGATAGATTTTTTTGTTGCCAGTTTTTTGCTGTTACAAATAGGGCTATGATGCATATTCTTGCACACATCTTTTTGCATTTTGGGCTCCCTCATCTCTATTATCACCAAGTATTGAAAAATATGGCCTCACACCTTTAGCTGGCTCTCTTTCCCTCCTCTGTTTTATTTTATCTATCCCTGGTGTCCCTGTTCTGCTCAGTTTGGATCCTGTCCTCAGCGCTTCTCTTTAGTGTGGGCCTTTGTCTTGGAAAAGACCTTGGGTTGCTATTGAGAGTTCACAGGGCTTAGGCTGCCCCAGTGCTCTCCCACCTTGCTGACCACTTACCTGCACTGACCCCCAAATTACCCACTGAAGCACACAGAGCTCCCTCCCTGTTTGGGCTGCTGTCCTAGGGTGGCCTGCTGAGCTTCCTGTGAGTCTCTGTTGGCAATTTCAGGGAACCCAGCTGCAGAGCCATGAGCAGTCGCTAGTCTTCCCTCTGTGTCCCCCACACAGTGACTGATGCCTGGTAGGCCTTGTTGTTCTCAGCGGTTGTTGCACTTGCTTGTATTTGGGGTCCGTAGGGATACTTGGCATCTAGTTTTGATGATGACGTCATCAGTTGGTTCTTTGGCTTTACTCATAACTTCACTCTAAATTAGGAAAATGCCAATTAAAGCTTAATCAAGAATATATATTTTATATATATACACATACACACAAAATCTTTGTATATACCTACAAGTTATGTCATTTTTAAACTATATCAAAATAAAAAGTTACCAAAAAAATTAAATTGCAATCCATTTTTGACGTCACAGTATGGCAAAACTCCAAAAGTTTGATGTACGGGCTCTAGACAAGGCTGAGAAAACAGCCCTTTCACACATTGCTAGTGGGAAAGTAAACTGGCACAACCCCTGTGGAAAGCAATTTGACAAAATATAACCAATTTTGAATGTATTTACACCTTTTGACCTGCCGTACAATTTCCAGGAATTTATCCTACAGATGTACGTGCATCTGTGTTAGATGATGTATGAACACTGTTATTCATTGCAGCATTGTTAATAACAGCAAAAGTTTGGAGACAATCCAAATGTCCATCAAAAGGAACTGGTTTAATAAATTATGTTATGTCACTTTAATGAAAAGAAGTAAGTTCTCTGTATAAGCAGAAACAGGTCTCTAAGATAGTATTATAAACAAGGTACAGAACAATGCATACATATCATTTTGCAAAAACACAAATAGCAGGGAATAAGATACATATTCACATTTATGTATATTTGTATAAATATATTCTGGGAAAAAACACTAAAAACTAATCAGTTACCTGGAAGGGGCTAGAGCATCGGGTACACGATGTCTGGAGGCCAAGGGTGGGAGGGAAACTTTTCACTGAGAATCTTTTATAGTGTGTTAATTGCTGAACCATGTGAGTGTATTACCCAATCAAAAATGTAAAAACATAAAAAATTTAGAAACTTAAAAGGAGTATACTTTTAATCAAAGAATTTGTTAGCATCGGATTCTAGGCTTTTCTTTAAAAGGACAAACTAAAACAAGGCTACAGACTCCAAGCAATGTGCGTGATCTGACTGTTTCTAAGTACATCTGAGAAGGAAACGCAACGTTATAAAAGTTCAGCATTGCAAAACTTACAGAGTGAAAGTGGAGTGAGGTTCCTCTGAGCCCTGCTAGCCAGCACTGTCACACGAGGTCAGAGATGGATTTGGGGAGATCATCTAGAGAAGCTGGACTAATGTCTTAGTCCATTTGGGTTTCTATTGGATTATGATAGACCGGGTGACTTCTAAACAACAGAAGTTTGTTTTTCACAGATCTCCTCTGGAAAGGCATTAGGGGAGGTACTTGGGAAGGCTGGCCCCTTCCTCTTGCCCCTCACATCACATGAGTGGTTAGAAAAATGGGAAATGTCAAGTGGCATCAACAAGTAGGATGAAGAGCTAACTCTGTAAACCTGTGGATGGGCCCTTTCCCAGGGGTGCAGAGGGGAGAGAGGACTGAAAGCAGGCAGCCAGGGTGCAGTGATGCTACGGCAGACGCCGAGGGACTTGGCATGGCTGCGGAGCGTGGATGAGTCAGTGGGCCTCCCCCACGGCACTGGTGCCCTCCTTTATCCAGCCCTTCACCATGCCTGTCCTCGGGTCTCCCACCTTTTGTCATCGGCTAGAAGACTCAGCCCATGACTCCCACCTGAGAGAGGAAGAGGAGGGCTATGGGCACAGAGCAGCCACCTTCCCTGCCCAGCCCAGCCCACTGGGATCTGCCTGTCCTCGGAGCTCCCCAGCCTTGGCCACGGTGGCCAGGGCTGCCACAGTGCACAACTCCAGAGAGCGCCATTCACAAGGTGTTCCACGTGTGGGCACAGAGTCCACGCCAGGCACATGCTGGGCACAAGCACACCTGGGCTGGTTCTGTTCAGTATCTGTTCAGAGTTTGTCTTACTACCTCAGCTAGACTGTCCCCCTCGAGGGGTGGGACATGTTTATAAATCTTTTTATATACCAAACCACCTAGCGCTAAGCCCAGCTTGATAAATATTTGCTGATGCATGGGCAATCCAGAAATGGGGTCATTGGCCCTGAATTGCAGAAAAATGGACTACTTAAGCACAAAATTGCATTTATTTTAGAGCCTTACAAACCTGATTCTACCCAGCTTTGGCATCTGGTACTAGCATTAGCCACTTAGAAATGTGACCTTCTATGACACTGGGCATCTCCTAGCAGCGGCATGACGTGATCGGGGATGGCTTTCTGCCTCTGCTACTGGTGTCAGTTTCCTCCTCCCTGAAAGGGTTTGGTAATGAATGAGCGGGGATTTCATGAGCCACAGGCAGAACTGACGCAGTCTGCAAAGCCCAGAGCGAGGTTTGGATTAGTCACGGTCATAAGCACTGTTTATGCCGCTACGCAGCCAGCCGGGGCTCACATTTCTCCCAGAGGCCCACAGCATTTCTCCGTAAGGTTTTTTTGAAGCATGAGGCCTCAAATCCATACTTGAATATTTCTCCTCTAATGTAAGCATTTGAGTAGCTAAATTATATTTTACTGAGCCTCCCAAGCCCGCCTACCTTCCATCTGGCCACTAACGTGCAGCAAGACACTTTCAGAGCATTGTTTACAGCTGAGCTGCCCAGTCGACATCAACTGGAAATTAGTGCAAAAAAAAAAAAACAAACAAAAAAACCTCACAAAACGCTGAAATGAGAGCTAGAGGACTAGTCAGTAGTCAGTAGTCAGTCAGTAGTCATTTTTAGTCAGTAGCTTGTGTGGTGGCCATGAGCAGATTTTTTTCTCTGTGTTCCACGTTGTTGTTTGTAAAACTCAGGAGAGGAACAAGAGGTGCACCACCACCCACAAGACACCTGTCCTGAGCCATGTGTCCCTCTGGGGGTGAGAACCGGGGTCCTGTGTGGAGCCACCAGCTTTTCCCTGGCTGAGGCTGGGGTGTGACTGGCCACAGGACAGAGGTAGTTGGGTTTGACAGGAGAGACGGGCACTGGAGTTGGTCTCATGGCACAGTCCCCAAACCCTCTGGTTCCTAAACGAATTATGCAGATTGATGAATTGATTCTTCTGTTCCAAGAAAATGTTGGGGTAAAGACCCAACCTCCAAATGCCGGGGCAAGAGAGGCAGCCTTCACTGTCCCCAGCTCCCTGGGAGGGCGGGAGGGTCAGGTGGGCAGTGGGAACCAAGCACTGTCCCAGGAGGCATGGTCCTGGATTTGATTTCAGTTCTACCATCAAATCACAGAGTGACCTTGAGTAAGTTCTTCCACTTCGTAGGGCCTCAGTTTCCCCATCTGTGCAATGAGAGGATGGACTAGGGAAGCCCCAGGGTTGCTGCGAGGTCTGCGGTTTGAGTATCTTGTCCATCAGGCCGTTTTCCTTCCCTCCTCATCACTCAGCCTTCCAATTCCTCCACCATTCTTGCAGGTGGGAAACCACTGCCCCTTTTCCAGCTGTTCTTGGCTATTTCATTGATGGGAGCCTCAGTTTTCTCAATGGACATGAGTTTGGCAAGGAGCGTCTGAAGGCTCACCCACCTCTGGTGCTCTGGCTTCCTGGGATTCTGGCGTGTAAAGTCCCACAGGTGTGCGGCTGGGTGGGGCCTGATGATCTGGGCGGGGCCCCTCCCTTCACCCATCCCAGGGGGCTCATCCCCCCCATGCGCCAGCTGTCGCCTCATCTGCTGACCCACCAGGCTTCCCCAGAGGACCCGCGGAAACAGTGCAGACAGAGGCCCACAGGTGGAATCTGTTGGGATGGCTTTTTAAGTGTCAGCCTGATTGAGTAGCAGTCTCCATTTATTCAAGCATTAATCTCAGTGTTGCCGTGAAGGTATTTTGTGGATCTGATTAAAGTCCATAATCAGTTGGCTTAAGTAAAATAGTATAGATTATTCTAGATAATCTAGGTCTTAGAAGTTCTTCTTTCTTGTACAAGAAGAAATGCTACCTGTGGACGACAGCTTCAGCCTGTCCCAATAGCCTAGTACATTCCTCCTGCTGGTTCTGTTTCTCGGGCTGGACCCGACCGACGCACTGTTCTATCAGATATAGTGGGTGCGGAGCACCCCTGCTCCAGTCTGTAGTCTCCGGTTATTTCTGAAAAGTGTGAAACTTGGCCCCTCATTCCCTAGCCAGGCTCTCATGACCTTGACCGTGAGTGTCAAACATTTCCTAATGGGGCAGAATAAATTTGCCCCTACTCTCAGCTACATTCTGGACAAGGTAAAATAAGGCTCCTAAACTCTTTTGCCTTTGGTGGTTTTTAATACCTCACAAGTACTTGATCTTGGAATTCTTTGTGTGTTTAGTTTACCCTATGTTACTTTTAATGGTAGGATCTTCTAAACACACCTTCCTGAGAATGAAATATTCCACCACCCTCACCATCCAATTTAACAGCTATTGCTGAACCTCTAAAATCAAGAAAAACAGCCAGTGTGGCCACATAGGCGAGTCTCCTGGGGACACCAGGTCCCGTGTCTGTGCGCTCCAGCCATCCTGCAAATAGGACAGTGTGGTGAGCCCCGGGCTGAAGAGGGGATCTCAGGCCAGTGAAATCAAAGAACCCAGGGTCCTCTGCCTTTTTCTTTTCAAGATCTCAGCTTTTAAACATCTCTCTCTTCACCCTATAAATATCGACTTGCCAAACACCTGGTATAATTTTTAAAAATAATAAATAATGCAGTTTCCTTTAATGTTTGTCCCTGTTGGGTGAGCAGGGGATGGGCAGGATGTGTCAACCTCTTATGTACAGTTTGTAAAGTGGAGAATATTGTCCTCTGAACTCGGAGAGAGGCATAATGAGCCTAGAGCCTTCTGCTGCGACCTGGGGGGCTAGGATTGGGCTGGGATGGGGATTGAAGAGGTCCCAGGCACCAAGAACAATGGATGTCAGTGAAGACTACATAGAAGATGCCAAAGTTTGCCTGAGCCTCTGCTTCTAGACAATCTCAGGCTGCAGGGCTCTGAGCTTGCAGAACCACAGTGAGCATGAGACTTTGAAAGAAGCGCTGGCCTCTCTGGTATGTAGCCATGAAGCGGGCCTGGGCCAGCTGCTGTTGGAGAACCTGCCCAGCCCTCCCCTGCAGGGTGCTCCATCACCTGGGCACTCGCCAAGGGCCTGTCTGGGCCTGGCAGGTGGGCATCTGCTCAGGTTGCCAAGGGTGAGGAGTGCCGGCCTCTCCACTGGCACCTTGCAGTGCCCTGTGGCACTGACTCATCTTTCTCCTCCACAGCCTGGGGCCAGGCAAGGTGTGCTTGGTTCAGAGAAAGGAAGAACGTTCGCCCCTCGGACACCCTCAGGCCTCTCGCTCCTGCTTTGCAGACTTCCCAGCCAGTTCCAGCTTTGCCAGCTCTACGCGCGGCTGTCACCACAAGCTGGTGTGTCTAGGAGCTACGAGTTCAGCGTGGTGCAGCTCAGCTGGCCTCGAACGGGGTGTGGGTGATGAGGCTGAAGGACAGAGGGGGTGAGCGGCACCTTCACAATGTAAATTTGTAACTGGGGTGATATTTTGGAAAAATATTAATGTTCTTTTTTCTTTCGCCTTTCTGAGTATGTGACAGTCTCTCTAGTATGCCTGAGACATCCATTTACATAAGGGAGATTAAGATTGTTCTAGAAGACCTACAAAAAGAAAAAAAAGCATTATCGTTCACCTTTTGATATTCAAAATAAGAGTTTCACAGTTTTGTTGATATATAACTGAAATACAATTAGCTGCATGTAAAGCGTACAATTTGATGAGTTTTGACATACTGTGTTTCCCCGAAAATAAGACAGGGTCTTATATTTATTTTTCCTCAAGAAGACACCTTAGGGCTTATTTTCAGGGGATGTGTTATTTATTTTAAGTACGGTACAACAATCTACATTTATTCAAATATAGTTAAGTCGTCTTCTTCTGGAACATCATCATAACTCTCCAAACCCCGAATTCCATCCTGAATTTCTTGCGACTGTATTTATTTTAGAACCATTGGCCCCACTCTCTCATGTTGAGCAATAGAGCTCCCATGGGGCAGATGAGAAGGGCTGCCCGTCTTCTTTACCGCTCCACGACGAAATGCATGGGTTGTGCAGATACGCTGCGTAGCCACGCCCATCACTAGGTCTTATTTTCGGGGTAGGGCTTATATTGCCCAAATGCTTAGAAATCCTGCTAGGGCTTATTTTATGGGTAGGTCTTATTTTGGAGGAAACACGGTAATAGAAATATAATGTGAGCCACATATATAATTTTAAATTATCTAGTAGCCACATTAGAAAAGTAAAAGTATATATATACACAATTGATTTTAATGATATATTTTATTTAACCTTGATGGCCAATATGTTATCATTTCAACACATAATCCATATAGAGATTATTAATTTGCTAGTTTATATTTTATGTTGTTTTCAAAATCTGTGTATCTTATTTTTTTTCCAACACAATAATTTTTTATTTGTTCCTATTACCTGTTGATCCACTTTTGTGTAGTTAGAATCATGATATACATATCCCCTTACATTTAGATTTTTTTACCTAACATACCTGCAAAAATATTTAATGTTTCTGCAAGGTCTTCTATTCACCATTTTTAATGCACATTATTATCTTGTACTACTATATCATAATTTATTTATTTTTTTATTTCAGCATATTATGGGGATACAAATATTATGGTTATGTATATTGCCCATGCCCCCCTCCCCCATCAAGGCAGAGCCTCAGGCATGACCATCCCCTAAACGTTGCACATCTCACTCATTATGTTTGTATATATCCATCCCTTCCTCCCCCCTCCCACCCACCCGACACCCGACAAATGTTATTCCTATATGTCCACTTAGGTGTTAATCCATTAATCTGTGTATCTTAAGCTTACAACACATGTAAATTTAGGTGTTCAATAGCCATGTGGCTGGTGGCTACTATTTTGGATAATGGCACTCCAGGTAATTTGTGCCAGGTAATATTTCTTGATTTATAATACATAGTATATATTTATTATACATAATACATAATAACATATATATTTTCTCTTTGACATGGAAGATAAGATTGCTCACACACTATTCTCTCCTCTTACCCTCTTCCTAATGTTTACATATATACGTGTGTGTTTCTGAATACATGTGCACATCTGTGAAACCGTCATCACAATCAAGAGAGTGAACATATCTGTTCCCCCCAAAGTTTCCTGGCTCCCCCACTTGGTCCCCAGGAAACCACTGAATTGCTTTCTGTCACTATAGATTAATTTGCATTTTCTAGAATTTTATATAAATGGAATCATACAGTATTAATATTTACACATGTATTATCTGGTTTCTTTTATTCTGCATAATTATTTTAAGGTTCATTTTTTGTTGCACAAATCAGTAGGTCATTCCTTTTTATTGCTGTATAATAGTCTACCATATGGACATTGCACAAATTGCTTATCTATGTATTGGTTGATGGACATTTGGTTGTTTCTAGTTTTTGGCTACTACAAATAAAGCTGCTATGAACATTTGTGTACAAGTCTTTGTGTGGACATATGCCTTCATTTCCTTTAGGAAAATACCTAGGAATGGAATGTCTGGGTCATATCACAGGTATATTTTATCCTTTTAGGAAACTGCCAAGCTTTATCACAATGTAGTTGTTCCATTTTATAATATATGTGCACCAGCAGGGTATGTGACTTCCAGTTACTCTGTATCTTCGCCAACACTTAATATGGCCAGGCTTGACAATTTTAGCCTTTCTAGCGGGTATGTAAGAATATTCATTATGATTGCAATTTGCACTTCCCTGATGACTAATGACATTAAAAATATGATTTGTGTAACAAAATTGCACTTGTACTCCATGAATATATAAAAATAAAAAATAAATTCGGGGTGGGGGGAAGATTTGTAGCAAGACATGCCCAAGCTAGCCTGGCTGTTGCTTGGGGTGAGAATTTTCCAAATTCCTTTATGCTGAAGCAAAATACCATTGTCGTTAAAACATGGGCTTGGCATGTGCATAATGACATCTATGCAAGGATGCTCATTGCAGCATTGTCTGTAATAGCAGAAAATTGAAAAACCTAAGTGTCCATTAGTAGAGTCCTGGTCAAAAAGAGTATGGTATTGTATTAGTCAAGGTTCTCCAAAGGAACAGAACTCTAGGATGTGTGTGTGCGCATATATATGTATATATTTAGAAAGAGATTTATTTTAAGGAATTGGCTTACATGATTGTGGAGGCTTGGTAAACCTAAAACCTGATGGAGTAGGCCAGCAGGCTGAAGACTCAGGAGGAAGTTGTAGTTCAACTTCAAATGCTGGAGACCCAGGAAGGAGCGGATGTGGCAGTTCAAGTCTCAGAACAGTCTGTGGCAGAATTCTCTCTTGCTGGGGGGAAGTCAACTTTTTGTTCTGTTGAGACCTTCAAGTGATTAGAGAAGGCCCACTCATATTATGGAAGACAAGCTACTTACTCAAAGTTGATCAATTTAAATGTACATCTCATCCAAAAACATCCTCACAGGCTGGGAGCGGTGGCTCACGCCTATAATCCTAGTACTCTGGGAGGCAAAGCGGGTGGATCACTCAAGGTCAGGAGTTCAAAATCAGCATGAGCAAGAGTGAGACCCTGTCTCTACTAAAAATAGAAAGAAATTAATT
>VBSM01002608.1:160528408-160546872 GCA_008086735.1 Cheirogaleus medius | reverse complement strand
AAAAAAAAAAAAAAAAAGCCAGCATGTGTTGCAAATTCAGGCTCAGCATCTGGTAGTAGTTAGCACAGGCCGACAGTCGCTATGTGATTTCAAATCCTCCAGCCTCTGTCCTCTTTCCCAGGCTCCTGTCAGCCTCCTCCCCTTCTCCCACTTCCCGACTTTCTCCCAGGCTCCAGACTGATCTGATTCCCTGCTCCCCTAGCTCACCCTGAACACCCCACCCACTCCCCTGACGGCTGATTTCCAAGGAGTGAACAGAAAGAATCCAAGGCCACAGCTATGGCCACTGACTCATTCAACCCAGGGGCATGTTGTAAAGGGGCCTTTGGGTTTCTGTTTGTTTTGTTAGAGTTGCTTGTTGGGGGGTGGGGGATTCCTTAGTAGTTCTCCCCTGTCTTCTTTTCCTTTCTCTTCTTTCCAGAAAACCAGCATTTCATGGTTCAGGAACCAGTGAAGAATCAACTACTGACTTCCAATAATACCAAAGGGGAAAAGTTAGTAAAGGAGTTTGTCCCACTGGTCTAGCTGTCTTTAAAAATGTACCAGGCTTTATTTTTGCAATATAACCTAAAACTAAAATCTTCATTATTTCCTAAACATTTATAAGAGGTTTAAGTATGTTTTTGTGTATTTTTGAGAAAAATACAACTTACATCTTCACTACCTTGCATCATGTTGTTAGAGGCCACATTCCAAAAGACAAATATAACCAAGGCCTCTTAGAGCTTCTGAGATATACAAGTGCCAACAGTGGCTTGTATATCTGCCACCCTCAGGTGACAGAGCAGTTCCCCAGATGGATAGCCCAACCCCGTTCCTCCTGTCAGACTTTCTCACTCAAGGCAGAAATACAGCATCTGCCATGTGTTCTTGTCAGGAGTGTGGGCACATGCCCTTGGTCTCCAAATCAGGCAAAAGTTACAGCAGATGCTCAAGCCAAAAGGATTGCCCAGGGCATGATCCCCGAGTGCCTCTGTCCCCTCAGCTCCTGCCATTAGCATGTACTACCTCCAAAATATGTTTTACAAGTGTCCCCTTCTCTCCATCTCCGGGCCATCTCTCTGATCCCAGCTATTGTCTTCTGTCACCTGAAGTATGCCATAACTTCCTAACTTGTCTCTCTGCCTCTGCTTATGGCATAAAAATTCACTGAAAAGTTCTCTCCGTATTTTCCCTTCTTTGGTTCACTCCTGCACCCTGCATTTCATTTTTCAAGCAGGTAGACGGGCTTCATAATCACAGGTTCCTAGAATTATAGACAGGCTGTAAAGCAGCCTGACAATGTCTCAGCTTTTGCAGCCTGAATCTGAGATGACTTTTGGCAAGGGGAGAGAGGTGTGTGTCTGGATGCCCTGGAAGGGACGAGAGATGAGATTTTCCAAGATTGGGAAGGGACAGAGTTCTTTGACTCCTGAGAGCAGTGAAGGACCTGGTGAAGAGGCCTTAGAAGGTGCTCAGATCAGAGGACTTGGCAGGGCTGTGAAGGAAGGGGACTTTCCTGCCGCCTAGGCAGAGTCATTGAGGGACCATGCTAGTCTCGAACAGTCAGGGCACCTGTTGTAACAATGCCAGCTAGAGGTCCTTGCCATGTTTTCAGAGTGCCAAATAGGGACTCCCTGTGATCCTAAAAGGGGAAGGGGTCTCAATAATGACCTTTCAGGAAGGAAGGGGCTTAAGGCAGAATTAGGCTGAGCTCCTGGGAATAAAGTGATGTTTACTGAAGACCTAAATGTGGACCAGGAGGACTCACACCTACTATACACTTAGGATGATCCGTGTCCCAGTTTGCTCAGGACTGAGAGATTTCTCAGGACATAGAACTTCTAGTGTTAAAATTGAGAAAATTCTAAGTAATCTGAGATGAGTTGTTTACCCAATTTGAAAGTCCTTCTACGAAATGGTAAATTTAAAAAGCAAATCAGATCATCACACGTGTCTTACTGAAATCCGAACCCTTTACCAAGGCCTCCAAGCACCTTTGTGATCTGGGTCCTCCTCCCTCCTCACCTCACTGTGCTCTTGGACCACTCAGCCTCGCCCCCTCCCATCCAACCGCCTGCCTGCATTCGGCCTCAACAAGCCAAGTTCATTCCCATCTCTCTACCTGTGGCCTGCGGTTCCCTCTGCCTGCACCACCTTCACCACTTTCTCCTAATCTTTCTCAAGGTCATCTCCCTCCCCTCCTGCGGACCTCAGCTCAGAGAAACCCTCTCTCACCATCCTCTCTAAAGCAGCTTCCCAAACCCTGGCCCCCCTTTAACACACAGTACTGGGAGACAATTTTCCATTGGTCCTTCACATTTCTGCACATCTTGTAAGTACAGCTTTTGTTCTGCACTATTTGTTCAAGGATGTTTGCATAATGAACAGGGATATTCCAAGGCAGTGCCTCCCTCTACAGCAGAGGCCAAGTTTGTTCACTGTCCAATATAATAAAAATCATTCCTCCTTCTGGGGTTAAATTTCAGCAGGTTTGCCTTTAGCTAATTATAAAGAATTGGAGCTTCCGAGGCTTATGGTTCCTCGGCTGTGAAATAAACCTGCTGCATGCATGGCATCCACCTGGGCCCCTCTGCTTTGCCCCTGTGGGACTCGCAGGGCAAGGGGAACCAGTACAACTGTGAAACTCATGCTGCCTGCTGTGCTGTGAGTAATAAAATCTTCTGTCTCTGATCTAGGAGTCTCCTGTCTTCTGTCAGCTTCCGTGAAACTGGGGCAGGCTAAGTTACTAGATTGCAAGTAGGATAAAACATCTGACCCTTCCCTGTTCTTGATACACAGAAACTTGCACCAAACAGTAGACAATACACCAGCTTCTCAAGCCACATATGGAGCAGATACAAATTCCCTAGCAAGGTGCCTGCCATGTGAAAGACACGTGTTAGCGAGTGTTAGTTCTCATTTTTCTCCAGCACTCCTGCTCCTCTTACTGCCTTCAGCAACCGGCAGCCTCAGGGCAGGAATGAATCAGGTGAACAGAAATCAGAGGCCAGTGTTAAAACAGTTCGAGAGATGGTTCTGCCCATCCCTAGCATAAAGTGGGAGCACAGGGAGCTAAAGTGACAGAGAGCAACCCCTCCCCAGTGTTGACCCTACACTGTGTGACTTCGCTATTTGATTTGGAGCAAGACCATTCCAGGAAAACAAATTCTGTATATTTATATTTAAATGCTGAGACACTTTCCAAAGGCCCTGTGGAAATTAAATTTGTATACTTAATAGTTTTCTTATAGCTCGGAGCAGTAAATGAGACATGGTCTCTGTCCTTAAAGAGCTCTCAGTCTTGTCGGGGCGTGGGGAGATGGGGTTTGGCAGGTAAACCACTAACACAATGTGATACATCCGCAAACACCGAGGGAGCATGATCCATAATTAATTCTTCTAAGGGAAGGAGTCTGCGCGGGGAGGCGACATTTGAGAACTGATCTGGGTCTAGAACAATCTTGTCAGGTGGAAATGAGCAAACGCTCGGCTTCCAGGTTGCAGTTGCCTCAGGTGTAAAGTTCCCTTGGCTGTTCAGCATCGAAGGGCAGATCGGGGCAAAGAAGGGGTGGTAGATAGAATATATCCTGCACACGCAACTCGAGAGAGCAAGGAGGGTTGGGAGGAGAAGCCACTGTTGAGAGAGAGAATTCACGAATTGGTCAGGGGAGACACGAGTATACCAGATGATCTCAAGTGTCCTTCCTCAAGCTGGTGAGGCTGAGGGAGGGTCTGTGCCACCCTTTGGAAAAAGATGAGACGCATCTCTCAAAGAACCCTCCAGACACCTAAATAGACCCAGGAAACACTTCTGATGCACGGCTGAGCATGGGGGCGGCTACTTCAGTCATGGTCAGTGAGACCCCTGGCGCTCTCCTGCAGGTCTGAAGCCACACACAGCTGCCCTCACCCTCAGAGCTGTGGCCTACCGTGCCCTGAGCTCAGGTCCTCTGGCTCCTGACATGTGGCCATAAAGAGACAGCTTATTGCTAAGAACTACCCAACAGGGAGAAGTCAGGTCTGTACATCACAGCTCCTGGCTGAGTCATAACAGACTTTTAAGTTCATCATCCTGAATGTCAGCCTCAAAAGCATCCCCAAAATGTCCTTGGTTCCCTTAGTGGCCTACAGCTGCAGTCCCCAACCCCTGGGCCACAGAGCTCCATCGCACCCCCACCCCACCATCCGTGGGAAAATTGTCTTCCATGAAACTTAGGAAACAGGGTGGGGGGAGCACGCAAAGCAGCAGGTGAGCAGCAAGGGGGCTTCATCTGTATGCACAGCTGCTCCCTGTCGCTGGACTCACCGCCTGAGCTCCGCCTTCCCCCCAACCCCCATGTCCTCCGTGGAAAAATTGTCTTCCATGAAACAAATCCCTGGTGCCAAAAAGGTTGGAGACTGCTGGCCTACAGAACCTTGTAACTCTTGACTTTATTGAAACACTTCCTCAGTTTGCCAGAGGGTCCTGCATTGAGCTACACCACAACAGCTTTTATAGTGCAGTGTAGGGTAGTTCTGATCCAACGAAGTACTGTCCTTTGAGCAGAAAGAAGAACAAAACACAACACCTCTAGTCCATACAAGAGATTTCATCTAGGGCTCAGCCTCTGATGGGGTGACACAGGCAGCTTCCTCCCAGCTTTCCTCCCCTTCCTGCCTCTCTGCAGAACCACACCTGGGGTGCAGGGGTGGGTCTGTGGCTTGTGTCCCCATGACAGAGGGATGGGCCCTTGGATCTGTGAGGTGGTTCTGATCCTCCCTGGTCTCCACTGGAGGCCTAGCCAGGCTCCAAGCCTCAGACTTCAGTGAGGTGGGGACGTGGGGAGCCCTGGAGGTCTGAGGCCAGGAGGGGCTCTGGCCTTTTGTGGCCAGGTGGTGCTAACTGTTTATTTTGCAAAGCCTGGATGACGCCTGTGCTGGGTGGTCTGTGACGGAGACCACACCCAGTCCTGTGCCAAACCAGGAGTTGCCTGGCCCCAGCAGTGGGCTCTGGGGGGGCCTAAGAAGCCCCTTGTGACCTGGGGGTAGGGGTGTCTGAGCTGCACTTCTGGGCTTCCTAAATGGGCCCCTTCACCCCACCCCTTCTATGGTCTACCTCGAAACCCCTGGGGTCTGCCCAGGGCACACCAAGACCAGACTGGTTCTGCCAGGTTGTGGCCCTGAGACTAAGTCCTGGCACTCCTGAGCAGCAGAAGGTGCCAGAGGGCTGCGGGGAAGTCTGAATGCTGTCTGTGGGGAGGCCCCTGCCCCAGCCCCACCTCCCAGTGCTGCATCACATGACAAATAGACAGTCTGTACTTAATGCATCAGCAAAGCTGGGTCACATGCACAAGAAAAGGAGGAAGGGGCTTGATAACTGGAAAAAAAATCATCGAAATGATCACACTGGTTCTGTTGTGTGTCACACTTGTGCTTCAGAGTCCTGCTTGGGGCCTTTGAATCCTGCCCCCAGTAATGAGCGCTTCCTTCCCAGAAGCTCGTTGCACAGTGACAGCACAGCTTTGCCCCTGCCGTGACCTTTGTCAGATGGCCAGCTCAGTTAAGTACACACTCTGTTGACATTTCTGAACGATGCCCTGGGCCAGCCCCCCAGGCCAGATGCTAGGAAGACAGAAGTGGGTACGGCAGGGCCTGGCCTGGGAACTCAGTCTCCAGGGCAGACAGACACATACAACTAACTGCAATTACAGTAATTACTAGTTTGGGTTTACCGCCTGCGTGTGCGCCAAAATTTTTACACTAATGATCTCTATTCCTCTTAACGACTCAGGGTGGGGTGGGGGTGTGAGCGAATCTCTAAATTTTCATGGGAAAAGCGAAGCTCAGAGCAGACAAGGCCACCCAGCCAGTGAGTGGCAGAGCCTAGATTCAAGTGCAAGGCTGCCGTGTTGCAAGCCTGGGCGGCCCCACCACCCCGCCCCACCGCCCTGCCCCACTCCAGCTCTGTGCTTCGGGTATGGTGAGGGTCTCTCCACAGACATTGAGGCCCCTGGGGGGACCCTGAGTCAGGTTCAGCTGTCATTCTCCGTCACGGTCCAACCTGGATTGTGAAAAGAAAAGAAAGAAAACAGACTAAAACAGAGTCCCTGGATGCTATCCTCAGGGTGGTCCTGGGCACAGAGCAGGACAGAGAATGGACCTGGGCAGAGAGGAAAACAAAAAATATTGAACGCAGCTTGCATATAGATTTCTATCACCTCCTTACTCCATCCCTAGAAATTTGGATTAATTGTATTACTTCCTCCTTCCTCTAGGACCTGCAAGGTCTCCCACTGCCTAAAGCACCAAGTTCAATCTTTCTAGCATTTTAGGAGTCTTAGCCTTTCTCCTCTAAGTCTCTGAAGGGATTCACTGCTCTGAGCAGACAAGACTCTGAGACAAACAACTAATTTATTGTGCCTCAATCCAGCCTCAGGGCCTTCACTTATGCTATTCCCTTAGACAGTCATGGAACTAGAGCTTGAAAGGCCTTTAGGGGGATCGTGCTTACCCCTTCGTAGCCCAGACAGGAAACTTCAGACTTGGCAAGAGGGAAAGACACACTTAAAGCCTTTTTCTCTGGCTCACCAGGCCTCCCTGCCCTGTAAGGCCAGCCACGGTCTCTGCCAGGAAGCCATCAAGCGCTACTCGGCCTGCCCCAGTTCTCTCCTTTTGTCCCTGACTGCCTTCTACTCGCTGCCTGTCGCTGAGTCCCTTTTCCCTGACCAGAATACAAGGTTCTTTTTTCTTAGCTTTCCCTTCAGCACAGTGTTGGGACTGTGCTTTTCTTTTTAAATTATGTCCTTTGACTATAGTTCAACGGTTTAATCATAGTTATTAAATAACTAAAGATCTGCCTACTTTAGTACTTGTGGTATAACGGGGGAAAACCGCAGGCTTTGAGATCAGATGGCCTGGGTTTGTTTATCCTTTTTTAAAAATAAATCTTTGTTGAATTTACTTAAAGAAAATCTTAATGCAGCTGGAAGTGTCACACACAGATTGGGGATCAAATGTCCCGTGCTGGTAGAATGAGGGACTTTCTGATGGACGTTTAGACTACTTCTGCGTTTTGCACCACTTGCTCTAAGCCACAATAGCATTGGGACAAGATTAACCTCTCTATAAAGTTTAGATAGGCTTTTTAAATTAACATCAAGATTACCAAATATCTTTTTCTCTAGCTTTGCTGTTTTCACCTGGAGTCCCTGGGCGAATTTCAAGAAGCCCATGAATTCCTCTAAACAGCATACACAATGTTGTGTTTTTGGTTTTCATATGCAGTTGGGGGGTCAATAGTTATTATCAAATTCTTAAAGGGATCCACGATGCCATAAAGATTAAGACCCATGAGTCGAGGATGTGGTTTCTCAACTCAAAACTCTAAACCAGGTGCTGCCTCAAAATCACCTGAGGAGCTTTTTAAACCAGAGGTGCCAGCCCCAGTGTGGGGAACACTGGCTCTGTATGCTGGTAAAGGAGCCCAAGAATCTGTACCTTTAAAAGAGCTCTCAGGGTGACTTGGAAATCAACCAGAGGTGGAAACTCGTGGTCTTTGGCAGTGGTTCTCGTGGTACGGTCCCTGGATCCGTAGCTTCAGCATCACCTGGGAACTCATTAGAAACACAAATTCTCCAGCTCCGTCCCAGTCTTGCTAAATCAAAATATCTGGGAGTGGGGCCAGCAATTGGGGTTTTAAGCAGCCCTCCAAGTGATTCTCATGCGGTCCGCACATGGAGGGCCACAGGTCTCAGGTGTCCTCTGACCCGGAAGGACTCTCATCTTGGCCAATTAAACCAAAGCAAGTTCATCTGTACGTGTTGGGGCCCAGCAGGCACAAGCCTGGAGTGCTGTCCTTGGAGTACGCACACTGTGTCTCTGATGAAGTTCCTTCTCCTGCAGGCCGAATCCCTGGCCCGTGAATTGCTCACTGGTACTTCCGACCGAGACGTCTCTCCTGGCTCCTTGAAGGTGACAGGCCTTTGACTCTCAAGCCAGTGTGAGGCGTGCTCGGTGTGCCTGTGGTGCTTCCCATGTCCCCTTGCTCTGGCCGTCAAGCCGGGCGCAGGGGCAGAAGGCGTGGGGCACGGCCGTGGGGTTTTATCCTCCCTCCGCCCAACCTCTCTTGCCCTGATTGTTTCCCCACTGCAAGGTCCTGGCTTCCCTGGTTCGGTTCCAGCGGTTTGAGTGGTGCTATTCTCGTTCAACAGGGCCCTGGAATGACAGCCGCCTGAGGAATTTGAGGGTCGAGCACGCCCTGAAGCAAGAAGCAGCCGCATCTGCGCTACAACTCTGCGGGCAAAGGCGACTTGTGTCAGCTTGTTGAAAGGAGACAGATGCATGTTACGGGGTATGAAAGCAGAGACTTTATGGTCCATTTAAGGACTATTAAGCAAATTCATGTTTGTCTCATTCCTCTTTGAAATGTAACCGTCCCCTGGAGCCACGAACTATGCACAGTATTTCATCTGCCGGCTGACCGACCCGCGCTGCTCCCTGTCCGGTCCTGACACGTGGGCAGGCCTGGACGGCGACAGGACACTTCCACGCCCGGCTCAGAGCTCATCTCATTCGCACAGTCATCGTGCTTGTATTAGTCAGGGTGCTCCAGAGAAACAACCGATGGACAGGAAAAATAAAGAGATTTATTTGAAGGAATTTGCTCTTGCTATCAGGGAGGCTGGCACGTCCCACACCTGCAGAGTGGGCCAGCAGGCTGGAGAGCCAAGACTGAAGGCAGAACTCTCTTACCTGGGGGAGGGCCAGCCTTTTGTTCTATTCAGGCCTTCAGTTGATTGGATAAGGCCCACTCCAATGTGGAAGGCGATTGGCTTTAGTCAAGTTCACCCATTTACACATAAATCTCATCCAAAAACACCCTCACAGAAACATCCAGAATGTTTGCCCAAGTGTCTGGGCACTGTGGCCTGCCGATGGTTCATTTTGACACATAAGATGAACCATCACACCAATGCACAAGTGGATAAATTGAAGCCGGCGAACAAAGGTGGCGTTACCCACCTGTCTCACATCCCCACGTGCAAAGAAGACAGTATCTGTGCAGCATTTGGGGATGGAGAGACCAGACTGGCTCTGCTCACATGCCTGGCCTGGGGCACAGCCACCCCGGGCCTCCTCTGCTGACCTGAGGGCTAAGGGGATCAGTACCTCAGGACACCTGGGGCCTGTTTGCAGCTTTGTGCCAAAGATTTGTCCTGGTTAGTCCACAGTCTAGTAGCAGAGCTGGAAACCGCCCTCTCCATGGCCTCTTCCCACAGCAGGTGGCCTCTCTCTGCTGGCACCTGGATCTGCGGAGCCAGGACAGAACCTCCCTTGGGCTCCCTTGGGTGACCATCAAACCCAGGCGGGACTTCCCTCCTTCAGAGTAGAGTCAGACACACCCTGCATGAGTCTGGAGGTGTGGGCGCCACATGTATGAGTGCATATGTGTGTGTGTGCATGTGTAGCTGCTATGTTCTGTTTTTTATGAGCACAGAGTATAAAAAAGATTCCTTTGAATGGATATCCCAAATATCAGTGACTCCGAGCCCCTATCAGCATGAGGCAGACTCTTGGTCCCCTGAACCTTGTGTTTGATCTCTTGGATATTTTTCTAGGTGTCTCCAAAAGGGGACCCAACGACATCCCGAGCCCATTGGTCCACCATAGATTCCTTGGCACTCCCGAGTTCTTCTCCCACCCTGGCTCCCCCAGCCAGTGTCCACTATTCTCCAGGTTTCCTGAGGGACTCTCAGTGATGTGGCCACCTGAAAGCCACCAAGACCCACTCCCCATGGCCGGGGCAATGATAGTTCTGGGCTCTGCCTCTGACAAGGAAGGAAAGTGCTATTTGCACCTGCCTCCCACCAAGCCCCTTATGAAAACAGCCCCTCAGCCTCCCCGGCTCTCCGCTCAGCCTGCACATCCCCAGGGAACCTGCACGTCTCCTCCTGGGCTTGCAGATGTCCTCACAGACGTGCAGAGCTCCAGCTTGCGGAGGGGTGATGTGTATATAGCTTAGTGACAATATACACTTACACATTTCAACTGCTAATTGTGATGTGCTGATTATGGAGTGTTTATAATATTTTTATTTTTTAGAAAGAGTTCTTTTACTTCGAAACAATGTTATGCAACTATCTGTTAGCATGTGTGTGGTGTTTATGAACTTTCATATTCCTTAAGAAAAAGCTTTAGCAAAAACCACAGAATGTCTAGTGCAGTGATTACCTTCACCCCAGGAACAAGCAACAGCCAAGGCCCAGGACCCGTCACCCCTCCTACACACATCCAGAAGCTTTTCTCTTCCCTTCCTTCCATGCTGCCCTCCCTGCCGCCCACGCTGCCCCCCCGCACATCCCACACAAATTCCCAGCAGCCTTGGTGACACAATTCAGACACATCGTACACAACCCTTTATGAGTTATAACTTTACAGTTTTCCCCAAGAACAATGGCCACATTTTATTTATGTGCCTCAAGGGCCCTTTTGCTAAGGAAGGAAAGAAGAAAGGAAGGGAGGGAAGGCTAGAAGAGAGAATGGAACAGAGGGAGGGAGAGAGGGAAGAAGAAAAGAAAGGATCTTCCCTAAAGGGTAATTGAAACCTCCGCCTCTGGTGTCACAAGCTGCTGCAACCTTGCAACCCCTGCCCCACTCGGGGAAGTGCTAAGTTCTTAGAGTTCAGCTTGAGGGGGAGACCCCGCACACAGGTATGAGCACACAGGTGTGAGCGCCCGGGCGTGTGGTGTCAGCACCCGTGTGAGGGTGACATGTGCTGAGACTCTGTGCAGGGCTACAGTACATGGGCGTGTCCATCCTTTCCCTGCTCAGGCTGCCGGCTGTGCCTAACATACTCCACCCCCACCATTTCACCTCTGTGACCTTCAAAGCCTGGAGCTGTATCGGACCCCCGTCACCCCCCACCCCCGTCCTCCTGTTGTCATCACTTTCTGTCATTTGTTGGGACCTGAACACAAGGGAGGACCTACTCCTGAGCCATTTAAAAGGGATGTTGCAAAAGGCAGAACAGAGTAGCTGGGGTTGGAGGGGCCTCTGCTGGGAATGACTGCTGGGAAGAAACAGCCGGAACCAGGTCTCTGGCATGCAGCGTTGACCATCTTGTGGTGGGCACCTCGTGATGGGGCACAGCGGGGCTGGGCTACCGCAGGGGGACCAGCTCTCAGGCAGAGAGAAGGACAAGTTTGTTTTTGCCTTTTTTTTTTTTTTGCCTTTAGTTTTAATTTTTTTGTCTTTTTATACACTGATTTCCGCCCCCCCAAGGGTAAGGATAGTGCAGAGAAGTTTCTCAAGAAATATTCTCAAGTGACTATGAATCAATGAATAATTTTCCAGAACTTGGAGGCTTTCTAGGGACTATGAGCCCCAGGAATCTGACACATGGAATCCTACAAAGTGAAGTGGAATTCCTGAGTCCAGGCTGCAGAAGTAGCAATAACATTTCCCAGCGTAGATTCTATGTGGCCTTGGCCGGGCCACAGGCAAGCGAGGTGGCAGCTGGGTCCGGCACCTGCAGCAAAGCCAGTGAGAGTCCACAGCGTCCGAAAGAAGGTCTTTTAAATGACCCTCTGGATCTGATTTCTCTCTGCACTGGGTTTTCTGCGCCTTGAAGATCAAATGCTGAGATTATGGGTGATTTCGACTTTTTTTCTCTATAGTTTTATGGATTTTATAAACGATTGCTCTAATGAGGGTGTTTCACCAGCCCCCTCTTCTGTGGCATCCCCAGTCTCTTCTCTGCACATCTGGCTCTTCTTCGGGGCTTTGCTAATGTCCAGGGCCACCATCCAAAGGTGCCTGGCCTCAGTGTGAGGGGAGGTTGGAGAAAACCTGAGGACCATTTGTCCAGCCCGGCTGCAGCCCAGATGAGGGACCTTTTCATAACCCATCTGCCCAGGCCGGGGGCCTGTTTCTAATTCTGGAAAAGGTATGTGCTGGCCACAGCTGGGCTGGTGTGCCCTGTGGAGTGATTTTAGACAAAGGTACCTGCTGCTGCCTCCAGGACCTACCTGGGCCTGTTGTCAAATCCCCCTAGGCTCTGCCACCTTTGCCAGGTTCAACTGCCATTGCTGGGAAGCATCACCGTCACTCTAGGTCACCACTATGACAGTGAACGAGGACTCCCTGAGAGGTGCCACAGCGGTACTGTGTTCTCTGGGATCCTCAAAGCCACAGTTCCCAGGAAAGAGCTACACTTCCCACATCGTTTCAAAGCTCGGCCGCAATAACTCACTGAGCTTCAGTGAAGTCACGCATTCTCTTTCAACTGAACTGTGGGGCTCACTCGACTGTTGAGGACATGAGGGTGCTGGGCCAGGGAATAAGCCCAAATGACAGCCCTTCGGCCTCAGTCATTCCTCGCCGTCAAGGGCTCAGGGCTTCTTACCGATTCAGACTGTGTCTGGGTCTCCTTCCTGAGGATGCACTGTGCCTCAGATTTGAACAGCAGACAGATTTCTGGTGGCCTCCCCATCACTGACCCAGACGGGTCCACACTCACTGTCCGAGGCGTAGGGATAGGCCTGCTCCTCGTCCTCCCTGAGCTACTTTTAAAATCAGAAGAAACAGGTTGGTCTTTCCTTCCTCCCTTCCTTTCAGGTCGAATAGCAGCGCACGTTGCACTACAAAAGGGAGAACACATTGAAACGGGTGTGAGGTAGACAGCGGGGGCTTCCCCCCACCAGCCTTCTGTATCCACTTTGGTCTCGTCCAGGTATGAGGCGGCCATGAATCCAAGGACCCTTTCCCAGCCTCCCAAGATGAATCTTAATTAGCCTAATCCATCCATGGTCATTCCTTCCCCCTGCCACTGATTCCTGGCACTTCTTGGTACCCAGTCTCTGGCCTGGCCTGGAACAAATGTCGTCCCCACGTGTCACGGAGGGCCCAGCCCATGCACACTCAGCTTGAGGTAGGCTGCAAGGGCAGAAAGCTCGTAGTGTGAGTGGCTCCACTGACTCATGGACTTAGTTGTTCTAAATCAACCTTAATCTGCCCCACGTACCCTCGCACCCCCACCAGGACGGTGCCAAGGCCATGGGGTCTTACACAGGGAGGACACTTTGGGGAGCTTCCTCCTGTCATCTGTCACTGGTCCTCGCTGTTCAGCACTTGGACACCCACTGGCTGAGGCAGTCTGGCATGGACCCTTCGGGTCAGGGAGGGGTTGGGGGTGGTGCTCTATGCTTTCAGCATAACATTCCCAGTGCAGGAATATCTGGCAAGGCTGAAAGCCCAGAGGTCTAAGGTCCAAG
Organism: Cheirogaleus medius; assembly: GCA_008086735.1. NCBI lineage: Eukaryota > Metazoa > Chordata > Mammalia > Primates > Cheirogaleidae > Cheirogaleus > Cheirogaleus medius. The sequence continues at coordinate 160,533,640 of VBSM01002608.1, read as the reverse complement.
TGGCCCAAGTGCACCCTGGGGCCAGACTTTTGTTCACAGATGTCCCTCCAGGCTGGGGGGGGGCGGGGGGGGAAGGGGGGAGCACAAAAAAATTTCTTCTAGGCTCTTCTCAAAGGCGCCCCCTGCAGGGCATTGGCACAATCTTCTGAGAGCTTGGGCTTTTCCTGCAGAAGCATCAAGGCTGTTTGGCAAAAATCCCTTAGGCAAGAACACAAGAACATACCCAGGAGCTGGCTATCTGCTGGTAATGTGAGGAGAAAACACACAGTCATATCTCAATTAACTATTCCCTAATCTTTCCAGGAAATCTGAGCTTGCCTCTTTTTTTCTTTTTTCTTTTTCTTTTTTGTAGAGACAAGGTCTTGCTATGGTGCTCAGGCTGGCCTTGAACTCCTGGCCTAAAGCAATCCTTCAGTCTTAGCCTCCCAAAGTGCTATGATTACAGGCATGAGCCACCACACCGCACTGTCCTCCAAGCTTACCTTAATAAGTGTGAGAGTCTCGGGGCAGAGGGACACAGCTGCGAGGGGAAATGGTAGGACCAGTAGGGGCGGGGTGGGGTGGGCAGCTTGTTGGGGGTCCCAGCCGGGGAAGCAAGGCCTTCTGGCTCCGAGGGACAGGAGGAAGGCACAGGCCATAAGCCTCAGCCCAGGGTTTGGGTTTCTGGATCTCCTGATATCAAGGGCTGGGATTCAACAAGTCGAGTGGGCGCCAAACACGGTGGTGCTGTGGGAGAGAGACACGGCCCTGCTCTCAGGCCCCTGGGGTGGGGCAGCCTCGGGCATGGTGAGCAGGGCAGCTACAGTGCAGACAAGGGAGCCCTGAAAAGCTGATTCCTGCTTGGGGGTCCGGGGGAAGGTCAGCTCTATGGGATCTGCAAAGCCTTCTTGGAAGATGTTGGATTTAAGCTTTTTGTTAGGACCTTGATACAGACAAGGGGAACACCTTCCACAGAGGCGACAGCTTCCGGAAAGGAGCTAGATGGAAGCTGAGTCATCAGGGGTAGAGGGAGGGGCAGTGGAAAATAAGCTTATAAGAACAGCTTGAGGCCAAATCGCAAAGAATAGCAAATGAATATATTTTTTTTTTGTAGACAGAGTTTCACTCTGTAGCCCCACCCAGCTAGAGTGCAGTGGCATCATCATAGCTCACTCCAACCTCCAACCCCTGGGCTCAAGGGATCCTCCTGCCTCAGTCTCCTAAGTAGCTGGGACCACAGGAACGCACCAGGCCTGCCAATTTTTCTGTTTTTGTTTGTTTGTTTGTTTGTTTGTTTGGATACAGGATCTCGCTCTTGCTCAAGCTGGTCTTGAACTCCTAACCTCAAGGGATCCTCCCACCTCGGCCTCCCAAAGTCCTAGGATTACAGGAGTGAGCCACCTTGCAGGCCTTTAGTTTGGATTTTTATCAGTTATACATGCTCATAATCTAAGGATCCCTGCTCCTATCTCGCTTTCCGTCTCTTTCCCAAGCTTCCAGCTGGTTCTTTTAGTATTACCTCCATAACCCTAAATATTATGCTTATATTGCTATTTGATTTTCCCACTTTTAATGACACTCATTGAATTTCTACTACAAAAGAGAATTTTACTGCCTCCTGCTACACATAAACATACTTCCTGTCCCTTCAGATACAGTTACATTATAACGTTAGCTAGATTCATAGTTTGCATTGGCCCTATTATTACTATATCAGTGATATGCACAGCTGAATCATATAGTGTATTATAGTAAGTGTTTCTTGCTTGCTTATTTTTGTGTTTTTCCTAATATTAATCATTGCCTTATTGTTTCTTTGTTTTATTTTGTTCCTTTCAAGATGTTCAGAAACATGTAGTGTTCTACCCATTTTATCTTCCTGAGAAGTCCCCCTGGAGTCTCTAGTAGCTTCCTGAGAAAAGATACATTAGAGCAGCGGTCCCCAATCTTTTTGGCACCAGGGACCGGTTTCACGGAAAACAATTCTTCCATGGATTGAGGTGGGGTGGGGTGTCATGGGTTGGGGGAAGGTGGTTCAGAGCTCAGGTGGTGATGGGCAGCCCATTTCCTAACAGGCCCAGTACCGGTACCGGGGCTTAGGGACTACAGCATTAGAGGACAATTTTTTGATAGGTAAATATCTGGAAAAGTGTTTATTCTACCTTTGTAGTTGATTGATAGCTTGGCTGGGTATAGAAATACAGGTTAGAAATCATTTTCCTTTAGAATTTTGAAAATATTGCTCCATTGCCTTAGAAAATGTTGCCATTAAGAAATATGAATCCAGTTTCTCTTTTTTTTCTTCTTTATTTCCAGATCCCCACATTGCTTAGAAGCCAGTTTCATTTCTGCTTTTTTTTGCATGTAACATGATTTTTTTCTGTCTCTCTGGAAGCTTTTAAATCTTCTCTTTGTCCCCACATTTCACAATAACTGGCCTTGCTGTGGGTCTGCTTTCATCCATTGTGCTGGAATGGGCCCTTTCAATGTGGAAATTTGTCCCTCAGGTCTTGGAAAATGTTTTGAAATATTTCAGTGATGGTTTCCTCTGACAGTAGGCTCCCCCCCCCAATTTCTGAATATAGATGGAAATACCATTTCTCCCAGAACATAACCAGATATTATAGTCCTAGAAGGTAAGCAGGGATGTGCTTTATGGGGAAAAATGAGCAAAGACATCTGGTTAAGTCTGTGTGGAACATGAGGCAAAGCATAAGCTTACCCTGCAGAGGGAGTTCTGTGGTTTCCTTTCAGCCTCTGCTGAGGTCTTTATGTCAATGAGGTGTCTGGGAGGCCACAAGTCTTATCTTATCAGGGAGACTTTCCCTGAACAGCCCAAGATACCACCCCATTCATTAGTTCCTGGTATCTTACTCTACTTGATTTCATTTGCCACATAGTAGGTGCTCAGTGCTTGCTGAATTGGGTCCAATTGAGTTATGTGAGATATAATTTTCCCATCTTTAAAATGAGGGTGTTGGACTAGAATTCTAAGGGTCCTACCTGCTCCACTGTTCAGTAACTCCACTTTTGTCACTGTGTTGGAAAATGATTTGTAAAAGAGAATGAAATCATATCTGTATGTATGTTTATCTGCTTACATTTAATGAATTGTCTTCCACATGAGGGTGAGTCCTGTATGTGGGAGTGTGTGTCCTTTCTACTGAGTCAGGGGGACCCTGGCTGCTGAAGAGCCAGCTGGAGCCCCTCAGCCCTCCAGAGATCCCTCAGGAGCTGCCAGTCACAAAGCCTGGACCACCTTCAGGAGCTGAACAAACATAGAGAGGCTGGAGCAATAAGAAAAATGCCCTCTATCCAGAACAAGTGATTCCTTCCCCTGCGGACCCTTCCCAATCCCATCTAATCAGTTACCAAGCCTCCTCCCTCTGCTCCTGAGGCTGCGAGCCACCTGCAGCCCCCTCCTTTCCTACCACCTACCTGGGATGGCTTTCATCTTCTCTTGCCTGGCCTCTTTGGACTGCCTCCTCACTCCTGTCCCTCCACCTAGGTCGTCCTCCAAAACATCCTCCTCACGAGCCACCAAAGAAATCTTCCTAAGGCACAAAGCAGATTGTGCCTTTTCCCTGTTAAAAGCCTGTCGTTCCCCACACTCCCTTCCCACAGTAGGAGAGAGAAGAGAGTTCCGCAGACATCCACACTTTACACTTCAGTATCACGGTGGACGATGCCCACCACACTGTTGCACCATGGGAGTCCCGTAACAAGCCTCTGACCCAGGCAGAAGTGCCCTTTGAAAGACGAGACACTGTGGCCCCACGAAACACACGACTGGTCCAGGGGCGCTGGGAGGCCTCCTGGGAGCCAGGCCCCTGACCCCAGCCAGGGCTGGTCCCAGAGCCCGTGCCCTCCCCCAACCCTGCCTCCAAACACTAGGTCCAGTTACCTGCCACGAATCGGTCTCAGGCACTGGGAGCCACAGGCATGGGACAGAGACAAAAACCAAGAAAAGGTCCCTGTGGCACCACAGAGCAATGTGTTGGGTGTCAGCCATAACTGGCAGTGTCCCGCCTAGTGAGAGCGGCTGTCCACCCTCACCACGAGTCCACGGGAGGCCGGCGTGTCCGCGGCCGCTGCAGGAGACGCAGTGTCGGGCGCCTGACGTCGCGCGGTTCTGCGAGACACCCTGAGTGCCGGGGACGGGTGGGGGGTCGCCCAGATTGCTGTGGCCAGGGGGGTGCGCGACGTGCGGGACGCCGCGCCGCGTGCGGTCCGTAAACAAGCAGGCAGCGCACACTGATGGGAACACATACTGCGCCAGAGAAACACACGAGGACTAAAAGTCACATCATGCTACACAAGAGGCTAAAACCTTTTTTGTAACGCAGTGCGTAAAACTGACACCTGCATCAGTACTCCTGTGTCCAGCGCTACAAGAAATCTGCCGGTGGATGCGGGCGCCCTCTCGTGTCACTGCTTTGTAATGTCACCTCGTCTGAGCAGCGCCCGCAGGGTCCCCTCCGCATTGTCCTCACTGCGCGCCTGTCTGACCACTCGGTGTGCTCTGAGAGGGACACGCGGCTTCGGGTGGCACTTGGGGCCCGAGCAGCCGCGACCAGTGTGTGAGCTCCTCTAGCAGAATCAGACATTTTGTCCCCTGGCACTTTTTACACGTGTACATTCTCAAAAAGGATTGAGCATCCCAACATGCTTATCTGGCTTATCTCTATTGATTTATACTATGTTAGAAACGAACACTGATAATTTTAAAAATATTTAATTCATTTAAAAATAACATTTTATATTAACATAACATTGCTATGAAAAATAACTAGACTTTTTAATGCAAAAGATTTTCTAAAAAAGAACATTATTTTACACTTTTGTAAATCTCTCTTTAATATCTGGATTAGTAGAAGACAGCACCCAATTTCTTACCATACCACATCATATAGCCTCTGGAAGATTCCACACCTGGAAGCTCTGTACACATGAGAGGGAAAGAGAGTGAAAAGAGCAAATATTATGAAAACAGTTTGACCACAGGACCCTCTGGAAGAGTTTTGGGAACCCCCAAGGGGCCCCAGACCACTTTGAGAACTGCTGAATTAAGAATATGAGCAGGCAGGCTGGGCATGGCAATTCACACCTATAATCCTAGCACTCTAGGAGTCTGAGGCGGGAGGATCACTTGAGCCCAGGAGTTCGAGACCAGACTGAGCAAGAGTGAAACCCCGTCTTTACTAAAAATAGAAAAATTAGCCAGGTGTAGTGGTGCATGCCTGTAGTCCCAGC
>VBSM01002608.1:160406916-160517436 GCA_008086735.1 Cheirogaleus medius | reverse complement strand
GGGCCCCTGGTGAAAGTGGAGTGGGGTTCCCCAATCAACAGACTCTTGAGTCCTTCAGATCGCAGCCCTGGAAGGGGGCATGGGGGAAGGGGACACAAACTAGCCGGGGACCCAAGCCTGGTTTTTCATTTAACAAATACAAGCATGCTTGAATGTCTACCACCTCCTGGGATTGTGGTTGGCCTGCGGTACGGCAGCGTGTGCATACTGCCTGGGAACCGGCACGCACACGCGAGCTGTTGGCCCTACTGTCCACACAGGCAAGGAGAGGACTGGACAGAGGGTCTCGAGGGGACTGCCCAGCTCTGGCAGTATGCGGTCCTTGGTCATCATTCCTGGTTTCTGCTGAAGGCTGGATGAGGATGGGCCTAAAACTAAGGCTGCTTAGGAGGAGAGACCCCCAAACAGCTCAAGCCACCCAGCTGTCATGGGGTCTCTGACAATATGGTCCTTTACCTACTCACAGGCCACCGTGGCCAGGGAAGAAAGGTCATGATTAGGCCTAAGTTTGCAGAGGGAGACACTCTAGGGCCCCTGCTTTAGGGCCTTTAAGGGGTTGCTTGGCTGGAAGAACTCAGCTGTCAAAGATGAGATCTCCAGGCCACAGGCCTGCCCCAGGGACCTCTCACCTGCCACAGCCAGGTTAAAGGAAGGACTTGCCCTCTGGCCTCCCACCCTGCATGGGAGCTGGGTTTAAGCACCTTAAAAAAGCGTCTGGATGAAGCTTTCTGACTGGAGACACAAGCCAGGCCTCGGTGGGCGGGTGAGAGCAGCTGGTCAAGGGGAACCAGGCAGGGCCAATTCAAAGAAGAGCCTCCACAGCCACCATGCGACCCTCCTGCTGCCCCAGCTTGCCTGCTACAATCTCCTTCCTCCACAGGGGTTTCTGGGGAGCTGAGCTCCACACTCAGTGGGGGGACCAGGCTGAGGAATGGGGGAGGGGGTGGCTGCCGGTTTCTCAGGCATGGGAGGGGCAGAGGCTGCCAGGGTGTGGTCCAGGCCAGTGTGCCCTGCCTGGAGGGACCTGCTCTGAGCCCACAATCAACAGAGTTGGGGAGATAAGACATGTGGCAGATAAGAAGTGGCATTGAGCTGTAAACTTAAAAGCCTCATGACTCACCTCACCTCCAGGGAGCCCGTCCCACCTCCTACCTCACACTGGAGGAGAAGATGGGGTGACTGCTGGGGGCTCTTCAGCTGGGCGTGTGAGAGCTCAGCAGTGTAACTTGCTGGAAGGCATGGGGTGGTGGGTGGGGAGTGTCCAGGATACCCACGTGGCCCAGTAGGGACTCCAGAGCTGCACTTGCCTGCTGTGTGGCTGCGGCAAGTTCCCTCAGCTCACCCATGAAATGGGCCTGTAATCTGCACCCTCCCAGGCTCTGGGGAAAATCAGGTGAGCCACAGAAAGTGGACCTGGCTGATGGCAGGCTGCTGTGCACATGCACACACACATGCATACATGCACACATACAGGCATGCACATACACATGCACACACATGCAGGCATGCACATACATGCACGTGCGTGCACGTACACATGTACAGGAGGAACTCTCACCCCACTGTTGGTATTATTATTTGGACCCAGCTGTCAATTGTGTGACATGCACAGTCACTATCAGGACAATGTTTCCATAGTCACTGCTATTCGCTGAATTGTGTTCCCCTCAAAATTTGTGTGCTGAAGCCCTCACCCCAGGACTACAGAATGTGATTAGTCACACACTCTGGGGTGTCTCTTCCTCTCACATTTGGAGACAGGGTCTTGAAAGGGGTGATTAAGTTAAAATGAGGCTCTTCTTGTCCTCATAAGAAGAGGAAAGCCCATGTGAGAACACAGTGAGAAGGTGACTATCTGCAAACCAAGAAGAGAAAGCCTCAGAAGGAACCAAATTTGCCAACACCTTGATCTTGGACTTCTGGCCTCTGAAGTGTTAGAAAGTGAACTCTGTTGTTCAAGCTGCCCAGTCTGCCACACCTTGCTGCGGTGGCCCGGGCTGACAACCACAGGCACCGAGGAAGCACAGCTCACCTGCAGGGCCTCCTGCCTGGCCCCCGGCTCTGCTGGGCAGGGGCCTGCCGCTCTCCAGCCCTTGCTTTTGAGGTGATGTCTCCTAGGGGGTGGTTCCTTCCCAGCCAGCCCCAGCAGGGACATCAGCCCTCTCAAGCTTCCCTGGCACTCTGGGCCCCTCTGGCCAGTGGATTGTTGGAGGTGGCCTGCTCCTGCCTGCAGGGCGGGGCCTGCTGTGGGCTCCCCTGGACAGTATCACTCTGGGCTCTCTGTTCACTGGGCCTTAGACTTCCTCCTGGCGAGGGCTCAGCAGGCATTGCCCAAAGCCGGCTTCTCAGATTTCGTCCAGAGATCCGACTGGGGTTTCCATTCCTCGTCCAGCTGCCCAGGACATCGAGGAGGGGCCTGGAGCCAGAGGAGATGCAGGAATGGACAGAGGAACAGGGGAGGGGGCACGGGGTAGCCTTCTCTGCTCGGGCCTGGACCCGAGCGAGCCTCCAGGGACTGGCCTGCATCAGCACCCCGCAGCGCAGACCTGGCTCTGGGCCCTGCTAGGACCAGCAGTCCCTTCTCGGCCTGGCCTCTCACTGGGTGGCCTCCTGGAGCAGTCACTGCAGGGGCCTTTCCACTTGGGGAGGGGCCTCTGCCTGAAATCGAGAGCCTCACTTCTGTGGTGGGAGCAAGGCCTGGGTGCAGGAGGCTGCTCAGGCCACCGAGGGGTCACTGCCAGGCCAGAGAGGAAGCGAGTTTTGTTTCCCTTGCATGGGTGGTGGCTTTGATGTGCCCATTCATTTGTTCATGCGATGAGAATTTCTGAAGCACCTTTCTGTGCCAGGCACCATGCTAGGCTCGCCGTGGGATGGGTGAGAAAGCCAAGGAAAGAGTCGGCTGTTCGTGCAGGGGTGGATGACTAACGTGGAGCATGAAGAAGCCCTTTCTCTGGAGGCAAGCGAGTGCCTGACGATGTGGGAGACAGACACACACGCACCCCAATAAAACTCCTTCTGAGCGGCTCTTTGTGGCTGGGCTGGGTCCCGGGACAGCGTGTTTTTCTTCCAAGCACATGTGGGGCCGGGCCCCAGCCCCACACTGCGTCATCTTTGTGTTCCTGGCTTCACCGTGTAGGAGTAGTTACCCTGTGTCATGCCAGGGATGGGGGGCGGTGTGACGAAGGTTGGATGCGCAGAACCGAGCGTCCCATGCGATCATCTCCCCGCCAGGTATCCCACCCCAGGTAGCTCCGCCGCCACTGAAAGGGCTGCTGTTCTCGAAGAGCTGGACACACCCGGGGCTGGTGGGGTGGCACAGACACCTCTGTTCGTGAGTCCAAGACCAGCAGGGACCGGGGGATGTGCTGAGGCTTGGAGCCTGCCTAGAAAGCAGGGATTCCCCAGCCTAAGTCTGAGCCCCACGTTTCCACAGGACAGACTCAGGCTCTTGGTCAGGCCCAAGGTCTGGGCTGCCCAGGGCCACGGATCTTAATGCTCTGCCTCCACTCTGCCCGCACCGAGTGCTGGGTGTGGCTCGAGAGAAGCACACACAGTGCTGGCTCAGCTCACTTCCACGTTGCCTTCTCCAAACTCCCTGGGACATTCTCTCTCCTCTAATGTTGCCCTCAGCTGATTGTGCTGCCTCAGTCACACTGGGAAAATAGAAGAGATTGGAAGGAATCCCTTCCTGTTCCCACCACCAAATCCCCCTGCCTATCTGCTCCTGCGCCTGCCTCCCGGCCCGCGGTCCCAGGTCCCATCTAGATCGGACCCTGTCTCTGTGCTCTGGATCCCAGCCCTCCAGCTTCCACAGGGTCTTTCCCCCGCGATTGCCTTACCATCCTCCCTTCTTCGTCATCTTTCCCCCTCCCCACGGGATCATTCCCATCAGCATACACACACCTTTCTGAAAACAAAAACGAAAATAACAGCACCCTTCCCCGCAAGGCCCCGTTCCCTGCTCTCCCCTGCGCCTTCGCACCTTCACTCCAACTCTCATGCCCACCCGCTGGTCTTCCATTGCCACCACTCTGCTGAAACTGCTCTGGTCAAGGTCCCCAACAATGTTCTTGTTGCTGAAGCCAGTGGTCACGTCTTTGTCAACGTGATGGACCCACAGCAGCATTTCAATGGTTGGCTGTCTCTTCGCTGACAGGTTCTCTTGGTTTGAGGGAAAACAGCCTCCCTACTTCTCCTCCCTCTCTCTGCCCAGGTCTCGGGCTCCCCTGTTGGTCTCCATTGACCTCTGAATGTCCTAGTGTGTGTCCGCCTTGGTCACAGGCTTTCAACTGTTCCCTAGACGCTCTCCACCTAGATGATCTCACCAGGCGGAAACCACCACCTGATGTCTCCACGTGCACCCTCAGCTCGGACCTCTCTGCTGAGCTGCAGGCGCACCTCTACGCGTCATCTCCATTTGGTTATCTACCAGGCATTTCCAAATCAACACAGAGAAAACAGAACTTTCCATTTCTGTCCCCACCCCAACCTGGTCTTTCCTGTCCTGATAACTGGCACCAGCACGCACTCCCTCTCAAGACTAGAAGGCGTGCTGGAGTCCCCAAGTTCCCGTGAACTCAATCCAAATGTCCCAAATCCCTCCTTTGTCTCCATCTCTGTCACTGCCACCTTGGTCTGAGCCATCACCTTTCACAACCACATGGCTGCTAAGGCCTCTCCATCATCCCCTCTTGTCTCCCACAGTCCATTCTACCCACAGCAGCCAGGATGGACTTTTAAAATTCTAAATAAGATCATGCCACTTTCTACTATTATTTGAACAAATCCTAAATGCCTGGCCATGGCCTGCAACTCCGTACGTACGTGGTACCTCCCTCTCTGACCTCAACTTCCCCCACTCTGCCCCTGCATCAGCCTCATCCTCTCCTTCACACTTGGGAAGTGGGAAATAGTGCCACCCTAGGGGGAGCTCTCCTGCTCTTCCCTCTGCCCGGAATATTCTCGCCTGGAGTTTTGCACATCTCAGCTCAAACGTCACCTCTTAATGAGGAGGTATTCTCAGACCCCTCGGGCTCTCTTGGCTGCATCACCCTGACTTGTTTTATTTACAGCACTTATCATTGAAATGATCTGTTCTGAGTATGTGTTTACTTGCTTGTCTCTCCCCCTGCCCCCGCTAAGCTGGAAGCTCCATGAGAGCAGGGAACTTGTCTGTCACGTTCCCTGCCAACATCAAGAGTGCATGACACATTAGCGGGTCAATAAAGTGCTGTTGAAAAAATGAGCAAAGGGAGACCAGGCAGTGAGGATAAAACCCCCAAACAGAATCTGATGTGGTCTCTGCCCTGGGGGCCCCGAGCCTAGATAAGTAATGGAGACAAATTGGCACCTGTAGTGTGAAGCTCGATAAGACTCCACAGCAGGGCATGGGCAGGCGAGGGAGCACGTGCAGGGCAAGGTGTCCCGGGGAGCCTGTGTCCAAGTTGAGACCTAAAGGAGGAGGAGACAGGAACAGGGCAGGGACAGGGTGGTGCCCGAGGCAGGGACACCTGCATGCACAAAGAGCCAGCGGGAGGGAGAGCACAAGGAGAGGTTCAGAAAACAGCACTTGCAATCTGTCTAGTCTGCCTGAGGGAGAAGGGCTGTCTACTCCCTCCCAGGGCTGCTTGGAGGAGAGGGGACTCTGCCCGGTCCATCATCTGCATGATGCATTCCTCTCTTTAGTCCTTCAGCACTAACCACTTGGCCCTGACAACATGCCAGGGCCTGTGCAGGTGCCAGTGAGGCTGAAATGAAAAGGCCCAGGCCTCTGTGGTTGAAGAGACAAAGCTGAACTATGAAAGTAAATGAGGCCCCAGCCCAAGCGCACAGCATGAGACCCCGCCACTCAGTGCAGAGAGCCCTGCCGGGTCCCTCTGCCACATACACGCCTGGGCTCTGGGCTCCTGCCAGCCCTGCTGGGACTTGTCCCTGAACTGGTTCTGCTGCCTGAAGAGCCTGTCTTTCTGCTCACTCACCCCACACTCGCTCACCACACACACAGCCATGCACGTCACCTCTGCTCTGGTCTCATGCACACACCCACAGCTACCCTCGTGACCTCACACACTCACCCACTCCACCTCAGGCTGGGAACCCAGTATGCAGGTCCTCACAGCTAGCACAGTGCCCTCCTGCTCTCAGAATCTCCAGTGCTACTTGGGAGGACCACACTGGTTTCAGAAACTACCCCACAAATTTCTATTACAGACAAACCAGTACAAGGTAATGTAATCTGAACTACACATGCTGCATGGTGGCGTGATTCGAGCAGGCTTCCTGGAAGAGGAGAATTTGAGTTGGGTCTTGAAGACAGTCATAGAATGGCAAAAATGAAGAGGAAAGAGATTTTTTTTTTTAAGACACCAAATTGATTAAGCTCTTCAGGCTACAAAAAAGATAATGTATTGGCTCACGGAACTGAAAAGTCAGGGTTGGTCTGGCTTCAGGCAGTGTTGGATCCAGAGGTTAGAATAATGTCAACAGGGCTCTGTCTTTCTCCATATGTATAGTTCCCAACTGGGTTCTCACCAGATGGGAGGCCAGACTGATTTTATCAATTCAAGTGGACAGAAACTGTCTTTCCTAAGAGCTCTGCTGAAAAGTCTTAGAGAACTCTGATTGGCCTAGCCTAAGATCACATGCCCATTTTTCTGAACCAATCTGTATGGTCAGAGATATGGAGTTCTTTGACTGGCTAGGCCTGGGGCAAGTACCTACATCTCTAGCAGCTTAGCCCCATCCAAACCACATGGAATGGGTTTCCTAAGGGAAAGAGCTTTGTTATCAGAAGTGTGAGCTGGGCAGGGTGGCTCATGCCTGAAATCTCAGCACTTTGGGAAGCCAAGGCAGAAGAATTGCATGAGGCCAAGAGTTCAAGACCAGCCTGGGCAACATAGCAAGACCTCATCTCTACAAAGAATAGGAAAAAGTTAGTTGGGCATGATGGTGCGTGTCTGTAGTCCCAGGAACTTAGGAGACTGAAGCAGGAGGATCACTTGAGCCCAGGAATTAGAGGCTGCAGTGAGTTACGATCATACCACTGCACTCCAGCCCAGGTGACAGAGTGAGATCCTGTCTCTATAAAGGAAAAAAGAAAGAAAGATAAAGAAGAAGTGGGGAGTAGGTACTAGATCTGCTTATATACCGTACTTTTCCCACCCACACCCCCTGCACACTGTGCCTGTGCTCAGGACTTTGGCCCCACAGCCCTCTGAACAGATGCCATGGCTGTGGGGCCAAAGCCCTGAGCACAGGCACAGTGTATAGCAGGTGTGGGTGGGAGAAGTACAGTGTATAAGGAGATCTGCATGGACTTGGCTCCTACTATGCTAGGGAGAGCTGAGATCAGCCCCAGGACCAGCTTAGCCCAGCTAAGATGACCTTGAGCCCTGGGTCTGTCACTGACCAACAATCAATTCTCTCTTTGGTGCCTCAGCTGCCACCACTGACACTCTGCAGTGGTTGATATTAAATAGTTGGCCTCCAAAGATGGGCCCCAGTGAAGCACACCTCCAGCACTCATGCCGTGACATAGTCCCCTTCCACACCAGGCTAGCCTGTGACACACACTGTCCAACAGAATGTGGCAAAAGTGATACCATGCCAGTTTCAAGTTTAGCCTTTAAGAGGAATGGCCACTTCTACTTCCTCTTTCTTTCACTTTTGAGAGCCCTTAGTCACCACATAGGATGCCTGGCACCTTGCTGAAGAGACACATTGAGAGAAAGAGGAACCCAGCTGACCAAGCATCTTGTTGAGCCTACAGATGACTCCAGCCCAGGCTTTATCTGAGTGCAACTGCATGAGAGTCTCCCAGGGAAGACCAGCAGAAGAGCTGCCCAGCTGATCCCAGCCAACCCACAGAACCATGAGAGAGGATAAAATGGTGGTTGCTACAAAGCCGCTGAGTTTTGGAGTGGTTTGTTATACAAGCATAGATAATAAGAACAATCTCCCTATTGATGGATCAGCTGGTCTTCCTGAGCCTTGTCCCATCTTCCTGCCAGCCCCAAAGACCTGACATAGTTAAATCAGATCTTGGTTAATGATCAAAACAGCAGGCCAGTTTTTAGGACAAGTACAAAAAGGTGTATATACCTCTTGTCAGATCGTAGGCCTGAGATTCTAGAAACCCCCCAAAAAAGCAATTACCACATGGCTGGAGACTGAGGCGGGAGGTGGGTATGGTGCTGACTGGCCACCCAGCTCCATCTCTGAGCACTGACCCAAAGCAGCAGCTGGTTAGGCTCGGGTGTCACTTAGATGCCCTTGCAGGGCTCTGAGACTGAAGCTTGTGGTAGAGCAGAATGGTTAACCCACTCCAGTCTGGCTCACGGAGGAAGCTCTGCCATCATGGCCAAGTCTGGGTTTCCCTGTATTTCCCACCCCAGCAGACGTGGCCCCACTGCTGCAGCCCCCACGCTCTGTCTGTCCTGACCCCCATCTATTGGCCTGAACGCCACCCTTTGATTGTAGTCACTTCTTCTTTGCTCTGGGGAATATTTCCTTCTCCTTTCTCCAGATCTGCAGGGTCATAGGGCCATTGTCACATGCTGCCTGTACTCACTCAAATGTTTCATGTGTGACTCTTGTCCCACCACTGGGCCATGAGCTTCTAGACAGCAGTGACTAAGGCTTCATTCTTCCCCCTAATACATTCATTAGTGAACTTACTCAATTTGTTCACTTGACAACCTACTCTATGGTATAGAGTAGAGAACATAAAGCTAAAAACTAAGGTCCCTGTACTGGAGATGTATTTGTTCCAGTTGGACAGACAGATGTGGAAATACGCAATTGTGACACAATAATGTAACTGCTAGCACGCAGGTGTGAACAGGGACCTGCCGAGTCAGCCTTGGAGAAGGGGCAACAGATAAAAGTCGTTAGTGATCATCATGAACCAGACCCTGGTCTAAGCACTGCATTTTTTCATTTATTCATTTGTGTTTTCATTACTTTGAAGTGCTTTAAAAGAATAAATTATTATTTTAGAATAGGTGAATGTAGACAAGTTACACAAAATGTAAAGGGTGTTGGTGTCACCCTATGATCATTCCCAGAAGAGCACACCTTTCCCCATATTTTCTGCCTTCTAGACATATTATATTTTATGCATAATATAAGTGTGCACGCACATACATGCACACACACACTTTTTACATAAATGGTTGCACAGTATTCTGGGTTTTCAAAATATATCTTGGAGCTCATTCAGTATCACTGTAGAAATACTTCATTCTTGGTTAATCACACTATGACTGCATAGTATCATATATTCCATTATAGGAATATCCTATAATTTGTTTAACCAATAGCCTATTAATGGATATTTATTTTTTTTCTGATTGTTCACTATTATAAATAATGCTACAATGAATAATTTTGTGCATAGATTATTTTAAATAAGTATCATATATTTATAGGATAAATGCATAGAAGTGGAATTGTTGGGTCAAGGAGCGGTGTATTTTACATTTTAACTGCCCTGCACCTAACATTTAGTTCTTGAAAACACATCGCTAAGATCGCTAAGCTTTGAAAGCTTCCCCTCCTATCTGCTACCAACAGAGCCTCCCGTGGCCAAAAGACCCAGGCAGTCAGAGAAGAAGGAGGGAGAAGACAGTACTTCATTTTAAAATGCCTTTTCCCCTCCTTTATCTTTTAAATATAAGTTTAACATATTAAAATATTTAATATTTATATAAATTTAAATTTATTTAATATAATTTATTATATATTTTATAAAAAGTATTTTATATATTCATATGATTTATTTGAATTTATTTATATTAAGTTTGGGTTTTTTAAAATGAGTTGCTAGTTTTATTAATATTATTGTTCTTTTGAAGATAATTTGTTTGTTTCGTCAACAAAAAACAAGCCAAACTGCAAAATAATTTAAAGAGGTTTCTGCTGAGCCAAGTTTGAGGACCATGGCCTGGAGCCATGCCCAAGAAGCCTTGAGCAAGTGGACTCCTGGGGTTTTTTTGATACAGGGTCTCGCTCTGTTGCCCAGGCTAGAGTGCATTGGTATCATCATAGCTCACCGCAGCTTCAAACTCCTAGATTCAAGTGATCCTCCTGCCTTAGCCTGCCAAGTAACTAGGACTACAGGCGTGCACTACCACACATCGATAATTTTTTTTCTAATTTTTTGTACAGACAGGATCTCATTATGTTGCTCAGGCAGGTCTTGAACTCCTGGCCTCAAGCAACCCTCCTGCCTCAGCCTCCCAAAGTGTTAGGATTACCTGTGTGAGCCACCATGCCCGGCCTTATATTTAAGTTTTATATAAATTTAAATGTGAATATAAAATTGGACAGGGGAGCACATGGGCCAGGGGCCACTTGCAGCCATGTTGGGGATGACAGGCCAGAGGGTATTTGAGGATGGAGCTCACACCAGGGCAACAGGGCCAAAAATGGAGGGCAGGAAACTTGGCCCGGGTTCCGGTGTTGGAGTCCTGGATAAAAAGTCTTTCCTGAAGTCCGGCCTGGGGTTGTTTGGGCTTATGGCCCAATATATGAATATATGCCATTTTTGCTTAAGCCAGCATGGGCAGGGCTTTTTGTCCCTAGGCTTCTCACCTCCAGAAGTGCCCTGACTCACCCACAGGGCTGGTGAGCGGCAGAGCCGGACTCACTGCAGGGCTGACTGGCTCCAGGGTCCGCGCACTGGTTCTCTGCCCGGCCCAGTGGGACGAGTGTCTATGGATGGGAGACCGAGAGCAT
Source organism: Cheirogaleus medius (assembly GCA_008086735.1). Classification (NCBI taxonomy): domain Eukaryota; kingdom Metazoa; phylum Chordata; class Mammalia; order Primates; family Cheirogaleidae; genus Cheirogaleus; species Cheirogaleus medius. The sequence goes on along the minus strand of VBSM01002608.1, from coordinate 160,506,699 downwards.
CAGCAGGAGGTAACCAGGCCGACCAGAAGGCAGAGGAGGTGCTCAGACCAGGCAGAGAAAGGTGAGGAAACAGGAGGCATTCGGAGAGCTGCAGGTGGCTCGCGGCTACTGGAGGTTGAGTGGAGGGTACAAGGTGTGTGCACGACAGGGGCAGAGGCCTGCGATGAGTTTGATTTACCTTGATCTTTAGGCTGAAGCACCCAGAATTTCCCCTCAGCTGTGATCACAGGTGTGACTGAGGCATCGGTTGGCTGCATGCCCAGCACATCCCCACCCTGGGCTCAGAGCTCTGAGACCCACCCCTGCCTCCTCCACCTGGTTGCCCCAAAAAGGGGTCACTGTTGGAGGCCTGGCATCAGATATGTCCCCAAGGTTACACCTGAGGCTCCTGTGACTGCCACAGGTGAGCGAGCAGCCTCTCCCGAGCCCCAAGAGAAGGCCAAGGAGGAGAAAGGCCATGGGCGTGCTAGAACCCCTGGGTGTGTGTGCACGCGTGTTTTCCAAGGAAAGAGAAGCCAATGACTCTTTCCCAACTGAGCCCTTGGGAACGCTCCCCAGAATTTACTATTCCTCTAAAGTCATTACCTTATCTCAGGTGGCCCTTTGGAGCCTTTGACGCCATGGCTGGGTGAGGCAGGAAAGGAGAGAGGGCAGGGAGAAGAGGAATTTGCCCTCTGCTGCATCTCAGGTCTCCAGGCCATGCCTCCCTGCACTGCCACTAGGCAGGTCCAGGCCATGTCACTGTCCCCTGCACTGGCAGCAGCTCCCCATGTCACTGTGCCTCCAGCCACTTCCCAGCAGTCCATAGCAGGGATGCTCCTGTAATGCTGCCCCCGCTCCCGTCTCAGTTGTGCTGCCTCCAGACTGGGTCACATCCTTTTCTGTGGCTTGGAAAGCCCTGTGTGGTCACTGCCTACCTGTCCAGCCTCATCCGCCCTGTTCCACACCCGCCAGGCTCCAGGCCCCAGGCACATCAGACCACAGCCCTTCCCTGGGAGCACCAGGGCTTGTGTATTCATTCCTGTTGTTGCTGCAACAAACTATCCCAGATTTAGGGGCTCAAAATAACACAGATTTATTATCTTACAGTTCTGGAGGTCAGAAGTCCACAAATGAGTCTTAAAAGGCTAAAACCATGGTGCCAGCAGGGCTGCGTTCCTTCTGGAAGCTCTAGGAAGGAGCCCATTCTCTTGCCTTTTCCAGCTTCAAAAAGCCACCTGATTCCTTGAGTCAGGGCCCCTCCTCTGTCTTCAAAGCCACAATGCAGCATTCTCCCATCTCCCTCTTTCTGACCTCCACTTCCGTCATCACATCTTCTCACCCCAACTCTGACTTCTCTCACTGCCTCACCCCTTATAAGGACCCACCCAGATAACCCAGGATAAGCTCCCAGTGTCAAGGTCCTTAACTTCATCACACCTGCAAAGCATATTCACAGGTTCCAGGGATTGGGAACTGGACGTGTCTGGTGGCAGTGGATGTCCCAGGGAGCCAGCCTTCAGTGTGCCCCTGGCTTGAGTCCCTGCAGGGACTGGCTGCCCTCCCCGTCTGCTGCAGCTCTGTCGTCCTGTCCTGTACTCCTGGGGACTGCTGGTTGCCGCCTTTCTGTGTTGGCTGTCCCAGGTCCTGTGTCCGATGTCTTCTGCCCGGTTAGCTGTCAGTTTGGAGAAGCACATTGTCCAGTAGTTCCTTGAGAAAGTTCGCACAGGAGGAAATTTCCTTGCAATGTCATGTACCAGAAAGTGTCTTTATTCTCACACAGGAGTGGCAGTTAGGCTGGCTAGAGGAGCCTTGGCGGGAGCGCATTTCCTTCCATCATTTTCGGTCTGCCTTTCCTGTCTTCTTGTGTCCCTGCACTGCTGATGGCACGATCAAAGCCATTTGGAGTCCTCATCCTTTTCGTGTGACCTGTTTTCTGTCTCCTCTAAAAGCCTGTAGAAGTCTATCTTTGTCTCTGGCTGTCTGAAATTCTGCAAAGACATGCACGGCATGGGCCTGTTTTCATCCCTTGCCCGGGCTCTTTTTTTCTCTGGAATTTGTATTATTTCAATATTGGATCTCCTGGGCTAATCCTCCAATATTTTAAATCATTTCCCTACTACTTTCCATCTTTTGGTTTTTTATTTTTTTCTTCCTGGTTCTTAGGAGATATCCTCAACTTTATCTTCCAGACTTTCTATCGCTGCTACCATGTTTTTAACTTCTAAGAGCATTTCCTTTTGTTCTCAATATACTAATTTTTTATATCTTCTAGGGTGTGGCTTGCCAACCACTGGCTCCACTGGGGCGAGGTCTGGGTGAGCCATTTGTCAGGGAATCTCCCTTATCAGGATTTAGGTCTTCCTCTTGAGCTGGCCAGACTTTTCAGAGAAGATTCTTCTAATCTCCTGGCTTGAGGGCAAAGCTATGCTGCATTTTCCGTGTTTAGGGCAGGAGCTAGGGGAGAGCTCCCCATATGGCCCAGACTCTTCCTGTGTGCTGGCCAGGTCCCACCCCTCTGCTGCCAAAGGGGACCCAGGGACCTCATTGCTTCTAAAACAGCTTTCAACCAACCCTTACTTTAACTCCCTCTTGAGCAGCCTGCTGGGAAATTGTTGACTCTAGACTGTCCCCACCGCTGGCCTGGCACTGGCTGTCTCCATCGAGGTCAGTGCTCATCGGGCAGCTCCCCAGGTTTTGCTGCTGTTATCGTCTCTTGTTTTCTTCATTCTTGTGGTTTTATGGCTTCCTTTAAAGCCTTTCAATTGTTGTTCTAGTGAGATTTGGGGGAAAAGCACAATTAGATGTGTGTTTCAGCTGACACTTTAACTTGCAAACCTCAAATATTCCTCTTCTGGAAGTCCCCCGCCACTTCCTGAGAGTGGAGTCTCTCACCAGCCCTCTCTTCTCAAATACCAGTTTCCCTCCGTGTTGCTTGGAGGCCTCCAACCCAACAGCCTCACCTACTTCATTTCTGTCTTCCTTGCGGTGACCCCATAGTGCCCTCTGAGGCCTGCACACAGGAGAGACAAAGATGGCATGAGCTGGAAGATCCAGAGGCTGTGTCTACCCCAAGGACAGAGACGGCAGGGCCTGGGGCTGCTGCCCAGCTGGGGCAGAGCTTCTGGGCCCTGGGGGAGGGCTTCCGGGCCCTGGGAGAGGGCTTCCGGGCCCTGGCCCAGATCTTGCCCAGGCAGACTCATAAACGGATACTCCCAGTGTCCTGTGGTAAGTGCCAGGATATGGAAGGCACAGGGCAGAGTGGGAGCCCAGAGAAGGTGTTTGGGGAGGACAGGGGAGATTCAGGAAGTGCCCTGGACTGAGCTGAGTCTTGAAGAATGAGCAGCTCTTCGCCAGGTGGAGGAAGGGAGGGCAGGGGTGGGTGTTTCAGGCAGGCCTACTACTGGCCCATGTGGTACCGCTGGGAATTAGACAAAGATATTCCCTCTGGGCACCAAGCTGGGTCTTGGTCTCAGCCTTTTTCTGTATGTGTGATAAGAAGGAGCCTGGCCTAGGTCTTGCTGTGCCTTTGCCTCATCTGGGCCATGTGCTGGCGAAGGCCATGTCCTCCCCTTTGCCTGTAGCCGTCCCACAGCAGTTCCTGATTTGCCCGACTCCTGGGAACTGGACGTGAGCCACGGCGAGCTTAGAGGAAAAAAATGCAAAGCAGCTCACTCCTCTTGCCAGGTGTCCAGTATCCGGCCCACATCATGGCCCTGCCACATGCCCCGACTATGACAGCCTGCGTTTCCCTAGGCTCACTCATGGCCTTGTCCAGTGATGTCCCCAGAAAGGGCTTTTGTAAATTGTTGAGGAAGCTAAAGTCAGACTCTTACCCAGGGGCTCTATTCAGCTTGTCTTCTCCAAGTCTTCTGCTGACTATGGTGGCCTTTTCCTTGCATGGAGGTTTGCTGCTCCATTTTCAATACTGCCTCTGTCTGCCCCTCTCCCACCCCCACGTCCAGAGCTCCTTCCTACCCTCTCCGCCCTGCGCTGTGCCCAGGTGGCTGACTGTATAGAGCATTTCAATGGGCGACCTCGCACACTGGCTTCTCTGGTGTCCCGTGGGGTACGGCCGGTGGGAAGTGCCAGCAGGACATGGGAGGAAGGCACATAGTGAGGTCAGGTATCTGCCGGCCCCTGCCTGCCCCGTCACACCGTCCATTCCAGGCCAGTGCAGGGCCCCCTCCCAGGGCTCCAGTGGTGGGGTCTGGGAACTGCTGGCTCGTCTGCCCACTCAGGTCTGAGAGTGGCAACGGCTCCTGGACACCAGCCCAGGGCCTCATCATCACCCTCCCTTTGGTGTCCCCAACTCTGCTCACACCCTGCGCACAGGCCCTGCATCAAACGCTCCTCGTTCCCTGTTTGCAAGTCTGTTCCTGCCGGGAGCCGACGGATACAAACACTACGGTGTACGTTATTTGGGGGATCCACATGCAAGTGGGAAATGTAAGGAAGAGGAAGGCAAGTTGGGGGGAAGGAGGGAGATAGGATTGGGGTGGCACACAAAGGCTTCTTAGGTGTTAGGAAAACTATATTCGATAGGCCCACAGTGTCCATTTTAGGATTGTTCTGTCAATTGTGTCTGTTTTATATACTCTTCTGAATGTGTGAAATATTTTGCCATAAAGATTGTTTATAAGGGAGGCTGCTGGAGGGCTGACAATGTCCTATTTCTTGACCTGGGTGATTGTTACGTAAGTATTCACTTTATAATGATTTGTTAAAGTGTATATTTATGTTTTATGCACTTTTTCTGTATGTGTGATAAATTTTATAATAAAACTTTAAGAGAAAAAAAAAGATTGTCTACTGTGCTGTTTTGGGATGTCACTCCATCCCCTTTCTTGCTCCCAAATTGCAGTACACAGCCCTGAGTTGGAGGTCTTAGCCTGGAGTTGGTCTCAGCCTTGAGTTCATGGTCTCACCCTTGAGCTGGTCTCAGCCTTGAGTTGGTCTCAGCCTTGAGTTCATGGTCTCAGCCTTGAGCTGGTCTCAGCCTTGAGTTCATGGTCTCAGCCTTGAGTTGGTGGTCTCAGCCTTGAGTTGGTGGTCTCAGCTTTGAGTTGGTCTCAGCCTTGAGTTCATAGTCTTAGCCTTGAGCTCATGGTCTCAGCCTTGAGTTGGTGGTCTCAGCCTTGAGTTGGTCTCAGCCTTGAGTTCATGGTCTCAGCCTTGAGTTGGTGGTCTCAGCCTTGAGTTGGTGGTCTCAGCCTTGTGTTAGTGCTCTCAGCCTTGAGTTAGTCTCAGCTTTGTGTTGGTGGCCTCAGCCTTGAGTTCATGGTCTCAGACTTGGGTTGGTGGTCTAAGACTTGAGATGGTGGTCTCAGCCTCATGTTGGTGGTCTCAGCCTTGTGTTAGTGCCCTTTGGGGAATAAAAGACCTCAGGGGTGCCTAGTTGGGGTGACACAGTACAGAAAGGGAGGAGAGGAAAAGAGTAGAAACTTCAAGCAGAATCAAAACATTGGAGACAGAGGAGACCTGAGTAAACCTTATTGTCCCCATAATCCCCTAAAGACTTTGGAAAGGGAAGACATCTAGGGTCTTCCCCTCATGTGTGCTAGGGACCCAAGCCAATTCATTCAAATATTACAGAAAAGTATAATCCCATAATGTTGGAGAATTTGGAGGCACCATAACAACTCAAATATGGGTTATTCACAAACAAGATGCAGGGCGTGGATGTGACTTATAAGAGCTGAGGCGGTTTGAAGGGTTAATAACTGTTAAGATTACCATTTCCTGTTACCATTTCCTGAGGCAAATGGCCTCAGGTGTGTGCTTTCCCAATCTCTTCTGCCTGGGGAGTTCTTCTAAGAGTGGTCGTGTTGTGCCTTTGGTGGGAGGGGAGGTAAATTGCAAACCACACAACCCACCCTGGCTAGTTTATACACAAAAGCAAGTTATTAAAAGACATTTTGAAGCTCAGAGTCCCCAGGAGGCCACAAAGTCAGACTTGGACACTATGGAGCCAAGAATTATACCCAAGCCACGCAGCAGGAGGTGCCCGTGAAGACAAGATGGCACGACCCACCACAGACAGCCCAGCTTGAGTGTGACCCAGAGCTCTGCCACCGTTGCCCTGAAGAGCCGGAGGCCTCTGCCACCCTTCTGTAATAGAGCAGCCCTTGGAGGTCTCATGCAGGAACATTTGAGCACACAGCCTGAACACAAAGACTGGCCCCCTGGGCAGGCTTGGGGTGAGTCTGGCTTCCACCTTGACTGGGAGGGACTCAAAATGTGGAAATTTCCACAGCTTAGGAATTGTGTGTAAAAGATGCAGGGAGGCCACATATTTGCTATGAGGAGGGTAAAGTGTGGGGCATTGGGTAGAGAGAGAGTGTTTTCTGCTTTCCAGGAAAGCAGGACTGACGGAAACCAGGCTGCCACGGGCTCCAGGTCCCAGGTGACATTCAGGTAGGGTAGACGGCGCTGGACCGCTTTCCCCGTTCACGGGTCCTGCCTGGGTGCAAGCTCCCACCCGGGGCCCACAGCTCCAAGACCGTCCTGGCTCATCCGTGTGTCTGCAGCTCTGCCCACCCTTCATTTAACCACTCCTCGTTCCCAGGAATCCGGACCAGCTAGGCCTTGGGCGCACTGTGCCCCATCTCTCCTGCTGCCTCTGCCCATTGCCGGCGTCCCTGGGGCCCAGAAAGCCTTGCCTAAGAGCTGACCAAGGGATCAAAGGCAGAGGACAGTGACTTCTGGAGCAGCTGTGGAGGCCGTGAAGACTTTCTCTATGCCACGGAGGGTTTGGGGTCTGTGGACAAGCCTGTGAGACAACTGGTAGAGCTGGTCCCTGAGAGGAGGGCTGAGGACCCCAGAGCCAGTCACAGGAGCGGCGGCTGCCTAATCCATCAGGGGACAGCTCTCAGTGACAACCAAAGTGCATTTCTGGACCAGAAGTGCAAAAGCTTTTAGGTACTGGACTCTGCTTCCCCTGAAGTCTATGTGTCATGGGGACATCACCAGCAGACCAGGCTGGGGGCTTTGGTGCAACAAAGGGACATCAGGACCCAGAGAAAGAGAGACGAGGTAGAGGCCGGAAGGGGAAGGAGGAGGTGCCACCTTCTAGGATTTTCAAAGGAAAGTCCAAAAAACAAGGAGAGGCAGAAATCATCTAATGGCCCGTTTCTACTCTAAGTCACAACTGTGAAATAAAGTGCCTTCGTGTTCCCAGTGCCAAACAGGTCCCAGGAGGAGCAGGAGTGGGAGAACCAGCCCTTGCTCTCCTGTCTGCCTCAGCCTCCCCGGGCTGGCAGCCTCTCCCCATTAACCACATCCCAGAGGCTGAGGCAGGCAGGCTGGGGGTTGAGGAGACTCCTCTTCCCTGCATTCCGTGGGTACAGTGCTCTGGGCCAGGCTGCGGGGGCCGCAGGGCCTGGCATGGCATGGGCCCGGCGGAGCTGGCCCTGCAGAAGGCGGGGGCAGAGGGGATGAACTCATTCTTTCCTCGCTCCGACTGCTCTGATCGTAAAACTGTGGACGCTGAGCAAATGGCCTCAGGTGTGTGCTCTCCCAGTTTCGCTGGGATACTCGTCAGGAACTGCAAGAGGCTGACCTGGTTTCGATGCGGCAGCTCCTGCTCTGGGCACAGCTCAGAGCTGCCTCTTCTCTCCCCTCCTGTCCCCAGCCCTGTTCAGAGGGGCCAGCCCTTCACCAAAGCCTGAAGGAGCCGCAGCAAGAGAGCAAAGGGGGTGCTCTCAGAGGTGCTTCAGGAAAGCCCCTTCTCCAGAGAGCCTCTGTCAAGAGCAGCCCTGGGCACCCAGAGAGGGGACAGCACCCAGCACCCCCTTGGGGGCCCTGTTCACAGCTATGCTGAGTCACTGTTTACTCCACAAAGGTCTAGAATCAGATTTGGCAGGGCCCTTAGAGTCCTTCTCATCTCTAAAACTGCCTCATTTTACAGACGGGGAAACTGAGGCCCAGAAAAAGGAACACTTGTGTTTCTGGACTCCCAGCCCCATCCTCATCCCTCTGCCTCCTATGGAGCAGCATGGAAGGAATCAGACTGAGGCAGAGCTTCACTCTGTGCTGCTGTGAGCGAACCTGAGTTCTCTGGCATGAGGCACAGGCTGAGGCTCTCCGGACCCCACGAAACCCATGCGCCTGAAGCTCCCGGGCTGTGCTTCAGGGGCAGTGACCTGGACGTGGAATGGCCCCACAGGGTCATCTCGCCTCTCCCCAGTCCCAGAACAGTGGGGGGCTCCCCAAGCTGCCTGGGGACCTTTCCTCCCCAGCCCTGGCACCCCAGGTACAGTTTCTCCGTAGCTGCCACTTCCCGCCCCCGGAGCTGACATCAGACACCCAGGGCAGGCAGGGACAGCATGTCCCTCCACCCTTCTCCTCCCGCTGTGAAGGCACAAATCTTCCCACATGCCCATCTGGATGACCTGGGTGCTCTGGGAAGGGCCCTTACCTCCCTCAGAGGGCCCCTCACCTGCCTCCCCAACTGGGCTGGGCTCAGGCCTTTGACCTTCAGAACTCTAGGGATAGACCTATGTCCTCCAGGAAGCCAGTGTGGTGGGGAAGAGGGAAGGCTTTGGAGACCAGCAAAGCAGGGCCTGAATCCTAACTGGCCACCTAATAACTTTGTGACCTTGAGTGTGTCACCTGGCCTTCCTAAGGAGTGTTCTCAAGCTGTCTCGTGGGGCCACGCCCCTCCCTTGTGTGGATGTAGTGAGGGCAGAGGATGAGGGCACATGGTAGGCTCTCAAATCATTGGGGGCTGTTACTGGGAATGCCAACCAGGATGTCCCTTCTGACCATGACCCTCTGGTCCCCAAGCCCCGCTGTTCTCTACAGTGGCGTGGTGCTGGGCCTTGTGGATGCCCCCACCCCATGTTATGGGGTCAGGCTTTGGCAGGGTGAATGGAGTGAACAGAGCCCCTAGATAACGGATACACACCTCCGCCCTCCTGCCGCTGTATTCAACATCTCCAAAACCTGGGAAAACGTTCATCACTGGTGGGTGGACAAACTGTGGGATCCGTGAGATAGAATGATCCTCAGCAACGAAAGAGGATGAAATAGTAACACATGCAACAGCATGCATGGCTCCCAGAAGCATCATGCTGAAGTTTGGCAGCTAAACGAAAAGAAGACCGATGCGAGGAGCAGGTTGGGGGCTGCCTGCGGCCAGAAGTGAAGCTGGGACCTGACTGCAAGGGGGCATGAGGAATTTTATGGGGGATAAAAAGATTCAATATCTTGTTTGATGGTAGGTACACGGCTACTTCTGCTTGGCAGAGCTTCTCAAACTGTGCAGTTAACATGCGCAAATTCTACAGCACCTAAACTGTACCATAACAAAGCTGCCGGGGAAAGAGATTCCGTTTTGGAAGATGTGACCCAGATGAGACCCACACCTCGACTACCCATGCGCATGAGGGTGCTCTCCCTAGGAAACTCTTTTAAGAGTTCCAGTTCCTTACAATAAGTGAGAAATTGAGTGCCCAGGGAAAATAAGGGAGGATTTGGAGAAATATAATGCCGGAACACTGTAGAAGAGCTGGCCTTAAATAATCCACAGACCGTGGACTCGCGCCTTGGTGCTTTTATAAACTGCCTGAGTTACCCGACTTTCACCCCTTATCTGATATCCTCATTCCCCCGGCTCTACCTGAAAAAAACTCATCCATGTTTTACGAAAAATAAAAAGCTATTCTGTAATGAGATGGTATTTTGTCTCTCCTGGCTCAGCACGGGGAAGGCACCAGGCCCCTCTTGGGTCACAGGGCTGGTGCGCAGTGGAGTTTCTCTCCTCTGCTTCCTTCTGGAGCCTTCTGCAGGCTACCGAGGTAAGGCTTTCCTGCTCTCCTCTGGGCCTGGCCACTGCCGACTCTGTTCCCATCCCTCCCCCTCTGCCTTCTCTGCCTCAGGAATGACAGCAGCTTCCAGCACCTTCTGCTGCAGAGTGTTGGCTCCTCGGCACTAAGGTCAACTTTTGAGAGCAGGGGCTCGTCCCGACTGCTGCACTGTCTCCCCTTCCCTCTGTCCTCTCCCTTGGAAGCCCGGGGAGGGATGGGAGTGGGACCCTCCAGTGTTGTAGAATAGATGCACACATTCACGAATGCAGCGTTCACTCTGTTGTTCACTCACAGGAGAGAGGCCCAGTTCCATCTAGCTTGAGCCCAGAGGGGATTTATTGGGCTACATTCCTAGGAAGTCCAGGACTTGTCACCTAGGTTGAGACACAAACCGGAGTCTCTTTAGATCTCTCTCTTCCTGTCTCACTCTCTCTCTGACTGCCTCTGTCTCTCTGTCTCTCTCCGCTCCCCTCAGTGTCTTCCCCCTCCTCCTCCTCCCTTCCCCCTTTTCTCCCTAACTTCTCTAAGTATCCCATGCGTACACTTCCTCCCTCCTCTTTCAGCCAGAAAACAAAACATAATAAAACCCTTATGCAAATGGACGTCCCTGGGCTGAGCGAGTCCAAGACTTCAAAAGCACAGCCTATTATTTCCTCTATTATTTCTGATTGTGTCCGTAGCTTACTTTTTTGCAAGACTTGCCTTGTATCCTCACGGTGCCCAGCACAGGGCCAGGCATATGATGGTCCCCAACCCCACCCCGGGAAAGACGTGAGTGACACTGGGCTGGAGTGAGGTCAGAGTGGGGACTGGGCAAGGCTGGGGAGGGGCTGCAGGGAGGATCCCTTTGAGCTGTGAAATCTCCCTCCTGGTATTACTATTTTTGCCCCTGAGGCCCTCCAGAGTAGGAGCAAACGCCACACGGCCTCATCTTCCTCCCAGAGCCCTCCGCCCCCAGTAAGCATCGGCCTGGGAGGCTGGGGCTGGGGGCCGGGGTCTGGAACAGAGCCCTGGTCAGCATCAGTCTGGCTGATGCCAATTAAGACCCAGGAATGCCCTGCCCCTGAGCTCAGATCAAAAGCCTGTGGCCCTCAGACGCCAGGCTCCAGGCCATAAATCTGAGAGAGCCCTACCGTCCTGCTAACAAGCTGCCAGGCTCAGACCAGAGCAGGGACCCCGGATCCTGTTTCATTCCAGGGGCAGCCAGCCCACAGTGAGGGGCCGAGGGGGCCCTAGACCCAGAACGCCCATCCCCCCACAGCACCCAGCTTTGTGGTACCTGGGCCCCTTGGTTCTCATAAACCCTGGGGTTGATGTCCCGGAGGGGGTGTGAGAACTCACACTCTGTCCCTGGGCTCCCGTCCCACCGGGCCACAGGACTGCTCCTGTGCCCATTGCTTGGCCCCACAGGAATTTTAACCGCTAACATCTGGGTTCAGGAGACTCCGGAAGAGCAAATGTCTTCACCTCCTTTGATTCCCTTCACGCAGTGGGCTTTTTCAATTTTAATTTGAGGTGACCTCTGACCTGAGTTCCATTCCCATAGATTCCAGATATTTCCTGTGCCCTCAAATAACCTTCCAAGTCAACCCCCACCTGACCAGAGCCCCTGCTGAGGGGGCACTGCCTTCCCCCAACCACAGCCCACACTGGGCTGGGAGTCCCCCTGGATGGGGGAAGGGGGGCTCTTGTCCCCCCTCTGATCTCCCAGGAACCAGAGGTGCCTGCACACCCACCAGCATCTCCCTAGGACTCTGGGCCCCACTCAGCCAGCCCTCAGGAAGCCCGGGATGGCAGGCGCCTGGTGCCAACCTCCCCAGCCAGTGTGATTTTTCATAACAATAATAGAACCACTGGTGGAGCACCCACTCTGCATCAGGTAATCTGCTACTTCAAGAGTAATTGCTGCTAATTTACGGATGACAAAGCTGACTCTGGAGAAGGACAGGGACTTGAAGGGCACACAGCTAAGCATGGCCTAGCCAGGCCGTAAACCAGGTTTGCCCGGGGCCCTCCAGAGAGGGGTGTGAGCCAGGGGCTGCCGGTGCTGGTTTGTCTCCATCTGTGCTGTGAACCTCAGTCCGGCCTGCCTGTCTCAGCACGGTGACCAACAACACAAAGGCGCCATCCTCTCTCTTTCCAAAGTAGTTTTTGGATTAAATCAGATAGTTCTCTCACTGGGGTCCCTCACTCAGGTCCCCACTGTGCTTAGGCTGGGCTGTGCAGGGCCACCAAAGCATTTGAGTCCTGGTCTCTGTCTTTGAGGCACCAAGAGACAAGCACAGGAACAGGGACACATGCGAGGCAGCCCCAGAACCAAAGCTGGAGCCACCAGGGGCAGGCTGGCCCGGCTTCGGGAGGATGGGACTTTCCAGCAGGGCCTGACTACAGTGAGGCCCCCAGTAAGCCACATACCCACATGGTGCTGGGTCAGGGCCCGGCCGCCATCACTCCAGGGTGGCCACTCCTCACAAGGGGCTGGGGTTGTCCAGAGCCTGGAGCCCTGACAGATCCAGGCCAGAGCCCTGGGGTGACCCACTGGCCCCTGCACCATCAGGCCATTTAGCCTTCCTGGCCCTGATCCCCAGCCCACTGCCAGTCCCAGCCTTCCGGCCAATGGTTTGACCATGTGACTCCCTGTTAAAGCCTTTCCTGGCTTCCCATACTGCCCACGTCGTGCCCAGTGACTCATGATGTGATTCTGGGCCCAGCTCGCCACAGCTGACATCACCTCCGCCTCCGCCCCTTTCCCAGCAAGCCCTGACGAGCCTTCTCTTCCCCCTAGCCATCTTCCTCCCCAGAGTCAAGAATGCTAGAGCTGGAAGGATCTTGGGGCACAGCCTCACCTTACAGCTGGGGAAAATGAGACCCTAGGAGGAGCCAGAGTTTGTTCTACTTCCGAGGCTGTGATTCATTAGAACTTGACTCTTTGACTTAAAGGGCTGATTTAGGGCTCAGTTGGGATCTTAGGGCAAATGATTGCAGCAGAGCCCTGGAAACCAGTGTCCAGATTCCCCAGGGTCCGTGGCTGCCCCTTGGGCACTGACGCAGCAGGAGCAACAGGAGGTCCAGGGGTTGCCCTCGCCCCTTCCCACTGCCCAAAGTGGGGAGCGGCCAAGTATTTCTCAGAGATGGTTGTTTTAGAGAAAGTCCCGAATAGAAGGGAAGGAACAAGTATAAAATCCTGCCAGGAAAATGAGATCGAGCTGAAGCCTCGTGGAGGCCTGGAGGCACAGTTTGTAAGGGGAGCCCTGAAGCTGACAGGGAGAAACAGGGAGGAAACAAGTGTTCCCCGGTTCTCGTAGAATCCCTCCGGCTTCAGGAGATAAGAACATCACAGGAACGTTGGTTTTCAAGACACATCACCTGGGAACTTGTTAGAAATGCAAAATGCAACTGCTCAGGCTCCACCCCAGAGCTACTGCATCAGACACTTTGGGTCAGGGGCCCTGCAAGCCCCCCTGAATGTTCTAACCATACTCTCATTTGAAAACCACTGCCAGCAGAAACAGCCAGAGCGATGAGTAAGTCTCGTCCCTGGCCAGCGCCTTCGGTTCCTGCCCGCAGTGGGCACCCTCATGCCATGATCCCCTCCCAGCCAAGCCAGGCAGGACTTCTGCAGGAAGGTTATTTCAGAAGGGCCTGGAATGAGTTTCATGGCCAGAGATGTGCTCTGGGGGCAGCCCTAGAGTCACACATCCTCACCCATTTACCTGCAATATTGCCTCTGCCCATACAAATGGGGTTCTGCCCTGGCTTCTCTGCTTTGCATTCCAATGCACTCACCCCTGGCCTTAGACCTCTGCCCTGGACCTCAGGCTACCCCACCAGGTCCTGTTACCATGCATGTGTGCTGCTGGTCTCCTCATGGGGTACCTCCTCCTTCTCCTGTACCCCAGCTGCTCATTCAGGTCATCTGTGGACAACCAATCATCCATAACTATACAGTGGCCACCCAGGGCCCCACGTACATGTGTGCAGACTGTCCACGGAACAAGGGCAGCGCCCAAAGGAACAAATAAAGGAATGAAATCCAACTCACATCCCACTTACCCATGTCCCCTAGTGCAAGGTGGCATTCACCCAGTGGGACACCGGTGTCTAATTTGCACACATGCATTATGGGGCCTGGTGCTTGACTGTCACACTCCCCTCCCCCTGCCTTCCCAAGTCCACACCAGCCAGACCTCCCCTGTCTCCTCATGTCTACCCCACTTGAACCCCACCCTCCGGAATGGGCCATGCCCTAATTACCCCCTTTGGGGCCTCTTGGTTGGGTCCTCTGTCCCATCTTTTCTCTCCTTACTCCTTATCTTCATGAACTTTCCTGTCATATTGAAGATGACATAATAACCAGCGGGCAAAACATCTTTGTTGACTGAAGTTTGAGGTCATTTCATCACAGCATCTCCTGAGACATCCCATTCACGGATGTGCCTGCCGGGCTGCTAGACAGGCCTTTTTTCATGGCCTGAATAATGTTTGTCACTTGTACCTTCTGCACATTAGGGGCCCTGGTCTCCCTGTGTCCCAGGGCAGCCCCACCCAGTCCACACCTCGCCCCACCCGGTCGTGCCTTCCCAGCCCCTTGCATTAGTCCACTTGGGGCTGGGCCTCTCCTGTCATTGCAGGTTACACTCTGCCAGGTAATTGATCTTTTCCAGACAATGGAACATACACCAGTAGGCACCTAACTTTTCTATTTGAACCATTTGGATTAAGAAAAATCTTTCCAAAATGTAATAATATATTCTTCTCCATCCCTTGGAATAAATGAAAGCAGACATAATGTAGCCTTTTCTTGAGATCTCTACATAATAATAATTTTTGAGCCACTGTAAAGTGTTTTTAATAACTCAAGTAATTCTATGATCACTGTAGGAAAAAAGTAAAAAATACAGATAAATGAAAAGAAAAAAAGAATGGCATCACCTGACATCTTACCAGCCAGAGGCAATGACTAATAACTTTTCGTCGTATAACTTTTTGGACATTTTCCTAAGCAAACACAATTCCCCCAGTTTGGGGCATAAAGTTAATCATTCTCATTTATTCAATAATTGATTGAGCTCCCACACATTCATGTTAACTTTCTAGAAAGTCTCATTCCTCTGTACCCCGTATGCCTCACCCACAACTCTAAGGAAACGAGGGGCTAAGCTCAATCCTCGCAGTGACGCCCATTGTAAATGGCAGTCAGAGAGATGCGGGAAAACCAAGTGGTCCCGGTTTCCATTGCTTCTGGTACAGCACCAGGTGTCTCTATAAAAATGGTCTTGCAAAGTTGGCTGAGATCCTGCCTCACTGGTTCTGAGCCTCATCTGGTCCACATAGGTGTCCCAACCTTGGGCTCTGAGGTCACCACTCTTGTAGCTCACACTTCAAGCTTCTCCATGTTCCCAAACAGAACATGACCACGATAGAGACAGCTGAGTCCAGGAGGGCTTCTACCCTCAGCCACGCTCCATGCCCCAGGCACTTTGAGGCCCTGGGGTTGAACCTGGTCACCAATCCTGACCCCCTCTTTCCTTCTGGTACCCTCCACTTGCAGGCTGTTGGGTTTCTCCTATTGGACCATTTCATCCCAAACTTCATCAGAAAAATTCCAACTTCAACATGGAAGCCTTCTTGTGTTCATCCCTTTCTTCCCAGATGTTCTTCGTCCCCAAGCAACTATCTCCTTGCTCCTCCATGCAGGGACCTAGAGGGGCCTGCCTTTGCCAGGCCACCCAGGAACCTGTTCTGCCTTGTCCCACTAGCCTAACCTGTGGATAACCAAGAGGTGCCACTCAAGGGACACTTTCCTGAACGAAGAAGATCTGTTCTTAACCAGTGAGATAAATAAGGAACTGATGGCAACTTTTATTAAAAAGAAAAGTTCTGAACCAGTAGGTTTGGCTCACACCCGACCTCCAGATGACAATACAGAGATTATCCACTTACTTCTTGAGAGCCTGAAGAGCCCAGCTTTCAGCACTGAGATCTTATCACAAAGCAGTTTCCTCCCTGCCTTGGGAATTCCTCTCTGGCTTGGAGGAATGAGCCTCCCGGCTGCCTTCTGTCCCTAGCCTGGATGCCTAAGGGGCTCAGGTGCAGCTGTGGCTCACTCCTCAGGTCCAAAGACAGGGTGGATTTTGTTTCCAGGGCAGAGACGGCCACATTTTGTCCTCTACAGCCTGAGCTAAGGAGACCTCTCTCTGTCAGCTCATGGGCTGGGCTAGAATAGTCCCTGTGGTCAGTGCTTTCCTCCACGACCAAGAATGCAGGTGGTGAGTAGTTTGGTATGCATTTATGTGCTGATGTTATGAGATCATTTGAGATAATTAATTATATTTCCCAAATGGAAAGAAAAGGAAAAGAAAGGAGCTGTTGAGCTTGGGAGTAGGTCATTCCCTTCTCCAGCTCCTCTCCTTCCCCATATCCCATCCCAAATGTGGACCGTGTGCTTGGCTTTAGGGTGCCCCTTGCTCTCTGCTGGATTCTGCTGGGGAGCACAGCCTAGTGTTGGGGGTGGGAGGATGGTCTACAGCTTCTCTTCCTCACTCCAGCCCTAAGGCTGATGCTTTTTGCACTGGGGTCGCTGGGGTCGCTGGGGTCGCTGGGGTTGAGGACATGGAGTGCATTGCCAACAACTCTGGGGAGGCACCAGCCTCTGGGAAGACGAGCACCATGCATAGAGGATGTGCACAGAGGGTGGCCCGCACTCTCACGTGCATAGCCAAAAATGCCCAGTTTTCTGGCCCCAGGCTGAGTGAGACAGGTGTCATCTCACCTAATAAGCTCTGCGCCTGCAGGAGACAACCGCATGATCCAGGAGCTGAAGGAGGAGCAAGAGAACAGGAATCTCCACAAAAGGTAGAAATTCTCAAGGAAGTGACCTGGACATTGCAGGGCTGGGGCAGCCAGGTCCCAGGGCCAGGGCTCCAGGGAACTTGAAGAAGCCCTTCCCCTGGGCCTCTCCAGGGAGGCTGCCTAGAGTTTGCATAGTTCACAAATGAGCAGAGGAAAATGTCTATGCAAACAGCCCTCAGGGGATTGCACCAAGTGAGGTGCCTGGGATCCTGCGGGAAGCCCCAGCACCCCTCTTCACCTTTCCTGTAGGAGGAGGAGGCGATGACTCTGGAAGCAGCTCTGCCCAGCAAGCACACCATTTTATTGAAATTGGGGGTTCCTCTGCAGTGGTCTTAGGAGAGTGCTTCTCATTTACACACTTTATCTGCCTTCTTATTTCCCCAGCTCAGTCTTCCCCACATTCTTCTGCCTTCCTGCCTCCAATTTTATTAGGTGTCAGTGGTCTGCTCCAGAACCTTCAGTAGCTCCCATTAAGTGATGAGGTTAAGTCCAAATCCCATGACCTGCATTCAAGTTCTTCCATGGTTAGGGTGAGCACACAACCCAGTTTGTCTGGGATGGTCTAGTTTATACCCACTGTCCTGGCATAATTATTAATAGAACTCCTTCTCGTGCAAAAAAAAAAAAAAAGTGTCGCAGTTTGGATAACGAATGATGTGGCCAACCTGTGTCCAGTCCACTCCCAGCTTAATGCTCCAGGCTAATGTCCAGCTGTCTGTCCTTGAACCCTCCAAGGCAGCGGTTCTGAGCTCTGGTGTTCATTAGAAGCACTTGGGAACGTTTAATAAATACGACTACTTTGATTCATCCCCCGAAACAGTTCAGCTAACACAGAATCTCTGTGGGCAGAGTCTCAGCTTTGGAATTTTTTAAGCCTCCAGTCAACTCCAGTGTGCAGCCTGGGTGAGAACGATTGACCTAAGTAAAGCAGGTGGCCTGAACATCTCACACATCTCTGTCTCTGTTTTTTGGTACCTTGTTCCCGTTGTCTATCCCCCGGTTAACTTTCTTTCCCTGTATGTGGCCTTTCTTTCATTCATTCAAGTCCTACCCAAGCTGCCAAGCCCAGCTCCAAAGCTGCCTCCTCTTCCATCTTTCCTGTCCCCTGAGCTGGGAGGGTCTCCCCCTCCACTCACCCCTAACCTCTCCCTCTCCCAATGCCAAGTTTCATCTGTGATCTGGGTCCATGTTTTGCTCCCTGCACAGTCTAGGAGTTTCGTGGTGTGGATCATGTCTGATTCATCTCTGGAGACCCCAGGGACCAGACCCAACTTTCAGTAAAGGTCCCCACCCTTGGGCAAGTGATGGTCACTGCTGGTCCTGAACTTGGGCAGCACCACCCACTGCCACACTGGGTACTGGCACATGCTACCTCTCCAAGCTCACTTTCTTTTCCTGTGTATGTGGCCATCCATCCATCCACCCAATCATTCATTCTGCTTTGTGCCAGACGCTATGTCTTCTTCCCCACTTCTTGATTTCCTGCACGGTTGAAGAACTGTCCTTGCCTGACATTTCTCCACCCCCTGGGCAGCCCAGCAGACTGTCTTGCACATAAATGATGCTCAGTAAAGATGGATTGATAATCGTCCTGATAAGTGGATAAATAAAATATGTTTATCCTTATGATGAGATCTTATATATATTTATACATTTGTTTGTTCTAGAGTGTATATTATTTATTATGTATGACAAATATTATATATGGATATGTAAACACATCCTTATAATGAAATATTATTCAGCCACTAAAAGGAAATGAAGTACTGATACACGCTACGGTATGGATAAACCTTGAAAACATTATGCTAAGTGAAAGAAGCCAGACACAGAAGGCCATAATTGTATGGTATCATTTGCAATATCCAGAATAGGCAAATCTATAGAGACAGAAAGTACATTAATTGCAGCCAAGGGCTGGGGAAAGGGAGAAATTGGGACTAACTGCTAATAGATATAGGATTTCTCTGTGGGGAAGACAGAAACATGCTGGAACTGGATAGTAGTGATGGCTGCACAAACTTGTGACTATACTAAAAAACACTGATTGTCTACTTTTAAATAGTGAGTTTTATGGCATTTGAATTATATCTCACAATTAAGAAGAAATATTGGTTAGTGGATTTCTCCTTGTATACTCTGTTCTCAAACCTTCAGCTTTTTTTTTTTCCTTATTCACAAGAATCATCTGGAATATCTGCTAGACATGCAGGTTCCTGGGCCTCACTGTGGAGCTTCAGGTACAGTAGATGGGGGCAGAGCCCGGGAATCCGCATTTGATCATTATATTCTAAGTGCCATTTCCCTGTCCCTCAAAGCCCTGGGTCAAAGAATTTCTGAGCCAACCTCAGAACCTCAGAAGACAAATAAAATTCTTTAACCTATTATTTTAGAAAAAAAGCTGAAGATTTCAAACACAACTGAAACTTTGTTTTTAGTCTGCTTCTTATTAAAAACAGACTGGGACCCAAAGAAACTCCATCAGGGGTAGGTAATGAAGTAATCATGATTATAATAAAAGAACAAAATGGAAAAACTGCCTGGCCTCAAGCAAACCACAAAAAAAAAAAAATTGTCTTCTGCCTCCAGTGCTCAACCGAGCCTTTCAGATGAAAATACCCCACTAGCCACATTGGGAGCTTAATTTGGGGCAGGGGAGCTAGACATTAGTAAACCGCTGCTCACTGCCCCCTGAACAAACACATACTTACAGACACCCACTCCCAGACACTCAAAATTCTACACTTTGGTATGTGCTCCATGATTAGGGCTTTCTTTGGGGTTACAAGGAAGCAGAGTTGTAAATCGGTATTAGAATGTGATCAAAAGGAATGTCTGTATGCAATTATTTTGTTTTGAGACCAACATTGAGAGGCACCGACTTTCAAGTGCTGGCTGGGTCATGTGGTGGGCTCTTGCACACATGAATGCATGTGACTTTGGTCCCCACGAAAGAGGGAAGACAAAAGCCTGGGTTTTCTCAAACTGCTGCTTTGTTTCAGGATGGAGTCTCACCCCAACAGCTCGAGGGACCCTCTCCACCATCTCCCCTGCCTGTCCATTCCTTAACTGTTACAAGAGGAAGTCTTGCTAATAACCTCTTGCCCCGGAAAGTAGCAGTTACTGTAATTTGAGAACAGACATCCCTTGCTTAACAGAAATTCACTTAACAAAACTCCAAATTGAATAAGAAGTAAATGAAAGGAAATAACATTCACGAGGCATATCTGCTGAGCTCTGGGTAGTGCGGGGGGCAATTTCACATACATTTTTACATTGCATTCAACAAGTGGTCACAACCACCCCAAAATGGAGTTATTATTATCCCCCATATTATATACCAAAGAATCTAAGTCTCAGCGTGGTTATGTAACTTTCACATGGCTGCAGGTTAGTAAGTGGCATTGCTAATGCTCAAAGAAATATCGCAGAAAAATATCTTTTGAGGAATTTGGGTGTCCTATGAGTCCATCTTGTGGTGGACTTGCTAAGCCTGCTGCCATCTGTCACACAGGCACACGGGAAAGCAACACCCCGTCCGTCAGATAACGTCTGGCAGCAGTCAGCGCTTTGCCCAGCCCAGCAAGCGCCACACGTCAACAGGCGTGAACGCGAAACGCTGCGTTTGGGAATGAAGCTGTTAACACAGGCCCATTCCAGCCACGGCATTACTGGCGCCCCAAGGCACAGGCTCTAGTCCGGGCCCCTGTCTGCCAGTCCAGCTTCCTTCCCAGCTGCCTTTCCCCTCCCCTGTGGGCTGCAGCCACATAGCACCTGGCTGTCCCTCGAGGGCACCGATCCCTTCCTGCCTCAGGCCCCGCGCTCCTCCTTCTGACTGGCCACTCATGGCCCCTTGTCCCAACTTCACGCAATAACTGTCGTTACAGGGACACTCCATGGGGACGGGGGTTTTATCTGGCTGGTTCACCACTGTATCCCCATAGTCTAGAACAGTGACTGGAACATAGTCAACACTCAATAAATATCTATCGAGAGAATGAATGGACAAATGAATGAATGGACGAATGAATGAATGGATGAATGAATGAATGTCTCAGACTTCCTCCGTTCAGCCTTCTCTGGACCATGTCCACCTTGTTATATGCTCCTGTTATGGAACTACTTTTTTTTTTTTGAGACAGAGTCTCACTCTGTTGCCCGGGCTAGAGTGCTGTGGCGTCAGCCTAGCTCACAGCAACCTCAAACTCCTGGGCTCAAGCGATCCTCCTGCCTCAGCTTCCCGAGTAGCTGGGACTACAAGCATGTGCCACCATGCCTGGCTAATTTTTTCTATATAATTTTAGTTGGGCAATTAATTTCTTTCTATTTTTAGTAGAGACAGGGTCTCGCTCTTGCTCAGGCTGGTTTCGAACTCCTGACCTCGAGCGATCTGCCCGCCTCAGCCTCTCAGAGTGCTAGGATTACAGGCGTGAGCCACCGCGCCCAGCTGGAACTACTTTTTACTTTATTTTTTTTAATATATATGCACACACACACTTTTGTGTGATTATTTGTCTGACGTGTGACACAGACTCTAAGCTCCATGAAAACAAGGACTGCTCCTGTTCTGCTCACCCCATGTGCTCAGCGATGGTCTCTCTATGTTCAGTATATGTGCGGTGACTGAATACGTGGTCAAGCAAGTCTTAGAAAGGCCAAGTCTCTCTGAGCTATTTTCATAAGAAAGTATTCAGAGGAACTGAGAAAAAAATTGGGTCAGGAATCCACAGCTGAGAAAGGCATTTCAAGTCCTAGGTAGTTAAGCCACATTCCTGGTACTTTCGGGCACTGGTGCTTGCAGTGGGGCTAATAGAGGAGGCTGTGATGTGGCACCTGGGCTCCCACCCTGTGCTGCCATCCCCTCCAATCTCTGTGTTGCGTGAGTGAGACTTAAATACGGCATCTCGTGACACATATTTTATTTGATAGTGTAGCATCGTTAATATGCAAATCTCACTGAGATTTCATCCAATGTTTACATTTTTCTCTGTATATACTGTCAAGGTTTTCTATATCTTGAAGTATGAGTTTTCAAAGTCATGTCTAGATGGCCAATTGTTTTTTCTCCAGAAGGACACATTCCGGATTTTAAAATGAAACTCAGTGGGGAAATGAGATTCGCTTAGAAGTCCATTGCCTTGTAGTCATTTTTGATGGGATACATATGCTTCATTAAGTGAGGGGACACTCCATGAGGCCAATTTGATTTATTGCTCATGCATTTCCTAAAGCATATGGTGACAGGCAGAAGATGTGGGCTATGAAAGTCTGGAGGAACGTGTAAAATCTTCTTAGGAGCCAAAGGCTGTTTGGTTTGCATGGCTTGGTTTGCAGGGGCTGCCCGGCAGATCCCAAGGCAAAGCCCAGCCGCATGGGGCAGGCTTAAAACCTGGACATGTGCAGGCCAGAGACCAAGCTGGGACACATTGCCACTTGACAAATGAATTCCCCACTGAACCACCCTGCCACTTCCTATTTGCTGGCAAACATTTTGTTATCTGTGCCCACACGGGGACTGTTTGGTCATGGGCAGGCTGATGGTCATGGGAGATGGCCTGGGTCCTCTGAGGCTGTGAACACTGCAGAACTTCTGGAAATGTGCAAAGCTCCCTGGAACAAGCAGAGCATGCAGAATCTGGGGTGCAGGGGCTGGAGCTGATGCCTGATGAGGATCCAGGTACCCGATTGTCCACCACAGCCACCCACTCCTAGAGCCAGCTATCATTTCACCTCTATCCGGTGCTACCTGGGGGAAGGGGTGTGTTTGAAAACAGGTAGATTTTTGTCTTCCCTGGTAAGCTGGGTGGGTCCTGTTGTATAGCAAGGAGAAAGGCCAATAATAAATCCCCTCACTCTGTGTGTGTGTGTGTGTGTGTTAAAATATACACACCATAAAATTTACCATTTTAACCCTTTTTAAGTGTGCAATTCAGTGGCATTAAGTCCATTCATAAGTTGTGCAACCATCACCACTATCCATTTCCAGAACTTCTTTGTCATCTAGATCTGGAACTCTATACCCATTAAAACTAACTCCTCCCAGCCCCTGGTAAACTCGTTCTACTTTCTGTCTCTAGGAATCTGACTATTCTAGGTACCTCGGACTACTGGAATCACAATATTTGTCCTCTTGTGTCTTATTTCACTTAGCATACTTTTTCAAAGTTTATCCACATGGTAGCATGTGTCAGAATTTCATTCCTTTCTAAGGCTGAATAGTTCCATTTTATATATATATATATATATATATTCCTCACATTTTGTTTATCCAAATGTGATGGACATTTGGGTTATTTTCACCTTTGGCTATGATGAATAATGCTGCAATGAACATTGTTGTATAAGTATCAGTTTGAAGCACTCCTTTCCCTTCTTTTGAGTACATACCTAGGAGTGGAATTGCTGGATCATATAGTAATTCCATGTTTGGCTTTTTAAGGAACTGCCACACAGTTGTCCACAGTGGCTGTGGCACTTCACATTCCCATCAGCAATTGCACAAGGGCTCCAGTTTCTCAACAGTCTCGCCCACACTTGTGATTTCCCATTTTTTTATAATAGCCATCCTAATGAAGTGAAGTGATACCTCACCGTGGTTTTGATTTTCATTTCCCTAGTGACTTATGATATTGAGCATCTTTTCATGTGCTTATTCCATTTGTGTATCTTCTTTGAAGAAATGTCTATTCAAGACCTTTGACTGTGTTCAAATTAGGATGTTTGTTTTTTGTTGTTGAGTTATAGAATTTCCTCATATATTCTGGATATTCATTTCTCTCAGATATATGGTTTGCAAATGTCTTCTCCCATTCCATGGGTTGCCCTTTCACTCTGGTTAGTGTCCTTTGATGCAATCCCCTTGCTCTTGTGTATAATACTTCCCAGTTTACAAAACACTTGCAAGTGTTTGCTTTATTTTTAGTTTCACAAGCAATATATGAATAGAGATTTCTGGTTAAAAAAAAATTTTTTTTAAAGCAATATGGTTAAGCTAACGTCACCTCTAGGCTCCACCCCTAATCCCAGCATGCTCTCATGAGATAGAACCTTATCGGTTTGATATTTACTCATCCAAATCTTTTCCCATACATTTGCATGTAATTTCATTCACTCATTTATTCATTCAACAGATATTTAGTGAATGTCTACTATGTGCCAGGCACTGTCCTAGGTTCCAGGGACACAGTGGTAGCAACACAGACAAGTTCTTACCCTGGTGGAATTTATATTCTAGTTGAAGGAGGGGACAATAAAGAAGAAGATCTAGATTGTGCAAAAAATTGTGAAGGAAGTAAACAGGATGATATGACAGAGTGATCTGTGACTGAGGAGAGAGAAGGCCATGCTAGGGTGGAGACATTTGAGCTGAGGCCGGAAGCCTCCAACCACGTGAGGACGTGGAGGAAGTGCATCCAGGCAGAGGGAACAGTGGAGCAGGAACAAACTTGTCCTGTGTGAGGGGCAGAAAGGAACCTGGAGCACCCAGCCTGCAGTGGTCACAGGGGAGAGCCAGAGTGAGATCAGAGCCCTGGAGACCAGGGAAGGCATTGGGTTGTATTTTAAATGCAATCAGAAAATTTCAGAGGATTTAAACATGGGAGTGATTGATTTGTATTTTTAGAATATTCTTCAGATTGTTGTGGGGAGACAGGTTTGGGAGATGTTGAAGATATCCAAAGTAGGATAAAGGCTTGGATTAGGTCAGCTAGAGTGGAGATAGGGAGAAGTGAATGGCTTCAAAATAAATTTTGGAGTCTAGTGATGGCTGGGATAAAAGGGTAAGGGTTCTAAAGGAATCAAGAATGGTTCTCATCTTCAGGTCGTATATGGAAAATTAAATTATAAAGAAAAAAACCCCAAAAGAATGAAATTAAAAAATTAAAACAAAACAAAGCAAAGAATGGTTCTCAGGTTTTTGACCAGAGCAACTGAGTGAAGTGGTACCAATGCCTGATTTAGGGAAGATGCGGGAGGACAGTGAAGGGCAGCGCAGAGAGGAAGGGCTCTGCTTTGCGCCTGTTATGCCTGTGATGTCAGATAATGCAGGTCTATGAGTCTGGAGTCTCAGTGAGAGGTGGGCTGTGACAGAACGGTACTCATGCTAGGAGTACTCATGCTAGACGTGATATTTAACAATCCCCCAGAGAAGAAATATAGCTAGAGAAGAACACTCAAGACAAAGCCTGGGACACACCAACATTTAGACATTGAGAAGGAAGGAGCTAGCAAAGGACATTGACAAGGGATGGTGGGGGGTGGGGAGGAAGGATAAAGAGAGTGAAGAATCATAAAATCCAAGAAGAAAATACATTTGTGTATGTTTGAAGTCTTGCATGATACAGCATTTTTAAAATGAGGCAGTGGACTCCCGCCTTAGTTGCTGCTGAGAATTGAGTTAAGTGAGGCAAGAGAAATGTGCATTTGGACTTTGCAGCATAGACGCCATCCTGATAAGAACAGTTTCAGTGGGGTGGGGGTACAGAGGGAGATTGGAATGGGGCGAGGGAATGGGAATGACAACAATCCTAGAATTTATATAGAACTTGCTTTGTGCCAGACATTGATCTAAGTGCTTTACCTGTATTGATCTGGGCAACAGCCCTTTGAGGTAGGTAAAATTATTACCCTATTTTACAGATAAGGAACAGATCTTTCAAGTAACTTTCCCAAGGTCACACAATTAGGAAATGACAAAACTGGCATTTGAACCCAGACAAAAGCGATACCTCTCCAGTAAGTAGAGACAACTCTTTTGAGAGGTCTTGTTATAAGCAGAGAATGTATGAATTAAGATAAGGCCAGATGCTATAACAGATAAACCACCAAAATCTAAGTCATTTAACTAAATAGAAGTTTACTTCTTTCTTTTTTAAATTCTAATATGTGATATGAGTGAGCAGTAGGATGTGGCTCTGCTCCATAGAGTCATTCAGGGACCCAACCATGTACCTTATGATCCAGAGATCTTCTTCAACACACGGCACTCACAGTTGCCCTAGGTGTCAACATCAAACTAGCAGAAGGGGAATAGAATGTGGAGGATCATGTAGAATTTTTTGGACCGGGCTAGAAGTTGCATACATCACTTCCACACACATTCTATTATCCGGACCCCAGTCACATGTTCCGATGAATATGTGAGAGGAGCTGGGAAGTGTGGTCCCTACTAGGCTGGCACGGCAGCCCTCCACTCTGCAAGGGGGCCATGGATTTTTGGTAGACAATCGGTCATCTGCCACAGTGAGCAAAAACATGGTGGTAGCCTGAGAAAGGTATACAACAAGGAGACTTATTCTTCAATATGGGAGAGAGTGGAGCACATTTGTGTACCGATAAGAATGATTGAGAGGAAGAATCTAATGATGCAGGGGAGAGAGGAGACAATTGCAGGAGCAAAGTCCTCAGCGAGGCAATAGGAGATGATGGGATTGTCCGTTGAAAGGAGCTGGAGGAGGTTGGCAGGGTGAAGGGAAATGAATGTCAGACAGATACACAGAGGACTGAAGATTTCACAGTGGGAGGCAAGGTTGTCCCTGACTGAGCGCTTCTGGTTTTTGTGGTTGAAGTATTAAGCAAGATCATTATTAGATGGATGTGATGTGAGAAGACATGGAAGATGCAAGGAGAGAACATACAATATAATCGTGTTATAAAGAGAAAACAAACTTACTAGGGAAACATTTTAGAATTACCAGGTTGTGTTGCATGATTATTTGCAGTTTGTGGTCATGCATTTATTATTTGCAGTTTGTGGTCATGCATTTAAGATGAAAATTACCTCCAGAAATTGTGTATATGTCTATATTAATGGTGTCCAGCATTCTCTATGTATGATTTAGCAACTTGCTTTGTCTCTTTCCGACGTGCTGTACATACAGTATCCAGTATGCCACAGAACTGACGCACCAGAGTTTATTTAACCATTCCTCAATGGTGACAGCTGGGTCACCTCCAATTCTATACTATGACAAGGATCCTTTACCTGCTGCCTCATACCCACATGAGCATCTCTCCAGGGATGTATCAAGAAGTAGATTTCGGGGTCATAAAGTAAGTATATTTTAAGTTTTAATAGGTCCTATCAAATTGTCCTCTAAAATGACTTTACCAATTACTACTCCCACCAAATATATGAGAACACTGCCCACATCTTCATCAACACTGGATTCAATCGAACTTTCTATTTTGCTTACCTGATAGAATAAGAAGTAGTCTCTGGTCTTTTTAATTTATGTTTCCTTTATTATTCGGGGTAGTACATCTTTTCATAGGTTTTTGGCCATTTGAATTTCTCTTTTGTGAATCATTCTCTCATATTCTTTCCCTGTTTTCTTGTGTATTGTTTACTTTTTCATACTGACTTATAGCAGATATTTACATATTTTGAATATTATTTGTATATTGTAATTATTGCAATCTTTTTCCTAGTTGGTTGCTAGTTTTCAATTTTGTCAATGGTGTCTTTTGATGTAGTTGAACTTACTGGTATCTTTCTTAGTGGTATGTGTCTTCTTTCACAAGCTTTCTCTATCACTAATTCATAAAAAATAATATCCTCTATTTTCTTCTAATTTTTTATAGTTTTTAAAAATTAAATCTTTAATTTTGAGATAATCATAGATTCACATGCAGTTGTAGGAAATAATACAGAGAGTTCCCATGTACCCTTTATCCAGTTCCCCCAGTGGTAACAGCTTACAACATCACAACTAGGATACTAACGTTGACACAGCTGAGATGTAGAACAATCCCCCACCACAAAGAGCCATTGTGTCATTCTTTTATAGCCACACCCACTTCTCTGTCCCCCAGTCTCCACCCCACTGTCACGCCATCCTTACCTCTAGTAACCACGGATCTCTTCTCCATTTCTATAACTTTGTCATTTCAAGAATGTTAAACAAATAGAATCATTTCAAGAATGTTAAACAAATAGAATCAACTCTACATGACCTTCTGGGATTGGTTTTTTTGATTCAACATAATTCTCTGAAGATTCATTCAAGTTGTTTTGTGTATCACCAGTTTATTCCTTTTTCTTGCTGAAAGTAACCCATGGTACAGTTGCCCTGCTATTTAACCACTCATCCATTGAAGGACATGTGGGTTGCTTCCAGTTTGGGGATATTACAAATAAAGTTACTATGGACATTTGTGTGCACGTTTTTGTGTGAATGTGAGTTTTCATTTCTATGGTATAAATGTTCAAAAGTACAATTGTTAGGTCCAATGATAGTTATGTATTTAGTTTTTTAAGAAACTGCCAAACTGTTTTCCAATGGCTATCCCATTTTATATTCCCATCTGCAAAGTATAAGGGATCCAGTCTCTCCAGATCCTGGTCAGCATTTGATGTCACTATTTTTTATTTTAGCCATTTTGATAGAAGTGTGGTAATACCTTATATAGTTTTAATTGGCATTTCTCTATGGCTAAGGATGTTGAACATCTTTTTATGTGCTTATAACCATGAGTAGCCTCTCTTTGGCAAAGTGTCTCTTCATGTCTTTTGCCCATTTTTAAATTCGATTCTCTGGTTTTTGACTGTTCAGTTTTAAAAAATCTTTATATATTAATATTCTGGTACTAGTTTTTTGTAAGATGTATGTTTTGCAAATATCTTCTCCCAATCTTTAGCTTATTTTTTCATTCTCTTTACATGGTTTTTCACACAGCAAAAGTTTTTAATTTTGATGAAGCCCAATATATCAATGTTTCCTCGTGGATGGTGCTTTGGATGCCAAGGCTAAGAACTCTCTTTTAGCCTAAAATCACCAAGAATGTTCTCCCATGTTTTTTTTTTCCCTATAAGTTTTTCAGTTTTATGTTTCACATTGATGTTTGTGATTCATTTTGAGTTACTTCTTGTATAAGATGTGGGGTCAAGGTCAAGGTTTTGGTTTTTGGTTGTTGGTTTTTTTGCCTATGGATGTCCAGTGTTCCAGCACCAGTGTTCCAGCACTGGATGTCCAGTGTTCCAGCACCATCAGCCTCCATTCATTGCAGGGCACCTGCACCTTTGTCAAAAGTCCATTGGGCACATCTGTGTAGCCCTATTTCTGGGTTTTCCATTCTGTTTATGCATCTTTCCCTCCGCCAATATCACCGGCCCTAATTATCACAGCTGTATAATGTCTTGAAATTGGGGATACTAATTCTCACTCAATTCTTTGTCAAAACTGTTTTAGCTATTTCTAGCTCCTCTATATTTCCATATAAATTTTAGAATAATTTCTCTATGTCTATAAAAAAATCTTATTTATTTCATACGCTTTCTCTATCACAAAAACCATAAAAATAATCTCCTATATTTTTCTCCTAATTCTTTTGTAATTTAAAGACAAGTGTTTAATTCTTTAAGTAATCTGGAGTTTATTATTATGAATGTTGTGAAGCCAAATTCCTGGTTATGGCGGCAAAGAGGCTCAAGAGTGAAGGAGACCAGCCCTCTGGTACCAGGCGAGTGATGACACCCTCCAGGGGCGGCAGGCCAGAGAGCAGGTGCTGAGGGGTCTGGCCCGTGGTCTGTGAAGCAGCCACCACGTGGGACAGGGTGTGGGGAGGGACAGTCTGGGAGCTGAGGAGCACAAGAGCTGTAGAAAGGGCCATCAGAAGTGGGCCTGGGGAGCGCAATCAAGTGGGTGATCCTTGGCTTCTCCGTTGATTTCCTTGTTTATCTCACTCAGGATTCACCATGGTGTCTTTGAGTTCCAGCCTATCTCTGCAGTGTCTGGAGGCCAAGGGAAGCACAATACAGGATCAGTAGCCTGGGGCTAGTATCCTGTAGCAGTGTCAGGGGGAAGCAGAAAGAGAGAGCCTCCTCTCCCAGAGGGAAGGGAGACTGGGGGCTGGAATCCCACCTCCTCTCACCCCTCTGAAATGCTCATTTCAGCTGCACCATGCGCATTCAGGGTTTGGTAATAATAAACTCTACTCAGCTTCTTAGCTTTCTGACCGTAGCTATTTTCTCAACTGCAAAATAGGGTTAGCAATTCCACAAAGTTTCCCAAATTGTAGAATGCTCATCACTGGAGATTTGGGGTGGTATAATAGATTATTTTACACAGCATGTGGATATACCTCTAAATAATGATGAATAACGCGGTCAGAAATGCATTCTTTTTTCATTTCCCCCCCAATTCTTCTGATCACGCAAGAAGGAAGTCTCTAGTCTTATGTAAGGTGGGATGCCTTTTGTGCAAATAACAGAACATCCAAATTGGAAGTGAACACGACAATGAAGAAAATGTATGAGCTCACATAACCACTCAGGGAAGACAGCCCTAGGGAAGTTTAGCAGCTCAATGAGGTCGTTAGAGACACAGGCTCATTCTAGCCTTCCTGGTCATCTTCCTCTTGCTGGCTTGGTCCTTAGGCATTTTCCCTCATGGCTACAAAATAGCTGCCCTGGCCCCAGGATTCACAGACATATATGAGCGTATCTAAAGACATCAAGACTAGTTGAAATCAGATTTGTTTGTTTTAAGACTTAAAATAAATTTCGTTGGGGTAAAATTCACATAAAATGACCATTTTTAAGTAAACCATTCAGTGGTTCACAATGTTGTGCAACCATCACCACTATCTAATTCTAAAACTTTTCTTAAAATTGTAGTAAATAACACATAGCATAAAAGTTACCATCTAGATCATTCTTAGGTATACAGTACGGCAGTAACTATATGCACATTCTGTGCAATAGAGCTTTAGAATCTTTTCATCGGGCAAAACCGAGACGTTATACCCAGTGGACAACTCCCATCTTCCCCCTCCTCCCCCACTAACCACCATTCTACTTTCTGTTTCTACGAATTTGACTATTCTAGGTACCTCATAGAAGGTGAATCATGGAGTATTTGTCTTTTTGTGACTGGCTTGTTGCACTCAGCATAATGTCTTCAAGTTTCCTCCATGTTGTAGCATACGACAAGATTTATTTCTTGTTTAAGGCTGAATAATATTCTACATACCACACATTCTTGGTCCATTTGTCCCTTGATGGACATTTAGGTTGCTTCCAGGGTTTGTTTGCTTTTGAAACCCAGGAAGTAAATCTATCCCAGAAGCTTCCAGCAGACTTCACTCACATCTCGGTGGGCACAGCTAGGCCGTAATCCCATGCCCTAGCTGCAGAGAGGCAGAGTGTGCTTGGCCTCTAGAGGAGGAGGGGGATTCTTCCAGCAGGGAGAAAGTGAGTGGAAACAGTGTCAGCCACAGTGGGTCTTGAACAACTGTCTCACAGTGGTTAAACTGCCTTGGAACACATCAGCCTCAGGAGAATACTCAATAGGCAATGCAATGATAACATTGCATTGAATATTGCAGCTATTTACAAAGAAATATAAAATTTCCTTTAAAAAGAATTATATTTACCAGCCTGAACAAGAGTGGGACCCCATCTCTACCAAAAATAGAAAAAATTAGCCAGGCATGGTGGTGCATGCCTGTAGTCCCAGCTACTCAGGAGGCTGGGGCAGAAGGATCACTTGAGCCCAGGAGTTTGAGGTTGCTATGAGCTAGGTTGATGCCATGGCACTCTAGCCTGGGGGCAACAGAGTGAGACTCTGTCTCAAAAAAATAATAAAAATTAAAAAAAAAGTATATTTAAGTTTTTCTAGGTTTTTTTTAAAAAGGCAAGTGATTTAAAGAAAAGAATTAAATAAAAAATTGTACAAGTGATGTGCAAAAGACAAGACAGAAATCTGAAAGGTGGTAAGCAAATCACCCAAGTTTGGGATGGGGGGTAGTGGCACGGTGAGGTTTAAATGGAAATAACACACTCGGACGCTCAGCTCAGTGCCTGGAACGACAGGACTGTCTCAGTGACTCACAACAGTAACTGTTGTTCCCTTCGAGCTAAGGTTGCCAGATTCAGCAAATAAGGTGACAGCACTACCACTTCGATTTGAATCTTAGATAAACAATGCGTCATTTTTTTAGTGTAAGTATGTCTCATGCAATATTTAGGACATACTCACACTAAAAAGTTATTCATTGTCCAACCAGAATTCAAATGGAGCTGAGCGACCTGTGTTTTATCTGGCAGCCCTGCTCCTCCTATTTCCCCTGGAATGCAGGAGAGCTGGGACACGACATGAAGACCCCGGGATGTCACCAGAGCTGCCTGCCGCCGACGAGGGGGCTGGGCAGGAGAGGATCGGGGAATGTGGAATTCCCCAGGAGGCTGGGACACGTGGCCAGGAGCAGCCTCCAGCCTGGGCACTGCACCACCCCCGCCTCCCCACAACCCTGGCACGGCCACCTGGACTCCCCAGTTTCCTGCTTCCCCACCCTCTACCTGGCTGTGACAGGGGAGGGACCACAGCGGCCTGGGAGGGAAATGAGTGACGGGCAGAAAGGAGCTACGAACACACAGGAGTCTGCTACGTGCTGTTAAAGGCTTACTTCGGGGCCCTGGGCCCAGGGACACTCAGTGGAAGAGGTTTTATGAGTGTCGGGTTGAACCTGTCCCTCCCTCTGCGCCTCCCTCTCCTGACTGCGCTGCGCCGGCCAAGGAAACCTCTTCTGTCCACAGAAGGGCATGAGCCTGGCGCCGGCTCCTGGACACAGGGACTCAGGCTTTGTCACTGTTTCTTTCATTGCCCTCCTTGGCCGTGCTCAGCAGGGTCCTCTGCCAATAGGCCACAGCTGACAGATGTCCTGCTCCTTCTCTAGGGTCCTCACACACACTCA
The DNA here is from genome assembly GCA_008086735.1 of Cheirogaleus medius. Classification (NCBI taxonomy): domain Eukaryota; kingdom Metazoa; phylum Chordata; class Mammalia; order Primates; family Cheirogaleidae; genus Cheirogaleus; species Cheirogaleus medius. The sequence goes on along the minus strand of VBSM01002608.1, from coordinate 160,474,366 downwards.
CACATCACATATACACACACTCTCACAACACACACATACGCACCGCACATACACATACCACACATACTCTCACAACACACACACACGACACATGCACATACAACACACATACACTCTCTCACAACACACATACACACATACACACCACACACAACACATGCACATACAACACATATACACGCCACACATACACACCACACACACATATTCTCACAACACGCATACACACATACACACAGCACACATGTACATACCCTCCCACAACACACACGCACAGTGTCAGCTGCAGCAAAGCAGGGTGATCCCTTGCAGTTGCTAACCCGGCTCTTTTAGGAGGATGGGGATCTCCCAGTCAAGAGTTCAGGCGGGCGGGGCGCAGTCGCTCACGCCTGTAATCCTAGCACTCTGGGAGGCTGAGGCGGGAGGATCATTTGAGCTCAGGAGTTCAAAACCAGCCTGAGCAAGAGCGAGATCCTGTCTCTGCTAAAAAAAATAGAAAGAAATTTAACTGGACAACTAAAAAATATATATATATATATATATAAATTAGCCGGGCATGGTGGCACACGCCTGTAGTCCCAGCTACCTGGGAGGCTGAGGCAGGAGGATCGCTTGAGCCCAGGAGTCTGAGGTTGCTGTGAGCTAGGCTGACGACACGGCACTCTAGCCCAGGCAAGAGAGTGAGACTCTATCTCCAAAAAAAAAAAAAGGAGTTCAGGCGATCACCACCTCTCTGAGATGACAGGCCCGGCAGGGAGACGCTGTCACAACCACGTAGGCCTGCGTCCCTAATCCCAGCAAACCCCGCCCGAACCCTCCAGATCTCCGGGGCGCTGACCCTGCCTGCCAGCTGCACTGTGGGAGAGCGGGATTACATGAGACGAGCTCTAGACGGCAGGAGAATATCCCAATCTCCAGGGAGCAAGGCCTCAAAAATCTGTGGGTGCTCATGTCTGGGAAATGGCGCTGTGATTCATACCAAGCCAATAAGAAAGAGATTCACGAGCCCAGTGTGTCTTTTGTCTGTCCCACGGCATTGCCTAGGCTCATTACTCACAGCCACAGACCAGGGTGACACAGCCACTGTCTAGTGCTTACTCATGCACTGCCGTATACCCTGGGTGTCTGGGGCTGTGTGTGTGTGTGTGTGTGTGTGTGTGTCCTGCCCGGACAGATGAAATCCCTGCACAGCACACAGACTACTTCTTCCTTTGTGGCCCCATGGAGATACAACAGGTGCATCATAACTGATGCCCTGCTCAGAGCTTCTGTCTCCAGCACACCTCATTGCAATGTGTGTGTACGTATGTGTGTGCATCTGTGTGCGTGCGTGTGTACATGCGTGCATATGTGTGTGTGTGTGTGTACAGGGAATTCTAACCCCCACATCTGCTGTTAATGGTGTTGTGATCATTGCCCACCTTACTATCAGTCCTTCAGGTACATACAGAGGCCCCTGAAGCAAACACAAACAGTCCTTCATCTCAGGGTCATGTAGACCCACCCATCAGGGGCCTGTGTGGGAAAGAGGTCCCCTCGGGCTCCTCCACTGCATTCCTCTCACCCCCTTGTCTCCAGGGGTCCTCACAGGGACCTGCTCCTGAAGGTCTCGGGAGAGCAAAGCCTCCCACTCGGGCGGCTGCTGTCTCCTGGTCTGCCCACTCAGGCCCTCTGCTCCTCTTCCTCTGGCAGCATGTGGGCTGTTCTGTCCCATCTACCTTCCGTCTAACTGTGCCCAGAGAGCAAGAGAGTGACTGCAGATCCCACAGACAGAAGTCCCTAAGGAAAGTGTCCGTCACCTTGCCACTCTGGGCCCCTATCCGCACAAGGCAGGGTGGTGTTATCCCAGGTCTCTTTCTCTTAACCTGGAGTCCGATGCCTATTGGTAACCCTGGTGTTGCTGTGCATGCCAAGGATATGGGGGTTCGCCGGGCCCAGAAAGGGGGATGTGGGCAGTGTGGGAAGAAAAGAGAAAGCCATCCCAGCACCTGAGGACAGGCCACAGCGGGCTCCACCTGCCGGCACCAGCACCGCAGCACACCTCGCTGTCATTACCTTTTCCAACTCGGGGTGGGGGGGTGTTCTGAGCTCTACATAGGAAGGCACAGGAAGTGCCCAACGGGGACACTGCAGCTGTGACCAGCATTGGAGTGACAGATAAACCCTCCCAGGCCTCTCGGCTGGCCTCTTGTGTCTCCCCTAGAGCCACCCCTCCCTCAAAGCTCAGTGGGATTCCAGCACAGTAGCTGGACTGAGAGGGACTGATAGAGACTCCTCCTCCTCCTCCTCCTCCTCCTCAGGAGCTGTTCCTCTGGAGCACCATTTGTTCCCACTGTCAGGGAGTCCCTGGGCACACAAAGGTAAATGAAGGCCTCAGAAAGCTGCCTGCCTGTCCACACGTCTGTGACACCATCCTCCCTGTTCCCAAGCTTCCTTTCCACCTAAGAGGCCCCAGAGACAACCCCATGCCGGCAGCTCACCTGCACCTCCGCTGCATGGCGGTATGGTCCCTGTCTCCAGAGCACGTGGCTTCAGGGCCGTCCCCACATGGGGTTGAACAGTTCTGAGGGGTGACAGTGCACACAGCCCAAGGCCAACCTTCGGGGTAGCTCTGTGACATCAGGGGAAGGTGGGGGAGGCATTTGGGCATTGGAGTTGTGGTCTGCAACATGGGGACCGAGCCAGCTGCTGGGCCTTCCTCCAGCAGCCCAGCCCTGGGTGGACAGGCCGCTTTTATGATGATAGTTAACTTTTTATAGATATTCCTCCTGCGGCAAGTTACATCACATCTGCTCGGGCAGACATCCAGGCCTAGGGCAGGCGGATGGCGCGGCCGGCCCGAGGCTCTGGTGGGCAGGCCTTCCTGCCGCAAAGCTCTGCGTCTGATAGGAAATCCAGGCTGGGGTGCGGGGCACAGGGCGGCCTCGGTTGCTTCCTTCATGGTCTATCTAAGAGCCTCGGACAACTCTGCCTTCTTCTGTGTGGCTTCTGAGTTCTGGGCCTGTGCAAACTTCCTTCTGGGAAGTCACGGGTGGGTAGAACGTGTAGTCGGAGCTGATGGCAGACAGTGGCTTGGACAACCAGCCAGCCGGGGAGAGGGGCCTCGGCCAGTCGGCTGTGATAGGGAAGGGGCAGGGGATTGGCCAAGCAGCCAGCGGGGTACCTTGTTGGGGGCAGGGGCCAGAGCAGGCCCAGGGGTGGGAACCCCTGCCACAGGACTGGCAGCCCAGCCAGGTTCTTGCCACAGGGATTCAGCCACAGAATATGGGGCACAATGCAGCACAGGGACCCCAAAGCCCAGCCTGATGAGAGAGTGCCACCCTCCAGGCCTCCTCTCCCCACAGGGGGTGCCAAGGACGGGCTCCCACACTGGTCCCTCTGATGCCAGCGCAGCAACCTTTCTTGGGGCCACTTCGGCTCTCGGCCACCCCACCCTAGGCACTCTGGCAACTCAGCGAGATGCTCACAGACGCCCAGCATTTATGGGACACCTAACTCTCACCACTGTGTGTTGAGCTCTGGGATTACAAAATAAACAAAATACAGTCCCTTCCCTGGAGGAGTTCCTGGTGCGGAGGGAGCAAGAGCAGTGGAGTGCACAGGGGGCGGCGGCGGCCTGGATGCTGCAGGCCCTGCCGGGACCACCGTCAGCCCAGCTCGGCCTCAGCCCCCTGCTCCTAGGCCTCCCACTCTCCCCACCCCTTCCTGGGGCACCTGTTATGGCCAACAGCCAGCAAGGAAAAGAACACCCTCCCTTTGGGTTCTCCCGGCAGGGCCTGGTTCTGGTCTGGGGACACCCCTCCTCCAGGGAACCGGCAGACTGGGACTGGCTGGGCTGGGGTGACTAACTCTCTTCTCCAGAAAGCCCAGAGTGACTTGGCTTAGCTAAGCAGAGCTCCCATGAGGTGGTGACCAGGTTACCCTGTCACATGGCCAACAGTCACTTGGTCGGGCCCAGCTGACAGGTCACATGTATTCAGTTTTACCGAGTGCCCAGCGTGGGAAGGTATTGTGCCACAACTTCCCTTGAAGGTAGGCAGCGTGTTCAGATGTTGTCTAACGCTGCAGAACAAACCACCCAATACTCAGTGGTGCAAAACAAGGCAACATTTATTTTGCTCATGAATATGCAAAGTGGGCAGGGGGCGGGGCCAGCTTGTCTCCGCTGCACTTGGCTCAGCTGGGGCAGCTGGGGCTGGAGGCTACACAGTTGTATTCCCCGGAGCTGGACTGGGAAGACCCAACAGCCGGGGCAAGAACCACAGGGGGCCACTCGCACCCCTCTCTATCTCCCTGGAGTCGAGCCTCCTGGCCCCTCCAGCATGGCGGCTTGAGGGTAGCTAGACTTCTTACCCGTGGGCTCAGGACTCCTGGGCTGTGTGTCCTGAGTGAGAGTGAGCCAGCTGGAAGCCACATGCTCGAGACTCTGAAGTCACACAGCGTCATTTCTGCCTCTGTTGATTAGAAGTGTCTCTTCAAACTCCGCCCATATTCAAGGGGAGGACAAGTAGATTTCACCTTTAGATGGGAAGTGTCAAAAGATATGTGAACATGATGGTGAACCAGTTTTTAAATCACCACACAAGACAGGGTTGTTGCCCGGTTTTAGGGAGAGGTCTAGAAAATAAAGTGGCTTGTCCAGTTCATGCAGCAATTTAGGACTGATGAGAACGCTAAGCCACGTTTCCCGGGTCCAAGGCCAAGGTCTCCTCTGTCCACCATTTGGCTCAATGATAAAGAGATTGGAGCCCCTTGGAGCATCTGATGAAATCTATAGACAGTTTTCTTGAAAAAAAATGCACACATATAAAAATATCGTGTCTATATATCTGTGGGGGGTGCAGAACAGTATAGCCAAAAATACAAGGCTGTGCCAACCACCTCTGACCTCAGCCTGCCCCCAGCCCAGCTACCGCTGTCAGGGCAGCCAGGACCCAGACCCTGTGCTGCACCTTTCTTGGGGCCCAGCCTCGGGGTCTGGAGGGGGCCTTGCTGTGGAAGCCCAGTGTCGTGCTGTGACCAGCCTGGACCATGTCCAGAAAAGTGAGAACTTTCTTTCCTGCTCCCGACATGGGTGGACTCCAGGGGCCTGGAGGGAGAGAACCAGAATTCAGACCCCACCCCTGCCGCAGCCACCCGTCTGTTCACAGTCCAGGGCACTGGGCGGGATCTCAGGGCAGCCACACAAAGGAACATGGGCTGGAGTGGACATCCTCAGAAGTGTGACTTTATTCCTGGTATCGAGGTGGGGGAAAAGTTTGTTCTCAGACCCAGTGGTAGCCAAGAGAGGGTCAGGTGGGCAGAGGGGAGTCAGTCTTGGCCTGGACTGAGGGCCTATCCAAATATCTGGGGGGATTTCCACCCAGGGAAGACATGCCAGGGCCATGAGGGCACTGCAGCCCTCTGAGGCGAGTGTGGGCTCTGTGTCAGGCTGGGTGAGGCAGGAGCCCTGGGAGCAGGTTTGAGCAGTGGGAGCCCACCTGCGCATACCTGTACACCTGCCCTCTGTGTGTTTGTGTCCCTGGGCTTCTCCCTTGGGGCTCAGTGGGTGGGCAGGAGCCTCAGCCTGGCAGAGCTACTAAGATGAGCCAGAGGAAAGCTTACCGTGACTTCCCCTTCACACCCAAGCACTGATGCCAAAGAACCCATCCACACAACCTTGCCCAAAGCAGTGGGACCACGGCTCTGCCTCACATCTGCTTTCCAGATCTCTTATGAGTACATCTTCTGGGCAGAAATGACTTCACCCCCAGCACCTTAGCTGCAAGGGAGTCTGTAAATGTGTAATAATTTTTATCTTTCAGGTCTCTAGCACATTAGGAGGTGGAAATAGAGGCTCACAATCTACCAAACACATCTGATGTTTTAAATCACCATTTTACAGATGGTGACTCCAGGGCTTAGAGATAGAAGCATTTGAAACAGAGTCCCCCTGCCTACACAAAACTGGCAAAATCAAGACTTCAACCAGAAGGGCTCTGGTAAACGTTTAAAAAACAGTTTTCTATGTGTAGTTCCACAACTTAAACGTTGGTTAATATTTTTCTTTATGTTAATGAATAAAATGAAAGTAAAATAACAAAGGTGTGTTAGAATATCACTCTTTCATCAATCATATAAGTGACTTCTTTGCTGAGTTGGATAAGAGTTTTTAAATGTAGGAAAATTATTTCCTCAGTTTTTTATGCTATTCACAATAGAATAACTACAGATACAACATATTTAAGTTTGCTTTAACATTTTCTCCATCACTTGTCTTACATCTAGACAATCAACAAGACAAAAATCAAGCCATGATTTGCAGTGCTTACCAATTTCCATGGTGTAAATATTTCCACTGTAGCTGATTGTACGATACCTACCGATGTGATGTCAATGAACACAGAGCTAGGAGGAGAGGCACAGTAGCACACCACTATTTAGTGTTTCTATCTGCAGACACAGTTGACGTAAATAAACTATAAATGAGCATAGATAATAGATATTTAGAGAGTGGTGAGTTTTGAGTATTTATTACCTTTGCTTTTAATATAATTTATTTAATTGTAAGTTTAGTTCATTCGATTGTTAACAATGGCTGTGTTTGGGTCACAAAATCTCTGAAAATTTGACAATGTGTTCTCGTGAGTGTGTACAAGTTGGCTCTAGCACGCTGCTGATTTAAAGCCAGGACGTCTGACACAGAATTCACACTCTTAACCCCCACTCGACGCTTCCAGAGGTACTGGAGGTCCACAGGTAGTGTGTAGTGGAGTTGATTTGAAACCAGTCTGACCCCAAGGCCAAATTTTCACCACTATCATTTGGATAATTATCTCCATTGGTGGGCCTAATAGGGAAGAGGAGGAGAAGCAAGAAAGCTGACTCAGAACATCTTACCACCTTACCGGGCTACAATTTCCTGCACCCCAGGCCACTGGAGAGTCATTAAACCTCTGGGCACAGTCAAGTATTGCCCGTCACTGCAGAGGGGCAGAGCTACCCAGGGTGACACACGAAGTCTGGGGCTGTGCTCAGACTAGAGCCCAGGTCTCTTCAATCACCCCCAGGCAGAGCCTCAGCCCTGGTGACCCGTGCCCAGTGAAGACTGGCCAACAGGAGCCACGAACGCAAACAGGAGTGAGCCAGGAAGAAGTCCCGCAGGACACAGATGCAAGACGCACAGCCTGAGGCCCCCTGTTGCCCCGGCCTGTGCCGACTCTCTTGTGCATGGGGCAGTTGTAAAGAGGAGAGTAATGACAGACCACATGAGACCCCTGCTCACAAGCCGCACTCTCCAATACGGTTGCCACTGGCCACGGTGGATGATTTATCTATAAATTCATTAGAATTAAGCACAGTTTAAAATTCAGTTCCTTAGTCACAGTAGCCGCATTTCAAGTGCTCAACAGCCACATCTGATCAGGGGGCTGTCATGTCAGAGAGTGCAGATACAGAACATTTTCATCAATGCAGAAAATTCCCCTGGACAGCACCGGCCCTAGGAGGAAGTCTGATAAAATGAAAAAGGTTTCAGCCCCCTGGAACGGCGCCAGGTGCCGAGGAGTGGTTCTTGGAGGGAGAAGGCCTCGAAGGCCCGACTCGCATGAGCCCTGCCCAGCCCCGGCCGGGCCCTCCCTCCTTCCCCTCCAGCGCCGGCCCCAGGCCTCAGCATGCTCCGCTTTTGCTCTGGTTTTTTTCCAAAGAGACCTGTCTGCGGTCGTCCTCTACCACCCAGGGGCGGAGAATGGGGCTTGTGGGGACCTGCCGAGAGCTGACCAGGAACCAGCAGTCGTGGGAGCAGCCAAGCCTCCTCCAGGCCACCAGCACCGAGGCCCACTTGCCTGCGGCCCAAAGCGGCCCCAGATACCTAATGCTCAGAAAAGGAGGACACTGGGAGAGCGTGCGGGGGTCCGGAAATGGTTCATGATGCCTTTTGGAAGCCACTGGCTGTTTGCTCCGGGGTTTCCCTTTTATTCATTTTTTAAAATTCATCTGATTAAATTGTTTCTGTACAGGGCAAAAGAAGGAGCCCAGCAGAAAGGAAATGCTGTATAGTTTATGGGAGGGGGGCCCATTTCTGGCCAGGTGGGTGCAGCTGAAAGCAAAGCCCTTGCCCGTCCACCCACAATCCAAGGCTCCGGCTCCTCACACGTTCACATCTCTTAGAATCTTTATAGAATCCGTGTCTCCTTCTTGTGGATGAACATAAAATCCGTATGAGATCTTAATGGAATCCATGTAGAAGCTTCATAGAATCCTTTTAGAAGCCACACGACGTCCTCATAGAATTCCCCAGATGGCTCATAGAAGCCTAAATCCCTGCGCGCACACACACACACACACACACACACTTCATCCTCTCCAGTGGAAATAGCAAGTCACCTTGAACTCCACCTTCTGTCCTAAGAGAAGGCCACTTGACAAATCTCTCTCTTATGTAAGTGCAGGGGCTGGGTGCCCAGGGTGAGGCTGCAATGCAACTTGTTGTGACCTCACCTGGACAGGCCTCTCTTACGCCTCTCAGTCTGCAAACCAGGTTCCTTGGGAAGAAGAGAATAATTTGCACAAAGATCCCAGAGCTTCTGATGAGAAAAGAGATGCCAACACCTGAATGAGAACTCATAGCGACGGCCTGGGTGCACGGCCCCAGTGAAAGCCCCAGAGGCAGAGTATTTGTTTGTGTTGTTAATGTGAGGCCCAGCACCTACTCCTGTGCCTGACACATAGTAGGTCCTCCATTATTAGTTGTCTAGTGAATAAATGAATGAAGGTGTGCTAGCAGAAAAGGACTCCAGGGCCAGAAGAGTACCCACCACAGGACGGGGCAAGCAGGAGGCCACCATAAGGATTGCACCAGGTACTGGGCATTGCTGTAGATGAGGTGGGGACCTGGACAAAAGAGACCTCCCTGCTGGGTAGTGGACAGAAACCTGGCTGGGATGGGGAGAAGCCAACAAAGGGTTCTGGCAGCACCAGGTAAGTTCTGCCTGCAAGAGGTCCTGGTGGTGGGTGACCAGGAACTGCCTGGGCCAGTTTGCGGCCAGTCCTGAGCATGTGGGCTGAGACACCTGAAGATTACACCCTTGCAGGGTCTGGGAGAGCTCTCTAGTTATTAGTTAGTTTCATGTCAAGCAGTATGGCTTTCTTTCATTCTTCCGAGTTACACTCTGTCAGAAGCCCCCAAATTCAACCTTCAAGAGCTTTGTAGAGACTTGGAGACTAGGGTCCCCAGCAAACCTTGCTGTAGAGCTTCGATTGTAGAGGAGAGAAATTCTGCCTCTTCTAGGCAGAGAGGGCAGCTGGTCTTTAGTGGGAGCCCTGGGCTCTGAGAAGTTCCCTGCGGAGGCAGAGGAGCCGGCTCTCGTGGAACAAGCTGTGATCAGTGTGTGTCTGTCTGTCTGGGGTGGGGGCGGGGGTGACGGCACCTACATGCAGTGCCCTCCCCACGCCGTGTGGGAGCCCCGCTCTGCACCCTTGCCTGGGCACGGCTGAGAGTGGCCAGCAGCCCTCAGCATTTGGGAGTTAGTTGTTTTAGTCCCTCAAGAGTAAAGTGAGTCCTGGATATATGTTTGGAAAAAGAAAGAAGGGAAGGAAGAGACCAAAAAAAAAAAAAATTCAGATCACATAAAACCACTTCTAGTCCAGAACTTTTTTACACAAACCCCAACAACCTACTTCTGCCAGCATTCAAATTCAGGTGCCTGGAAGGAACAGCTTAAACCTAAGGGAACAAAGGAAGCAGGCCCCCGTTGCCTCCCAGAGCTTCCCAGCACGCCCAGCCCGGCGCCCTATGCTCCAGCCTCTCCTCCGAGCAGCAGGGAGTGTGACAGAGTCCCAAATGTGACCACATCAGCAGCAGGAGAAGGACTGCCAGAGGTTAAGGCAGAAGCAAGTGGGGGCCACATCCCAGAGGGCCTTGGGAGTCATGTTGAGTTGGGACTTTGTGTTTAGGCGCCCGGAGCCTTTAAAAGCTTTTAGCAGGGGAGTGACTTTTCAGACACGTGCATTAGAAAGAGTTGTATTTAGGGAAAATAATTGTTCCATGTGCCTGGCTCAGTGTGGTTTGCCGAGACAGTCCGATTTATGCCTGCTGTCCCTGGAGCCTAGTAGGTCAACTGCCCACTGCGCTCTGAACAGTATCCTGGGTTTGCTTACTGGAAATTCTATGCTATTAAGGAATTATTTTTTATTTTTTAAGATATAATCGTATAATAGTTATATTTAAAAAGAGAATTCTTTCTTATCTTTTAGAGATATATACCTAAACATTTATAGCATAGATGAATGTCATCTGAGATTTGTTGCAAACTAATCTAGCAAGGTGAGGTGGCGGCAGGGAGTGGGTGGGAGTAGAGATGAAATAAAATTGGCTGAGTTGACGATTATTTTTTTTTTTTTGAGACAGAGTCTCACTCTGTTGCCCCGGCTAGAGTGCCGTGGCATCAGCCTCGCTCACAGCAACCTCCAACTCCTGGGCTCAGGCGATCCTTCTGCCTCAGCCTCCCGAGTAGCTGGGACTACAGGCATGCGCCACCATGCCCGGCTAATTTTTTCTATATTTTAGTTGGCCAATTAATTTCTTTCTATTTTTTTAGTAGAGATGGGGTCTCGCTCTTGCTCAGGCTGGTTTCGAACTGCTGAGCTCAAACAATCCGCCCACCTCGGCCTCCCAGAGAGCTAGGATTACAGGCGTGAGCCACCGTGCCCGGCCCAATTATTGAGATTTAATGGTTAATACAGGGAGATTCACTGTCCTAGTCTCTCTATTTTTATATTTAAGATTTTCTGATGTAGAGTCTCAGAGCAGACAGTAACTATGGTCACTGTAGTTGACTGGTTCTCAACCAGGGGAGGTTTTGCCCACAGGGGACAGTTGGCAGGGTCCAGAGACATTTTTGTTGTCACAACACGGGGGTGGGAGGTATGCTACTGTTGGCTAGTGAGTACAGGCCAGACAAAATGCACAGGTCAGCCCCACAACAAAGACTCCTCCAGCCCCAAGTGTCCACAGTGCCGAGGGTGAGAAACCCTGGGTCAATGGAATTTTCTGTGACTTACTTTAAAGAGCGCCACGGTATGAACCAGAGGGATGACGTGGCTGTGTGTGAGCTGACTGTAATTTATGCTCTAGGGGTGATTAGTTAACACTTAAAGTAACTCGCACTTTAGAAGGGGCTTCAAATACAGTTCTCTAAATCTCCCCAAAATTCATTAACTAGCCTAAAAGATACTCTAGATAATTTGCCATTGGTGAGGTGAGGGATGTCCAAGGAGTATTTGGCTGGGAAGATGCCATAGGCACCTATGTCTTTGCTTGAATAAGACAGAAGAATCCAGCAAACCTGGATGCCTGACACCCAAGGGCTAGTGCTGTGGGTCTATTCCCATTTGGTTCTGGTCCAACTACAAGGTTGGCTGGTCTTCTGACAGAACACAGCCATATTTCTGAGGCACTGGACTTTCCAGAAAGTGCTTGTCAGCATACCTAGGGACAGAGAGAGGGGATGCCCCCAAGCTTAGTGGAGGGAGTCAAATGACATTTTTTGTGCCTTCTGCTAATAAAAGTATATCATTGTGGCAGAATCGGGTCTGAAATTTGCTTTCAGTGTAACATATCTCCTTGTAGCAAAGGTGGAAGCCTGAAGACCCAGGTCCCACCTGGCCCTTGGGGATTAGGAGGACACTGATGTTTACCTATGAACCTGACAAGCATTGGGCCAAGTGGTCTGAGATGGGGAAGATAACAGTGGGAGTGTGTGTGTGCCGGACAAATTGAAGACGAGATTAGAAACTTTCACTTCCTTCAAGATCTGGGTATCTTTCTCGTATCTTCCAGGTACACCACATGTCTCCCTGGCACCACTACTGTGTGTCACTGAACAGCCAGATTGGCTGTGATGGGGAAGATAATGCTGGTGGTGTGTGCGGAGGGCAGATTAGAGAGATTAGAACTTTTTCACTTCCTTTAGGATCTTTGTAGTATCTGCCACACAGCTCTCTGGCACCAACACGGAAAATCACACACCCCTCTTCCTGCCCTGCCAGGGCGTCACCTATGTCTCCCAGCACCGCTATCTGTGTCTTCAACCATGGCCAGGAAGGATCTCCCTGTTCCCAGGGCCTCAAAGGACGTTGCTAAGCACGTAGGAGAGTACGGCGCCTCAGTCTGGCCTCAGGGGCTGGAATTTGCCTGGGTGGCCAAGCTTGGTGTCAGCTGCCTTTGGTCTACACCGGGCGTGTCTTCAGTCCCCAGCTGCCTCCAAGTGGGAACAGGCTGCTTCAGTGTCCTAGAATGTCTTGGTGCTCCCTGGTCATGGGCTGTGGCCATGCACGTGGGGACAGGACAGTCAGCGAACAGTAAGTGTGGCTGGAGGGTCACGCGGGAGACCTTATTTCAGTCACCAACAGCTCAGGGGATGGAGCTTCTCAGAGCACATTCTGGGAGCCCACTCGGATGGGGAGAGGCCGAGAGGGCATGGGGCACTGGGCACTCGAGTGAGGGGCAGCGTGGGTGGGTGTCCCCACGGGGAACACCAGTGTGCCAAGGAAGACGGAGGAAGGCAGAGAGAGGTTCCTGGAGCTGTCTGAGCTGACCTTTACTAATTCTCTGTTCTGAGGAGGAGCACTGCTGCCCTCACCAGCTTTCATCCCACGTGCACGTGTGCAACACAGGAGTAGATACACACACACACACGTACACACATGCACATGCGCACACACAGAGTCCCTGAGCTGCGTCCATTGGCCTCCAGACCCTTTCTTTCCCACGGTCTCAGAGCGCATGTCTGACACGGGTTTCCCAGCCTCCAGTCCCAGGGTGTGGTGGCTCCCATGGGGCCCCACAAATGCCCGCATGGGCCCAAGGCCCAGCTGCCTGACTCCTAGGACTCTCCCTCAAGGTGTGCCTCTCAGATACCCAGAGTCCCTGGAGGGCCAAGACTCCTTCCGGGAGACGCACGCATGCTCCTCCGCCAGGGCCCTTAAAGGGAGTTGGACACCATCCTGCCATGGCTGTCTCTGGCTCCATCATCGCTAGCAGGAGCTCCATGGAAAGTTGGGGCGGGTGGGAAATGGGGATGGGATTCTGCAGCTCCCCCCAAAACCCATGCCAAATACAAATACGTTGTTTGAAAAAAACAGTGTGCGGCTTCAAGGCCCCTTGCCCACCAGCTGCCTCCCAGGCCCTGCGTGTTTGGCAGTCTAGAGTCCCCTGGGTCTTGGCCACGGGGGCTATGGGCCGGGCAGTGCATGGCTCTTCCTTCCTGTCTCCTCATCCTTTGGGGTTCTCTGGGCCCAGAGCCTGGGCTGGGCACTATTAACCTCTGTCCCTCTCACAGCAGACTCAGCCTGAAACCCCTCGCCCCTGCCCACCCCCGTCCCCACGCTCAGAGGATGTCAGTGAGCGTGGGCAGAATTTAATTGCCTGGCAAGTTCAGATCTGCATCTTTGATCTGCAAACCTGGCAGGGCTGGGTGGTGGAGAGAACATGGATTCAGGCGCAGGCAAACCTGGGCTTGAAACCTGCCTGCCTGATTTTGTCACTTATACAGTGTGACCTTGGGCAGTCACTTCACACACAACACCTCTCCCCACCTCCCGCCTGACCCCGAGCATCCTCATCTGGGAAGTGGGGAGCAGTACCTAACTCACAAGGGATCATGTGATGGTTGCCTAGGCAACATGTACAAGCAGCCTGGCCCACCACCTGGAGGCCACTCATCTTCCTTTTAGGGACTAACTGAGCTCAGTGATGGGTGTTTTAGTCTCGGTTCCCGGCACTGGGGTTTCTGTGTTATGGGCATAGTAGACACTTTATATGTGTATCTATCCTAATCCTCAAAACAGTCCCATGAGGGCATCATTATTCCCACCACCATCAACAACACCTTTTCGTAGCCCAGGACACTGAAGCACAGAGAGATTATGAAACTCCACCAAGGTCACACAGCCAGTAAGTGACAGAGCTGTGGTTTGAATCAAGGCATTTGGGCGCTGGGGGCCCATCTTCTTAGTTGCGCCCTGAGAGAGGAAACCTACAAATGGGGCATTCTTTGATTCAGTCGAAAATATTCACTGAGTTCCTCCTAAGGAATCAGGAGAGGTGGTCTCGGCACCTCAGCAGGCTGCCCGCTGCAGGGTCCTGGGGAACGACGGTTCCAGCCCTGGGCCTGCTGGCGGAGCTTTGCCGAGACCTGGCAGAGGTGGCCTTGCCCTGTCATGCCTCCCTCCGCAGCCCGCTCACCTGCCAGGGTGTTTGAACAATGATTAACCAGCAGCGGGCAAGCTGGTGCAGGCCAGGCTGGGCACGGCGGGTGAGCTCACCCCTTGCACAACGGTGGCCGCACCCGCCGCCTAGCTCGGGGGCTTGCCCAATGGGCAGGGCCAGGCAGGCTCCCAGAAGTTGGGGAAGTGGCCCTAGAAGGGGACAAGGGACAGCCTGGATGGACATGAAGACCTGATCACAACTATATTCTGTGCTGTCCCCCCAGCCCCAGCCCGTGCAGACTCCAGCGCCTCCTTCCAGGCCTCCAGGGCTGGGGTAGGATCAGCCTTGCTGGAGATATTCCTCCATCAGTGTCACCAGAGCCTGTCCCATGCTGCTCTGGCCACAGAACATCAGATCCCAGACTGGACTGGAGGATGCAAGAGCTTGCGCCACCGCTGTGCTCTCTCTAACCCCTTCCAGGACTCTGGGCCTTGCCAAGCCTGGCTCTGACCCTCCTGCTCGGGGAAGCACAGGCGTGCACATGTTCCAGGCATGTGCATCCACGCCCACACCAGCCCCCAGGGCCCTTCCCTGGGAGCACCCTGGTCTCGAGTGCCAGAGCCCACATGGCGGTGGTGGTGGGAGTGAACTCACACTCGGACAGAGCCAAGTCTGCCTCCAGACGATGTCTACACACCTGCCCACTCCAGCCCGCTGGAGGCTCCAGACTCTTACGTGTTTGTGGAACGGAGTACTGAAGTCCTTTGTCCTAAATGAACTCTATGCCCATTCCAGGTCCGGCTTTACTGCTTCAGAAGCTGGACGTCTGTGGAAGGTTGGGACGAATGGGGCGCAGGGAGCGGTGTGTGCAAGATTATTTTCTTTGGGGGGAGGGGGCTGGGTACCCTGGGCAGGGTTGTTGGCCTTCTCCCCACCCCCACACCAGTCCTCAATATTGCAGAAAGGCTGGTTCCTGCTGGCCTGCTGAGGGGTCCTAGCTGACCTGAGGCTCTGTCACCTTGCTGGTGCCCCTCAGAGAACCCGGGAGGCTGGATGCCAAGGTCTGGGCCTGACTGGGCTGCCTGGCCCTCCTCACAGCCTAGAGGCAGTGCGACCCGGAGGCTCTCCAACAAGAAGGAAAGGATGGGCACCTGCTGACCAAGAAGTTGTGCCCTGTTTTTATCCCAAGGTCACCTGCCCAGCCTCAGGGACCTCAAGTTCTGGGTCATGTGCTTCGAGTACCACATCCCATTTATTCTCTCACAACCCGGACTGAGAAGACCTGGGCCTTCCAGGTCCCACGGAGCCCTCATCCTCCCAGGACGCCTGAGACCCCACCCGCCGTAGCCCCTGGCCCTGCCTTCTGATGGCACCTGCTGGGCTAGTCCCTGAGGACGAGGACAGGAGAGAGTGCTCGCTGTGCTCAGGCGCCTGCAACCTGGGGGAGCCTGACTCGAGAACATTGGCAGTGTGTGCGTGGTTCCCTGACATACCTGTGCTGGCTGCCGTGATGAGGCCCTGAACTGCGCCTTCTGTATACCAGGCCTTGCTCTAAGCAATCCACGTGTATGTATGAAGGTACGGAGAGATTCAGCAACTTGCCAAGGATGTACAGCTAGTAGCTGGGTCTGGCATCTGTGCCTGCAGGCCCCATGGGATACCGCCTTGGAGCAACACACACAGGAAGCCAGCTCCAGGCAGCTTCCAGATGTTGTAGACCAGATGGCAGCGGCACTCGGCCCGGGGTGTGATGGGGTTTGTCAGACAGAAGCAGTGCGAGGGCACCCCAGATGGAGGAGCAGCATCTGGAAGGCTCAGAGGTGTGAACAGCAGTCACCCCCAGGGAGGAGATGGGAACAGGTGATTCCTGTACTTTCTCCATCGCCCTGTGTTGTTCGAGCCTCCAACATTGAGTACACGGTCATGAATTACAGGTGAAGTTTAAACACACACACAAACACAATAAAGACTGAGCAGTGTGTCAAACAGCCAAACCCTGCAGCAGGAGCTGGCAGACTATGCCCACAAAGAGCCAGATAATAACTATCGGAAAATATTTTAAACTACTCAACTCCGCTGTTAGAGCGCAAACAGCCATAGGCAGTGTGCTCACAAACGGGTGCAGCTGTGTTCCAATAAAACTTTATTTAGGGACATTGAATGTCACATGATTTTCACATGTCACAAATATTCTTCTTTGAATTTTTTCAGTCGTTTAAAACATAAAAAGCATTTTTAGCTCAAAGGCCATACAATAACAGGCAAGGAGGGAGTAATTTGGCCTGTGGGCCATTGTTTTCAGACCCCTGCCCTAAAGGCTCAGAGAGGTGGGAGAGGGGGAGGCTCTCACACTGGCTGGAGCGCAGGAGCCCAGGAGTGGGCAGGGGCGCTGGACCAAGAGTGGAGAGGCAGGACCAATCCAGGAGGGCCTTGAGGGCCCCAAGAGGAGGTGTTGTCACAGCAGAGTCAGCCCTAGGCCCAGAACCAGGCCCTGGCCGTGAGACGTAGGCATTTGCTTGTCTGAGCTTCAGCTGCTTCAGCTGTAAAATGGGACACTGGCCTTGACCTCGAAGGTCACCATGAGCATGAAAAGAGAGAGCTTAGGTCTTGTGAAAGGGGCCGAGACAGGTGCCTAGCCCACGCCAGAGACCCACGGGGGTGGCCGTGGTGTTTATGATTCATTCATACAGTTGTTTTTGTTGTTCTCAAGATATTAAGCAGGAACATGTTCGGATATGTATTTTAGAAACATCTCGCTGGTGCTATGTGGAGAATGGGTTGGCATCTGTATGAACTTCCCCTCACCCTCCAGATCCATCCTCCACCCTTCTCTCCTCTGCCTTGTGCTCAGAAGACCACCCTGTGTGGGCAGCATCCGGGGCTCCTTCACACTCCCTTGGGTGGCTGGACTCAGCCAATGGGGAGCCCAGCAGGAGACGGTGGGAGAGAGGAGAGTGAGGTTCTCCCTGGCTGCCTCCTGCAGGGTATCTGCAAGCCGGCTGCATCCTTTCGAGAAGGTCACAGCACCAGTCCCGGCTCATGTCACTGGTTCTGGGGGTCTGCCTGCCCCTTGCCCACGTCTTTGCAAACTCTTCTCAAAGTATCCAAATTTGAGTTCCACCTGCCTAATGGATACAGAGGACATTATAATGGAGGGAGATACCAGGTAGGCCACTTTACTGTCATCTGGATGAAGGAAGAGGAAGCAGTGAACCAGGACTGTGGTGGCCAGCGGGGAGGAGCTGGAACCAAAGCCTGTTCAGATGTCCAATGGAAGAAGGAGAAGCATCTTGAGAGAGAGGAGGGGGAGCACATCTCTGGCGCAGGCCTCTGAGAGGACAGAGGTGCTGAGGGAGATGCCCAGGGCGAGAGGCAGGTGTTGGGGGTGGCAATGATGAGTGTGAGGTGGTGCCTGCAAGACCTCCACGTGGATAATCACACAGGTGCACCCCAGCCTTTCTGAAGCCCTGAGTTTCTACCATTTTTAGCCCAGACCCACCCCGTTCTCCCAGACAAGCCATGTCAGGAATGGCCTGGGGCCTTGGGGAGAGGTCGGTGAGTAAGTGGTGCTGGCCTTGTGCTTGCCCTTCAGATGCAGGGAGAAGGCTCGCAGAGGCATGAGCTTAGCAGGGGGCGTTCCTGGGCCTCCTGCTGGGCCCCCAGGGGTGGCCTGGAAGGACTCTGTCCCCAGAGGGACCAATGGTTACATGAAGCCATAGGAGCCAGCCCATGACTTTGACAAAAGACACTTTTTCTCATCAGCCAGGGAAGCTGAACATGATGAGGTACCTCCGTTTGGGAGCTATTGGGTTTAGATGTTCCTTTAGCCACTGTCCCTTGGGACTTGCAGGAGGCAGGAGGGCAGATCTAGGCTTTCATTGGGGTTGAGCGGTGGGGCTGGGGCAAGACCACATGTAGGGGTGGGGACATAACTCCTCAGGGGCTTGTGGCCCTCCTAATTGGACTTCCTTCTGATTACATTGTCCTTTCAAAAGCAAGCACTTGATCAAATATTTCCCAATTGAGTCACTGTTCCGTTTGCCTTCTCCCAGGAAAGCAAACACACTCAGGCCTTGCTCTCCATCACTCTGACCCTCTCCTGGAATGGGCTCTTGGGTTTCTCCACTCTTTCTCACCCACAGGATGCCCTGCAGTTAGTCCCTACAGAGGGGCTGGGCCAGGCGTTGCCTTAGAAACTTACTTTATATTTATAGCCTTCAACAGGGTGGCAGTTTGCACAATGCTTCATCCACTTGGGGATGAATTACCACATCTCCTTCTCCTGAGAGGCTGGCCCACATTCAAGCCCCTCTCCCCCACCACCTCTAGCCCCAGTCCATGGTCTGGTATTCATTAGTGCCTGTCAAGGCCTGATGGGGCCACATTGCTTCACAGGCAGCCCAGCGGGCAGACAGCAAATGCCCTGGGCAACCCAAGTCTGACCAACTGGTTGGTCAAGTCAGATTGTCATGCAGCTGACAGGGACAGCTGGGTGGACATCGGCCTTGGTAGGCTGAGACAGAGCCAGAGCCCATGGAGCAGTCCCCTGGCCTGCCTGCACTCGACAGGCAATGCCGAGACCTTGGGAAACTCAGGAAGGCTTTTCTTCCCAGAGAGCTTCCTGACTCCACCATCAGGCCTGGGACCTCTCCCTAGTGCACCCCAGCAACGGCCCCCGCACCCCCTGTGCAGAGGACCTCAATCTGGAGCTTTCTTCTCTGACACGCTGGAGACTGCTGAGGACTCAGGCTTTTAGAAGACCATCAGGGGACCAGCTATTGAACCCACACCAGATTGGGCATGAAGGAATGAAACTAGAATTCCAGGGTCTTGGTTGCAGGGATCAGGATGGAGGGTGGAATTTAATGATGCTATACAAGAAGTTAGGGTACCTGTGTTTCTGCCAAAGCATTTTCCACTCGGATTCCATGCAAGAAGCAGGTCTTTCCACCACAAAATTCCCCCATGAACAGTGGGGTAGGACGATGAGGCCACAGACTGCATCCACCAAGTTCAGATTAGAACTAGGGCCGCCTCACATGTCAGAACAGCCAAGATATTACAGAGTTGAAGGGATGCACAGTCTCCATAGAAAACAGCAGGTAGGGACTCTTTCTTAAAGCAAAGCTTGTCCATCTGTCCAGATCAGACAGTGTTGACTGAGAGCACTGAGGGTGAGAAGTAGCCACCCTCATGAAGGTTCTCAAAGGCCCCTTGATGTGGAGGGGGGGCGGGTAGAGACTGAGCTGAGCCCTCTCCCCATCCTTCAGAATTTAGCTGCACAGGAGGACAGCCCAGGTCCTTAATAGGGAGTGGCCTTGCGCAGCGGTTCTCAGGGAATCTTCCTAGGCCCCACAAGCCTTGAGTAGGAGCCCATAGGGGAGCCTTTAGGGCCCAAGGGCTCAGCACAGGGCTCCCAAGTCCCTTTCAGGGTCCATTTTCCTCCCCAGTGCCCTGAGGCGAGGGGGAGGGGAGCCAGAAGCCCATTTTGATGGGATGATCTGGCTTCCTGCTGGGATTCCCCTGTTGACTTCCTGAGCCAGGAGGCCACCAAGCAGCTTCTGTAGCAGCAACACAGAAGGACCCAGGGAAGTAGGGGAGCCTGGATTCCTGTGCCCAAAGGAGACCAAGGTGGGCACAGTTGGTAGGCAGCTCTGCTGGGAGGGGTCTAACTTTCTAGGGCTTCTTCTGACTGAGTATGTGACACTCCTAGTGAATAGGTCAAGAGCCCCAGGGTCATTTGAACAGGAAGTCCTCAGGTCACATCAAATGTTCCATGTCACAAACCCTCCATGTAACCCCTTTCAGGAAGTCATCAGTTTCACTGGCAGGCTGGGGGAGGGGCAGTGGCGTAACTGTCACGAGTCCCAGGCATCCACTGGTCCCTCCACTCAGTGCACTTGGCTAAAGCCTCAGCTACATGTGCCAGGCACCCTGGGCTGGACTCCCCTGCTCCCCCCATGGGAGAACCCATCCTGAAATCACCAAGGGTTCCAGGGAAAAGCCAAGGACAGAGTACCTGGCAACAGAGCCCCAAGATGCTGGTGCAAGAGTCAGGAATGCTTCTGTGTTCAGGATGGTGGCGATGAGGAGAGCATGATCCCACCCTCTTCTCTGTGCCTGTCCTGTCTCTCCTCTGGGTTCTAGATCCTCCTCATGTGTCCCCAGGCAGCTCCCTGGACCTGGAGACCCCACCAGGCAGATAAAATTCTTTGTTCCGCAGACAGAGCTCTTAGTCTAGTCCTGCCACTGCTGTCATCCCCACCCCACTCCCACTTGTGCCTGAAGAGAACCCGAGGGTCAGAGTAGAGGATGGGGAAGGAGGGGCTGAGCTGCTTCACTCACAGCCTCCAGGACTGTCTCTGCCCCAGGTCTCCTGACTCCTGGAAGTTTCTGGAGTCACAGACAGGACCTCCTAGCACTCCAGGATCTAGCTTAGTGGCCACCTTCTCCTGGAAGCTGCCCCGCCCCCAGCCGGGAGCAGGGCTAGTCTTGGAATCAGAGGGCAGCTGCTGAGAAGTAACTGGGGAAAGCAGAAGCCAGAACCGCAGGTGTGGTGAGGAGGAGACGGAGGCTGGCTCCATGTGCTGGGGCTGGCTCCCGAGGACTTCCTGCCCCAGGGGACCGCCCCATGGCAGACATGGAGCTTTGCGATGAGGCAGCAGGAGAGACTTCTCTCCTGAGCAGAAGAGGAGGCCCTGGGTGGGTGAGGGAACATGGTAACTGTGCCTCTGAGCTCCCCCAGCCTGGGGGCACCAGCAGAGCTGAGCAACCCTCCCAGGCGGTCATCCTCGAGCAGGAAGGGAATGGTGGGAAGCCGGCTGGGCACTGGGGGTCAGAAAGTACCCAGAGGGCCCCGAGGGCTGTGCATCCTGTCAGTGCTTAGCGGGGACTCGGGACAGGACTGCTTCCTCCCCCTGGCTCCCACTCCCTGTGGCTGCTGGCCCAGGTAAGAGGCTCCAGGCCCTGGGACCCCTGCCTTCAGGCTCAGCCTGCCACAAGCTATTTCCAGCCCAGCACAAACCTGGCCTGGTCTTAGCGCCTGGCCCACCCGGAGCTGTCAGTAACTTCTCTCCACCAGTCACTGGTAGCCTGCTCCTTTCCCTGCCAGGAACTAACTGCTGTCCTGTTAGCCAGTAACCAGGAGCAAGACGAGGCGGTGGCCTCATGTGATAGCGGCAGTCATCAGGGGGCACCCCTGCTTCTGCTTCTCCAGGGGGACATTCTTCTCCCATGGCGGGGAGGCCCCCGGTCACAACACCCGCTCCATGTTTGTGGAGTCCAACCTGGATAGGTTTCTAGACGGCCACCCCGCGCAGCAGACAAGGCACTAGCTGGCAGCTAGGAGACCCAGGGAGCCTGGGCTCCCCTTCTCAGAACCTCAACTCAGAGGGCATGGCCTCAGGAGCCCTAAGAATGCCCACAGCTTCAGGACCTCCACATACACGAAGTGCTGCGGGGCCAGCCACACCTGGAAGGACTCCAGGAGGGCATGTCCCGGCAGCATCTCTCTGCCCCGGCTTCCAGGGGACACTGTGTAGCTGCCACGAGGCTTTGGAGCCAGGCGGTTCTGAGTGCAAATCCTGGTTCTGCTTCTGAGCAGCACTTGTGCAACTTTCTGGGCTCAATTTCCAGATGAGGAGAACTGAGGCCCCAGGCGGGAAGGAATGCACCCAGGACCTTAGGGCAATGCCCTGGGCCCACCAACTGCCGCTCTGTGCTCTTTTCTGCCTTCCCCAGAGGACTGGCCCTAAATGGTCAAAAGAGGGGCCAGGGTGCTGGGAAGACGTTCAAGGGTTGAAATGAAGGTGGCAAGGCCAGTTTCTCTGCGCAGGAGAATCTGTGGGTGCGCTGCAGACACAGTGGAGGGGGGTGGGGCAGGCTGGGACCACATGGCCCTGAGGGAAGACTGGCCTGGCTGCCTCCTGGGCGGTGGCTGGGGCTGCAGCTGGGCCTGTGCCTTTCATCTGCAAGTGCCTGGGCCTCCCTCCCCACATGGCACCCAGAAGGCCTGTGGGGGCTTCCCCTGCCGAGCTGTCAGCAGGGGGCTACGCCTCCCATAGCCCTTGAAGCATGAGGATTTCTGCTTTCATAGGACCCCGCAAGTCCCTCACATCCCTTTGAGGGGTGTTTATTAACTGGGATGGGGAAGGGGGCCATGGGCAGGGGAGGGCAGACAGGGTGTGGAAGTGGCGGCTGTATTTGTATAAAGGGAGCCCGCTCCACCGGCCACTGGAGGACGTGCTTGGGCTACAGCGTGTGTCTATGTGAATTGGTCACTGTGCCAGGGCTTGAAGGAGTGTCCTCTTTTCTAGTTGCAGTAAAGACCATGTCCATCCATGCCTTCAGGGCTGTGTCTGTGTTTCTAATGTGCACAGAGGTGCTCTGTGTGCCCCTGCATGCCCAGACACTGTGCCTGGGGGGCACCCATCCTGGGCAGAATGGGGAGGAGGACTCAGAAGGTGCACGACAGTAGGTGGGAACTCAGTGCACAAACCGGCACCCCCCCGGGGCCAGGACATCCTTCTTCCTGAGTGCTGTGCCGGTCAGCTCCATGCCTGCGAGCCCCACGGCTGCTTCTGGGCCAGCCCTGCACCATCTTGAGAAGCCAGAGAAAAATGCCCTCCCACAAGACAAGTCCCGTCCAGTCGGTGCCTCCCTAGAGGGAAAAGTGGGCAGAGGAGCCCAGCCCCCTCCCACAGTCACCCCAGATCTCTGAAGGCCCATGGGCCAGTTCTGATCCGGAGGCCAGTCTGGATCAGGCCAAGCCCCAGGGAGGCTCTGGATCAGCCAAATCTCCCCTTCGGGATGTCAGATGTTCCCTGTGCCACAAGTCCCAGGTAGAGTGGGGCAGGGAGGGGGTGCTCAGCCATCATCCTTCCTGCACTCTCGCCAATCATATGCCCCGTGCGCACGCGTGCGCGCACACACACACACACACACACACACACAGAGGGCTCTGTAGGGAAGACATGGGAGGCCCAGGGCCTGGCCCAGTTGTGTCTCTGACACCCTATGACCTGGACGGGAAGCTTCCGTAGAGTAATCATCTATCCTCAGGTGACTTAGGTGATCCCTAGGGTCCGCTGGCCAGTGCTCTGGTGGCTGTGCCGGCCTTAGCCCCCCTTTCTCCAGCTCCAGAGTCTCCCTCCTAGGGCCAGGCACAGGGAGCTGGGTGAAAAAAGAGTTAATGAATGAACAAATGAATGGACAAGCGCATGGTCCCTCTCCACCCACACTTCCGATCCCCTAATCCCCTTCCCATCCCCATCTCTCGGCCTGCCTGCGCTGGGGCACAGCCCCAGGTGTTTTTCATTAAGGGTTTTATTGCGGATTCTCAGGCTGGGCTGGGGAAGACTGAAAGAGCTACCTAATCCTCCGCCCCACCCCCAGGCCAGCCAAGCCGGCATAGCAGGAGTCGGGTTACACAGCTAGAGGCAGGGGCCTGTCCTCTCCCACTACCTAGACCCTCTTGGGCAGCTGCTCACCCTCTGCAGGAGGTCACCCAAGGCCCAGGGCCAGTCTCCAAGCCTGTTCCTTCCACCCTTTCTACTGCAATCAACGGAGCATCCTTCTAAGGAACGAAGCAATGATCCCATGTCCTTGCTTTAAAATCCACCGCAGGCTGCTGCCTACCCCCTTTTTTGAACAACTGGCCCTGATTTGTAGCACTTGCCAATGCCCATGGTGTAAAATTCCCACCATGGTCAACTTTAAGCTACTCCTGTGAGGCCATGGAACTCACAAGCATAGTCAGCTCTCACAGCCAGTAGGAGCTGGCTCCTGCAACCTTCCCCTGCACCCCGTGCCCTTGATATAGGACACAAAGCCCTCTTTACTGGCCCCAGGTGTCCCTCCAGCATCACTTCTCACTGATTTCCCACTCCCCAACACAGACACTGCACGCTAGGTGGCTCCTGCGGGTCCCTGGGTGCACGTAGCACTTGCCAAGAATACCCCCCACTTCCTGGCAAGCCCTCCCTCCATAAGACCCTATTCGGATGTCGCCTCCTCCAGGCAGTCTTCTCTAACTCCCCAAGCTGGACTAGGTGCCCTTCAGCTATGTTTCTACAGTACTGCCCTTGGACATCTGTATTGTATAATAATGCGTGCATGTCCTTGCCACCAAACCATGGGCTCTTCAGAGGCCAGGGCTGTGTTCCCATTGGTCTCCTGTTCCCCAGGCCCCGGCCCAGAGGAGGCCTCCGTGACTATGTTGAAGGAATGAGACGTGCTCAGGGTGCAGGGCTCCAGGGCAAGAACCACCTCGGGGCCGCGGATGAGCCCAGTGCCACCTCCTTGCAGCTTCCTGGGAGGCTGCAGGACAGACAGAGGGCACTGCCCACACTCACCCCACTATTGAGCGAGGGGTGGCCCCCCAGCTTCTCGGTCCGAGATATACCAAGTGACACCCCTCCCTGCCCACTGGCACACAGAGGCCGGGCAGAAAGGAACTGCCACCCGCTCTCCAGTTGTTTGTGTACTGGTGACCATGGTTTCCTGAAGGGCACATTGTCATTGTTGACTGCGGTGCCAGCGCCCAGACGTTTCAGGGAGGCCACCCTTTCCCATGCCTGGGAATTGCCTCAGGGCTCCCTGGGGCGGATCCAGCCTGGAAGAGCCTCCCCACGCCTGTCCAGGCATCGTCTGGGACCAGAATGGGGACACAGCAGCGGCACAGGGACTGGTGAAGGCCTGGTCTGTTGTTGCTTGGCCACTCAGTAGCCGTGCTCCTCCTCTGCAAAATGGGGGTAGTAATACCTGCCTGTTAGGGTTTGTGTGACCGTAAAAGTAATGGCCACTATCCATGGAGTGCCTGCAAAGCATCCGCACCAAAATGCTAAGCAGTTTACTCCGGTTATCTTCTGTGATGCTCCCACAGCCCCGGAGGCAAGAGCTGTGAGCCCATTTCACAGACAGAAAACTGAGGTTCTGAGGAGTTTATGGCCACTTAGCGAATAAAGTGGGGTCTAACTCCAAAGCTCCTGCTCCTGCCACTGTGACTGTGTGTCCCTAAAAGCGGAGGGTAGGTGTGTAGAGGGCCTGGCAGTTCCAGGCACACAGGAGATGATAGCTCTCATTCATAACCATCCAGAATCCCGCTGCCTGGCATTTGGCGGGAGACTGCGCATTCTTACCTCTCTTTCGAGGTCTCATCTGAATCTGAAGGTGGGCACCAGCATTCTTGGTTTTCAAATGAGGAAACCGAGGCCTGAGGAGGTGCAGGGCTCCACGCAGCCCCTCGGTGGAAGCAGAGCCTGGCTGAGCTCTGGGTCTGGGCTCCGGCCTGCCCCCTGCTCCCGGGAGAGGCTTCCTCGTCTGTGGGCAGAGGTTGCACACAGGTCTGGGAAGAGGGTGCCCGTCAGGCCTGGACGGGAGTGTCTGGGCAGTGAGGCCCCTCTTTGGTCCCTGCTGGGGGCCACAGAACTGAGTCAGACTGTGCCCCTGACCCAGGCCTGCCACCTTGAGCAAACCTCTGTCCTCTCCAGGGCTGTGTCCTCATCTGTGAACCAGGAATGATGATGACACCTGATGACACCGCAGCAGAGTGTTTGTGAGAACATGGAGAGTCAGGATCGTGCCAACCCCTAAGGCTGCAGGGGAACCCTTTTGGGGAGGGGTGTCCTGAAAGCCCTGGGCTGCCAGCCTTGCATTGAACTCTAGCTAAAAGGCACCTCTCAGGGACTGCTAAGCTCACCCTGGGAGGCAGAGCCCTGTACTTGGTGCGCAGAGCATGCTTGAGTTCTCTCTGGGAAAGCCCGGCTTCCTGTCTGGATTCTGGGGCCTGAAAGCCACAGTCTGTCACACCAAGGAACGGGACTCTTCCAGTGGGCTCAAGGGGTAGCACATCTCATATGGCAAAGCACTTCCTTTAAAAAAGAGACAAATAGGTGGGTATTTTATATACTCTTGAGAACCCTGAGGTATAGAGAAAGGAGTTGGTACAATTCTTCCTCCTTCTGTGGACCCTGTCCAGGCAGCCCTGAGCTGGAACTTAGACCAGCCATGTGCCACAGGCTCTGTCCTGGCGCAGGAGTAGCCAGACTGGACCACAGGGGAGGCCCACGCTGTTTCTGCATTGGGGACCCCAGTGGCCCAGTGTGGACCTGCTGCCCTCAGGCTGCCCTCAGGCTGCCAGGACCACCTGTCAGGAGGGCGGGTGCTGGGGTCTGCATCCTCTAAGCCACCGGGCCTGGTTCTCACTAGGTCTGGTCACCTTCCCAGGGAGAATCCTGGACTGTGTGTGATGTGCTTTGGATACTTGTGCCCTCCAAATCTCATGTTGGAATTTGATCTCCAATGTGGGAGGTGGAGCCACGGGAGGGATATCTGGGGCATGGGCGCAGATCCCTCTTGAAGGGCTGTGTGCCCTCCCTGCAATAAGCAACGAGTTCTTGCTCTATTAGTTGACGTGGGTGCCCCCTCCTCCCTCTCTTGTTTCTTTTTTCAGCGTGTGACACCCCTGCTCGCTGTTCGTCTTCTGCCTGGATTGGAAGCTCCCTGAAGCCCTCACTAGAAGCAGATGCTAGTGTCATACTTCTTGGAGAACCATGAGCTAAATAAACCCCTTTTCTTTATAGATTAGCCAGCCTTGGGTGTTCCTTCACAGATGTGCAAATGCACTCAGTATGAGAAGTCGTCTGGTCTACGGCCACATTCTACGGATGGGGAAAGCTGAGTCCAGCGGGGGGTGGGGAGCTCGGAGCGCTGGCAAGTGGATGCCCACTCTGGGCCCCTGACACCTTCCCAGCCCTTGGTGCCATCACAGGCTTAGCAACCACCACCACGTCCATCCTTTACAGAGAGGCTGCAATAGCCCAAGTCCATATAGAACCTCACTTAGTCCCACGACAGACACGTGGTAGATCCCATGGCCGGTAAAGGGTGGAATCAGGATTCTGAGCCCAGGCATCTGGCTGCAGAGTCTTCCCCTGAACCACCATGCCCTCCTGCCCCTCCGTGAGCGCTGAAGTGCTACCCACGTCTCTGCTCCCCAACACCACCTTCACTTAGGGGGGTTAACAAGGGGGCAAAAGCCCACATTAGGGGGAAGCCTTGAGCTTAAAGGAGGCATCCCAGCCACTGGCCGGCGTGGGTTCTGGTCCATCGGGGCTCTGTCCTAAAAGGGCTCTACAGGTCTGAGATTGCAGATGCTGCCCTGGAAAGGTCTTCTTGTGGTCCAAACTGTCCACGGGGGGGCTCTGAGGCGCCCAGGGGAAACCAGCAGGCCAGCCCTGAGGCTCTCAGCAGGCAGCCGGCTCACTCTAGCTGGCCTCCCAGCCCTGCAGGACTTCTCCTTGAGGCTATGCAGGCTTTGCTGGGCCAAGGAGCAAGTAGGGGCTGAATCCTGTGGTCCAGTGTGAGCTCATGTCCTGGAGGAAAGGTGCCATCCACTAACTGAGCTGGGCCCTGGATGGGGTAGCGTGGAGGCAATGCATGGCCTGGGGCTGGGCCTGCCCCAAAGGAGGCTGATGGTCAGTCCAAGAGCCCAGGGGTCCTGCCCTGCCTTCCAGCCCTGGGGCCTGTTCAGCGCTGCAGGTTCTCCAAGGTTATTTCTAACCCTCAGGCAAACGGACCATGCTTTCTAGATTTTAAACCAGGATTCGTACTTGGACAAAGGAATCGAAAACTAAGGAAATGCTTACAGTTAAAGAGCTTTTGGATTTTTCTAGTTTTGAGTGATTACAAGTGAAGTTACCGTATCCATACCATGGATTACTCAGCAATAAAAAGGGACAAATTCCTGATACACGCTACTTGGATGAGGCTTAGATGCAGTCCTCTAAATAAAAGAAGCCAGACTTGAAGGCCTCGTGCTGTATGATGCATTTACGGGGCATCTGGAAAAGGCAGCACTACAGGGGCAGAAAGCAGATCGCTGGTTGCCAGGGGCCGGGGAGGGGAGGGGTTGACTACAAAGGGCATAAAGAAGTTTTGGGGGTGATAAAACTGTTCTATGTCATCATTGTAGTGGTGATTTTGCAATTGTATGCATTTGAAAAAAGTGGTCCAATAAGGACAAATTTTACCATATGTAAAATAAACATCAGTTTTTTTAAAAAGGAAAAAATTACATTTCCTTTCCTGACTCTTTTTCTACTCATTTTGACCTTAACATAAATTTGAATCATTAAAGAATGTCACCTAGTGGATATTTGCGGAGTTCTCCCTTAGGCCAGGTCCAGTGCTTGGCAGGGAGCAGGGGGCTGGACCGGAAGACCCTCCGCACACTCCCAATGCCACACCTTTAGGCCCAGTGCTCCCCTATGTCCCTTCCTGGTGACTCTGGACGGCTTCCACCTAACGGTGACCGATGTGGATCAGCCAGTTACTGCGTGCTGGAATAGTGGAATTTCTGAGACGCTTCCGTGGTTTACGGGACCATAATATTTGAATTGGGAACCTGGGAACCGTCCTCCTCCTTGTCTCCCCACCTCCCTCACACCCCACCCAGTACCCTCACGAAGAGGAGAAGCCGCGCACCCAGCAGGCGGTGGCCCAGCGGGGACGCAGGCCCACTGTGTGGCTTATGGAGAAGAATCCTGTGTCAGAACGTTTTAGCCCAGCTGCCCTTGCCAGGGGAGGGTGGTTGGCATTTTTTTTGTTTTTCACTGAACCAAAAGTGCTGTAGGCTATTGTGCAAAAAATCAATCCACCGCCAGTCCTGTTGGTCTTTCTGCCTGAATATCTTCAGAACCCACTCCCAGCTCCCTCCCCCGCAGCCACTGCAGGCTCCAGGCCTCAGCACCTCCCTCAGGGACCCCTGCATGGCCCCCCAGCTGACGCCCCCTCCCCTGCCCCTCATCCCTTTACACTGCAGCCAGCATGATCATTGGGAAACCAAAGCCGGACATGCTAGTCTCTCAAAATCATTGGCAGAGAGGAACCCACACCCATCCATAATGAAAAGAAAAGGTCCATGAAGAATATGGACCAGAAAACAGGCAAAAGCAGTTCCCCTACGAAAAAGCAATACAAAGGGTGTGGCAAATGGGCGATCTTCAGAGGGCAATTGTAAAGACCACCCGCTTCCACCCAGAGCCCACTGCTGAGGTGTGTGCTCATCGTGGTTCACTAAGACATGTGCATGAGTTCAGTCCAGCCCTGTGTCCATGAGCAGAACCCTGGAAATAAAGTGCCTACCAAGAGAAAAGAATTGGGTCAGTTCCGGTCCATCCCTACAACTAAATGCTCCGCAGCCGTTACCAGCATGGGTAGAACTGTCTGCACGAGCCAGAGTGAAACTGGGTCAGAAAAAGGAGCCGCAGATCCCTGTGGATAGACCCAGCCCTTCCGTGTAACTTTTTAACAGCATAGACTTATCCTCACAGGTATGTGCATGGAAAAAATTTCTGGAAACTTACACTGAAAACCTATTAAATGAAATTGCCTTTGGCAAGAGACAGGTGGGGAGAAGGAGGATTTCAGTTTTCGTTTTGTACTTTTCTGTTCTGCTTGCATTTCTAATCATGTGCACCTGAGTATTTTAATTTTTAAAATGTCATCAGGAAATATCTGGGTGGTGGGATTTAAGGCCAATTTAGTTTTCGTCTTTATACTTTTCTAAATCAAAAAGAACTAAAATCAATGCCTTCAAATGTTTCAGAACAAACAAAAGCCTTCACTGCGCTGGGGGTAAAGTCCACACTCAGAGTGTTACACCCAGAGGGAGGTGCCACCACAGCGGTTTCCTCCAATCTCACCTTTCTGGACTCCTGGCCACACCATGGCTGACCCCGCCAGCTTTCTACACCCAACAGCCCTGTGCTCTCTACCTCTGGGCCTTGCTCATGCTGTTCCATCTACCGGCATGCTGTTCCCTTCCCGACCCCCCACCTTAACTCGGCCTTATGAGTCCTCCAGCTTGACGCCAGGCACTTGTCCCTGGCAGCGTGGCTCTGCTTGGTGGCGCCCAGTGCCCTGGCTTCCCCTCCGTCACGCTGATGCTCCCACTGTGTTGTAAGGGCCTTTCCGCCACAGTGCAGCCTCCCTCACGACCTTGCAACAGACTTGAAGGATGGGGCCTGAGTCACCGACAATGTTCAGGGCCCAGCGCTGTGCGGGGCACCCAGTAGGCATCACAAACAAGTGTTGACTGAACTGACGGGTGACTGGTGCACTGAATGAGAGGACAGTGAGCACCCGGGCTTATCCCTAAAACAGCAGGCCTGTTTGTGGGGTGGGATCCCTGGACCTGGCCCCAGACGCCGGGCCTGCGGAGACAACCTGGAGGGGCAGACAAAGCAGCCAGCAGCAGGGCCGCCCGCTCGACTCCAAGGTGGCTTTTATTTCCTCTTCTGCGGGTGCCAAGTCCCTGAACAAATATTTTCCTGGAGTGGAAGAACGGCTTAGCTCCCAGCCTTAAGTGCTGGAAACACCGGCTGGGTAGGGCAGGTTCCAGGAACCGAGGAAGACAGCCTGGCTGCAGCTGGGGGAGGGGTCCTGAGTGCTGTCGTTGGGCACTGCCACCTTCCTGCTGTCCCACTGCCCGGGGGGGCCTGCTCTACCTAGCCCAGCAGGCCAGGCCCAGGCCGGGAAGCTGCCCTGCTCTGCGTGGTGTGCAGCGGCGAGAGGCTTTGCCCCGGGCCTCTCTGCCCATAAATTAGAATCCTCTGGGATTCTGAGGAAAACACGGGCCATGTGGGCCTCCCTCATTTTTGCTGAAAAAGCTACAGTAAGGTTTAAAGGAACTAATTAGAATCTCAGAAGCCCTTTTATAAGCATTTTTTCCCTTTAACTTTCTTATTGAGGAATAACATACAGAGTACACTCATCTAAGTGTATAGCTTGATGATTTATTTACATATACGTTCACCCTTGTAATCACCACCCACATCAAGCCAGAGAACATTTCCAGCACCCCAGAAGGCTCCTTTGTGTCCCTGCCTATTCAATACCACACCCTCGGCCAGAGGAACCCCATGGCTTCCATTGTCATCTATTTTTTTTGCCTGTTCCTGGGCTTTGGCTTCCTATAAATGGAATTACGCAGTGTGGTTTCTGCTGTTTCTGATTTCTTGTGCTTAATATATTGCCCATGACGTTCATCTACGTTGCACATGTGTCTGAGGCTTGTCCTTTTTTACTGCTGAGTAATATTCCATTGTGTGAATATACCATGATTTATTTATCCATTCTCCCAGTGATGCACATTTGGGTTATTTCCACGCTTGGGTTCTGCTGAATACAGCTGCTTAACCATTCTACACACGCCTTTCAGCAGACATGTGCTGTCGTTCCACTCGGGTGACAGGGTAGGTGTGTGCTTGGTGTCAGCAGATATTGCCAAGTGGATTAACACTCCCTCTGACAGGCTCAGAGAGCACCAGTCGCTCCACACCTCCTCCAACATGATATTATCCTTCTCTAAGTCCAGCCTTTCTGGTGGGGTGGGGCGGTGTCTGGCATTGTTAATAAGCTTGTAAACGTTGCTTGACTTTCAGGGCAGGATAGAAGCGCCAGCCGGCCACGATGAGCACCCCAAAGGCAGAGGCTCCCACGCTCCCAATGAGCCCTGCGTGCCAGGCCTCCTGCTGGGCCACATAAGAAAGCCTCTGTGAGCACCCAGGTTAGCAGACAGACAGACAGACAGCTGCCCCAAGGGCAAGAGGTGCCCCACAGCGGTGACCCAGAAGTTATGGGGGCACAGAGGGCTTATGTGTCTCCCCCAGCCTTGAAGTTGAGCAGGCTTGGGGTAGAACTGCTGAGAACCTGAATTGGGGCACGTGCACACTCACACACTCACACAAGTGGGCGTGGCTCGAGGACAGGTGGGCAGTGCAGAGGTGTTGGGCAGTGGGAGGAGGGGAGAGAGCCAGGTGAGGGCTGTTCCCACAGCCAGGAGGAGCTGGCAGGACCCTCCAGCTCCCGCGGCTTTAGGGTCTGTGGGCCCAGAGCAGATTCTCAGCCCTCCAGGCTCTCTGCTCATTCAGCTCCAGGGACGAGGGTTCACCTCCTTCCGGGCCAGCCCAGCCCTTCTCTTCCGCCAGGCGCCTGGGAGGTGGGAGCGTGGCCTGGCCCTGGCTCCTCTGCAGGGCAGTTACCTGCAGACCCAGAAAAGAAGCTTTTTCTCCTGGATGCTGTTGTGGGTCCACTGCCCCGCCTTGACTAGGGCTCAGAAGACACCCTTATCCCGGGGCTTTTTCCTGCAGGCTGCCCTTGGGAATGTGTCCCTGTGGAGGAGCAAGGTGAGGCAGGGCACACACCTCCAGGCACTGCCAGGTCTGCCTTTACAGTCCCATCCTCACCCCACAGCTGTCCTGCAGCTGGGCCTGCCCACCCCCTGCAAGACCTCACCTTCCCCACAGCCCCTCAAGCCTCCCTCTCCCTCACGGGCCGCCCGCACACCCCAGCCCGGTCCCTGCCTGCACCCGCTTGCCCTTCACGTGCACATGGAGCCTCAGAGCCCAAGTCCTCACCTCTGCTGAAGCTATGCCTTCCCCCCACCCCCGTTTGAGAGGCTGATTTGACTTTGTCCTTCCAGACCCAGCTCAGACACCCTCTGGCACCTCTGTGACCCAGACACTGGCCCAGCTGTCATTGGCACCTCTCTCATTTGTCTCCCTCGGCCACCACCCCCCTGAGAGCGAGGAGCAGAAAAGAAGTCCAGGGTCTTTATTCTGACTGTGGAAACATATCCAGAGCACAACCCCAGAGGCAAGTGAGGCAAAAAACGTAATTTAAAACACAGACCGCTGCAAATTTAGAGCACAACACAATCTAAGAGAAGATGGCTCGTTTGTTTGAAAAATAGCTTGAAAGAGCTCCTAGTGGACAATCCAGCGAAGCCCCCCCCCCATGCCCACACACCGTACACACACTCCCACACCCAGGCCGTGCAGGGGAGGGAAAAATGAAATAGAGCCCAGTTGTTCCCCTGCCGGGCAGAGAACATGAAGAAGGGAAGGGAAAGGGGAGGAGGTTTGGGACACGGGCCGCAGGTGGGCCCGAGGGGAGCTGTCAGACACCGCTTGAGGCAGGCGTGTCCAGGCAACTCCAGATGACCTTCAAACACCCCCATGGCAGCTCCTTTACTGTCAGCCTCAAACATGCAGCAAAGTCTGTTTTAGGCACAGCCTCGTCCTGGTGGTGCCCTGGGGGGCGGGGGGGACCCAGGGCAGGAGAGCAGAGCGAGAGGGGTTAAGGATGAGCAGGATTAAGAGGTGGGATGGGTGGTGGGGGGTAATCAATTTGGATATAACAGGAGCAGGTGGGCCAGAGGGCTGAGGTCTTGGAACCTTGTAAGTCTCATGTGGTGGGGACACTATTAATAAGAGCATTAATATCCAAGGGCTAATTCCCTAACTGGGACCTCACTATCCAGGCCAGGGAACTGGTAGAAAACAGGCACTGGGTGTTTTCAGTGTTTGTTGAGTGAATGAATGACCTGAAGGACTTCCATCTCTGCCTTCAGCCCCTTTGGAGCAATTCTCCACCCTGCAAAGCTGCCTGGAGCCTGCAGTCCCTGCCCTGGCAGCAGGTGCAGAGGCCAGGAAGGAATGGTCCCTCCCGCTCTGCACTGCCTACGGCATGCCTGGGGTGTGGGGTCAGGGGCTGACCTGCACCAGGGCTGGAGAGTGGATGAGACTGAGTACGGGAAGCTGAGTTCTAGGCAGCTGGATGGCCTAGAACACGGGGGGCCCTTGCAGCACACGGTGCACGGTGCTTCCTCAGCCCCCAGCTCTCCCACGCTGTTTTCCCTCATGTGCAGATGACTTTAGACCTTTGGCACTAGTGAGTTTTCAGGAATCGCACAACAGTGAGCAACCGGGATAGCAAACCTTAGTCCGTAGGGAGCCCCTTGTGCCCTTGAAGAAGGGAATGATGCAGGGTCCCACCCCAAGAAGGTGACAGGGCAGGACATCGCCAGGCCAAGAAGAGACTCAACCACCACCACAGCAGCTGTTGCCCAAAATGACAAGTACCGTTTATTGCAGTTACATGAATGGGCCCAGCGAAAGGCTTGGGCGCCGTACGTGCCACAGACCACCAGATGATCACGGTGACAAAACCCTTCCCCCACCCCCAAGCCATGTCCAGTCACACACTCCGGGCAGAAAGTCCCAGCATCGAGCACAGTGCACAGGTCCCCTTGCTTCGCAGTGTGTCTCTGATCCACAGACCAGCCCACAGAGCTGCTGGAACGTTGTCAAATTAAATAAGCAAGTGCAGGAGTTCCTGGGAGCCCTGGGCTGAGGGTCTGTGGTCCCCGCGGAAGCATGGGAGGAGGGCTGTCCAAAGTGTGTGCGAGGCAAGACCGGGTGCCACATCTCCACCGGGGCCAGCAGCCTCGGGCCGGGCCGGGCCGGGCTGGGCTGGGCTGTCCACCTTCTCCAGCCATCAAGAAGATGGGGTTTCAGGCCCAGCAACACAAAAACTGACATCAGGCCTTATAAAACCTTGGCCGAACCTACTGGCCTCCAGAATTTCAGCCAAAATAAAAAGACAAATAAACCAGAGAAACTCTGGACTCAGGACCCTTCCACGTGGGAAAGATGAAGGCACAGAGATGCCAGCCAAGTTCCCCAATGCGGTGGTGTCTTCAGAAAAGGCCAGTCACGTCCACACACAGCACAGAGCAAAGAAGCAAAAGGCAGTAGAGTTCACAGGGCTACTTTATATTAAAGTTTATTACATTTGGAAAATCTACTGTACAGGGAAAAACCCATTGGATTAAGTAGAGTTTTGCCAAAAGCAAAAGACTATTACTCTTTGGAAAACATTCCTGATTCCAGCCCAGGGCAGGGCCACAAGAGCTAAGGGTGACCCTGGTCCTTGATGGAGGCGTGTGGAGTCAGCTGTGCTCAAGACGCCCCTTGTCAACTTCCAGGGGGAAGCCTCCCCGCTGGGAGGGTGCCAAACGCAGGAGGGCGAGGTCTGCAAGAGAGTCTCCCGGCCACGGCCACCCACGCCCAGGCCCCAAGGTCCTCTCTCCATCCGAGGGGTGCGCTGCCAGCATTCACGTCACACAGGCTCCTCCAATGTCGGGGCAGCACCAGTCACAGCATGGCCGTGAGCTCAAGGTCACAGGCATGACTGCTCAAAAGCAGTGGCAGCACCATGGCAGCCTGGACTGGCCAGCCTGCCCACAGGCCACCAAAAATGGGGCCACCAGACAGATAGTCCATACCCTGTTGCACACATGAGCGACAAACTCAGAGACAACACACAAACTAAGCCTACATTTTGGCTTCCAGATTTGGTTCTCCTAGTTAAAAAAAAAAAAAAAAAGAAGTTTTCTTAACCCTGATGCTGTCTCCTGACCGTAGATTAGGGAAGCAAGATGGGGGATACCAAGTCAACTTACTTAACTTACCTCAGAAGTAACAAAGTCTACAGGGGCTATGAACAAAGAAACTAGAGGAAACATGTGCAAAAACAAGTTGATATCTAAATTAGACTTCTCCACGAAACAGCGTGAGTTCTGATGGAGCCCTGAACTCCTCTCCCCGGCCACTCAGCGGTCAAAGCCCCCCGACTGTTGGTTCTACGGTAAGTGCTCTAGAAGCGTCAGCCCGAAGGCCCCACCCACAGAGGGCCCTCCAGGTCCAAAGCGGTCGGGTCCCCTTTCTCTCCAGAGCTGGGGAGGGGCTGCTCCAGTGTGGGGAAACCGAGTCAGAACGGTGCGACGCCAGGCGCTGGCTGTGGTGGAAAGGTCATATGCGAGAAACCCTCTGTGCCCCAAGTCTGCAGGCGGAAGTCAGAGAAGCAGAGCGAAGCTCCCCGAACACTTCAGGACTCCGAGGGCGGGGAGCGGCCAGCGGGGCCGGAGTGCTGGGGAGGTGGCGTGGTGACAGGGGGCCAGCGCCTGCAGTTCTTCACGGAAGAGAAAAGTGGGGGCCTAGTGAGTGGTGGGGGAGGGGGAGGACGGCGCCCCCGTCAGGCGTAGAACTCCTCCTGCTTGGTGGGCTTCTGGTAGGCCCCGCCGTTGGCTTGTTTCGGCTCCTCCAGGGAGTAGCTGCCCTCATCCTTCTTCTTCATGCGGTACAGCACAAAGCCCACCAGGCACACGGCGAAGATGAGCCCCACCAGGCCTCCGGCGATGACCCCTAGGGTGGGTGGACAGGGGCCAGCTCAGCTCTCGGCTCCTGGGGCTCCGCGCAGTCCCTCTCCCACCAGGCAGCCCCAGAGGGGGCCTTGGCTCTGGTCAGTGCCCCACCCCAAGGGCTAAAGACGGCCATCCCCACCCCAGAGTAGGAGTTTGCCCCCCAACCACCCACCTGAGAGCAAACTCACCTCCTAGCACCTCCTTCCTGTCCAGGAGGCCCTGCGAGGCCCCTGTGGCCCCTTGATCCACAGGGGCCTGATTCCGGTGGTCATGTTCTATGGCCACCACAGCTGTGGTCTCCCCGGAAGTCTCAAAGGTGAAGTCCTGTGGAAGGCAGAGCGAGTCAGGGGGGCTGGGCCACTGCAGGCAGCCACATCCAGCCCCATGGCCAGTGCCTGCCTGTGATGTCCCCTGCCACCTGCTCAGAAGCACCCAGACCCCACCTCAGGGACCCAAAGCCCGGTCCTCTGGCCACATCACACCAGAGCCTGGCTGGACCGTGGCACAGATGTCACGAAAATTGATACAAAGCACACATTTTTTATATGGAAATAAGTAAGCTTATTTTAGTATAATGTGTAAAATTCCCATGATGCTATAAAATAAAAAATAAGACTTGATATTAATAGAATTTTCACCCTTGCAGCAAGGGCCTCGAGTAAGTTTGGGAAGCCCTTTCTTGGGTGATCTTTAAGGAATCTGTTGCTCCGATCTCATGAGTATCCTGTCTTGCGCTATGCAAGGCGCTGGGGCAGGGGAAAGTGGGCCCCTGTGTTCACAGGGCACAGGGTGTTGGGCTTGCCGGGTGCCAGGCACTAGGGGCCACCCAATGTCTCGGGAAAGGCAGAGGCCACTCACCTGCTCCCCCGAGCCCTCTCCTGCCGGGAGCTGATTGGAGGCTCCATCCTCAGCAGCCTTCTCGGTGACAAAAGACCCTCCATCCTCTACGCTGGGAACGTGAGGGTCGGCTTGGCCAGGTCCTGTGGGAACTGAGGTCTCATGGCGGTCAGGCTGCATGTCTCTGTGGGGGTGGGATGTGGCAGGTGCCTGGGCGGTGGTGGCTCTGGCTGTTGTGGCCCGATGGGTGGTTGAGAGCTGCGTGGTCTCCCTGGGTGGGAGGGTGGCCTCCTGCTCCCGGGCGGTGAGGCCAGGCTCCGCTTCTGCCAACACTACAGCCTCTCCCTCCTCGGGCGCCCCTCCAGTCAGCAGGATGGAGGTGGAGGTGGCCATGTCCTCTGGGCCAGTGGGCTCAGGAGCCATGGGCGTGGTTGTCAGGAGCCACATGTCCTTCCAGGTGGAGGGGCTGTGCTGTGACAAGGTGCTATCTTGAAAAGCACCTGCAGGGCCAGAAGCAGAGCACGTCAGTGTGGGGAAGGCCTCGGCACCCAGACCAGCCGGGCTCGGGCTGCAAGGGAGGCTGTGACTCCCAGGCCAGCAAGGAGAGCAACCCTCCCTCCCCCGAGAGGCCATGTCCTGGGATGGAGCTAGCTGAGGCTAAACTTGACTTGGAAAATGAACATGGAGAGCCAGCTTTCCCACTGCACATGCCTGGCCTGGTTTCCTCAGCCATGACAAAGGTGCCAAGGCCATCAGGAAAGGAGCTTTCCTGCAGCAACAGGGGTGGGGGTGGTATCCGTTAGGGGCCGACTGCCTTATCCCCAGTGTATATACCTCTCTGGCCCCTCCCTGCCCAGAAAGGCTCCTGCTCCCGAGAACAGATGCCGTATCCCACCTTACAGCTCTCAGGCCTCTGCTAGACCACTCCCAACAGATGGCTTCCACGTGCCCTCCTCAGCTCTCACCCCTCTTCCAAGATTCCCTCAAGAGCCACCTCCTCTGGGAGCCCTCCCTGACCACCTCCAGCTCAGAAACTCCTCTCACCCATGAATAGGGGAAATTAGGGGCCGGGCACAGTGGCTCACACCTGTAATCCTAGTACTCTGGGAGGCTGAGGTGGGAGGATCGTTTGAGCTCAGGAATTCGAGACCAGCCTGAGCAAGAGTGAGACCCTCTGTACTCAAAAAATAGAAAGAAATTAGCTGGACAACTTAAAATATATAGAAAAAATTAGCCAGGCATGGTGGCACATGCCTGTAGTTCCAGCTACTCGGGAGGCTGAGGCAAGAGGATCGCCTGAGCCCAGGAGTTTGAGGTTGCTGTGAACTAGGCTGATGCCATGGCACTCTAGCCTGGGCAACAGAGCGAGACTATGTCTCAAAAAAAAAAGGGAAATTGGGAAGGGAACACGGATAGGAAAGCTACTGCCCAGCAGGCTCTGCGCTGCCTTATAGCTCCAAACAACCTTATCAGGTCAAGGTACTACTCCCATTTTACAGATGAGAAAACAGTAGCTCGGAGAAGTCAAATAACCTTCCAAGGGCTGGTTCCAAAGGTTGCCTAGCGAGCAAAGAGAACATGAGCCTGTGTGCAGCAGGCAGCCCTGGGGCCTCCGGAAACTACAGCCCTCACTTCACCCCCGAGTGTTTTCTCCCTAATAGGCGTCTCTGTGCAGCACAGACCCCATTCTTTTGCTCAGCACCACCATTAGGACCCAGCTGGACAAGGACAGGTGGCCTCGGTAACTGCTCAGTAAGCACAGGCAACCGCCCGGCCGCCACCCCCAGCCACGGCCTGTGTTAGCCTCACCTGCGCCTGAGCCAGAGAAGTTGTCAGAGTCATCCCCAGAACCATCCTGATCTTCAGGGGGCACATTTGTGGCCATAATTTGCTGGAAAAAGATCAGAAAAAGGTGTGAGTGGAGGCGGGGTGGGGCCCTGCTGTTCCCGGGTCCCCATCCCAGACAGCCGAGTGAGCTCACCACAGCCTGCACAGCACAAGTGCACGGGTAGGAAGCCCCCTCGTGCAGCTCTGAGACCCTCAGCTCCGGGCAGCCCTGTGGGCCCCCACACACCCCTGTTGCTACAACACAGCCTGGTGCAGGGTACAAGGGTGCAGGGACACATGAGAGGGGAGGGAGCCCCAGACCTCTCGGAGGGCAGACAGACACTGTTACTGGGAGCACAGGCTGGGGGCCCCATGGGACTCCATCAGCCCACCCCGCACTGAGAATCAGGTCTTGGGGGCTGTCGGCCATGGAGCTGTGGGGGCCAAGATTGCTGATGCTGCCCTTCTGAGGGGCTTTCAAGAGCCCCTAAGGACAATCCCACAACAAGCCTCCAGGCATGCTGGACACCAGGGTGTGGCCCCCGAGGGCCACTCTGCCCACGAGGGGCAGCCCCCGGCCTGGCCATGATGCTCTTCCCACACCCAGCCCAGGCCCTCTGGCCAGAGTATTTTCCTCCTCAGAGAAGGAAGGACAGGGCAGCCACGAGGCTCATCCGGAAGGGGCTCTGCACGAAGCCTCTAGTAAATGGGCTGTGGGCCTGGGATGGACCCTGTTTGCAAATGGCAGCCCCAGGAATGCCACCTGCCCGGCCCAGCTCCCAGAGGCTGAGTGCAAACCTGTGCCCAGTTCCTGAGGCAGGCACTGCTCGGAGATGGAACATGCCACGCACCATGAGCAGGCCTGCGCAGAAACCCTGGGGGTGCGGGGAGAAAGTCAGGACCACCTCTGCCCCCAACCCTGGTCCCAGGACGGCAAGTGGGGAAAGGAGGACCCAGCAGCCAGGTGGCAGGAAGGGTGGCGTTGAGAGTTCTGTTCAGCAGCAAGGCTTTGACCCAAACAACCCCACCCGCTACACCGTCCATCTTTCGAGGGCCCCAATGTCAGGGACCAGAACAAAGAATGAATGAAACAGCAGAACACAGCTCAGCACACAGGCTTCAGAGACCCCCGGCCTCTGCCACTGACTAGTCATGTGACCCTGGGGATGCCACTGAGCCTCTTATGGCCTCAGTCTCCCCCTCTGTAAATTGAGGATGAGAGTAACACCCACATTCTGTGACTGGTGCAAACGTTCCATGAGGTTATGCAAGTAAAGACCCTAACAGAGCCTGGTGCGTAGCAAGTACCCACAAACAAAGGCCACTGCTCTGACCAGGGAGCGAGAGCCACTCAGCCTGGGGAAGAGGGATTCTGGGGCACACGGCAGCCTCAAATGCCAGCAGGCCTGTCTGAAAGAGGGTGGGAGGGAGGTGGACAGGGTTTCAAGAGAAGAGGGGGCAGGAGGGAGCCAGTTCGCCAGCAGCCTCTGCACAGACTTGTTGGAGGGGCCCGCCCAAGGCTGGGCTCCAGGGGAACAGGGCTTCCTTGGCCCAGGAGGCCTTGCCAAGCCCTGGCCACAGGCCCATGGGCCTCACTCTTGAGTAGAGCAGGGAGGGACAGGCACGACCTTTGGCCTCCTGAGGCAGCCTTGGAGTAGAGCTGGATCAGGTGGAAGCTCCCCACCTAGGGGCCAGGTCTGAGGGACACATCAGACACGTGTAGAAACCACAAGACTAGAAATAACACTGAACTTCCTTTGAAAGTACAAAAGCAAAACTCTACCCCCCTGCCAAGAGTAAGGCTTTGACCTTAGAAGGGCCTGTCATGGCCCATCTACAATGAATAGTCACAGCCCACCATGGCCAGTCTACAACAAATAGTCACAGCTCACCCCTGCCCCCACATCAGACCACATCCTAGCTCTACCACCATCCCCAGGTGCTTCGAATACTTGCGATGCTTCCAGAGCTTTGAAGCTGCCCCTAGCCTCCCCCAAGCCTGTACCCTTCAGCAACAAAGAATATCACCCACCAGATAGGCACAGAGTGGGTGCCCCACCCCAACCCAAGGCCTCTGCCCCACCCGCTCCTGCTGCACTGAGCCCCTCCCTTGAAGAGAAAGCTCAGGATGGGGCAGAGGATTGGGGCTCTGAACCCACAACTCTACTGGGTTATGAAGAATGCTGAACCTTCCAGCAGAAGCCAGAGTCATCGGATCCAGACCCTATTCAACAGGTGAAGTGACAGTGGCCTGCAGAGAAGACGTACACTGGGGCCCTCCAACCTCAGAGGCACCACCCTCTGTGCCTCCGGGCTGTGATTGTTCATTGCACATGGGCCAGGAAAGGCCCTTCTAAGTGAGACCAGGCAGGCGCCAGGAAGGTCGGGCCCTCACTTACACGGAGAAGCCCAAACAGGTTAAGTTTCCCAAGAGCAGGGCTTCTCCCCTGACTGGGTAACACTTTGGGTCTGCCCAGTCCCTAAAAACAATTTGTTCCCTTGGCTTGGTCTGCTTATCCCTTTGCGATCTTGTTTACACAACAAGTTCTTAAGCAAATGTTCTCTCCACTGAAACCAGCGCCCTGGCCTCAGGGAGCCTCTCCCCTCTCTAGGCATCCACTCTCCGGGACACTAGAGTGACTTCCCAAACCTCCTCCAGCTTGGTCCTTCTGTGACAGCACCTCGGATGAGGAAAATGGGAGACTGCAGCCCCGTGGGGAGGAAGTCAGCAGAAACTGCTGAGTTTGAACTTGGATTACCAAGGTGCCAACTGACTCTGGAGTTTTCCGTGAGACTTTCGGTTTCATTTAGCAGGCCTGCCGCCCGAATAGCCTGCAGCAAACTGCCCCTCTCAAGAATAGGTGGGCTCAACTTGGAGCCCACCTCGGGCTGCCTGGGAAAGCAAAAGGCAAACCAGCCTAGAACCTCTGTAAGTCCCAGGAGAATCAGCTGTTCTTGTAACGAATCAACAACCTTACAGTGCAAGGTCTAGGCTTCCGAAGGTTCTGTTTGCTCAAAGCAAGGGCCACCTTGCCCCTGCCCCACCCACAGTGCAGACACCGATTGGAAAGTCCAAAGCCAGAAGGCTTGGCTCGCCTGGAGGTTGGGGTATCATGGAACAGACGCATGGAGTCCGGGGGCGTGGGGGGCAGGGACTAAGAGGGGAATGGTCAGTCCGTCTCCATTTCCACCACACTGGGCTCCTCCTGGCCACACCCCGAGCAGGGTGGGGATCATCCCGGAAGGAGGGTGTGAAGGTTCGAGCCCTGTGCTGAGATGGGAAACACTTTCCACCCATTACCCTTTGATTCCTGCAGTTCACCTACCGGTGAGGCAGCAGGGCCGGCGGAGCACCTCTGGCAGACAGGAACAGAGCCTCGGGAAGGGTGAGGCCTGAGGCCTCCTCACATGCCACCCCTCCTTCCCTGTCCCCAGCCCTGAACCGGCTGAGCCCATGAGTACAATTCCCAGAGCCCTAGCCCAGCGGTGAAGGTGCCGAGGTGCCAGCCCATACTTGAGCGGTGGAGAGAGGAGGGCGAGGACCAGAATGGGGCCAGGGCTGCCAGGGGCTGAGAGCCTTCATCACCCACCACCAGCACACTGGAGTCTGCGGGCAGAGCACTGGCACAGAGCCTTCCAGAAGGCAGCCTCAAGCCAAGTCCTGCCAGCTTCCACCCCTGCACTGGTCATAAAGAGGGCCACCCTCCTTGGCAACCATCGTCTCAGCAGAGCCCCTTGCCCTGGCTGGCCCTGGGGCTGAGGGGCGTGTGTGTTGCCACACCTGTCCAAGACATCTTGAGCATAAAAGCTCCCTGGCTGTGTCACAAAGCCGGCTATCAAATGGGCATTTCTGGGGGGTTCAAGTGAGGATGGTGGCACCAGTTGATAACTAGAGAGGTCGCCTGTCTGCCGCCCACCCTGGCCCCATCAACCTGTGTCCACCAGGTCCGAAGACCTGTGGTTTCCAACCTAAACACTGAGTCACTGACATGTGTAACGTGTGTCACCTGCTGCTTGGCTTGAGTGACAGATAAAACAGAAGTCCCTTAAAAAGCACTACTGACTCCACAGGGTCGTGTTGCTTTTGCCGACACATTCTACATGTACAATAGGTCATGGAATTTTGACATTTAATAGGTCTTCAACTTCAAAAATCTGGGGACAATTGTTCAGGGACTTTGGGGAAAAAGCAGGTAAGAAAAAATTTGGTCCCAGGCCTGGCAGAGCTCCCAGTCCCCAGGACACACAGCCAGGTGCCCTGTTCCAGTGAGGGAGGCTGGGGTACAGAGGGTATCCCTACGGGGAGTGCTAGGGCCAGGCCCAGGAGAGGACAGCGCTAGCCCTGAGGCACTGGCTCGGCCACGCTGGGCCTCTGACACACAGTCTTCACACAGCGCAGAGAAAAGGGAGGCTGTAACTGCTCTGTGTGGTCATAAAATCCCTGGCTTCTATGGGTGGGAGCCGAGTCACTGAAGTCCCATTAGTCACAACCACACAGAAAGAGATGCCCCTTATCCCAGGAGCTGGGTCACAGCCTGGATCCCAGGCCTTGGCACTGCCTCTGAGGCTGGCGGACAGGAGGGTCCTAGACCTGTTCCAGGAGCCCAGGCTGCCAGGTCAAAAGGCAGCAGGACCCCACAGTCACGCCAGGATCAACAGTCGTCACCCCAGCCTGTGGAGATCCCACCCAACAACAAGCGTCCTTGGAAGCTTAAAACAGATTCGCGGTGACTTAGAAATCTTTACCCCCCTCGTTTCTTGGTCAGATCTATGATCCAAGGGAAACGGCTGACTCTCTCCTCCCCAGACCTCACGAGTCCTGGGGCTGAGGTTTCTGAGCTGCAGAACCCCAGCCTTCTCCCCTAAACTCCACATCAAGACGCCATACTGGCCGAGGGTGACGTCCAAACCCTGCAGCCAGGCCAGGGGCTCTCAGCTTCAGGGTCTCCAGGCATCACCAGACTGTGACAAATGAAGTCTTCTGAGCTCCGGCCCCGAGGCTGACTGCGTGTGCTTAACAAGCTCCCAGGTCCTGCGGGCGGTCCCTAGAATGTACTTTGAGAACTACGGTCTGGAGAGGAAAAGGCCTCCCCCAGAGTGCTCCAAGGGCTGGAGACCTGGGGGAGGCAAGACTCACACTCAGGCCCCTCAGACACAAGGCACTGAATAGCAACAGAGCCCCATGAACAAGCTCTAGTGGCAAAAGGACTGGGGAAGGCTCTGGAATGTCCTCCCTACATTTCCAATGCGTCTACTCTCACAG
This sequence comes from Cheirogaleus medius, assembly GCA_008086735.1. Taxonomy (NCBI): domain Eukaryota; kingdom Metazoa; phylum Chordata; class Mammalia; order Primates; family Cheirogaleidae; genus Cheirogaleus; species Cheirogaleus medius. Next base: position 160,430,203 of record VBSM01002608.1, on the reverse strand, counting down.
CCAGTACCCCATGGTGCTAGCCCAGCCTCCTCCCGGAGGAGCTGAGGGGTCCCCCAAACTCCCAGAGGCGCCAGCCTGCTCGATTCCTACCAGCGCAAGAAGCAGGCCATGAAGAAAGCAGGAGCATCTGCCTGAAGCTGGGCTGAGACCCCGCCCACCACCTTCCTCAGCTGGCCTGAGGCCACAGCCCACAGCGGGGAGAACTGCCAGGCCGGGCCCACAGAGGGCAGGGAGGGCAGCACAGGCTGCAAGGCCTCGGTGTGCAATTTCAGGGGTGCCAGTGAGGGGCCAGGGGAGGGAATGCGGCAAAAATGCAGTGTGGTCTGTGACCACCTTCCCTCTGTGGGAGCCACTCGACCCTCTCCACTAGCCCTGACTACGCACTGATCGGGGAGGTCAGACCCAAAGCACCTCGGAGCAAGGGTCTCGTGGCAAGGGCCAGATCCTGCTCCCAGCCCCCATGCTGGGTGGCCTGGGCAGCTCTCTGCCTCTCTCTAAGACCCGTCCCCCACCTGGACAATGGAAAGGGCTTGGCTGGATAACCCTGAACTCCCTTATGGCTCTGACAAGCTAGGCTGGGAGGTGTGGGGTGATAAGGAGGCCACAGACCCATGCAGGGGGGTGGGTGGGAGGGGCCGGCCACAGCCCAGGGCCCAGGAGACACTGGGCTCCCACCTGCCCCCAGATGCGTATGTGGTGGTGGACGCATCGCTGCTCTCCCAAGGCTTCTTTCCTAGCTCCAGCTCCTAGCTGCCAGCGAGGACTGCTGGGGACACAGAGCTCCGGGTTGGGCCTCAAGACCCTGAAGTCTCCCAGCTGGAGCCACTCCCAGGAGGGAGGAGCCCCCAGGGGCCTCGAGGCAGCATCAGCATTTCCGGGGACAGGCACAGTGATTTATCAGCTCACTGACTCTCTACCCAGAATAAGGCAAGCTGGGACCTGCTGGGGGCAGGACAGGCAGGGAGTGATGGGCCTGGCCCAGGACAGGAGGGGCAGAACGGGCAGGCCAAGAGGTGCCTGTGGCCTTCAGTCCTGAGGGCACTTGCCAGGCTCCCGCCCTACAGCCTCCCCCTACCCCGCGGCAGCAGTTCCCACCCTGACACCTCCATGGGGGGAGTGGGGGCCGGGTTCCAGGGCAGGGCCTTAGGTGGAGGGACCGAGGCATTGTGCTTGGCTTTAAAGACCCCTTTCCAGTAGCATTTTCAATTTAGTGTAACGTCAGGGCTTCACAGATGGGAAATCGAGGTCAAGGTCACAGCAGGAGCCTCTGGCCCTGGGCCTGCGTGGAGTACCCCAGGGGCCAGGATGTCTGTTGGGAGAAGGGGGATCCTAGCAGCCCAACGCCAGCACCGATGCCCAAGCCAGGTCGGTGTTTCCACCAGCACCCCCGTGCCCGCCCCCCCATGGCGCCTGCCTCGGCGGTCCGCGTGCCAGGACTAGTCTCAGGACAGGCCGCGCGGAGGGCTGGGTGTGGAGGCGCAGAGCTGGAAGACCAGTTCCTCTGCTTTTCCCCACTTGCCAGAACCTGGGCCGGGCCAGGCGGGGCAAGACTGCACCCGGGCCTTGGGCAAGGCCACCCAGCCCCGCACCGCCAGCCTTGGCACCTGGTGCTGTTCTGGGAGCCAGACAGGGGGTCAGTCCCCCAAGGCTCGCCAACACCCCTTCCTCAGGGACCCTCAGCACCTCCCACAGGGTGGCCAAGGGAAATGATCAGACCCAGTATGGGGAGCCCTGGTTGCAGTCTGGGATCTGTTCCTAAATTACTGGAAACAACCTTGCCCCAGGTTGCCCATCTATACAATGGGGGTTTGGCCAAATGGTGGCAAGAGGGCTCCTAAGCCCAATCTGTGGCTCTCTGGCTGGGGTGGGTGGTCAAGGCTTGCTCTCAAGGGGCAGCCAGACACACGGGCCACAGCAGGCTGCCCACCTGACGGGTGGCGCAGCACAACATGGGACTCAGCAGTGGGCAGACCCACGGGTAGGGGCAGGGATGCTTGTTCGCATGGACTCCATATCATCATTCCCACATTCCCAAGGGGAGTTGTGGCCTAGGCAGGGTGCTGCAGATATCCCAAACCAAGGTGACTCAGGGACAGAGGGGGCAGCCAATGCTTCCAGACTGCCCCTCCCTCAGCCCTGGCTGCTCCCTGCAGGGCTCTCCCCCTCCCCACCCCCCACAACAGGTCCCCTAGAACTGCAGTCCTATGGGCTTGGGGGCCTGACACCTCTGGCATATGGACTTCTAGTGACACCTCCCCCTGCACTGGCTAAATAAAGTGCCCCCAAGTTTCACAGAGGCAGAAACTGCAGCTTTTGACACACCTGCAGCCAGCCAGGGCTCCAGCTGCGTGTTTATGGGGGGAGGGGAAACTTGCTCCAAGTTTATCACCACAATCTCTCCTATCAGTGTTCCTGTCATCACATAATATCCCCTTGAAAAGGAAAATGCCTCTAGGAAGGTGAAGGGGTACTAGTCACTCACAGTATAGCATAAATCAGTTCCATGTGGGGGAGGGGCTATTTCTGGAACTGGGGCGCTAGGGGTGGGTAGGAGCTACAGCAGATGAGAAAGGATGATAAAAGGGAGGCTGGAAGATGCCAAGAGCAAATTTCTTAACCTTTGTCAGAATGTAGACACCAGCAACACCATACCCAGGAAAGAAAGACTAAATTCCCTTTGTTCCTCCTTTGAGCCGCAGATGTACGTGGCTTCTCCTCCCACATACAGAAGAACAATGGCTTAGCCTGGGAACCTGCCTCTCAGAAGTACAACTGGGCACGGAGGTTGCTGAGAAGCCTAGACAGGGACACAGGAAGGGCAGAATATCCTTGAAGGGGTCCCAGGGGGTCGCAAGGGAGGGTGGGGCTGGTACCTTCTGGCCTGGGTGATGGAAGACAGGACTTTCCATGATGGCCATGTCTGAAGAGGCTGGGCCAATCCTTAGGATCATGGTGGGCCCCAGCGCAAGCGGCCTGCCCTCCTCCCGACCGGCCAGGAGATCTGCACGGCCGCCTCCAACGCACAGCGCAGAGCGCCCGCGCCCTGGCAGCCCCTGCTGGCACTGAGGTGGCTGACAGGGAGACTGTGGGTGCAGTCCCGGTGGTAGGAGCTCACAGTGACCCCAGGGAAGGGAAGTGGCCACAACACCTTGCCCAGGGCTCAGGGACAGTCAGGGGTGGGAGAAGAATCCAAGTATCTGACCTGGGCTGGGGGTTACTTAAAGAATAGAAACAACTGAATTGGGCCTTGAAAAAAATAGTGACACAGTTGATATTTACTGAGAACTACGTGGCAGGTACTAAGCACTTTACCTGAACTTACTTGATATTTACAACCACCTTCGATTCTAGTACCACGTCCATCTTACAGATGAGGAAGCTGAGGCAAAGGGAGTACGTCATCTGACCAAGGGCTCGTGGCCACCGAAGCAGAAGCCAGTGGGCCTGCTGTGAGCCACCTGCCGTGGGAGGAAAGCAGCCATCCTTTCCACAGGAGGCAGCGCACCCAAGGGCCCTCCCCGCGCCCTGCAGCCTGGCCTAGCGTTGCCGGCCTCTACAGAGAACCCGGCTGCTTCTCCTGAACAAACTTCAGTCTCAAGTTCAGGACACAGGCTACTGGGCCCCATAGCCCCTGGCCCTGCTCAGCAGGCCCGAGCCCCCACCCAGGTGCCCTGGTGTCTGGGTTACCTGGCCTGCTCCTGTGCCCGCCAGCCCAGCCCACACCTCCCAGGTCAGGAGGCAGCCCCTGGCAGGGGCCCAGGCGGAGGAGAGCAAAGTCTGGCCTGCCAGGGAAGGCCTATGCTTCTGAGAAGGGGCAAAAGCCATGTTTGCAGACCCTGTTACGTCAGGACCGCTGGGGTCGGAGCAGCTCACACTGCGACTAGGTGCCCGCCGGGTCAGATGGCGCTTTGCCCCAGTCACGGCCACAGGGCGCTCCCAGCAGCAGATCAGCCTCGGGGCTCCCCAAGATGTGTTCCCTTTTGCTCCAGGCAAGGAAGGGGCCCCAATCATATCACATGTTACTTCCCTGAATCTTTCCAAAAGCCCTGAGGCAGGATATGAGAAACTCCGTTTTATAAATGAGGAAACTGAGGCTTAGAGGTAGGGGAAGAATCGTGCCCAAGACTACACAGGGAGGAAGTGACAAAGCCAGGATGTGATCCAGGTGGGCAGACTCCATGTCCTATGCCTTTCCCAGCCTCCACACAACACCTCTCTGCTCCAGCCCGAGTTGGAACCGATCAAGGCAGACTAGACAGCTAGCTCTGTGTCCCACTGCCCTGCCCGCCCCAAGGCTTCAGGACCCCAGACTCGGCCCCCAGAAGGCAGGCAGACCCAGCTCAGGTGACTGCCTTTACATGGGGAAGACAGGTGGGCCAGCATGCCCACTGCAGGGTCTGCAAGAATGGCCCTCCTCCACTGGAGGATGGGGGTAGGTGTGGGGGGGTCCTCTGCTCTTCCCACAATCCCCTGAGCCCAGGACAGCTCAGTCACTGCTTCAGATTCACAACAGAGAGCTCAGGGGCTGGCTTCCTGGACTTGACAACAAACAGGCCTGGACCTAGGGAAAACTCCACCTGTGCCCATTCCCCAGCCCCAGGTCCCCTTCAGAGTACCTGTGAGGGCGGGGAGGGGAGATGGGGGGGGAGAGCCTGAGGATCTCACGCCGCCCAGACCCTCCCCAACACCCAATCCTGGAAGAGATATGATCACCATGACAGCAGCACTGCGCCCCTGTGGTTTGCTCTGGGAGAAGCTGGAGTGACGTCAGCCTCTATGATGGTCCAGAGGCTCCTGAAACACCCACAGCCTGGGGCCCTGCAAGCCCAAACCTGACCACCACATCCGTCCGGAACACTCCCAGGATACAGGACCTCCAAGGCCCCAGAGAGTTTCCTGGGCGGCAGGGATGCTTCGAAGCTGCTGGGGAGTAGAGCCAACGTCACTCTATGCCCAGCCATGGAACTGACACAATCACATCCCCAACTAGGTGAGGTCCCTGGATCATCAGCAGTCACCACTGGTGTTGGTGCCATGGACACAGCAAGGCCAGAGCCTGAGTCCTAAAGGGCTTTCTGGAACCTCCTGCTACCAGGCACATGCTACATGCCTTGGGTGGGCACAAGCTCCTCAGCCTTCCAGAAATCCCCTTCCACCTCCCACCCTGGGGAACATGCAATCCTCCCCTACCCACCCAGGCCAGGCACCAGAATCCTGTCTCTCAGCCCTCTGAGTTGCACAGAATGCACCCAAAGAGGGCCAGTGTGGCCACCGACAGCGCCAAGGAGCCCCACGTGGGAAAGATTATGAATTTGAGCTAATGTCACGGTGGTCGGAGAGTTGGTTCTCTTGACATCTTTGGAGATCAGTGGTGCTCAAAAGTGGCCCCTGAGTAGGACTGGCGGCTTCTGCAGCGCCTGCTGCCCCGCTCAGGGAGACCCTCTAGCCTAACACTTCCCACAGCCAGGAAGCAGCTCCACCTTACAGCCCAAGCTCCTGATTTGAAACTGCTGTATTGAGGGTCTCTGGGACAAAACCCTTCCTCTGAATGGGGAGACCCGTGAGGTGCTGAATCGTGAACGCCCTTCATGGTCACTGCCCCTCTGGCCTATCTGCAGAGCCCGACCCTCCTGATTCTAGTAATGGCCACCTTCTCTTTCTGCATCCCCTGGACCAGGCATGGGCCCCTCCCCACTGTGCAGGGCTGTGCATACAACAAGCGCTCAGGCTCTGGGCTTTAGATCTGGTCAAGCCAGGTAGGGCTCACAAACCCCCTCAGTGCTTGAGACAGAACCCTCCTGGGGCTGCAGGAGCTCCACAGACACCCACCAGTCACATCACACAGCAACGAGAGGCCACACACACCCAAAAGTATGACCTCACCTCTGCTTCCCCACACCCTCCCCCCATTTCACAGATGGGCTCACTGAGGCCAAGAGATACCCACGAACAAAGCCATTCAACAGTAAAGAGGCAGGGCCAGGGCTGGAAGCCAGGCCCCCGAGCCCTAGCCTGCGCCTTGCTGTACTCCCCCATCTTGTGCTGGCACGCGGTGGGCTCTCAGTGGATCAGGGTTGGTTGGGTAAGTCTCCAGGGAGGACTCATGGGCCTGGCACCATGACTCAGCTGATGAGTGGGCCGATAACCACACCCACCTTTCCACTGCCCCAACCTGCCTGAGTGGGCCTCGGGGTAGGTGCCAGGATGCCCCAGTGTGTGTGTGCAGAGAACATCACCCAGCCCCCACCCCAGCCTGACCTTGCCCAGGAGCCTCCATCACCCTGCCTCCCACACTGGGCTTCAATCCAGCCGTCCAAGGAGCCTGCCCTGCCCTCCACCAGCGTGGCCCATCCCACAGATAACCCCCAGGCAGCTAGTTCTCCCCGAGTCCCCAGAGGAATGATGGCAGAGGACCATGAGCCCCCAGCAAGTCCTTCAACACCACCTTCGCCTTTCCAGGACAAGGTCTCTGCAACCACCTGGCTCTCAGAACTGAGGAAGGGAAGGAGACCTTTTGAGCAGATGGGAAAACTGAGGCCCAGAGGGGCAATGGCCTGCCCAGGCCACAGAGGGTAAGGGGCTAAGCTGGGAGTAGGAAGGACAGGCATTCTGGCTGCCCTTCTCTGCAGGAATAACTTCTGCAGACTTCTACAGTCAGGGACTGAGGAGTGTCAGAGCGGCAGTTACAAAGGGAAAAGACCACCAGCAAGGGAGGCAGAGAGGAAGGGGCTTCCTGGCTTCTGAGGAGGAAGGTGCAGCCAGGTGGTGACCAGGCTTCCCCAAAACTGGGACTGCAGCCTGACAACAGCAACGCACAGCCTCTGGTGGGGCTGCGACCCTTGGTGAACCACTGGGCAAAGGAGCTGTGCCCAGGGCTGAAGGCCAGAGAAGGCACATCCTCTACATATAAATAGACAACCCACAAAGCCATAAATGCCAGGAGGTCAGGGCCCCTTGAGGGTCTTCTGGTGGGGAGAGGGTCCAGGGACAGGAGGGGACACATCTGGAAGCCTCTGAACACACAAATCAACAGGAAAATTCACCGGGCAAATAACACAGTGGAGGGGCAGGTCTGGCCACCACCCCTTCCCGGCTCCTGGCTCAATGACCCCAAGCCCCAAGATTTCCCTGCAGGCTCCCTTTGCTCTGTAAGCTTGCCTCCACTCTCACAGCCCCGCCAAACACGCCTGGCAAGACAGGCAGCAGGACACCTTCCGGGGGACGCTCAGACCATCCCCTCCTCTGTGCTCCCACAGCACTGACCCCCGGGGAGCTGCCGGTGTGCCTGTCTCAGGCCTGGGAATGCCGGGGACCTTCTCGTACTGCCTCTCCACCCACACGTAAGCTTCCTGAGGGCAGGAAGACTCGGTAACACCGTGCAGATAAAGGTGGTCCTTTGGGGAAGGCCATGGAGGGGCTCCCCACATGTGGCTGTAGCCGGAAAGTGCACAGTTGCTGAAGTGGCCCCAAGCCCAGGGTCTTGCCTCTGTGGCCTCAGCTCCACGGCCTGTGCCCCCTGGATACACACACGTCCGCCCTCCCCTGGTGCCTGTCAGGGCACTCATGTCCCACTCAGTGGAAGGTTCCAGAAAGCATGCTCCCACCCACAATCCAACCTGTGCTGGGACAACTGAGATGGGACTGACATGGTACTGACTCTTCAAGGGTACAGGATCCTGGCACCAAAAGCCCCCTTTCCACAGATTCCCTTAATCCTGTTCCTTCTCTCTAGAATTAGGCAGGGCCTCGAGGGGCACTTTCAATCCAATACTCCAAAATTGGCTGGTGAAAAGAAGACGGCAATCAGGCAAAAGTTCAACACTAGAAATCATTTAATGACCAATTCCTCATGTGGCTGCCCCTTCAGCAGGACCTGGCGTTGGAGGGGACCAGGAGGTAAACCTAGCACAGGAGCCAGGAGTGCTGGGTTCTGGCTGCCCTGCTTGTGCCATAGAGCCTGCCTCCCAGGCTTAAAAAAGAATCTAATAATCCACAATGTCCTCCCGGTGCATGCTGGGTGCCAAGAGGGGTCCAGCTTAAGGGCGCCATCCACACAGGCGACCCCACACCCAGCCGAAGACCTGTGGGCTCTGCCTGGGCCGCAGCCCACACATTTCCCACCCTGCTCCACTGGGTCTTGCTAGGCTTCCTGTGAAGAACTCTTGCCTGTCCCTGAGCAGCCATCGATGAAACCCAACACAAACCCAGAATGTTGCCCAATGCTCATGGTTTGCCCAAAGGCACCGTTCAGGCCAGCTGAGCCCAGCCCAACGCCCTCCCATCCAAAATGCTGACAGCTATGGTTCTCCAGGAAGGACCAGCAAACACCCAGCAGGGCCTCTCAGGGTTCCGCCAGCCCCCAAGACCCAGGCTTCTCAGGGGAGACTTGACAGGTCTATGATGTGTTCATGCCTTCACACACATGCACACGCACACGCACCACGCGCTGCACGCACAAATCCTGGTTCTGCCACTGCTGCCCCTTGGAGGGGCTCACCTCCGCAGAGGCCCTAGCTTCCTCATCCCCGAGATGGGGCGATCACGTAAACTGTAAAGGGTTGGGATTAAATAAGAATATAGAAAAGCACTGAGCACGAGATAGCAGGCTCTCTTAATTATATCGACAGCTAACTTTCCTCAGGCACTTTCGTCGCAAAGTACTTTCACACATCCATTATGAAATGAATGCGCAAGTGACAGAATGAGGACAAGGAGAACAGGTATTATGGTGTCCGCTTTACAGATGAGGACAACAAGCCTTAGAAGGACAGTGACTCACCCCAGATTACGAAGTGAATTAGTGGCAGAGTTGAGAATCAGTCCTGGGGCTCTACTTAATCCAAAGCTGTTTCGGGCCTGCCAAACGGTATGGGTGCAGATGATACAGAAACATGAACTAAAATCCAAACAAAACACATGTGAAGACAGAGAAGGGACCAAAGCTGAGAGTAACAGTCAAGGCTAAAGAACGATGGCCCTTGCCTAGTTGGTCTAGGCTACCTCCGACAGGCAAGTCACTTTCAAACCACGGCGAGGAACTTGGAACGTGGGTGTCTTCAGGTGCTTCCCCCAAGAGATTACTCATCTCTTCACTGAGGGAGGCCTGGAAGACCTCACCCCGTCAGCATCTTTGCTATTGTAGGTGGCGGTGGGGAGACAGAGGGGGACAATAAAACCTTCAGGTCCCAGCTGAGGCCCACAAAGGACACAAAATCCACATGTCACAGTTCATGAACTTTCCTCATAGGCAAGACTGTTACTCAGCCTAAAACTCTTGGCTTAGAAATAATTCTGACCAATCTGATCAGTTTCTTAGTACTACTGGAGGAAAGTAACAAATTAGGAACAGAAAAACTGCTTGCTACCCCTAGACACACAAATGTCACTTCTGGCTGCTCTCAGACAGGGAAGGACAAAGGAAAAAGAATAGACCAGAACTCAAAACAGGGCAACCTGGGGGTACCGGGCACATGGGCAAAGTGCTCTTCAGAGCACAGTAAACCCAAGAGACAATGCCGCGACCAAGCACAACCATGAGGACAACGACCCTGGCATCTAGAGGAGATGAAATCATGCCTAGCGTTTTTTTGTTGACAAAGGAAGGGATATAACTATTTCAGCGAGTCCTGCTGAAGTAAGAGTACTTTTGAGGGTAATACGGATTCTTAGCTCACCGAAAAAACCTAGATACCAAGGACACCTCGTTCCCAAGGGATTTCGAGAATCCAAAATTCTCTTGCAACAGAAAAGATTCCTCTGTAAAATACTGCAGAAGTCAAGCTTCTCATTAATTCTTTCCAGGCCCGTCTCCTTCCTTACCCCTCTCCCCACCAATCTGCGCTAATGAGGTTTTGTTGGACCCCATCCTGAGCCACAGGTAGAGACTTAAACTGGCTCCACCCTCCCCGTGGAGCTGAAGCCAAGGGTGACATCACTTCTATAAGGCTCTGAGCCCAAGCGGAGGCAGCTAGTGCCTCTCCCCCACCCCCACCCACTCTGCCAGGCCACAGGGAAATGTCTCCACTAGCCCTCATAATTAAGGCGAAAGGGATTTTATGCCTTTCATGAAAGAGACAAGAGAAAGAGAGAAAACCAGCAAATAACTATTCCAGAACAAGCAATTTTTCTTACATGGCAGAAACAAAAGACCACAGGAAACACACAGATACACACACACAGAGAAATCTTTTTAGACAAACCTGTTTTCGTCTCTTGGGAGCGGTTTTGAGCAAGCTCCTGCCCTAGCAGCTTCCCTGCCCATTCAGAGTCAGGCACTCAGGAGTCACTGCCTACCTCGATGGTCCCCAGGGGAGTTCTGACCTGCTTCCCACTGGGGCCAAGGTGAACCTTTGGACAGGCCAGATCTCTGCCACCTGTGGGCACCTTCTCCCATTTTAAGCAAATCCCAGCTGCCTTATTTCTTTTAGGGAAGGGGTAAAGGAGGGCCCTGGGAAGGCTCTTTATGCCCTGTTATGCCCCACCCCCGCCTTAGGCAAACATGGGCATTCACTGTGAGAGGGAGAGGGCAGGGCTGGGAAAGAGAAACAAACTAAACTTTATAAAATAAGAAAAAGAAAAGAGAGCACCTAAGCTCCAAGCCAGAGTCTGACCCCAAAGCTCAGCTGGAGCACTCCCTCCTCTGGAAGGCCTTCCTCCCTCCTTTCCCTCTGTAGACTCTCCTGCCTCTTGGCCTTGTGTCTCCATAAAATGTCAACGTTTCTGGCGAGAAATAACCCCTCATACTGCAGTATCCGCCCGTACCCAACCACAGAAAGCTCCAGGAAACTCAGTTCATAGAGAATCCCAAACTCCATCTGCCTCCCCAGAGTTGAGGGGCACTGGAGGATCCGAGCTCACAGGAATGTCTGCCTCACCCAGGGCAGGCAAAGGACCCACCAGCGACGCTGATTCTTGCTGGAAATAGGTGGAGTGCCCCCACCCGGCATCCCTGCTCAGGCCCCATCTTGGGCCTGGAGAGAGCAGAGCAGGGAGGTGATGCCAGGCGGGGCAGGGAGGTAAGCCAAGCGCTCCACTGTCTCCTCCAGAGTCCTAACTGCAATTCCAGGCGAGTCTCGCAGAAACCACAACCCTAACGAGCAACTTCTCAGACTTGAAAGCAAGGAGTGCACTAGAGACCCAGCTCAGAAATCATATCCTCCCGGTGGCTCTCCAGATACGGCACCCCACACGCTCCAACTCACTAGCAGTTCAACAGGCAGCAGGGACCTCTCCTGGATGTTTGGAAATCCAGGTCACTTGGGAAGCAGGGAAGGCACTTTACATATTAGTCTCAAAAACCTCAGTACCTACCTCCCCTCATGTGAGCCAGACCCCCATAAAATACCCCAAAGCTCTGGCTAACTGGTAGCTACTATTACAGTGGGCAGCTCTCACAGCGGGTCACTTGTCCAGATGTCACATTAGAAGTGAGGGACCCGCGTGCCCACCCCCACCTCCGGCAAAGCTCCTTCCCTGCCCAAGCGCCTCCTTTTGCCAGAGCTGGGGAAGTCGAGCTGTCCAGATGTGGTGGCGAGACCGCCACTTCCGGAAGGGGAAGAGCCCCCGGCTCCGCACCTCCCCTCTGCGTCCCCAGGGACGCCCGAGCGGCCCTCCAGGACTACGGCGCCGGGTGCGGGAGCTGGGGGGTGGACGTGGGCACCGGGCGGCCGGCGCTGACACCTGGCGGCGGCCCAAGTCCGCGGGGCGGTTCCCAGGAAAGGGTTACAGGGGCCGAGAACAAAGCGCCCCCATTGGGGAAGGCGGGCTAGCGGACGGCGGTTGGGGCGGGAGATTCACTTTCTGGGGACCCTCAGGCAGCTCTTTTTCGGGCACGTCCCTCTTTAAAGGAGAATGACCCCAGCCAAAAGTGGATGCTGCATGCTACCCAAAGGCCTCCCCCAGCCTCCAGCTCCACATTTGTCCCTCTTTCTCCCTAGCTCTACTGGGCGGGCCAAGGGACCCGCCTTCCCTCCGCGCGGCTGCAGCACAAAGCCGAGCCGGGGAGAGGGAGGCCATTCCCAGGTCCACTCGCGTGGTAGGCGCCCGTGCGCCTCGGCCGTGCCCGGCACGGGAACGCGCCCTCCGGGGCGAGCTCAACTTCTGTAGCCCAGAAGTTGGGCTTCTCCGGGTCTCCAGCGTTCCGAGGCCAACTTCCCGGAACCTCCCGCTGCCGGCTCGGCCCGGCTCACCTTCAGCAGCCAACTGAAAGCTCGAGAGCCCTGCGGCCGCCCGCATACCCCACGCAGCCCTGGCCCGGCTCCCTGGGCCAACGCGCCCGCCCGCTCCCGCGCCGGCTCCGCTGCGCCCAAACTTGCCTCCGCGCAAGGGACCGGGCGCCCGGGCTCGGCGGCGCTTGGCGCGGGTCTGGTTTGAATTAGGGTCTGCGGGAGGGGCGCTGTGGCCGCGGTCACTGCATCCCCTGGGTCACTGGCGGGGGCCCAGCCGCCGCGGTAGCCGGGCGAGGGGGCTGGGAGCGGACGACCCCGGGCGCTGTGGCGGGCTGGCGGGCTCCGACACATGTGGAGACGTTTTACATAATTGAGCGCTGGGCCCGGGCGCAGGCTCCGCTCGGCGGGGCGCCCCAGCCCCCCGCCCCGAGCAGCGGCCCCGGGCGGCGCCCACCGACGGCGGAGTGAATTGGGGTGGAGCTCTGGTTTCGGGGCTCACCGTTCTCCGGCCCGCCGGACTAGCGCGGGAAGAAGGAAAGTCCCCGCTACCCCTCCCCCTCCACGTGCCGCTGCCGGCATCGGCCGGTGGCTCGCTCCGGCTTCCCGCCGCCTCCCAGCCCGGCCCGGGCCGCACTCACCGGGAGGGCCGGCTGCAGGCGCAGCGCCAGCGCGCAAAGCCAGAGGCAGAGCGCCGCGCGCTTCATGCTGCCCGGACCAGCGGCTGGAGCTCGGCGGGCTGCGCGGGTCGGGGCTGCGGGCCGGCTCCGCGGGTTGCGCTGCGCGATGCTCCCTCGGGCGCCTGCCCAGCGCTCTGCTGTCCTAGGCGAGGGCTTCGGGGTGCCCCGACTTGCAGTCCGCTCTCTACTGCTGGATTCCTCTGCGCTCGGATCGGATGCGGCCCGCACCTCTCCCGCCGAGCTCCGCCTTATAATAAACCCACAGGCCCTTAGCCGTTGCAAAAACTAGCCCCCCACCCCCAGCTCCGCCAGGTCTAGAGGCCAGCCCTAGTCCCCACCCCCCAGAACCCCGCCCCCTGAGCCACCAAGCCGGGCCCGGCCCCTTGGAACGCCCCACCCCCGGCCAAGGCCCGCCCCGCCCCTAGGGTCCGAGCCCGCCCCGCTCCCGCCGGCTAGGGGATGAGCTTCGCCTTCTTTGGGAGTCGTGGTTCCCACGAGCTGTGGTTCCCGGCGTTTCGGCTCGGCTGCACCCGGGGTGGTGAGGCCGGGCCGCACCCCCTTCCGCCCCCGGCCCAGGGTCTTGGGGCGCTGCCCGGGAGGGGAGCAGAGGGTGGGAGTTGATCCTCTGTGGGCCGAGTCTGCAGCGCCCTCTGGACGTGAGCGCGGAGCGCGCTCCAGGTGCGCGGGAGTCCCGGCGATCCGGCTCTCGGTGGGATCGCTTTCCCAGCCGTGCGGGTCTCGGGGCGATGGAGCCTCAAACCGACCGACCCCCACACACTGCCCTTCTCTCCTCCGGCTGCGGATGGGATTTTTACATGCGCTCGGTTCTCTCAGCCCTCCACGAAGTGCTGGAAATGGGGCCTTCTTTAAACGGACACGCTTGGGAAGGGCTGTTAAAAAAAGAAGTTCTCAGCGTCTTTCTGTAGAAGACAATGCCCTCTCTCTTCATACTCTGAGCTAAAAGGAGAAATAAATAACTGCTTTGTTCCCGGGTGACCTCGGGCATGCTGGTCTGAGAAGCACCGGGTGAGCTCCTGCTCCTTCGTCATTCCCTGCGAGGCCCTGCACCTCATGAGTGTTTGCATCGCCCGTTGGGCACCTCAGTCTAAAAAGGCTATTGAAGGTCTGCGGGTGTGAGGCTGCCAGCCCTGAGAGCGAAGGGGAAGGGCGGGCGGGAAGGCAGGAGAGACGGTGCCAAATGACCTTCGTACCTAGACCTGGAGACCAAAGATGGCGCCCTCCTTACCCGCCTTCCGCAGGCAGAGGGCAAGAGCTGAGCTGGCTGAACTAGGAACCAAGGAGGTCTCCTAAGGCTTCCTGGCCTCTTAGGAAGTTTCCACTGTTTCTCCTTAAAAGGATTAAATCTTCCTGGGTCATGCAGGAAGGGACAATTGACTATGGACCCCTGGGTTCTCCTCCACCTATGCAGAAGGTTTTCCTGGAGAGAAGCAGCCTCCTGCGTCCCCATCTCGGCCACACTCCTCCCTCAGAGCACTAAGGCCCTGCTCCTGAATACCTGTTGGACCTAAACACCTCTCCATTTGGGGGTCTCTGTTTCCCCAGGTCTGTCTGTGGGGTCAAGATCCTCCTCAGGGTTCTGTGGGGCTGATGCAGGCTCCCTGAGTGCCCTGGCGATGGGTCACCCGCAGCATGGCACCACACAGGTCCAGGAGGGCCTCTCCAGGAGCCCAGGGAGTCCTGGGAGATTAAGAATGTTGTTTTTGAAGGCCCTGACTGGTCCACCAGAGGCTGGCTCCACAGAGCTGCTGAAGTTAGCTCTTCTGTTTTTCCAACCCAATTTGGTGCATTCAGAATCTTACCTTTCTCTACTGCTCAAAACAGAAAATTGAGGTCAGGGAGGGTTTAATGGGGTCTTTTCATTCATATTGTTTAAATCCCCAGTGGTGTTTCTTTCAAACAATAATTTACCCCAGGTCATTGTGTCTTTGGGGCAAACGGAAAAGAGGAGGGGTCCTACAGAGGGGCCCAAGAAGGCCATGTACACAGAGAATTGGAGGGTCCAAGCTTGCCTGGCTTGCTTTCACCCAAATTCTGCAAGAGAGCCTCTTCCTCCAGGAGCCTGTCTCAGAGTCCCATGGTACTCAGGAACAGAACCTGTGCCTCCTCAGATTTCCTGCAGCGCACATGCTTGGCTATGGCCATCGTTGTCTGTATTCATCACCCCTTCCTCTGAGGGGTCCCGATACCTTCGTATGATCTAGTAACTAAAGGGTTAACACCTAGATCAACAGGAGGCTTCTAGCCTCCTATCTGGGGACACTAGAGCAAGGCCTCTGTCCTGATTTGTGTTAGAACCATGAGTAATTAAATATTTTCAGTGTCATCTTTGGTGAATCAAAGAAATTTCCCAGAAGGCAGGGCCAGTGTCTCCTCCTGCGTTTCTCTCTCTCATTCTTCCCACAGACATGCAGGGCTTCCCCGTGGGAGAAATGCACGCTACTGCGCTATTGCACTGGAGCTGCAGCCATGGAGAGTGGGCAGGCAGGAAGAGGGAGGAGGCCAGCACCTGAGCACAGGGAGCTCGTTGCTACATCAGGCACCTAAACCGGCACAGGCATTCTCTGGGCAAGCCGGCAGCGTCTATCTAAACTTAAGGTGTACTTAGCTCCTTTAACTCAGGAATTCTACGTAGTACATTTCCTCTTCAGAAGTATTTTCACCAGTGTCCAGGGAGGCACGTCTGAATGTTCACTGGTAAAGGAAAAGTAAAATAAACCTGAGTGTTCTCACACTGTGGAATACGATGCGACATTTTTTTAAATGAAGAGGATGGCTAATTCCTGACATGGAAAATTTTTCAAAACCTATTTTTATGTGAAAAGAGCAATTTAAAGAGTGACCTATTATTTTGTTAAAACAACTCACCAGCCCAAAGTGGGGCCCGTGCCTCCCTGAACCCATCACTGGCAAAGGGAGTTTGATTACTGGTATGATTTTAGATTAATCATCTAGGGGCTTGGATTTGGGGAAGCCAATACCATGTTCACTAAACATTTTGACTTCTTAAAAAGGATCAGATGTGTATGAGGGCATTCTTACTTCAAGATGATACAAAACACAAAGTTTTTCATGCCAACTTCTCCCCATCGTGAAGCATTTTAAAGACAGCTAACTGTTTCATTGTAAACCATTTCAAACATATAATACAGAATAACACAATGAACACCTGTGAATCTACCATCTAGTTTATCAAATCTTGATATGATTTTTTTTTCTTTTCCTTCTATCCCTTTTTATGAAATGGAACATTACAGATTGTGATAGTTAATTTTATGTGTCAACTTGACCAGGCTAAGGGATGCCCAGGTAGCTGGTAAAATATTATTTCTGAGTGTGTCTGTGAGGATGCTTCCAGAAGAGATTTGCATTTGAATCAGTAGACTGAATAAGGCTGATCCACTCTCACCATTGTGGCAGGCACCTAATTCATTGAGGACCCAAACAGAACAAATATGTGGAGAAAGGACAAATTCTCTCTCTTCTTGAGCTGAGACATCCATCTTCTGCCCTTGGACATTGGAACTCCTGGTTCTCAGGCCTTTGGACTTGGACTGAATACCACCAGCTTTCTTGGGTCTCCAGCTTACAAATGGCAGACTTCTTGGTCTCCATAGGTATATATCCTGTTAGTTTTGTTTTTCTGGAGAATCCTAATCCACAGATACAACTGAATTTTCCCAACTCATGTTATGTTTTGAGATTTATCCATGTTGATACAGGTAGCTCTGGTTCATTTATTTTAATTGCTCTATAATATTTCATTGCATTATAAAAATGGCACAGTGTGCTTATCCATGGACATTTGGTGGTTGTTTCCAGTTTTTGTGTTTTTTTTATGTCACATACATTGCTGGAGTCAACTCTTATACTTATCTTCTTGAGTGCATGTGTGAGACTTTCCCTGGAAGTGCAGTTCCTGGATTATGAGTATGAACATCTTCAACTTCCTTAGGAATTGCTCTAAGTAATTTGCTCTCCAAAGGGCTTATAGCAATTTACACAAGAAACAGCAGTTAGGGGAGTTCCCATTTTTCTACATGTTCTCTATGACTTGGTATTGGACTTTTTATATTTTGTCATCTGATGCAGGTAAAATGATATCTCATTGTTGTTTGATGAATGTCCTGCCCATTATGAAACATTTTCCTGAAGCCTTTTTTTACCACCTGGTTGGGGCAGACACTTCTGGTTGCTTCCCGTATCTATTCTCTTCCTCTTTGTCAATAAGAGAGCCCCTCAGTTTCAACTGGGCTCATAGCCACTCAGAGACTACTTTTCCCAGCATCTCCTACAGCATGCGTGGCCTTGTGCTTAGGGTTTTGCCAGTGGTGCAGGAGCAGAAGTGGTACATGCACCTTCAGGGAAGTGTCAAAGGAAAGAGGCGCGCCCTTCCTCCTCCCTTTTCTCCTTCCTCCTGGCTCGAGGCAGACACGTGGCCTCTGCTGGAGCAGTCATCTTGCACCGGGAAGTGAACTTGGGAACAGAGGCCATGCGTGGCAGAGGAGCACGTTAGGAGAAGGTTGGGTCCCCGGCCAATGGAGTGCAACGCCAACCCTTATACATGATGGAAAAATATACTTTTTTTGTTGTTAAGACACTATTATTCTTAATTTTCTGTCACTTGCCAGGATATCTAGTCCTAACAATACACTGATAAATGTAGTCGTCTATACGTGACTACGTGGATAATCCCACGAGAGTGTGGGGAGGATGGCTGGAAGAGGGAGGAGGAGGCACTCGGGGAGGAGGGCTCGAGAAACAGCTTTGAAAATGCTGCCTATAAGAGCCTCTGGGAGGCGGCTCGGACTGCATGGTAACTTTTGGATTTGACTTAAGTCACGTAACAACTCCTGTCCCCAAAAGAAGTATAGAGCGGAAGGAGGTGTGTTTGGCAGAGGTTTCTCTGAGGACCGTCTAGAGGCCACACAGGCCCTTTGCCCCTCTGATGCACCATGGAATTGTCCTGCAGGGTCCAAGCGCAGGGTGTGGCCCTGACTTCCACCAGGGGACTCCAGAGGAAGCCCCTCATGCTGTAAAGCTGTCCTTGAGTCCATTGAGACGGGAAATGGACCTAAAGGCAGTGGCAAGTTTTTGTTTCTTCTGAGAAACTAATATGTTTGTTGTGGAAGATACGGGAACTATGTATCTAAGTGTGTTTCTGTTTTCACTTGTGTGCTCAGCAAGCTCTGGGCATGGAGGGACTCCATACACGGCAGGTGCTTCTCTGTTACCATCCTCATCCCGCCTCGCCCCCAGGCCACCTGTGCATTTCTAATTTATGGTTCCCTGCGCCTTCTAAACTGCCCATAACAGTTGGTAGAATGTCAGCAGAAGAGTGAGGGAATAACAGGCCTTTGTGAATATCACTGGAATTTACACATCCCAATCAGAGTATCTCCTTCCCCAGAGCGGTTCCCTTGGGAGACCACGCTCACCGCCTGATGCTGCCATCATCTGTGGGAATAGGGAATAGCTTTTTTTTGGAGAAAGAGGGTGGAATATAGTTCATTCATTTGATAAATGTGTCCAGAGCTGCAGCATTGCCCAACTCCAGGAAGCACAGTTCACAATATCCTTCCTGTAAATGGTATCCCTCGGAATCATGCTCTAGGGATTCATATCCCATAGTGTGGGATCATAGTGTGGGACCATCCCATGAATGGTGCCCATGGAGTTGGGCAGTGCCACAGTGTGACTGCTGCAGAGAACACACTGGGAGCCGGACCCAGGGCCAGATGGATGCTGGAGATAGAAAAGTGAAAACATAGGTTTTCATTTTCTAGGAGTTCACAGTCTTTGGGGGAGAAATAGATATAAACGATCATTTTAAGACAAAGACTTGTGTGTAATACTAGCATGGTCACCAGCAGCTGAAAGGAACAATGGACTCCAAATGCGGTGACAAGGTTCCAAAAGGTTTCACAGATGAGGGTAGGGTGAGAAGCCGTTAGAACCTGACCTCGGATCAAGAAACAGGACTTGGGCAATGTGTTTGTCTCCTGTGGCTGCTGTAACAAACTACTACAAATCTGGTGGCTTAAATAACATCCATTGATTCTCTAACAGTTCTGGAAGCCAGAAGTCCAAAACCAGGTTCACTGGGTCAAAATCTAGGTGTGTTCCGTCTGGAGGCTGTTCATTGCCTTTTCCAGCTTCTGGTGGCTGCCTGCATTCCTTGGCTTGTGGCTGCATCACTCCAGTGCTCAAAGCCAGCATCTTCAAATCTCTCACTGCTATGTCTTCACCTTGCCTTCTGCTCTGTGTGCAGTGAAATCTCCCTCTGTCTCTCTCTTATAAAAATATAGGAGGCCGGGTGCAGTGACTCATGCCTGTAATCCTAGCACTTTAGGAGGCCATGGTGGGAGGATCACTTGAGGCCAGGAGTTCAAGACCAGCCTGAGCATGAGCAAGACCCCATCTCTACCAAAAATAGAAATATTAGCCAGGCATCATGGTGTGCGTCTGAGGTCGCAGCTACTCGGCAACTGAGACGGGAGGATCATTTGAGCCCAAGAGTTTGAGGTTGCAGTGAGTTGTGATGATGCCATTGCACTCTAGTCCCAGTGACAGAGTGAGACTCTATCTCAAAAAAAAAGAAAAAAAGAATATGGGGATTGCATTTTGGGCCCACCAGAATAATCCAGGGTAATCACCCCCCATCTCAAAATGCTTAACTTAATCACATCTGCAAATCTGCAGACACGCCCCCACCACCACCATTTTTTGTTTTTATTGTTGTTGTTTGTTTGCTTGCCCTATAAGGTAACATTCGCAGGTTCCAGGGATTCAGATGGAGCTATCTTTTAAGAGCTATTGTTCAGCCTGCCACAGGCAGGTAGGGCAGGGAAAGGCCATTCCAGGAAGGGAACCCCTCAAAGAGCAGGCAAAGAAGCAAGAAAGAACTTCAGGATGTTCAGGAACCAGAGGGAACCTGCAGTGGGCTGGACTGGCCGGAGACATGACCTCTGGTGAGAGCTGGATCAGAGGGAGGGAGCCTGTGCCCCTGTGCCACTAAAGGGTTGTGCCCAGGCAAGAAGAGCCACTGAGTTCTCAGAGCAATGGAGAGACAGGATCAGGTTTGCATTTTAGAAAGACCCTCTGGCCACTGTGTGGAGGACAGGCTGCAGGGGAGGGAGACTGTGGGCTAGGACATGTAGAGCCGGGACGTGAAGATGGCAGGGACAGGACTGAACAATATGGAGGAGGTAGGATGCAGTGAGCCTTGGAGATGGACGGGGAGAGGAAGTGGGTGTGCTTCCATCAGGTTCCTGTAAACAGCCAGCTTCAGAGGGGCCAGACTGGCGAGAGAAGTGGCCTCCCTGGCTGGGGCAGTGCTGGGTGCTAGGTCCTGCAGTGGACCTCACGCCATGCATGTGACTCAGTTCTGGGCTGCCCCAAGGAGGAGCCTTTGTGGGAGGCTTGGACAGGAAGCTTTCCTGCAGGTAAGTGTGCCAAAGCCAGCCACACCCTCCCAGGGGCAGCCAGGCCCAGTCACTGTGAGCCACTTCCTGGGGTGGGGCCCCTTGCGCCTGGCCCACACCAGTGCATCTCTATGGGAGTCATCAATGACCCGAAGTGTGAGCAGCCCCAGGCCCTCTCTGACTCAGCACCCGTTGGCAAGGGGAGCCGGTGCTGATGCTCTTAGAGTAGGGAGCAGGGAAGCACCTGGCCACATCTGTCCCACCCACCCCCACCCACTCAGCTAGCCTGGGGCTTTACAAAGACTCTACTATATGCAGTTTCCTTCCACAGTTCTTAAAGCCACTTTAGCTGTGTGACCTCTTTGTGCTTTAATTTGCTCCTCTATGAATTGAGCAAATACTAATACCTTCCACAGAGAGTTGTGAGGATTGAACGAGACAAGCACTGGAGAGTGGCCAGCAGGGTGCTTGGCCATCCACCTGTGCGCTCCCTGCGGGTTCCTGATGCTGAAGGTGCCTGCGGCTGAGGGATTCACTGTGAGAGGCAGATAGACCGGGGTGTGGCTCTCAGCTTTACCACCCTCTCTCCCTGACGTTGGGCAAGTTCTGTAAGCAATCTGAATACATTCTGATATATGCGTGGAAGACACTTAGCATTTTACCTGGCACGAGGAGGGACCCTAGGAATCACAGAGAAGTCAGGCTTTCTGAAGCCTACAGGGGAGAGTCTGGGCTGGGCTCTGAAGGGATTTCTGCGCTCCCTGCAAGCAGGCTGCGTAAGTCATAGTGTGACGTTGCTGCACGCACCTGTGTGTAGCACAGGTGCACACACCTTCACTCGCACAGGTGTGCCTCCCCTCCAGTCCCAGGACACACATGCAAATTCATAGAACAGACAAGGCCAGAAGGTGACTTTGTATTTGCAAGGAGGCTGTACGGACAGAGATTGTAAACTGACTGCCCTCAGGGCTGCACGTGGCCTGGAGAAGAGTTTTTCCCTTACAGCATTTAACAAAGGAGATTTCCATGAGGAAACTGCATATCAGAATCTAGATTTCTGACTTTTCTAGCAGAATCAGAAAAGCTAGTACGTTGGACCCACATCCCATCAACACAGAGACCTGCTGAAGATGCAGTGTGTGTATTTCTGGGCTCCACTAGCCCCTGGGCCTGTGGGGTCTGAGTTCCAGAGCCCGGGCGTGGCACTTAAGGGTGTTGGCTCTGGCATCAAACTGTCTGGATTTCAACTCTGGGCCTGCCACCCTGGACAGGTCATACAACCTCTCTAAGCCTCAGTTTCTTTATCTATAAAATGGGTATGATCATAGTACATTCCTCCCAGAGTTGTTACAAGGGGGAGATGAGATAACATGTGTGAAGCACTTGGCATCTGGCACTTAGGAAAGATTCTATAACTTTCAGCTACTGCTGTTATTACAGTTTCTGGCATCAGCCCATGATTTCAGGATCCAAGACAACCTCCATGGAGATTGGAAAGGACCTTCCTTAATTGGCACAGCTCGTTTTCCTCGAGTCTCACCCTGTCACCTGCTAATCCTGGACATGACACTATGGGAACCAGACTCTCTCCCAGGACGTGCTGTCTCCACGTGTCTTCACTTTGACCACCCAGTCCCCTGACTCACGTCCAGTCTAGGCCTGATGGGGAAGAATACTTCTTGTTGACACATAAGCCCCGTGAGCTCTCATGGGTGTCACACTTGGTTATCTTCCCATCCTCCTTCTGAAATCCCATGGTATGAAGTGTGGAGAAGCTGAAAGGGAATTCCCTTCAATGTCAGGGCCAGGCTGTGGGGACACTGGTGAGGAGATGGACTTTGCCCTCAAGGACCCCACTTTCTGTCTGAGACACACAGAGGCCCAGGCAGGCAGACCCTTAATGAGACACTGGACCCGATAGGAAGCAGGCAGGGCAGCAACTTCTAATGCCAAGCAGTGCTCATCTAGGCAGAAGAAAGGAGAGGGTGATCCCAACAAGGGGCACAGCGTGGTCAAGGCAGGAGAGGCTGGCAAGTGCCATGTTTTACTGGAAACCAGTCATTGGGCTTATGCTGGGAAGGTGGGGAGAGCAGGGTGGTGGAGGAATGTGAACACCAACTCTGGGTGGCCGTCCTGCACCCTTGGGTGCTGGGGAGCCCTCTCTGACAAAAAGGCGATTTTCCTGCACTTCTGAGCAGCAGAAGTGATGGTGTCCCCCACTCACTCCTCTGGACAGGTCCTTTCTGCTGAGGAGACAAGCCTGGAACAAGCCTCTGGCCAGAGAATCGCTTAATTTACCCATGTCATTCATCTCTCCATTCCTTCATCAAAACTTTCCATAGAAAATAGGCTTTATTGTTTTAACAACAAGATTAATATTTGCATGTCATAACAAATTCAAACCATACCAAAGTATACAACATAAAACTTGAAAGTTCCTTTTCCCTTAGGCTACCCCTCAGAGGCAACCACTATTAGAAGTTTGTGATGGATCCTTCCAGATTGCTTCCTGTGTCTACACAATTGCGTGTGTGTTAATTCTTATGTTAACAACATAGATTGGGCATATTTCTAAGTCAGCATATATATATTCATCCCATTTTTTTACAAATACAACTGATACATGAATACAGTCTTGCTGTTAAAAAATTTGAATAATACAGAGTATATGGAGAACAAAGTAAACTCCCTCCCAACTTCTCTGCTACCTTCTTCCTCCTATGATACATTCTTCTCCCCAGCTTGGTGGGGGCTTATTCAGACCTTTTCCTATCCATTTACATACATAAATGACACTTATACAAATATATGATTGTCTGTACGTGTTGTTTAACATCTTCCACAACTGGTCTTTTGACCTGACAATATGGGTTAGAAATGTCAGTATCTGGGCTGGGCATGGTGGCTCACTCCTGTAATCCTAGTACTCAGGGAGGCTGAGGAGGGCGGATCGTTTGAGCTCAGGAATTCAAGACCAGCCTGAGCAAGAGTGAGACCCCGT
>VBSM01002608.1:160394159-160406816 GCA_008086735.1 Cheirogaleus medius | reverse complement strand
AAAGAAAGAAAGAAAGAAAGAAATGTCAGTATCTGTAGACCAGATTCGACCTTGTTAGTTGCTCTTGGGATTCCCCAGTTTGGCTTTACCTTGGTTCATTGACCATTCCCCTTCTGATAGGTGTCATTTTTAAATGCTTTGCCACCACAGGCAATGCTGCTGAGCATCCTCATGTGGACGCCTTCACTTGGCACACAAACTTGCCGAAGGACGGAAGCAGCCTGGCTGTCTGGGAGGAGATTCTGTTCTCCCTGAAGCCTGTGCCTCCGCTCCTCTGGATGGCTCTGAACTCGCTGTGAGCAGCCTGTTCCCAGCCAGGTCCTGCCCTGGGACAGCTCCAGTCTTACAGTCCTGTGATGCAGTGATTCAAGAGCCAGGGGCCTCCAGCACTGGGGTCAGGGGTCGGGGGGGAGGCGGGGTGGAGTTCAGGGAAGGCTCCCTGGAGAAGTTGGTGTCCAGGCAGAAGCCTGCCTGCTGAGTAGCAGTTCTCCGGGGGCAACGGAGCCAGGGAAAGGATGTTCCAGCTGGAGGAGGGCTTGGCCAGCTGGGGGCCTGCAAGGGCCGGGCCATCTGTGCAGCACCAAGTAATGGTGTCCCCTAAATGCTTGCAACCAGGGCTGATGACCAGGGCTGACGGCAGTGGCAGGGTGGGGCTGATGGGAAGCTGGAGTAGGATGGTGAAGGGCTAAGGAGTGGGAATGTCACCCGAGGGCGTTAGCAGAGATGCCTGATTACACACACCTGAGGAAGTCTGAACGGGGGCTGGAGGGGAGAGGGGACAGGTGCTGGGACGGAGGTCAGGAACTCACACTTGGCAAAAGCCCACCAGGAGCCTGGCCCTTTGTGGTGTGAGGAGTGGTTTCCTTCCCTCCCGTCCTCCCTCCCTTCCTTCCTTTTTAATTGACTTTCTTAAGAGCCATTTTAGGTTTACAGAAAAATTGAGTAGAAAAGTATAGGGAGTTCCCACAGAGACTCCTCCCCAATACGCAGTGTGTCTCCTTTATTATTTATTTATTTTTTTTTAGAGAGATAGAGTCTTGCTCTGTCACCCAGGCTGGAGTGCAGTGACACGATCCATAGCTCACTGCAGCCTCAAACTTCTGGGCTGAAATGATCCTCCTGCCTCAGCCTCCCAAGTATGTGGGACAATAGGAGCACACCACTACACCCGGTTAATTTTTTCTTTAATTTTTTGTAGATACGGGGTCCCCCTATGTTGCCCGGGCTCATCTCCTATTGTAACATCTTGCATTTGTGTGGTACATCTGTTACAACCGATGAACCAATGTTGATACATTATTATTAAATAAAGTCTATAGTTTACATTAGGGTTCACTCTTAATGGTCTATGGGTTTGGACAAATACATAATGACATGTCTCCACCATTACAGCATAATACAGAGTAGCTTCCCTGCTCTAAAAGTGCCCTGTGTTCTACCCGGTCACCCCCCACTCCCCTCAACCCCGGGCAACCCCTGCTCTTTATGTTGTCTCTATACAGTTTTGCCTTTTCCAGAATGTCATATAGCTGCAAACACGCAGTATGTAGCCTTTTCAGGTTGGCTTCTTTCACCTAGTAGTAGGCATTTAGGGTTCCTCCGTGTCTTTTTATGGCTTGATAAGCTCATTTCTTTTTATTGCAGAATAATATTCCATTGTATGGATGCACCAGTTTATCCATTTCTGAAGGATATCGTGGTTGCTCTGAATTTTTGGCAATTATGAATAAAGCTGCTATAAACATTTGTGTGCAGTTTTCTTTGTGGACGTAGTTTTCAATTCATTTGGGCAAATACAGTATTTGTCTTTTGTGACTGACTCATTTCATTTAGCACAATGCCCTCGCTTTTCATCCATGTTTTATGTAGCATGTAATCAAAACTTCCTTCTTTTTTGAGGCTGATTAATATTTTATTTTGTATGTGTATATATTATATATGTAATATAATATATATATATATACCACATTTTGTTTATTCATTTCCATTCACCTGTAAATGATCACTTGGGCTATTTCCATCTCTTAGATACTGTGAATAGCGCTGTGAACATGGGTAGGCAAATATCTCTTCAAGATCTTGTTTCCAATTCTTTTGGATGTATTCTAAGAAGTGGGATTTCTGAATCATATGATAGTTCTATTTTTAATTTTTTGAGGAACCACCATACTGTTTTTTCCATAGGGGCTACACTATTTTACATTCCCATCAATAGTGTACAAGGGTTCCAATTTCTCCACATCCTTGCCAACACTTATTTTCTGGTTTTTTAAAAAAATTTTAGCAGATGCCACCCTAATGGATGTGAAGTGATATCTCATTGTGCTTTTGGTTTGCATTTCCTTAATGATGAATGATGTTGAGCATCTTTTCATGTGCTTTTTGGCCATTTATGTAATCTTTGGAGAAATGTCTATTTAAGTCCTTTCCCCATTTTTTAACCAGGTTCTTTTTTGTTGTTGTTAAGTTGCAGGAATTCTTTACATAGTTTGGGTATTAACTCCTTATCATATACATGATTTGCAAATATTTTCTCCCAGTTTGTAGGTTGCCTTCTCACATTGTTGATCATTTCCTTTGGTGCATAGAAGTTTTTAGTTGGATATAGTCTCATTTATCTATTTTTCCTTTGTTGCATGTGTTTTTGGTGTCATAACCAAGAATCACGGCCAAATCCATTGTTTCGAAGTTTTCCCCATATGTTTTCTTCAAAGAGTTTTACAGGTTTAGGTCTTAAGTTTAGGTTTTTATTCCTTTTGAGTTAATTTTTGTATAAAGTGAAAGGTAAGGGTCCAACTTTTGTGTGTGGATATCCAATTTTCCCAACAACATTTGTTGAAAAGATTGTCATTTCCCCATTGAATGGTCTTGGTACCCTTGTGGAAGATTATTTGACCATATATATACTTGAGGGTTTATTTCTGTGCTGTCTAATCTCTTCCATTGGTTTATATGCCTGTCTTTATGCCAGTACATTTTGATTAATATAGCTTTGTCATATGTTTTGAAATCAGGAAGTGTAAGACTTCCAACTTTGTTCTTTTGAGTACTCTCTTAATTTCTTTTATGATTATTGATCTATTCAAGTTTCCCATTCGAGTCAATTCTGGAACTATGTATTTCCCTAGAAAATTATTTATTTAATTTGGGTTTTTAATTTATAGGTAGACTTTTAATATAATATTCTCATTTATTTAAAAACACCATAATTTTATACCCCTTACTAATATCTAAAAAAATCCAGATTTGCCAAAAGCATGTCTAATTCATTATTATTTTTAACCAATAAAGTTTTTTTGGGTGCGAGTTTATTATTAACTCCTTTCTAGTTTCTTTGTAATTATTTTATTGTTATTTTACTAGCTTCTTGAATTCATTTAGCTTCAGATTTTTTTTGCTAAACATTTTTCTCTAGATAGCCTTTGGCCTGAATCCCCCAGATTTTGATATATAAGACTCTCATCATTATTTTGAAATTAATTTTGAAATTAACCTATAATAGTTTATCCCACATTAGATTAGCTGTTTAACCTAGGAGTTATTAAGAAGAGTATTTTAAAATTTTCTAAGATTATATCTAGTAATAAATCTATTTCTATTTCCAAGACATACGCTTTATTAATCGGTGTATTTCTATTTCTCTTTCTAAGATACATTTTTGGCCTCCATTTCTAATTCTATTACATTCTATTCAGTGAATGTGTCCTATATGATTCCAGCTTTTTGGAATTTATTAGGCTTTTTATTATAGCCTAATAAATACAAAGAAAAAGATTTAGAAGTTACATACTATAGCGTTAACAGCAATTGACTCTTTTTTCTTTTTTTTTTTGAGACAGAGTCTCACTCTGTTGCCCAGGCTAGAGTGCTGTGGCGTCAGCCTAGCTCACAGCAACCTCAAACTCCTGGGCTCAAGCAATCCTTCTGCCTCAGCCTCCCGAGTAGCTGGGACTACAGATACGTGCCACCATGCCCGGCTAATTTTTTCTGTATATTTTTAGTTGGCCAATTAATTTCTTTCTATTTTTAGTAGAGACAGGGTCTTGCTCTTGCTCGGGCTGGTTTCGAACTCCTGACCTTGAGCGATCCACCAGCCTCGGCCTCCCAGAGTGCTAGGATTACAGGCGTGAGCCACTGCGCCCGGCCAGCAGTTGACTCTTGAGAGGGCTGTGAAATGAAAGGGTGGAGGCCGCAAGGGGAGGCTTTTTGTTTATTTTCACTTTGTATAGATGTGACTGGTTGAAAAAATCTTTTACCATAAGAATTTGTTCAAGTATTAATGTTTTTCAAAAGTAACTCAGAGAACCTAGCAGTACAAGCCTCTGGATGCAGCAGCCAACAGAGCCCTGAAAGCACCACTGTATGATAGCTCTTGACTGAGACGCTGCCTCTAACAATGTGCTTACCTTGTATTGGCTCCATGATCTGTGAGCGTTTCCTAAGTACCCAACATCAGGCTTTGGGTAGAGAGAGATAAAAATCTACAGTCTGAGCCAGGCAGGTGGCTCCCAGCACTTTGGGAGGCCAAGGCAAGAGGATCTTTTGAGGCCGGGAGTTCGAGACCAGCCTGGGCAACATAGTGAGACCCTGTCTCTAAAAAAAATTAAAAAATTAAAAATTAGCCCAGCAGGGTGGCCTGGCTCTGTAGGTATTCAGCAGAAGGATTGTTTGAGCCCAGAAGTTATGGGCTGCAATGAGCTATGATCTCACTACTGCACTCCAGCCTGGGTGACACAGCAAGACCCAGTCTCAAAAAAAGAAAAAGAAAAAGAAAGAAAGTAAACAAAGACAAAAAACATAGTCTGGCCTTTCAAAAGCTCATAGTCTAGTTGGAGAAACACAAGAAAACAAGCAATTCCAATACGTGGCCATCACAGTGATCACGACATTGTGCCTGGAGGAGTTATTCCCTCTGTCTGTCCAAGGAGGCCTCAGAGAGGGTTCCAGACCTGAATTTGAAGAACGGCAGGAACTGGCTCGGAAAGGTAGGCAGTGGGGTTGCCAGATTTAGCAAATAAAAACACAGGATGCCAGTTTAATTTGAACTTCAGATGAATATATATTTTTTGTATGTTTCATGCAACATTTGGGAGATATTAATACTTTAGTTAGTCGCCCCACGTATGGCTTTGAGGACAATTTGTTCAGGAAGGGAAGTGACAGAGGCAGAGAAAAAGAAGGGTTGGGCAAGAAGGTGGGCTCAGTTCCGGACAGGGAACATGGGGTCAGTGGAACACGCGATTGGAGACACTGCATTTCGGGCTGCAGGATTTCGGGGTTCAGGTCTTAGGGGAAAGATTAGGGGTGAGCTATGGTGTGATAGGATAGACAGGGTAAGTGCTGCAGCTACAGGCCGTCATACAGTGGCAGTTGGAGCCACGGGGGTGGCGGGTAGACATCCTTTCCTTGTTCAGGAAAGCAGGGCGTGTTGGTGTAATCCGGTTAGAAAGATCAACCCCAAGTAATTAATTAAAGGAAGAACACTTGTGGAGCCGGAGCGATTCCCCGGGGTGCGCTGCAGCTGCTGCGCGCGGCTGGCGGGGAGGCCGGCAGGGGGCGCCCCTGAGCGGGGGCAGCGGGCGGCCGCGGCGACCCCCGGGAGCGGCTCAGGGCGGGCACCGGGTGCTCAGCGCAGGCGGCGGATGTGGCGATCCTCCCGCGTCTGCCCTGGCAGCCTTCCCAGCAGCCCTGCCGGCTTCTGCTCGGGTGTCACCCAGGCGGGCCTGTCGCTTCCGGAGGCCCTTTTCTGGCGTGAGCCCGGCTGGGCGGGAAGAGAGGGCTCTGGGTCACCTGGAGGCTGTCCCCTTAGTATCTGTAGCTGTCTCATCCTGGGACAGCTGCGGCCTCCAGGTCCCTTCCCTAGTTCCCCACTCTACTCGGGAGGGAGTGGGATTGGAATACAGATGAAGCTGCCACCCTCCCAACCTCTGGGTGGTGACACCCCTCCTCAGATCACAGGTGCCCTGCAAGCTCCCGCCCTACAGCCCAGACCGGAGCTGCCTTGGAAGGAAGGCGTGGCTCTTCTCCAGGATGACCGCTAGGTTTCCTGCTAACCCCTGTCGGGGGAGGCCCCCCTCCAGGTGTTGGGAGCCCCGGCTTTTCAAGGCTTCCTCCCACTAAAGGCCTGGGGGTGGGGTTGGGGGTGAAGCCAGAGGTTGCAGTCGGCCCTGGTCGTGGGAGCCTCAGCTGTGACCGCACTGCGGACTGTGCGCTCCCGCCGTCTCCCCGCCGCCGCGGCTGGGCACGCCGCGGGTGGGTCCTCCACGGCCGCCCTGGCCACTCTCCGCCCCAGCATTTGTGATTTCCTGTGTTAACCACATCGTCGCTTATATTCAAGAACCTCCTTCTGTGTCTCCCTGCACTGGGATGTGTGCTTTTCGAGGGCTGCACCCCCAGCACCTAGTTAGCCCGACACAAAGGAGGTGCTCAGTGGATGAGACTGAGTGGACGCCCTCCCCTCCTCATTCTGCCTGTCCCTTCCCAGCCCAAGGCACTTCGCAGTGGCTCTCCACCGGAATTTAGTTTTGAAATCTTGATTCTCGTCTAGGTTTAAAGCTTTTGAGACAGAATATTTCTTTTTCGTCAGGCTTACTGCCTTTCCAAAAAATAAGTGAGGCCTAACGTTCTCAACATGATCCCACTGGTCACGGGATGACTTGTGGTGGGTTTCCCTCCAGTGTTTGCCATTCTTGCAGTAAGCTCTGTCTGGCCATGAACTAGGTGCTCTGTATACAGTGAAGACATGGCCCTGAAGTGGACACCAGGCCTGCTCCCAAGAGGCGTGTGGAGGGAGGGCGCATGATCCTCTCAAATAACTCTTGACTTCCCTCAGGAGTCACAGATGTTCATAAGGAATTATTGGGCAATATTCCGTATCTTCTATGAAGGTGGAATCCTGTGCTTTGTGTAGGGTGAAACCCCCTTGAGTTCTGATTTCTAAATACCTACTGCTTTGGGGAGGCCTCCGTCATCTTAACTTTGTTGTCCAGGCATCAGCCGAGGGAATGGTTTAGAAGGCCAACAGGCAAATTTTTCTTAATTCAGTGCTTTCTTTGCTAAAATAGGCCAAATTGGCAGAGCTTTACTAAGGAGTGTTACTGTGGCTTTCTTCAGGTAAAACTCAAAACTTGCAGCATCAGTTGCATGGACCCACAGAGGGCTTTTCCCCCACTTGACTACAACTGTGGCTCAATTCTCAAAGTAGACCATCTGTGCAGGTTGTGGTGGCTCACACATAATCCTAGCACTTTGGGAGGCTGACACAGGAGGATCACTTGAGGCCAGTTCAAGACCAGCCAGGAAACATAACTACCCTGTCTCTTATAGACAGGTGGTGTCTGTAGCCCTACCTAACTCGGAGGCTGAGGCAGGAAGATCCCTTGAGCCTAGTTGTTTGTGGTTGCAGTGAGCTATGACAGAGCCACCGCACTCCAACCTGGGTGATGGAGCGAAACCCCGCCTCTAAAAAAGCAGACATTTAGAAGTAATCCTAGGTAGCTTTTTGTAATCAAATGCTCAGAAAATACTGACTTGTTGGCAGTCCTGTTCTTTTACTACTGCATAATCACAGCATCAAGGGCTCCCCAACAGGCCAGTGAAGATGGAAGGGATGGATATGACCAATGGCAGGGATCGAACCACTGGTCTCGAACCACTGTCTGACCTCCACAAAACATCAGCAGCTTCCAGGCCTCTGTGAGAGGGAGGGATTGAGATTCTCCATCACATTGCCTTTCTCTTCACCCTGGCAGCTCATACACATCAGAGCAAATCTATGTAGAACTTAGTAATTTATCTACAACTTGAATCAAGAGCCGTTTAGTTACTATAACCCCAAGTGATGCACAGGAGTTGCTTGGTTAGCTAACAAGTACCAAGTACTCACTTGCCATGGCACTTCATATGTGTTCTCTTTAATCCTCATGATCTCAGCAGGTATCATTTTCTTTACCTACACAAGGAAACCAAGGCTTAAAAGATGAAAGCATTTGCCTAACAGATGGGAAGATAGTGTTTGGAACCTGGACAGTTCAACTCCAGAACCCAAACTCTGAACCACTGTACTCTAATTGTCCAAGAAACTTTGAATCAAATCTTCATTGAACCAATTTCTTTCCCTTAAACTACCAGATAGAAGACAAGACTGTTTCATCTGGTTTAAGTTCTTGGTAAATACATATTTTTTAAAAGTTCTATGACTGGCTGGGTGCGGTGGCTCACCCCTGTAATCCTAGCACTCTGGGAGGCCGAGGTGGGCGGATCGCTCAAGGTCAGGAGTTCGAAACCAGCCTGAGACCCCGTCTCTACTAAAAATAGAAATTAATTGGCCAACTAAAAATATATATAGAAAAAATTAGCCGGGCATGGTGGCACATACCTGTAGTCCCAGCTACTAGGGAGGCTGAGGCAGGAGGATTGCTTGAATCCAAAAGTTTGAGGTTGCTGTGAGCTAGGCTGACGCCACGGCACTCACTCTAGCCTGGGCAACAGAGTGAGACTCTGTCTCAAAAAAATAAAAATTCTATGACTGGAACATAATAGAAACTAGAGAAATTTATCTATAGGATATGAAGGTAAAGTTCACTAACAACCCTATTGAACTTCCTATAGGATCCATCCTGTAGTAAAGTTCTTAGAGTTAAGTACTCTTTAGCTCCAAGGTTCTGTGGGCAGTCAGGATATTGTTTGGTTTCCTTAAGTCAGAGTAAACTTGAATGGGCAATCTTAATTGAGGTACAGAGGGTTATTTTATCTAGAGAAAAACACAAGACCAGGTTTATTTCATACGTTATTCACACATTTTTTCATTTTCTAATTTATACATAATATACAAAGAAGTGAAGTTAACATTATTTCATATGAACCAATAAGAGCCAGGACTTAAGACAAACTGGTCCAGAAACAATCCATCAAAAGGAGACATTCAAAGGTAAAGCCTAGGTGTTTTCGCCCAATTAAATTTCTTTAATCTGAAATGTCATTTTTAGATTTTACCAAAATTTCATGCTAACTTCCTAAAAGGTGGAATTGGAGTGGGCACCAAAGATGGCAGACCATAATATTTCTACAAGAATGTGTTTTTCTAGAGTAGGCCTAAGAGTATTGGGAAGATTGGGTTGTCAGCATTGGGACACACGGGAATATCAGGACCCCAGAGGGTTCTGTTTCCCAATGTAATGTTCTCTAGAATTGCCATTTTCTAAATCTGCAGAGATTTAACTGCTTATGCCAACAGAGGGCAAGAATGAAGACTAGGAATTCAACTGTACAAAGACAGGTTAGTCATTATCAATATCCAACAAGGACAGCTTTGATCCTGAAACCATGGGCTGATACTGGGAACAAAATTTTGACAAGGGGCCAAGACACTCTAAGGCTGGCAAAACAAAGTAGGAAAGAGTGGAAGAGAGCAGCTTTGTGTGGGGGTGGGGGAAGCACTGCTATACTGTGACTGGGACATGCTGATGAACCAGTGTGACTACAAGAAGGAACAATGACAGGTGGCAGGATTTAATGGCCTCAACAAGGAATGTTGGGTTAGAAAACTAGAATAACTCAACATCAAACATGAAAAAGTATGCCTGGCACCCCAAACTTTATGCCATTATTTTTAGGTTCATGATATGAACAACTAAGTGATAAAACCTTTATATTCAATATTGTGCTCAGAAGGACTGCTTTTCCTCTGCAGACCTCTAGTAAAAAATCCCTTCCATGTTCAACTGACAGCATGTTCATTTTAGTTTTCAGCACTAAACATAAGTGGGTTAACATAAATGTTCATACAAAATACTGACTTCAACAAAATACAAAGCACTTTCTTTATCTTTCAGAAACTGAATATACACAGCAAGTTTTTTTCCAAAATATTTTCATAGGCAAAGGATTAAAAACGATTTTAATTATACACATATGCTCACAATTTTGCCTTAAAAAGATTGTTGGGAAATGTACATAAGGCCGCTTGTAAATGTACATCATGTTACTGTTATAATGTCTTATGTCCAGAGGAAAAAATGGTATCATACAGATTTGCTCTTACTTGGGAATAGGCTATTCAAAAATACAGTACTCTTCTGTACAAAGAAAAAAGTCACATCACATTTAATAAGATGGAAAAAGCATTGGCTCCATGGTAACCAAATATCTCAGTCCAATACTTTCTATTATGCACAATACCCTGACTTCAATTGAAAGTGATCCAAATCCTAGCATGTCCATATTAACAGAGTCAACAACTATGTTATAAAACAAAATGTTTCTCACAATAAAAAGAAAGCTGGTTCATACTTCTTAAACCATATAAAGATAAAAAATTTTTAAAAAATCACTCTCAATTTGGAGAAATAAATTTACATTATACAACACTATATTGCCAGGTCAAAGAGGGCAGGGACATAAATGTACACTAAAATGCAAATGTCTCCCAAAGAGATAAAACAAATTCCATTTACAGCATGAAGGTTTACAAATGTACACCTGTACAACCAAGGAAGGTGTCACTACTAAATTAGCAAGGCTTTTATAATAACATCGAAACAAGATTTGCTTTCAAAGTGTAAACTTACACCTATTACTACACACACAATGCATATATTTATAGGAAGCAAAAAAAGCTATCTGAATATGTAATCATGCTTAAATGTTGAGCTATCAAATTCACTTTTCAGTGGCCCCTTTTCACCTCTATCTGATTCCTACTTTTTGCATCTACTATGAAAAAGCAAAATAAAGCTCAACACTTCCTCAACACATATTTTTGTAATTCTATAAGCAAAACAAAATACAAATTTTCACTCTTTCTCATTGCAAACCAAACTGAAAAGTTAATATGTGACTTAACTTTACATTTAGTGCACTTAACTGCATGGAAGTGTCACCATGATTTTGTTTTTTCTAACTCTTACAACAATTACATATGTAAGTATATACAATATTTCTGTACATTGCCAGAGACATTTTAGGGCAGTATTTGTATTAAAACAGCACATCCACTGTAAATAATGTTAGGTTCTTTTCATCTCAAATCATTTTATTCTTGTCTTTCTTGCTGTGTTTTTATTTGCATGATAGTTTGTGAATTACCAAAATACAACTTAACTTTCTTTTTAAAATATTAATATTTATGCAGTTGATTGTTAATCTGTTATAAAAGGCGTCATATCACGCAAAAGAAAAAAAATAAAGACTATAATTCTATATACATCTCTATAAACCTGTTGTGCTATGGGGTTGTAGACCTACCAGACTGCAAGCCAGTTTATTAAAAGAATACTGTACTTTTTCCTTTAAAAACTATTTTTGTGACTTTACAAGGTAAAAATTTACAAAATATGTGACAGCTTTTTTTTTTTTTTTGATACAGTTACATCATATACAGGCATTCTGTGCTTTGCCAGCAATCCAATCTGATAGGTCTCCACTCAGGGCTGAATACAATTTATCATTTACCACCCCCACCCCCCAAATATACACAAGAACCTTAAAAAATTTACAAATGGATGAATAAAGTCAATAAATAGTTTTGCTTTAAAAAAAATTTGAAGATTCATAGTTGAGTTGTGTTTTGATAATTCACAAAAGAAACGTTCTCTTCACATGGTTAAATCATCTTCTTTCTCTTGTTCCTTTACAGCATTCCATTTGGTGGTCCTCCAATAGGCCCTAGATCTGGGCTATTTTTCAAATAATACTTTTCCAACTTGGCCAGTATATGCTTCCCGTATGTGTATTTGCGCAAAGTAGTAATATGAGGTCGAATCTGAAAAACAAATAATCTGCTTAAGAAATCTAAGTTATTTTAGTTTCTGATTCTTTTAAAAAGTGCACCCAAATCTGGGTAACATAGAGGAACAACTGCAATTTAAAAATTTAAATTGAAAGAAAGCTACTTTTTGCAAAAGGAAATCAATCTCAATCCCTACAAATATCTGCTCTCAAAATTTGTTCGAAGAATAAACAAACCACTACATCTCAACTATGTCACATGCAGAGACTCTAAACAGCAAGAAAGTTTTTTTTTTTTTTTAAATCAAACAGGGCTTTGTTCTGTCACCACAGCTGGACTGCAATGATGTGACCATAGCCTCCAAATTCTGGACTCAGGCAATCCTCCCGCCTCAGCTTCCTGAGTAGGTGGGACTATAGGCATGCACTAAGAATCATATTATCATTATCTTTTCTGCCAGACCAGCAAAGTTTTTCTAAGTAATAATAACTGGCACTGATGAGGGTATGGTAAAACAGGCACTCTTCTCATATTGGATAGATGTCTAAACCTGTACAAGATATTTTGAGCATAGCTTGGCAGTATCTATTAAAACATAAAATGTTTACAATGCTTTGACCCAGGAATTTCACATCCAGGAATTTATTCTACCGAAATAACTGTGCAAAGCTTTTGTATGAAGCACTACTTATGTAAAATAATTAGGGACAATACAAGTGTCATAAATATATTATTGGTTAAATAATGTAGCTGTTAAAAAATATTTGTATGTAGGTAAAGCATGTGACCGTGGGCAGGGCACAGGCACAGATTGCGGGCGGCCGGGTCAGTTGACCCAAGGGGTCTCGGAGTCGAGTTAGGCTGCTCGCCTCGGCTTCAGAGTTGCAGCCGCCATGGCCAGTCAGTCGCAGGGGATCCAGCAGCTACTG
>VBSM01002608.1:160371378-160394059 GCA_008086735.1 Cheirogaleus medius | reverse complement strand
CTTTTTGGAGAGTAGCAAATCTAGCTTCTTTGTACAGACCTAGAGCTCATCTAAGATTTCATCTTTTTACCTCATATTTCTTAGAAATTTAATAGGTATATATTATCTGTTTTCCTATGCCTTTTAGCTCAATTACCATATATATCAATGTTGACTTTTTCTTTCTTAGATCTAGTAAAACAAAACAAAACAATTCTTTGAAGAAAGAAAGGGATTAAGTAATATTTTTCCCTAATGCTTTCTTGAAGGTCAGGGGCTTTATCTATGAAAAAGTAGTAAGTAGTTATTTGTAACCTATGTGAAACAGCCACTAACCTGAAAGTAGTCCATTCTTGCTAATGGTTAGAACAGTGGATACTAGTGTAATTGTATGGGTTGCTTTTAGTTTCTCTTACTCAAAATTACTAGATGATAGAATTCAAAAACTTGTTACATGTTATTACTTGGTGTACTGATAATCATTTATTTAAAAGACTCTTTGTCATGAAAAAAAAATTATTTGTATGTAAGCAGAAATGATAAAGTAAAGAAGTAGGTGGAAAATTTAGTACATCAAATTAAAGACAAATTTTAAAAATCAGAAGGCCAAAACACTTTTATGGCTAGAAGCAATCTTAAGAGATCACTTTTCTAAATGAGGTGAGGTTCAAACAGGTTATGTTCTTCATTTCATGTTGCCTAAATGAACACATTTAGAAAAAAAGCAAGAGTGTTCAAAATGTTACTTCTTTCAGTATTCTTTTCAATACAAAATCTTCCTATTCCAATAGATGATTTCTTTCTTAAAAAGGCATTAGATTCTAGTAGGATGATACAGAGAGAAAACTGTGTGAAGGGAAAGTATTAGGAGTTAGTGCTACCCAAAAAGAAATCAACACAAAATTCTCTTCAGAAAAATGTATTATGTTAAAGTCAATGTTCAGCCATGCAATATAATAAATTAGTAAATCAAGTGCAGTCCACCTTCCATATCCATGGGTTGGGTTTTGCATCCATGGATTCAATCAAACGTGCACCAAAACTATATTATATTTATATATATATATATATTTTTTTTTAAAGAAAGAAGTTAACAGCTTTAAATTTAAATTGAAAGAAAGGAAACAAATAAACAAAAGA
Source organism: Cheirogaleus medius (assembly GCA_008086735.1). Taxonomy (NCBI): domain Eukaryota; kingdom Metazoa; phylum Chordata; class Mammalia; order Primates; family Cheirogaleidae; genus Cheirogaleus; species Cheirogaleus medius. Next base: position 160,392,940 of record VBSM01002608.1, on the reverse strand, counting down.
AACAAACAAAACAAACAAACAAAAGAAGGTGCCTGTAATCTCAGCTACTTGGGAGGCTGAGGCAGGAGGATTGCTTTAGCCCAAGAATTCTAGACCAAACAATACAGTGATATAGTGAGACCCCTATCTCAAAAAAAAAAGTTGAGTCTGTACTAAACAGACTTTTTTCTTGTCATTGCTTCCTGTATTGTAAACAATATAGTATAACAACTATTCACATAGCATTTATATTGTATTAGGTATCATAACTAATAGAGAGATGGTTTAGTCTATGGAAGGATGTGCATAGGTTATATGCAAATACTATGTCATTTATATAAGAAGGAACTTGAGCATCTGTGGATTTTGGTATCCATGGGGGCGGGAGGGGGTGTTCCTGGAACCACTCCCCAGGGGATAACTGAATATTTAAATAAGATGGGAGAAGAAAGAACAATGCTAAACATTGGTAAACAGATGACTAATCAACATGATTACCTTAAGAATTTCATAAAAGGGTAAACCATACCAACATCTTCCAGTTATCCATCAATTTTAATTTTTTTATCCAGTTGTATGAGGAAATTAAATCCAAGGGAAGTTAAATGTGTAGCCTAAAGTTACAGATAAATTGAGTTATCTATATATTACCTTGTGCATGATTATTTTTCTCTGAGCAGGTTCAGCCATATCAATCATCTTTTGAACCACGTAATTGGCATACTGGTCCTTCATCATGGTGTATAAGGCACTGTGAGGACCATCATTCTGGCAGCAAACTTCATCAATCAGTAAAGCTCTCTCAGCACGGGAGGCATGAGTAACACACTTTTCTACTACATTGCTAAAAATTAAAGTAGATAAACAAAATTTTGTTCATTCTTTCTTTACACCAAAATTTCCTTGATTTTTGAAATCAAGAATCTACTCCAATGCAGTAGTAAACAGAAGAGTCAAGATGGGATTCTCTTGTCTTGTGACTGCTTTTAAAACAGAAATTGGTATCATGGGACATTATATATTAAAATTATAATTTAAAAAAGGCAACTACATCATTAGTAAGTTCTGAGACTTTCAAAAACATGTACTAAATAAATGTGCATTTCCTCACAGGTCTTGTAGATGAATGATTTTTTAAATAGACTTCAAAAATAGTATTATGTGGACAAGATAAATTTGTTATGTAGATTTTTAAAAAGTAAAAGCAATGTTCTGTATGTGCTTTTTAACAACACGAAAAAAGACTGTAGTTCAATGATACAGTCTACATCCATTTTTGTGCTTACTAACGAAAGGCAAGAAATTCAAAGAACTGAGCCCTAGAATTAGAAAATACAGCATACCTGGCAAATTTGTGTTGACTCAGGGCTAAGACCTTTCCTCTGATTTCAGAAACAATTTTACTCTTGTCTTCAGGTCGACCATGTTCCAGTACATGCTGAATAACATAATTGCCATACTGATCCTAAGGACAAATATTTAAAAATTACTTCACCTAAGTCATTCCTTAAGAATAATGATTACTCTTTAAAAAGATATTAATAATTTTGTCTCAACATCCTATAGTATAGTCAGAAGAATAGGCTTTGTTTCACTGTTTCTATAATATTTAATAATATATTTCTTTTAAAAATCAGAAAAATTTCCAAATACATATATAAACATTTCAAATTATTAAGTAATTTATACCTGTACCAACTGTTCTGTATGTTGGTGGAGTTCTTCTAAGATAGGTAAAGTCTGTTCTGCAGTGCAATGTTCTAGGATGCGCTGAATTACTCTGCAGCCATAAGGATGAGTTGAAAGCACAAATACCTTAATAGAATGTAAAAAATTAGTATTTGCATTCTCTTTACATTTTTTAACAGTTTTATGAGGCAGAGAGGTTTTTGACAACACCTAGAATTAGGTGAAAATAAAAGGGAGATGGATTCACATTTAATATGACTACCATGTTAGTAAAGACTGGGATGTAGGAGGAAGGAGCACTTGATTTAGGAGCTAAAGGTATTCTGATCTAAGGGAACCTAACAACAAGACTTGAGTGTATGTAATAATAGGAAAGAATGGGTGAGAAGAGGGAAGGTAGTTTAACATTTAATTAAATGCCATTAATTACTATGTATTAGGCACTAATTGCTATGTATTTTCTGTATTATTATTATACAGTCTTAGTTTTCTTCCCTCCTCTTCCTCTACAAGGAAATCTGGAAAACACTGTTTGGTTTACATTCTAACAGCGATTACCTTTACTTCTTAAAGTAACGTGATTATAACTTGTATTTCTACATTTTGCAGGTTCAAAAAAATGAAGCTATCTACTAACTCTAAAGAGAGGAAGAAATTAATGCACATTTACTATTTTGTCTCCTATTTTTGTATCCAAGTGCTCTGTATTATCTTGTGACTTACGAAAAATATGTTAACATTCAAAATTCTAAAATAATGCCCTAACAAATTAGAAGCCAAAACTCAATCTTACTTGTCCTTTGAAAGCATCGATGATGAACTGCAGTGACTGTGGTTGAACGCATTCAATACATTTTTGTACAACATGGTTTCCATTCTGATCTTTCACACATTTGAGTACATGACCATCTAACTCCTTTACCATTTCACTCTGTAAAAGAGAAGATGCCATTTAACTAAACTAATTATCTCAATAAACAACATAATAAAATTAAAAATACTGACATGGGAACAAAAGTATACTCAAAAAATATTTCCTAGTTGTATTTTTTTTAATATATGGAAGTTTAAAGTATTTTTCCTTGAAGTATAATTAGCAGAAACCATTGAAGGTAAAAATTACTAAAATGTATTTTGTGGGATTGTAATGTGAATGATACATGTTGAAATAACCTGTCGTGCTGAATTTGCTCTATTTAAGCGGTCTTCACTGTATATATCAACCACTAATTGTTCTCAGTTGATAAACTCATATAACTAATTCAGAATTCTACATTTTTGCCCTATTTATCATCTCCTCCAAAGGAATTTTTTTTAATGGCTGCACAAGTCTATTAAGTACATGGGAAAAAGTAAGGAATTGAGCACATATGGTTTATGTGATTGTCACATATTATCTCAATAATTCCCGTAAGGGAAGAAATTATTGTTGGACATTTTTGTTCTTCCTGATGCTCTTATAATAAAGAACGTGCTAGCTTTTATCATTAATACAATAATCTGTGTGCCTAATTAGAGCAATAAAAATGGTACTGTGGAGAAATGGAGCATACACACTTAGTCTAAAGGAATTCACATTTAAGTATCTCTCACCCAAAGAACTCTCAGCTACATTCTCACACAATCAGGGAGCAATCCTACTAAGCTATAACATAGATATTTAGGTATAAACAAAATCAAACATACTTAAGAATCCAAATAAATATAATACCATTATTCATTAAATTGGTTTACCCAAGACTTACTCCCAATGCTTTATATTTTTAAATATCAAAGACATTTAAAATATCTATACCAGTTTGACACATGTGACAGAGAAGTTCTATGGTTTTAAGTAACCAGATTTGTTTCTCTTTCTCCATTGTGACATATCTTCATTACTCTGAAACTCAGGATTTCCTCTGGAGGAATAATTGCATTTTCTCACAGATTTTTAATGCTGCGATTAATGTATATACATGCACACATACATAACCATCCATCCATATAATACTATTGTTTTTAATTCTAGAATTTACTTTTATTGTATAGGAGTCAAGCTGATTTCTTTCTAATATTAACTGCAATTATCTTTTAAGAAATGATTATTTCCTTTACTCTTATGTTTTCATTGTAATACATAAATCATGTATAGAAAATAGTATCTACTTGGGGTTATTAATTTCATATTTAAAATCTGTTTATTCATTCTTGTGTAAGAACCCCACTAATTAGTGTTGCTTCACAGTACATTTTTAAAATGTGGTGGGGATCAGTATTTATCCTCATTTCTTTTTTTTCTTTTTTGAGACAGAGTCTCACTTTGTGGCTCAGGCTAGAGTGAGTGCCATGGCGTCAGCCTAGCTCACAGCAACCTCAATCTCCTGGGCTCAAGCGATCCTACTGCCTCAGCCTCCCGAGTAGCTGGGACTACAGGCATGCGCCACCATGCCCGGCTAATTTTTTCTGTATATATTTTTAGTTGGTCAATTAATTTCTTTCTATTTTTAGTAGAGACGGGGTCTCACTCAGGCTGGTTTCGAACTCCTGACCTTGAGCGATCCGCCCGCCTTGGCCTCCCAGAGTGCTAGGATTACAGGTGTGAGCCACCACGCCCGGCCTTATCCTCATTTCTTAATCTCAATATTCTACTCCATTTAAAATAATTGTAACAACTATTTTTATCAGTTATCTCCCCCGCAAAAAGGCCCACAAATACATGGTTGGATTTGCATCGATCCTTTATTAACTTAAAATATTTAGACTTTCCATCCAAGGACATACAATATTTCTCATTTAATTTATATGTTCTCTGAAAAAATTATAAATCTTTTTAAGAGGATTCTTAGGTCACTTTTCTGTTGAGCTAGATTTCAAAAAATTATATATATATATATAACTGGCATATAGTAATGCTATTGGTGCTAAAAATTTTATTTTTAAAAAAATTTTTACATTCCCTTTTAAGGCTGAGTAATATTTCATTTTATTCTTGTAACAGAAACATTATATACAACCCAAATAAACACTGGAAATAGTAAAACACATTCTGATATTACAGAAAATCAAATAAGAGTAAAATCAGCCATTATTTAGTATTCTGCTTTGCACATAGTATGTACTCAAATATCTTCATTTAGAAATGATCTGCTTTGTAACTTTTAATTAGTATTGTGCTATTTGAGAGATTTAAAAAATATTTTAGTCTAGTGGAAATATTTACTCATTTCAAGATTATTCTAAGATAAAAAAATAATAATTTAAAAACTGAATAACATAATACAAAAATTTTGTCTTAACTTACAATTACCTGCTGGTCAGATGAAATAGACTCTAATGCTTTCTGAATAACACGGCAGCCATACATCTGCAAGGCTAAGGGCAGAACATGACCACGAATACGAGTAGCCAAGGCTAATTTTTGATCCAAACTCCCAAACTGACAGAAAAGAATATAATATTAATAAAGTGACCATAACATTACTTCGTTCAACTTGAATAAGACAGTGTTTGCAGCCCATTGAATCTGTTTTTAAAATAACACCTTTGGTAATTATGAAGGGAGGAGGTATTCAGGAAGAAGCTAATTAAGACAGACTTACAGATAGGCTGCAATAATAATTTTGCTACTTTTTTTGGGTTAAGTCTCATACTATCTAAAATTTCCTTGTTACTACAGATCAATCACCTTTAAAAGTAAACACCTTCATTTTCACTCTTAACAAAATCCCCATCTTTAATATATAAACTTCTGAGCCATATATTCAGGCCACTAAAACTCACTCACTCAGACAATTCTCAAAATATACTGTGATGTAACTGAGGAGAAAACTTGTTAACTCAAGCTACAACACAGAAGTTTATCTAAAAATTAGCTAAGTTACAAGATAAAACACATCTACAAATCCAAATAAAAACTATCATTCATTAACTGGTTCACCTAAGACTCCCAACACTTTAATTTTCAAATATTCATCAGGATTAATATTAAACTTTTCATTTAAAGTAGGCTCATATATTTAAAAATTTTTTATTGTATCTTGCTTTTGCTCTATAATTCTATCTTTCTCTCCTCAATAAACCTTAATGCTTACCTTGAAAAAATTTTTAAGTATTAGGTCATTAAATATGAAATGTCCGATTTCGAACCAAAAGTGTAGATTATTATATCTCAAACAAGAAGCAGTACAATTATTCAAAGTATGCACCTAAACTATTGACACAGTTTTGCCATCTTAAAGATAGCTTTTTTATGCCAGCAGCAAAGTAACCTGGAGAGCAAGTGTCGATGAAGTAGCGAAAAGAGGTTTTCCACAGCTTGTTCAGAATGGAATACTTTTCCTTGCAAGTGATCCAAAGCCTGGAAGAAGTGGTAGTTAGTTGGTGCAAGGTCTGGTGAATACAGTGGATGACAAGAGAGCTTTTAAGTCCAGCTTCTGTAGTTGAGCAGCATTATTTGTGCGACATGTGGTCCAGCGTTGTCTTGCAAGAGGATTGGCCTGTCTCTATTGACTAATCTTGGCTGCTTAATTGCAAGCATCCTTATCATTTTGTCCAATTGGTTGCAGTACACGTCTGCTGTAATTGACTGACCAGGTTTCATGAAACTGTAGTAGATAATACCAGCGCTGGACCACCAAACAGACACCATTAGCTTTTTGGATGAATATTTGGTTTTGGACTATGTTTTGGCACTTCATCTTTATCCAACTATTGTGCCCAACACTTGTGGTTGTCAGAAAAAAATCCATTTTTATGACACATAACATTGCCTTTATGTCGTGACAGCAAAGAAAGATGAGCTTCAAGATGATTTCTGACACTCATTTAATTCATGTGGAGTCCATCTAGCCAGCTTCTTTACCTTGCCAATTTGTTTCAAAAGGTGCCATATAGTTAGAATAGTAATGTCGAACCTTGCTGCTAATTAACACATAGGTTGAGATGGTTTTGCTTCACTATGGCTTTCAGCTCATCATCCACCTTGGTCTCAGGTCACTCATGTGGTTCATTTTCAAGATTAAAATCATCAGGACAGAACTACTCAAACCACTGACGTAGAGTGTGTTCATTAGCCACATCCTTCCCAAACACTTTGTAGGTATTTCGAGCTGTCTGCATTGGTTCCATGATGGAACTCATATTAAAAAATAACAGGAATTTTTTACTTACCTGTGGTTTCACAAAAATTGCTCTAAAAAATTTGACAGATAAACAAGTGTCAAAGTGAAATATCAGAGATATCAACTGTCAAACTTAGTATGTAAGGAAATTGGACATTTCATACTTAATAACCTAATAATTCAGTAGTGCTAATTATATTCACACTGTTGTACAACCATCACTGTTGTTTCCAACTCTCTCCCACGGCCTCAAACAGAAATAAATTTAACAATAACTTTCTATTCCCCTCTTCCTCCAGCCACTGGGGAGCCCTGATCTATAATACCTCATGTCTCTGTGAATTTGCTCTTCCAGACACTTCATACTGGTAGAACCCTATAATGTTTGTCCTTCTGTGGTTTATTCCACTTAGATTAATGTTTTCAAGGTTCTTCCATGTTATAGCATGTTAACTCCTTTTTTTGGCTGTACCATTTTACATTTCCACCAGAAATGTACAAAGTTTTCAATCTCTCCACATTTTCACATAAACATTTTACATGGTTTTACATTTAAAAAATTTTATTCATTTATTTTTTTCAGAGACAGGGTCTCACTCTGTCACCCAGGCTAGAGTGCAATGGTATAATCACAGCTCACTGCAGCCTCCAACTTCTGGGCTCAAGTGAAGCAATTCTACTGCCCTGTCTCCTAAGTAGCCGGACACCACTAAGCCCAGCTATTTTATTTTTTATGTTGTAGAGACGTGGTCTCCCTATGTTGTTCAGTCTAGTCGTGAACTCCTGGCCTCAAGTGATCTTCCTGCCTCGGCCTCTCAAAGAGTTGGGATTTAGGTGTGAGCCACCATGTCCGGCATTTTCCCTTTGTTATTTTTTAAATTACAGCCTATAGTAGGTGTAAAGTGTTAACTTGCTGTGATACTGATTTGTATTTCCCTATTGATTAAGGATGTTGAGCATTTTTTTAATGGCTTATTGGCCATTTGTATTATCTTCTATGGACAAATGTCTGTTAAAGTCCTTTATCCATTCTTTAATTGGGTTATCTGTCTTTTTGTGGTTGAGTTTTAGGATTTCTTTATATATCCTAGATATAAAATCCTTACCAGATACAGGCCAGGTACAGTGGCCCACACTTGTAATTCTAGCACTCTGGGAGGCCAAGGTGGAAGGATCGCTTCAACTCAGGAGTTCAAGACTAGCCTGAGCAAGAGTGAGACCCCGTTTCTACCAAAAAGAAAGGGAAAAACCCCACGCAGGCATTGTGGCACATGCCTGCAGTCCCAGCTACCCAGGAGGCTGAGGCAGAAGGATGGCTTAGAGCCCAGGAGTTGGAGGTTACAGTGAGCCACAATGATGCCACTGTACTCTACCCAGGGCAACAGTCAGACTTCACGTCAACAAGAAAAACCAAACACGACAACTGAACACCCTTCCTCACAGCCCCCTGCCCATCCTTCATTTAAAAAAAAAAAAATCTTAATATTACCAGATATATATTTGTAAATATTTTCTCCCAGATGTATACTATTTTTATATGAAATGATTATTATAGAACTCTCAGAGCTTTTCTTAGCATTATTTATACAGATGCACGGATACACAAATATGCATGCATGCTATTACCTCAAAAAACTTCTGTATAACATAGTTGCCAAAAACATCCGTCATTAATTGATAGGCTGCTTGTAGAATTTCATTAAATACCATCTGTCGCTCAGCTGGAGTAGCTCTCTCTAACTTTTGCTGTATGAATCTATGTGGGAAAATAAATTTAAATGGCGTAACAATAAGTTGAAAACAAGATCTGCAAATCTATCTCTCTTACTTACTTTACTATTACATTCCCCTCTTCCACATATTTAAACAAAATTATTTCCAAAAATAGTATTAACACACTATATATTGTAGGCTGCTAGTTTACACCAAAAGGGACAAAGGTTATAAAACATTTCTTTGTAACACTTTAACTTAAAATAACTACAGTTAGATCAATACAAAACCTGGACATAAAGATGTTTAATCTTTCTTAGATTAGTTTGGTAATATTATAATAAAAGAAAAAATTACAAAAATTTAGTTGGTTGTTCATTTTTCATAGGACACAATATTACTAAATATCTACTTCTAGAACATAACTAAAGAAATAAAATTCACCCACTATGAATGAACTAAGCTTGCCACTATGGGTGACACAGGTTCATTTGTTACTCTTAAGGAACTTCCAAATACAGTCATGCACTGCACTACGATGTTTTGATCAACGATAAGAGGCATATACTATGGTGGTCCCCTAAGATTAAAATGGAGCTGATAAATTCCTAATGACTAGTGACTTTGATCAGTATGTGTTTGCGGTCATGCAGGTAAACAAACCTATTGTGCTGCCAATTGTTTAAGTACAGCACACAGAATTACATACAGTGCATAATGCTTTATAATGATAATAAACAACTGTATTATGGTTTATGTATTTACTATACTTTTTAAAGTGTACTCCCTCTACATATAAAAAACAAAAGTTAATTGTAAAACACCCTCAGGAAGGTCCATCAGAAAGTATTCCAGAAGAAGGCATTGTTATCATAGATGACAGTTCCATGCCTGTTATTACTCCTGAAAACCTTCTAGTGGCATAAGATGGGTGTGGAAGACAGATACTGATGATCCTAACATTGTGTAGGCCTAAGTAAATGTCTGTCTTTGACTTAGCTCTTAACACAAAAGTTAAAAAAATATTTAAAAATAGAAAAAAGCTTAAATATGGATGCAAAGAAGGAAAATATTTTTGTATAGCTAGACAATGTGTTTCTGTGTTTTAATCTAAGTGTTATTACAAAAGACTCAACAAATAAAAAAATTTCAAAGTTTATAAAGTAAAAAAGTTATCAGCTATTCATTTAAAAAAATTATAGTAAGCTAAGGTTAATTTGTCATTAAAGAAAGAGAAAAATTTTACATAAGTGTAAAATTAGTGTAGGCAAAGTGTACGGGGTTTATAAGAACAACTTTCAGTCCAGCAAGCTCCATACATGGTAAGTGCTCCATACAGGTATACCATTTATCTTTTATACTGTATTTTTACTGGACCCTTTTCTATGTTTAGATACATAAATATTTACCACTGTGTTACAACCACCTACAGTATTCAGTACAGTAACATGTTATACAGGTTTGTAGCCTAGGAGCAATAGGCTGTAACATATAGCCTATCCCATCTAGGTTTGTGTAGGTATACTCTATGTTTGCACAATGACACATTTCTCAGAACGTACCCCCATTGTTAAATGATGCATGACTATATAGGGAGGTAAAACTTGTATGCAACTATCTAATTTACAATTTTTTAAAAATTTGAGGTTTACCTTAAAACTACAAAAAAAATCTTACATTTACTCAATGTGTTTGTATTCTAGTTTCCTATCTTGAGAATGCTAATTCACATGTATCTTTCAAGCATTATATCTATTTAATGTAAAAAGGTACCAAATTTTCCTTAAGAAATGTGAATTATTTCAGTCTAAGACAAGTCAGCTTGAATACCAACCTATAATGCAATGTGAAAGCATTTAACATTGTCTATTTTTCTTAAGACAAACTATACATTAGGACACTCAAGTGCACAAATGTCATTCAGAACCAATGTAATCAAAATAACAGAAAAAACAGACACTACTATATATTTTTTTTATATTTTTTTATATTTTTTTGTTTTTATTACTTTCATTTTTTCTTTTGCAATCAAATCTGAAAGTAATTACTATATTTCCATTATAAAAATATTCTCATAGAAGAAAACAGGGACACCATAAAAAACAAAGTAGAAAATATCACCTACCTAGAACCATGCTGGTCTTGAGAAAACTCAACTATATGTCCAATCAAGTCTCTAAGTTGAAGGTTTGGGAAGCGGTTGTTTCTGAAATCTTCCAATAATCTACTGCGGCCAGAAGGCATAATATCAGACCTATTATACCGAAGCCGAGAAGGAGGAAAGAGCTGGCTGCTGGAGCTAAATAGACTAGAAGTGCTTGAAGCACTTCGATATTTTGCTTCTGCTCCAGGTGCTGCAGAGATATATCGACCACTACCATTTGTCAGTCCTCCTACAACAAAGCAGCTGTGGTCAGTAAGTATTTTTGAAAGTTGTTCCTCATAAAAGTTACTTAAACTATAAATTCAGTCAATAAAGAAATATTGCCCCACTAATTCCTATTTGTTATGACAGGAAATTAAAATTGGAAGAGAAAATCTCACACATATACTTAATGTATTTGGCCCTATGAAAAAAGAGACTAGAAAACACGAGGGGAAAAAAATCTGTTATTTGGTTTTTGGCAGCTTAAAGTGTAATTATAAGATCTAATATTATATGCACTCATAGCAATACCAGAATACTGAAAGTACCAGCAAAATTTTCAGTTATGTTAACAAGCAAGTTTAAGTAGCTAGGAAACTTAGATTTTATGCCACTGAAATAGTGTGATTGAAATTCATTTGCATTGTTAATGAAGTAACACTGTGTTGAATCTATACTTTTGAGGAAGATATTAAAAATGTATTAAGTCTTATATACTTCTATGTAAAGACATCATTTCTTAGTTCACCGACTGATTGAAATTTAAAAAAAACCCATAATATTAAAGTAAATCTAAATTACACACTATTTTTTAAAAAGATTTTTAAATTCTTTATTGAAAATACTTGCCATAAAAATACTATTATTTTGTAGACAAGAAATAGTAGTAATAAACAGCAATTGTTATTCCTATAGCCTTAATTATTTAAGACAAATGAATAAAAAGCCCCTTTATGTTCAATTATAAACAAGAAAATTAAAGGGCAAACCAACAGAAAAAAGAAACACAAGGAGGATATGGTTTTTATTACAAATAACAGTTTAAAACTACTTGACAGTGTCCTTTTAAAAAAGAAAAATGTAAACACAATTGCAAAATGCAGATTTAGTAGTTCAGAAAAACAAAATCACCAGGCTTTATACCATTAACTCTATGTGGAATAGTGCTATTATACAATCCAGGCCACAGGGTATAGATGATCCCAAGGACACACTGTCAGTGCAAAGCTATACAGAGGCATTAAAAGCCAAAAAGAATTACAAAGACAGGGAGCAGTAAATGTTATAATTCTGGAGGATGAACTGGGTTAGAGCATTCCTCTTATTTTCTGCCGCTACTGCCCTACCTTTATTTTTCTTCATTATACAACATATTATATGGCATATCGTACATTTATTTATTTGAATCTCCAACTCCTCCTCCAATATAAGTGTCATAATATTATGTTCAATTACACGCTAGATATCCAGTGTCTAGAATAACATCTAGCAGACAGTAAGTGGGTGCACGATAAATATTTACTAAATGACAACTAGAGGACACATTTCACACAGCATCAACTGCCTATGGTTTAGTTCTGAAAGACCTTGTAATTTAACAACCATCTTATACATCAGAATTACTAACAACAAATTCTTGTTTGTTCCAGTTCTATGTAACTATCTCAGCACCCATGTATGATATTCAAAATGTCAAAGAGCTCAGTGTTTCGATACGGTCTCACTACTGTCAATTCTTCAACTTCCTATTATTTCTGTTTATATAGTTTGAAGAATTGTTCATAACAATAAATGATCACTAGTCCATTAGATTCTTTAACAATGTATCAGATGACTTCTACAAATACTACTATAATTGGGTAGTATCACATCCTACACATTGCCACAGGGTTTTCTCTAGCATCCATGTCCTTTTTGTAGGGTAAGGGTGTTTTGCTTATCATTCCAATCTGTTTTTATACATATCAATTATATTTTTCCTTTCAAAAGCCATTTGGTGATACCACTTTATGATAAAACCTACAGCATCCTACTAGAGTACATCCTCTAAAACCTTCAACCTAGTTTTCAAGTCATTATTTCAAACCTATTTCTCACAAAAATTTCTTAATAGTACCCTAAGTGCTCATCTTCTCTCCCTTATTCATTACTATTTCTATGCCATTGCTTATAACCTCAAACATAAGGCCTAATCTTATCCTTAATGTGCTAAAGATTTTCAATACCAAATCCAATATGCATACTTACCCTAGGATATGACTAAGCCAGTTTGATTTGGTACCTTCCAAGTAATGTCTAGTACCTTCTTACCAATGTCTAGCAGGAATTTCTCCCATATCTAGATATTCTTTGATTCTATTCTTTTTTTTTGAGACAGAGTCTCACTCTGTTGCCCGGGCTAGAGTGCCGTGGCGTCAGCCTAGCTCACAGCAACCCAAACTCCTGGGCTCAAGCAATCCTTCTGCCTCAGTCTCCCCGAGTAGCTGGGATTACAGGCATGCGCCACAATGCCCGGCTAATTTTTTTTCTATATATATTTTTAGTTGGCCAATTAATTTCTTTCTATTTTTAGTAGACACAGGGTCTCACTCTTCTCAGGCTGGTTTCAAACTCCTGACATTGAGTGATCCGCCCACCTCGGCCTCCCAGAGTGCTAGGATTACAGGCATGAGCCACCGTGCCCCGCCTCTTTGATTCTATTCTATCAGCTCCCAACACCAAACTCCTGATATACCTCTGTGTGACAATCTAATAATGCTAAACTGCCTTGAGTTTTAAAAATCTTAGATTTTCAATTCTAGGAGGCTAATTGGTCTTATTTATAAAACTGAAAAATTAATTCCATCCAGGGCAGGATACCTTTCCTTACAAATTAAATAAGCAAAATAAAACCTAATTTATAATATAGATCAAACATTTAAAATTTTGGTTGTCTAAACACTGAAAGCAGGTTATCCAAAACCTGTCTGGAGATTAAGGAACATTCCACAAAATGGGCCTATACTCTTCAAAACTGTCTAGGTCATAAAATACAGAGAAACAGTTCAATATTAAAAATAGAGCTGTGACAAATTAATGTAATGTGTGGTTTTCAAGTGGGCCCCAAATCAATCAGTCAATCTCCCTCCTTTCCTTTCTTATAAAGGACATCAGTGAGAAAACTGACAAGTGAATAAAGTTGGCCGACTTGATAATAAATCTGTGTTAATTTTCTGACTCTGATAATTGTGGTTATATGAAAGAATATCCTTGTTTTCAGGAAACATACACTGATGTATTAATGAATAAGCTACATCATGCCTGCAACTTCCTTTCAAAAGTATCAGTGAAAAAATAACTTTTTTGGGGGGAGGGGTGAGGAGGAAAGAGAAAGATAAGGCAAATGTGGTAAATGATAACACTTGGAGAATCTAGGTGATAGGTATTCTGGATTTTTTTTTTTAAACTAATTTTGTAATTCTCCCGTAAGTCTAAAACTATTCCAAAATTAGTTAAAAACAAACAGGTCACCCATATTCATACTTCTGCTGTTGGCAGTCTAAAAGTAGATTATGTTCTGCACAAAATGTATTAAATGGATAATAGATCCTTTCACTTCATCATTCAGTACCCACTACCATTCACTACTTCTTAATCACTATTTGAATAGGAATATATATAGGAAATGTAGACCGATATTATAATTTCACAATACTATAATTATATATATGAAATAATTTTATATATATATAGGAAATGTAGACCAATACTATAATTTCAAAATACTGTAAATTTTCACAATACTATAATTTCACTAAAAGTGATGTGGACCATCACATCACCATCAGCCAGGAATTTTAGGCCAGAGTTTATCACACAACAGTGTGCTGCCCTTATATACTATTTACAAAAATATCTTTCACATTCACTCATAACAACTTAATAAAGACAAATGCCTTATTATTTTACTAGTTGAAATAAGATTTTACAAGTTTTCATTAATTTCTTTAAGAAGCCTATTGTTTTAGAATCCTTCCCTATTAAATATCAGAAATCAGAAAGATAAAAAACAGTCATCCCTTGATATCTGTGTGGGACTGGTTCCAGGACTCGCTCAGATAGCAAAATCTGTAAATGCTCAAGTCCTGCAGTCAGCCCTTCTTATCAGTGGGTCCTGCATCCCAAGACTATGCAGATGCAGAACTCGTGGATCTGGAGGGCAGACTGTACTGGGAAAAACACAGGGAAGAAAAACAATATAACAACTCAAACAACCAAAAATAAAGAAATCTGATTAGCTTTTGTTTTTGATTATTTTCCACCCTGGGATTTTGAATGACAGCTACTCAATCTATCAGATATGCATATATATTCAAAAATAAATTTCTGAGCCTTACTCAAAACATACTGAATTACCCTTTCTGGACAATTTTTATTTATAAAACAATCTACCCGAAGGCTATTCTTGATAGCACTGTTTGGGGACTAACAAATTAGAATCAAGATAATTTAAGGCTTCATTTTACAACAGATTTTTCAATTACTGATTTCAAATAAAAATGAAAAGTAGATTTAAGGTCCACAAAAGGATACAACTACATATAGGCCACTAGATAAGAGCCTGTTTCAGTTTCAGAAGGCAAGGTTCTGGAAATAAATGAGATGATAATGGAAGATCACCAGTTAGTTGCAGTAGGCAAATAATCAAAGACACAGAATGAGTAGCTGGGAAAAGTCTAACATGACAACAGTCTATTTTACAGCATTAATTTTAGTTACTTCTAGCCCATAAAGAGAGCCACTAATAATTTTAGTTCAGTATTTTCTCTCAGATTAATTTCCAAAAATAGGATTCAGATACTTAGAGTAGACTATAACATCCTTGGATAATCTGACTTATTACTACATCTATTACATGTTACTTAACTTTAGTGGGAAAAGCTAAAGTTGAACAGTGCAGTGCTTCTCAATATGTACATGAATCTTGGTTACTTATTTCTAAATACTCATAGTTGTTACTATGTGCTAGACCTTGAGGGTCTATGGCATGTAGTAATTTATTACTTTGTTGTTTTTTTTTTGAGACAGAGTCTCACTCTGTTGCCCAGGCTAGAGTGCCATGGCGTCAGTCTAGCTCACAGCAACCTCAAACTCCTAGGCTCAAGCAATCCTCCTGCCTCAGCCTCCCGAGTAGCTGGGACTACAGACATGTGCCACCATGCCCGGCTAATTTTTTATATATATTTTTAGTTGGCCAATTAATTTCTTTCTATTTTTAGTAGAGATGGGGTCTTGCTCTTGCTCAGGCTGGTCTCGAACTCCTGAGCTCAAATGATCTGCCCACCTCAGCCTCCCAGAGTGCTAGGATTACAGGCGTGAGCCACTGCGCCCAGCCTTATTACTTTGTTTAAAAAGAAAAAGGCAACTATCCCTGAGCCTAACTCAGCCTACCAGCTGCACATTAATATGGCCTTGCTATCCTCCTTTACACGGTAAGTTTTAAAAAGGCAGCTACCATTTATTGAACACTCTGTATCGGACACTGCAATAGGCAAGTTATGCATGAAATACTGTACCATATTGAGCTGTGTCCTCCAAAAGGTCATTTTTTAAAATGACTGACATAAGCCAATCAGCTGTGGTAATTTGTTCTGTTATGTGCTTCAAAGTTTTTCCAGCTTCTACCCATTATCCAACTGCTAAGACTGGGCCTACAGTTGGGAAACAAGAGGCCAGACAATACAGGGTAGAATTGTGTACAAGACCAAAAATATGTTCAAGTTCTAATTGCCTGTATCTGTGAATGTGAAGTTATTGGCAAAGAGCGTCTTTGCAGATGTAAACAAGTTAAAATGGGTTCATACTTGATTAGGGTGGGTTCTAATCCAGTGACTAATGTCCTTATAAGAGTAGGAAAAACTGGATACAGAGACACATGGGGAGAATGCCATGTGACAATGAAGGCAAACACTGGAGCAATGAGTCTACAAACTAAGGAACACCAAGGATTGCCAGCAACCACCAGTAGAAAGAGGCAAGGAAAAACTGTCCTCTAGAGCCTTTGAGGGCCTTCAGTTGGCCCTGTCAACACCTTGATTTCAGACTTACAGCTTCAGAACTGTGAGTAGAATAAATTTTTGCTGTTTGAAGCTGTCAGGTTGTAGTAATTTGTTACAGCAGGCCTAGGAAGCTAATATAAATGTTCTTTTTTTTTTAATTAATGAAAGTTAATTATACACTAGCTGAAATACTTACTGTTACATGTTTAAATAAAGTACATGCACACAAACAGTGAATGTTGAAATAAAGATAATAAAACATAGAAATATCATCACAATTGAATAAAAGTATAGTAAGACAATATTTCTTTCCAGATTAATATGTAAATGACTCAAATGTGTGGGTTTTTTTCATTTTTCTCAGAATTTAAAAGTTTTTGCACATAAACAACTGCATTTAAAGTAAAAATCTTTGTTTCTTTAAACTTGCAAGTGCTTGCACTATTATTTTATGATACATTATTGTACCACTGCTATATGAGAATGCCATTCTCTTAATTATCTATGAAACGAACATATCCCCACCATTTCACTTGTGAGACAACAGGCTTAGAAAACCTAAGTAACTTATTCAAGGAAGTATAGCTAATAATTAGACTGATTTTTTTTACACCATTATTTATGTCTGTGTAATTCACTTGAAAGTTTTTCTAGGTATATTCAGCTATACTTCCTGGAGAACATTTAATGCCATATGCCATTCTTAAATCTGAAAAATGACTGAAGTTACAAGGAGCATGAACTGTATAAAATTTTTTAAATTATCATTAACAACTATACAGTTGCCATATAATGACACAAAAATTTTACTGGGGGAAAGATTAAGACTACAGTAACTTTAAAACCCTAAGCAATCCTAGTTAAAAGTATAATCATCTTCCACATCATTTTAATGGGCTAATACAGACATGTCAAGTGTGCTATCTACCTTAAATCTGTAAATTTTATGACAATACGTAAGCAAACATTAGATGCAAACTATACACCAAATGTTCTAAAACAGAAAATAAGAATCTATTGTATCCATTTCTACTGCTCCGATCCTTTCCTAAAAGCAATTTTAAAATCTTAGCTTTTAGTCCCTACTGCTTAAACTTAAAAAAAAGGGGGGAGACTATCACCACAGAAGATATTTAATAATCCTCCCTCATTCATCAAAGAGCATTTAAACAGGCTAAATTTTACGTACGAACTATATAGTCATCAGGCTAGTATCACATCATTCCTATCAACAACCCACCTTGCCAATTTCTATTACTCCATCAAAAGGGGGTAGTTTTGTGCAGTTTCAAAAATTACCTACATTTTATATCTTTAGTGAAAACCACCCCCACCTTGCAATTAATGAATATGAGAACACTTTTAAAAACTTACTCCCCTCATGCCACTGCACACCAGCATGGGTGACCCTGTCTTTTAAAAAACAAAAAACTTATTCTCCTCCCCCTGAAAAAAAAAAAAATCAGTAATAGGGTGAGCTTTCCCCCAAGTATCTCAAATCACCCTTTCAGATTTGACCTGAATTCTTTACTTTGGTTAACACATTTGGCAATAGTTAATAAACCATCAGGCTATATCTGTATTTCCTTTTAAATATTCCTGCAGAGATTTCATGGCCATTTGAGCCTTTCCTGACTGGAGTGATAAAAAATTTAAGAGCTGGGATTTTTTTTTCTCTTAAATCATAATTATAAACTAAGAAGGACTTATGTAATCTTAAGGTTTGCTTAAAAATGATAGATATTGGGGAGAATTTTGATCCTAGACAAACATTATGAGAACATTTATTTTCTCTCATGATGTGGCTGTTATAGTAGTGAGAAGAAGGCTGAACTGGGTAGGTACTGTGAAAGATATACTTATAGAAAAACAAAAAACTTCACACACACATAAAAACATAAACTCCACAACTATCAAAAAACTTCATTTTAGTGCAATATTCTCAAGAGTATGATCCTAACACAAGTGAACAGAGAACACACTGACTGGGAAAGGCCAAATAATGCTTTTTAATGTAGAAATCTATATAGGATATAAAACATTTTTTTTAAGAAAGGAAAGTAGCCAGTGTCCTTAAAAATAAAGTTATCAACAAAACAGAAAAACAAGCTGGGCACAGTGGCAATCACTTATAGTCCAAGCTACTTGGGAAGCTGAGGCAGGAGGATTGCTGAAGCTAGGAATCTGAGTACACTATGATCAAGCCTGTGAATAGCCACTGCACTCCAGCCTGAGCAACACAGCAATACCCTGTCTCTTTAAAAAAAAAAATAAATAAATAAACAAAACTGCTCAAATTCAACTACTCAAACATTTATTGAAATCTGAATGTTCTTAAAGTTAAAGAAAGGTCTAGGCTTTCTTGTTACTAATCTAGTGGGGAAAATAAACTAAAACACAAGTAATATAATCCAGTCTGTAGTATCGGTACAAAAAACCTATGAAAATGATAATTCCAATGGAAAGAGTCAGTATGATTTTATAAGAGAATTATTAAATAAAGCAAAGTAAGGCAATAGTATTACAATCATATTATAACTGCTGTTTTTGTCTGTATTTACTATAAAACTACAAATTTGATGACAGTGGATTAAGATGGTGATTTTTTTTTCCAGTTAAGCAGAGTCTAGCATGTAGGTATTTGATAAAGGTTGAATGAATTAATAAGTAAAAATTCTGATCACAAATAAAAATTCTAAAAAGGAGGCTATGCAAAAGATAAACATAAAATAGCAATTAGTAACTATAAATAAAACTTGCTATTTATATACTACTTAAGTATTTTAAAATATCATATAAAGGAGATCCTTATCAATTTTAATTTAAAAATTGATGAAATATTTTAAGAAACCCCTGAAATAAAGAACAATCTGGGTTAAAAGTCAATTGTTAGCAAGTGTAAAACCAGAAAGAAGCCAATATAAATATACACTGATATTCAACACCCCTCATGAACAAAAAAGTATACCCTTAACTTAGGAACAAGATCCTTTTAATTTATTCAGGTAGATATTAGAAATAAAAGCATCCTTTGAGAGGCAGTATGATATTTAGAATAAGCCAGATAGACCTGGGCTCTAAATTTTTACTCTGCTTCTTACTAACTTCATGACTACACGTCACTTAATTTCTTTAAGAATGAAATGTGTGTGCGTGGTGGGAAAAAGAAGTCAAAGTTCATTTCTTCTCATTTCATATTTAATTGCTCCAGTCCAATTTACTGAAACCACCATCCTTTTGCTATATACTAGTAGGGCACCTTAGTCACAAATCAGGTAACTAAATGAGGTCTATTTTTGGATACTCTATTCTGTTCTACTGGTCTATTTACCTATAGACCTATATTATTATTGTAGCCCTTATAAATTTAGGCATCTAGCAGTATTAAGTTTCCTAACTTTGTTCTTTAAGATTGTCTCGACTATGCTTGGTTCTGCTTTCCATTTACATTTTAAAAATCAGCTTAATTTCTTTTAGAAACCTGAAAAAAAACTGACAGTACTAAATCTACAGATCAGCTAGTAAAAAGCTGGTATCTTCATCACAGTGAGGAGTCTTTCAGCCAAAAGCATGGTTATGTCCTTCCATTTAAGTCTTCTTTAATTTCTGTGTTTAATAGTTTACAGTGTAAAAGACCTTGCCCATTCTCATTGGATTTATTCCTAGGTACATCAAAAGGAAACTATCTCATGTGAAAACATTCTCTACATATACAATACAATTTTGCAATACCATCCCAAGAGATATATATGCTGCTTTCATTTTTAAGTAATTTGATCAACGCTGCAAATCTCTCATGAAGGATATTTGCCTGTATTTTAAGAGCTACTTTTTGATCCTTAGTGTTCATTAAAAGCATAGTGCAATGATGTAAATTCCAGGTGAATTATTGGTAGATTAAAGGAATTTTTTAGGCTAGGCACGGTGGCTCACACCTATAATCCTAGCATTTTGAGAGGCTGAGGTGGGAGGATCGCTTGAAGAAGTCAGGAGGCTCAAGACCAGCCTGAGGAAGAGGGAGATCCCTTCTCTACTAAAAATAGACAAATTAGCCAGGTGGAGTGGTGTGTACCTGTAGTCCCAGCTACTCTGGAGGCTGAGGTGGGAGAATTGTTGGAGCCTAGGAGTTGGAGGCTGCAGCAAGCTACGATGACACCACTGCACTCCAGCCTCGGCGACAGAGCAAGACTCTGTCCCCCCATCCCCCCCAAAAAGAATTAAAACACTAATCTCTATCAGTTCTTAGTAACTACAAATTATTTTCATAAAGTCAAAGATGAATTTTTAACATGAACTCATACTGAGGTATCACATTTCAAAATAGAATCACATATAAAGTAAAAAAGTCACATGAACATGTACCTGGATATGTTACAAAAGGTAATATCCCCAATAATATATAAATGGTAAATTAAAATGTTCAATTTTTCCATATTGTGTGAAACTGCTTTGAGGGCTAGGATTTAAACACAAAGTAATTAAGGAATATAAAGACTTACTTGCTAGCTCAATAAAAAGAAAACAGAGGAAAAAGTTGAGTGAGAAGCTGAAATTCAAATGTGAAGGAAAGGTAGGGTTAATGAAGCAAAAGGAAAACAATAAAATAACAGTAAATATATAAAATTAAGGTCAGCAAACTACACATCAAGGGGGGAAAAGCATTTTGAAACACGTACAAAAAGAGATCAGACTTTTCTATTTTCTGCCTCTCATCCCGTAAGTTCTTTTTCAAAAATTTAAAATATGTAATGGCAAGCAGAGTTCAGGTCAATGAAAGGAAGGGAGAAGGAAAAAAATGCATTAGGCAGAAGATGGGGGACAAGAAATCCTGGAATTATGAGTTAAAAAGCAAGTGTGGACCAGCCTGAGCAAGAGCAAGACCCCGTCTCTACAAA
>VBSM01002608.1:160346950-160371256 GCA_008086735.1 Cheirogaleus medius | reverse complement strand
ATGCCATGGCACTCTAGCACGGGCAACAGAGTGAGACTCTGTCTCAAAAAAAAAGCAAGTGTGACACGGGAGTAAAACTGTATGGGAATTATGAATTATTTCTTTCCATTCAGTGTATCTATGTAGGAACTACTAGAAATTTCACTGGAATGATCTTTTATGTGTGTGCCGACTATGCAAAGTGTAGCATCTCCCTGCTGGGCATTTAATGTCTACAGAATCCTCACAATTATTGTAACAAGCAAAACCTGTTGCCACACATTTCCAAACTGTTCACCCTCCTTGTAAATTCTTGCACTAGGTATTTTAAACGAGTGCCCCAAGTGATTC
Organism: Cheirogaleus medius; assembly: GCA_008086735.1. Classification (NCBI taxonomy): domain Eukaryota; kingdom Metazoa; phylum Chordata; class Mammalia; order Primates; family Cheirogaleidae; genus Cheirogaleus; species Cheirogaleus medius. The sequence continues at coordinate 160,370,926 of VBSM01002608.1, read as the reverse complement.
TGATCAAAACAATGGATCAAATAAAGTATTTTCTAATCTTAAATCTGCGATTATCTTAACTAAATTTGATATAAACTGATGGCAACATTCTCAGACATCAGAAACACAAAGTATGGATCATGTTATTAACGCCATGGCACTCTAGCCCAGGCAACAGAGTGAGACTCTGTCTCAAAAAAAACAAAAACAAAAAATGTAATCAATAAAAATACAAGGGCAAAAATAACTCTGACCCAAAGCTAGCCCAACTAAAACCAATACATTTTATACAGAGAACCAAACATCACAAATTCCTCCATACAATAACAGAATTTCAGAATTTCTTCACAACATATTTCCTACTCATCAGCAAATAAATTACATTCGGACATATCAAAGGGCTATAGCTGTGCTTTAGTTTACATTATCCTGAGCTATAAATAATATTCTACTGAGCACTGAATATGCTGCTCTAGAGCCAGTCCCTAAATCGTATACCTTAAATTACCAAATATTCTTATTTCAGGGACTTAAGCGCTTAGACAAGAGTTTTTATATAAATCTTAAGAATAACTAAAGGGATCTAGAAATCTGGTAATCTTATGCACATCTTAACAACAAAAACAAAAAGCATGACTTACACCACATTGAGGTGAATGTTAGTTGCTGAGAGGCTGATTAGAATATATTTATGTACTTTGAAACACTGTTCAGCTCCTTATAGAACAGCATAATGGAAATAGCAAGGATAGTATCAGGAATGAGAACTGTGTGCTAACCTCAATTCTATCATGTATTGGCTTGGGCAAGTCTCTTAGGCTCATATGATCTTTAATTTCCTCATCTTTAATGAAGATATTCAGCCAGTTTATGTCAACAATCAGAATGAAATGAAATAATGAATATGAAGCTGCTTTAGAAAACCATCAAATGCTATTTAGTTATAAGGAACTTTACTAAAGGATATCAGTATTTTGAATGAAAGCTTCAAAATAAGTTATATTGTTTTCTGCTTCCATTATTGTCCATATATATGAAACTTAGAAAAATGGTATGTATCCTTACTTATTTTAATTCTTAAAATATTTCTTCTACATGATGTAGCTAACCAAATCTGCCAAAAGCCAGCAATTTTAACAGAATGATCCTTAAAGTTAGTATTTATCCTGGCTGTTTTTAATATAAAATTTTCTGTGATTGGGAGAAAAGACAAGTTATGAAATTTTCTAATCTACAGTAAACCAAAGCACACTCATTTACTTACTCAACACATGACATTAATGAATTGTTGGGATTGATAGCCACCTTTCAATTAATTTCACCGAATTCAAAGTTCACATTGCATTTTTAGTACCCTTTTCTTAAGAAACAATTAAGCCAGTTCAAAAACAAACAGGTACAAGGGAAAAAGTTTGTTAGCCATTAGTTTGTCAAAACCTAAGTCAAATAACAAAAATGCAGAATGCTGCTTTATACTTAAGAAGTTCCACATAAAAAAATATTATGAGCATAAAGACTGGAGAGTAAATCAGAAACCACCAACATATAAGTTTATTAGAATAAGGAAAAGGAAGGAACTAGCTGGTAGCTCCAGGTAGAAAAGTGAGATAATACTGTAATTTTTACACTGAACCTAAAAGCCCAGACTTTTACACCATTCTTTACATTTCAGGATTAAAAAAACTACTAATCTTAAAGTAACTTTTAGGCCGGGCGTGGTGGCTCATGCCTGTAATCCTAGCACTCTGGGAGGCCAAGGCGAGAGGATCGCTCAAGGTTAGGAGTTCAAGACCAGCCTGAGCAAGAGTGAGACCCCGTCTCTACTATTGAAAGAAATTAATTGGCCAACTAAAAATATATAGAAAAAATTAACTGGGCATGGTGGCACATGCCTGTAGTCCGAGCTACTTGGGAGGCTGAGGCAGAAAGATTGCCTGAGCCCAGGAGTTTGAGGTTGCTGTGAGCTAGGCTGATGCCACAGCACTCTACTTCGGGCAAAGAGTGAGACTCTGTCTCAAAAAAAAAAAAGGTAACTTTTACTCTTTCCTTGTTCCTTTCCACTTCCTTCTCTAACCTCCAGTAGTTTAAGTGCTGCTTTAAAAAAGTTATAGTCAACATGGGAGTCAATATGAAGGGGCTCCAAACAACCAAAGATGGTATAACTTTGGAATAAGAAATAGATATAAAATTGATGTCTCTCAGATGGTAATGGACTAAAAACATTAATTATTCCCAAAATCTATCAGTTTATAAAGATGAAGATAAAAACCCATTGGGTAACCTTTAGAGGTTAGGAACAACCTCTATTTTGAAAATTAGAAAATAAAGAAAAAGAAATCATGTATTATCCTGATTCTTGTATGAACTGTCTTTCAGGGTAACCTCACAATTGATGAGGGAAATGTATTCTTTATAGAAAAGTTCCACTTTACAAATGCAGCACCATCAGCAAAATGAAAAGTGTGAGAAATTCAACAGGACAAAGTTTCTTCAACAAATAAGTAGAAAGGAAAAAGGATGAAGGAAAAACAACTACAGATTAAAAGACAAACAAATGCAATGCATGAATCTTATTTGGACGAATTCAAACAAAACAACTATAAAAAGACATTTAAGTCAATTAGGTTAATCAGAATTAATGAGAAATTACTAAAGAGATGACAATGATATTGTGGTTATTTTTTAAAAAAGGAATCTCATTAGAGATAACACATACCAGAAGGTAGAAAAATAATTTTCTTATATGCTTCTAACATTGATATAACAAGTAACAGTGTTACAAATCTGAACAAAAATGTTTCAGATTATTACAAAAAAAATGAACACTCAAAATCTACCAATTTAAATATTTGCTCTTCAATCAAAAATGACTACTGGCCAGGAGCGGTGGCTCACGCCTACAATCCTAGCTCTCTGGGAGGCCAAGGAAGGAGGATCATTTGAACTCAGGAGTTCGAGACCAGCTTGAGCAAGAGCTGAGACCCCGTCTTTACTAAAAAAAAAAAAAGAAAGAAATTAATTGGCCAACTAAAAATATATAGGAAAAAATTAGCCAGGTATGGTGGCGCATGCCTGTAGTCCCAGCTATTTGGGAGGTTGGGGCAGAAGGATTGCTTGAGCCCAGGAGTTTGAGGTTGCTGTGAGCTAGGCTGACGCCACAGCACTCTAGCCCTGGCAACAGAGTGAGACACTGTCTCAATAATAATAATAATAAAAAAAGTGACTACTGGTCATCCTGCTAAAACTACATGTGTCGATTAAATTCCTACTATTTAAAAAATGAAACATCTTTTTTTTTTTGGAAAGTCAAAACAGAATGTTATGCTATTTGGCATTTTCTGTGAATCTTAAATAGCACAAGGAAAGGGAAAGCTGGTTTTTAAAAAAATTATATTTCACTGAATACTTTGGGAATGCAGATCAGGGCTTACAGATAGTTGTGATGATTATAAATGTTCATGTCTTTAAAATCTCACAAGAAAATAACCTGGAATTCGTTCCAACCAATTCAAATGAGACAGAGAACTTATCTCCATCTTTTGATTTTACGTTCTCAACATGTGAGCTGAGTAAAATTATTTTAAAAATACACAAATTCCATTTCCAAAAATATTTTATTTATCAGCACCCTTGAGACTTGATTCATAAAGAAATCTACTTCAAGAATATAGATCAGAGAGCATGAAAGCCTTGCATTATGATTCAATCATAGGAAAGTGCAGAAGAGGTTATTTTCATAAATAGTATGCAAAGAGCAAATTTATGGAATCATCTGAATTATTTTCAACCTGGTAAGGGTCTATTCATTGTTAACAACATTGCCAGTCATACTAGAAGTAAAAGCTTTGAGAAACTGGGAGAACACAAAAGAAAATAATGCAGATAATTCCTAATTCCAACCAGAGGTGTATTATTATAAAATATCAGATTTCAAGCTGAAGCTAACCTAAGAAGTTTAACTATGAGTAGAAAAGTATCAGACTATAATGCAGAACTGCTGGCCCAAGTAGTGATTGTTTCTGATAATCGATTAGAATTCCTTCCCTAAGCATCTATTAGGCTGGTTTCTTTATGGTCTAAAGAAGGGTAGAGACGTATATATCTAGATTGCTGTTTACTTATGAAGACATCTAAAAAGTAACTTATATGCAATTTCTAAGCTACAAAGAACCACATTTACTGCTATTCATACAGGCTCTAAACACAACACAGGCTAACAGTAGAACAGGAATCTAATCTGAAACTTACCTATGAAAAGATGACAGGACATGACAAATATCTTAACAATAAAACACAAAGCTATTATGATAGGTCTACTCTTGGGTTTGTTATGTTCCAAACTTTTATGTCCATTCCAAAGACATGTCTTATGTAGTAGGGGGTGTCTGAGTAGTAATAATAGAAATCAGGAACTGAGCAGCTCCTGTGACTAAGAACAGATGATAAATGAAAGAATAATATTAGGCTAAACACTGGTAAGTCTGCACATATAGTGCTGCAAAGCAGATCTTAGGACTCCATCTGAATAAATTAATCGGTTTTATGTATTCAATATCCTCAAAAGAGTAAAGGCACAGAATTTGGGGCAAAGGACCAGAGTTTTTAAAAAAGAAATCTAGCTCATTGTACAATAAATGATCACTGCAACAGATACCTTTGTTACATGAACATTTACTGTACGTATGGGCCTTAAGAAAAAATAGCTATACCCATATGATTAGGAGGGGGAGGTCAAACATAATCAACTAACTTATTCACATACAATAGCAACATCACTTTGTAACCACAAGTTGATTTAAATCTTTCCAAGCACATACAAGTCAGCAATAGAATCCCTCTGTTTCAGCTGAGGAAACTAGAATTACCAAAATTCAAAATTGAATTTTAATGACATATTTTCTTTGACAAGATAGGGATTCATACACCGCTTCTGATGTCTAAGACTCTGCAAAATATATTATTATCTACATGATAAATACTTGCCCGGAGAGGGGAAAAAAGGCAACCACCAATTTAATAATTTGGGGGTGGGGACAATTTTAATATACAGACATAAACAAAAATGTTCCAACTTCAGGATACATCAAGCCTACAACGTTTTTTTTCTTTTAACATATTCAAATGTAAGAGAAATACATGGCCCAAGCCCATAAGCTTCTCTAACTCACACACTAAATTCATATTTCCTGATGTAACTGGTAAAATGGCCATGTGTTCAAAGGCCAAAGCAAAAACCATTGTAGTAACTAAATTATTTAAGTTCATTAAGTAACTGTGTGACTAATGTTTTTCTTATGGTGTGCAAAAACTTTTGATAGTGAAATTTCTTTTTCACTATCATGTATAAATAGTTGACTTTTCAGATGCTCTAAAACACACAAATCAAAAGCACAGACAAGAAAAAAACACACCATTGTACTTCATAAAAGAAACATAAGATACAATAGGGGGTCTTTACCTTACTGTACATTAGACCCTCACTTTGAATTTTCAGGAAAGTAGAACTTTTTCAAAAGGCTAATATCTAAAAGCAAAAGCAATTTGGCATGTTTTATCCAACATTAAATATTTTACACATATTATAAACACACACACAAACACACATACATGTATACATACAAATAAAAAGGGTTTTGGGTTTTTTTTTACCTAAATGCAAACTGGATGAGGATCCATGTGATGAAAGTGATGGCGGTGGCGTAAGTGAATGTCCTGGAGTTTGGCTTGGCAGAGGCATGCCTATTGGACTTGGAGAGGAGGAAAATCCCAGACTATTGTAAAATGGTTGCCCTATGGGTGCTAGGCTGCTACTAGATCTTTTGTACAAGTCAGAGCTAGTAGATAGAGACTCTCTCCTTGTGGCACTACTACTTGCAGAACTGCCAACTGAAGAAGAAATAAAAAAAACCCTAATTACATACAGTGTTAACTGAATAAAATCTATCCCCAACTCTTGCTGGGCAATAACAGAAGTGATCACAATAATTATTTTTAGAAACATTATGGAGAAGATAATTACTGTGATAACTATATATACTAACTTATTAATCATAAAAGGGTATAAATGCACCCCAATAAAGTAACCAAATACTTAACAGAGCAGTCATATGTTTCATTATTTCACACATATTTACCACTGACACATATGATTACTGTGCTTTAATACCCTGGTATGATTTCTAAACCCTGGAATTGCAAGTTGTCTGCATTAGGACATGCTAGAGATTAAATTCCAAATGGTTAAATTCTGGTAGTGTCCTAATAGTCTCTGGAACCTGGTTCTTAAACTTCAACTCAATGCTAAGAAAAGATTATCCTAGTAAATGGAATATTAATACATTTCCTTCACCATTCACATTTGATGGCTTCTAGCTGTGTTCAAAACATAGCCCTTTAAGTCCATATTGGCCCGAATATCAGTCAGTTGTGAAGTACAGACGGCAGCTAATTCCTCAGTATTTTTCACACTACACATTCTCCCTTGTTCTCAGACAACTAAATTACAAAATATACATGAAAATACTACACTTTCTTTTAGAAGAATAATAGCCCTCATTACTGTTATCACACTAATGGCATGCTTTCACTTATCCCTCCAAGATCTTGCATTCCTAAGATTCTATTAATGGCTTCCTGGGTGGGTCCCTTACTCAAGTGAAGACTGACAAGGTTTTTTTTTTTTACCTTAGAAAACATACAATTTCTCTTATCTCACAACCCTTATTGCACTTCATGCCCAATTCCTTTTATTTAATCCCTAATTTAACTACTAGCCTTTTAATATTACTTTTCCCTTTTTTTTGAAGATAGAATCTCGCTTTGTTGCCCGGGCTACATTGAGTGCCCTGGTGTCGGCCTAGCTCACAGCAACCTCAAACTCCTGGGCTCAAGCAATCCTCCTGCCTCAGGCTCCTGAGTAGCTGGCACTACAGGAGTTCGCCACCATGCTCAGCTAATTTTTTTGGTTTCTATTTTTAGTTGTCTGGCTCATTTTTTCTATTTTTAGTAGAGACGGGTCTTATTCTTGCTCAAGCTGGTCTAGAACTCCTGAGCTCAAGCGATCCTCCCCGCTTGGCCTCCCAGAGTGCTAGGATTTCAGGCGTGAGTCACCGGGCCAGCCTCCTTTCCTTTTTATATTCCACAAAATTACAAAGAATAGACTCACACTACCATGTAGGCTTTGGTGAGCTACGCATGCTCGGAAGAGCAAACCAAGATCTAGCTGTTAATTAATACATATCTGGATAACCAAATTCTTTACCATGTGTCTGTAAGGGCTGTGTAAAACTCCCAATTATCAAATCTCATTTAGAGTTCACATTGTCATCAAGTATGTTTCCTTCCTATTTGTAAGTGCTAGCTTCCTTTAACTGAATGCCTTTTACATCTAAGAATTTCATATTACACATCTTAACCTGCCAAATAATTTTTTTAAGGGCAAGCTCTGTATTCGGACCAATATGGCAACTCTTTTCTAGGAATTTTGAAGTTTCTATTAAATCTTTTTCCAATCACAAGTCATACATAAGTAGGTCATACAAGATATAAAGAAAAAAAATTAAGGACAGTACATGATGGGTAGACTGTGTTAAGCTTATATTATAGTACAGATAGAAAACTTAATTATGTTGGCTTTGCCAAAATTCTATAAAGAGGGGAAAAAAAACCAGGCTCATGCTACCAATTAGGCAAAAGATTATAAACCTACTCAATCTATTATACCAGCCAATGAAGTTTCTGAAAGACTGATCATATTTATTGAAAATTTCACATTTTAAGATAACATGTGATAGGAAAATACTAGGTAGCTATATGTGTCTTAATGGCAAAACAAATATAAACACTAATGTAATGAATTGCTCCTCTTAACTTGCTTTTGGCAAAATTGTCAACATATGCTAACATTAACTATGCTAATTTAAAAGGACACTGTCAAAGTGATTTTTTAAAACATGGCTACATTTTAAATTCCTATTTATTTCAGAAAACAACTGACAAGGAAAAAGACAAAAGCTCTCTAATGAGAGCAGCATTATCATCCCCCTGGCAAATAACCAAAGAAACCAGTTTTGACCCATGCAGTATTATTTTCCTCCAAAAAGGAAAATCCAAGCCAAACATTTAAAAATTATTCAGAAATAACTTTAAACATAAAAAAGCTGGTTCTTTTAAAGTTTTACTTTATTCTTAAATTATCTGCAACAATATGACTATGAAATATGATATGAGGTGTACCTAAAATATCTAAGAGGCCAGAGAGATTGCTAATCATTCATCAACTGGGTAAAAAAGGTTAAATTACAAACCTTCAATTATAATAGCTCTTTTAAATAATAGGTCATAGAAAGGATGATTTAATAACTATATGACAATGGCTAAGCTTCCTGGCCAACTATATTATGAAATAGGGTATTTAACACTGTTAAACATTAATAATTTCATCATAGAGGTAAGAGAATGACTATGTGTACACATGCACACAACCATATCATATCTTAGATTTCCTCTAAGTATATAATTACCATAATGTAGAACGGCAGTGGGCAGACTTGTTGTAAGAGTATATATGTGTGGCACTTGAATGAACTCTCACAAAACATCCAAGAGGGAGATGATAGGTTATTAGCTTTCAGGGGTGGTAATCACTAATGCCCTCTAAAGCAAGGTAAAAATGAATCCTTTTCAGACTGGAAGTCAGAACTGAGTAAGCAATATTTATAAATAAGGGAGGCATGAAGATCAATTTGGGGAAAAGGGCATCTGGAGGGTACAAAATGCTCATGCCAACCAGTTTCTGAATGTAGGCGAAACCATCTTAACTAAGAGACAAATGGGAATTTGGAAGAAGAATTGAGCAGGGGGTTCTATAAATCTACACCAGACATCAATGACATATTACAGTAGAAAACGGAACGTGGGGTTTATCAAAGCTCTACTTTTCCTGGATTATTTAGGGTCCACAATCTGTAGTTTAGAAACTAGTTGTTTCCACAAAGTTTGTTTTTTAAGGTACTTGTTCTTTCTGTTTAACTCACAATATTTAGGATTCTTTGGGGAAAACGTCCCAACTGTGTTAGAGACAAATAATCAGTCCTATGGGAGTGCGTGAGCTGGACATAAAAATACAAAACTCCAAAAGGAATGAAAAAAACTAAGGTAGGAAAATTAAAAGATTTAACACAATCTCCATGTTCACTGGATTTTCCTTCAGAAGTTCTTGTGCCTATTCTTTAGATAATTTTATGTTAGGCAAGTATGACATTTCCTTGTTATATTTCATTATAACAAAAAAGCACTCTGCCTCTAATAGTTTATAGCTATTCTAGACCATCCCTTCAATAAATATGAATGGTAAAAGTTCAGAAGACACTTACTTCCTTAGACAATTGGCAAGCACGGTTAATGATGACTGGCATATGTTAGTTTTGCCATTTTCCACACCAGAAAAGAATATAATCTGATGTGGTGGGAAAACAGACGAGAAGCAGATATTAAGGATTCTAGAGTGTTGTGGTAAAGAAACAGAAAATCTCTTCAGGTCCAAATCAATAGCCCTGCCCTAATGGAATTAAATGCTGCCAATTGTACCAACAAAACTAGGTAAGCTGTTTTTTCCTAATGTTTCCTCAAGACTCAGAGAATATACAAACTGTGTCAACATGGAGTCAATGTGGGCCTCCTCTGATTTCATTTAATTCTTTCTCAGTCACAAGATCCAGGAACCAGTTTGTATGGGTCAATTATTTATTTGAGAGCTATTTAAAATTTTCATTTCTAAATGTTATATAAAGTTAAGATATGTGAGTAGGTATTCTTTTAAATGAATTTTTAGTGACAAAGGCTAAATTATTTAATCTAAAGTAAAGATAAGCATACTGGTTGTTTCTTAGGGGCTTCTATTCAGAACATTTCATTGTATAATTTTAAAATAGATTATGCCAAGTAAAACCATAATAAACCACAAGTATTTAGGAAGAATGAACCATCTGCTAAGCACACAAAGATAATTATTTTAAAACACCAAAAATTTGAGATGGCAAAATATTTATCTCCTCAAACACTGATATTATGTAGAGAATGAGGAAGAGCTAATAATTTGTATATAATATATTGATCTAAACAAATCTTACTAAAATAAAAATTCTAGTAATAAATTCTTATTAATAAATTTCAGGGGAAAAAGGAAATGTATTATATTTGAGTAAAGGATGTGAGTTAAAATGAAGTGAGTTCAACATTCATAAATGTTTAAAAGATTTGCAGGAATATTTTTTTCTTCTATACAATTAAACAAATAATCCAATACTTTTTTCCTGTCTTCCTATACTACATGCTATTATTGCTTATTTTTATATTAAAAATACACATATACCTCATGTCCACTTATCAGAGTACACCCATCTTAAAAACAAACTTACCTGATGAACCAAATCCACTGAGGGCTGAGCCTATAGCAGCACCCAAAGAGCTGCCACTTCCAAAGCCAAGAGATGTACTTCCAGGTTGACCAGGTCCATGAGAAAATAAAGAACTGCTCTGGGAGCTATTAGTCAAAGAACTGCTCCCATAAAATGAATTAGATTGCAGATTAGTGCTTGGCTGCTGTTGCTGCTGCTGCTGTGGTGGCTGAGTGCCAATTGGCCGAAACAGACCATTTGTGCTGCCTGTAAGACTATTTGCAGTTCCTCCAGCTGCTGCCGCCGCTGCTGTTAAAAAAAAAAAAAAATTCAGATACTTCTTAAAACTACACAGAAAACTATTCTGTATTTTTAAAATTATATCACTACACCAGAAAAATATCATCCTAAAAATGTCAGTTACACTTACCAGCTTGTGCTGCTGCCGAACTAATTAAAACAGGTGTTGGAGCCATTAATCGAACTGGAGCTCCAAGGCCAGTTCTTGCTCCAGGGCCAACCACTAAGGCACCAGTCTGATCATAATAGGCAGTTGGAGCTAGTACTTGATAGCCTAGATAACATTAAAATAAATGTTTACTAATAAAAACACTTGTAAAAACATGCATATTTATTTCCCTCTATACTTGTATTTTTTTCAAATAGGAAACCCAGCCTTTTAATACTATTACTATAAATCCTTAGTTACTATATGAAAAGCAACACATTTGAGAAAGTCATAATATATGAAAAATACATTATCATCAAACATTTTTTGTCTAAATTTTAACAGAGATATCTGTAATAGAGATACCTTTCACTTATGGGCCACAAAATGAACAGGTATTTTCCTTATAGAAAACCATAGGCTAACAGGAGCTGATATGAGAAAAATATCAACATTTAGTCAGTGCTGAGAGGAGGATGAACAAAAACACTGGGGGGAGGGGGGGAGTGAGGCAGAACACTGTAAGAAATGTTTACTATGCAATTTCAATAAAGTTCTAAACCATGTGCCTCATTACCAGCACTCCCTTGGATTTTCATTTGTAAGTATCTCTTTAAAAACTTAAATCGTGCTCTGAACAGATACCTCAAAATCCTACAGTTTGTTTGTAAAGGTTCTTAGGCTAGACTTTGAATAAAGATCATGCGGGCATTAGTTTAATTGTAGCCTTGAGCATAGGCAGATAATTTGTATTATTTAGAACTAAAGGAGAGTGAAGTTTACTTCTTTGCAGACTTTCTCAATGGGGATTCTTTGAACCAAAGAACACGGAAAATGATTCGAGTGACTGTTTTGTCAATTCTCCCCAAGGATGGTACATAACAAGTACCACTCGAGAGTCACAGGAGAGAAGCCAACTATTATTTATATATATATATATATATATATATAAGAAATTTTTAGAGCAATAAGACTTAATTCTCTTCTGGAACTCAGGTTGAGAAAGGCTCTCTTATACAGTGACAAGAACTCAGGCCCAAAAGCCTAAAAATTACCTGCAAAAATGTATTGGTAACTTCTAATACTTCCAAGTGTTTTGAAACACAGAATATATTGAAATATAATATATTCCAACATGAATTTTTGGGTTTTATCTTGTTAAGGCTTTACAGAAGCAAAAGTCACAGTAAAATTAGTCACAAAGCAGCATGCCAATTTTATTGTCTTTGAACAGTGGGCTAAATTCAGTTCAAATACAATAAACAGTGCTGGGATAAACAGTTCACCATTACTTTTCATATGAAAAGGATGGTTTTTGGTAAATACAGTAATTCTAAGAATAAGCATTAGCATACTGCTAATGAAACATCCTTATTACTAGTAAATCTCAATCTGTAGATTGTCAGTCAATAGTTTTAACTGGTATGACACACACAAAAACACTCTAGTTCAAACGCATCATCTATTTAATATCTGAATTAAATAAATGTTAATCCATTTAGACATTTGGCTACAAACATTATACTGACAGGTCAAACAGCACTTAACTGCTACTTAAATAGCATACATAAATTACCAAAAAGAGGAAACAGCCTAGTCGATTCATCCCTGAAGACCTGTTCATTGACCTAAATCCTTCTCAAATCCATCCATTTTCTTGATTGCCACCATCCTGTCCAACTATATCTACGTGGTCTGCCCTCATTCTTTTGCCCCACTTCTATAACTTACTCTTCAGAGTGATCTTTTAATATCCAAGCTAATACCACAGCCCTGGCCAAAACTTTCCAAAGGGTTTCGAATGAAAGTAAAACTCTGAATACAGCCTGCAGTATGATCTGGTTGGTCCCTGGCCATCTTTCTACTTTCACCTGACACACTCATATCTTTTGTGCACCGGGAAAAATGAGGTTTCAAGCTCGTCAAAGGTATCATGCTTCCTCTCACTACAGAGCTTTGGTGTATTTTGTTTCCTTGTCACAGAATGCTGTTCTTTCCCTCTTCCATTCCCTACTTAGCTTAATTAATTTTTCATGCATTTATCCATTTGACAAATATTTATCAAGTAGCTACCATATGACAGGCACTATTCTAAGTACTGGGATAGAGCAGGGAACAATAAAAAGAAACATCTTTATTCTCAATGAGATAATTTTCTACTGCAAATAGAGACAAAAAATAAATGAAAGAAAATTATTAGACAGTTCTAAGTATTAAAAGGAAAGAAAAATTAGTGGATTGGAGTATTGGGTGGTGACAGTTGTACTGGTAATTTAAAATTGAGGGTCAAGAAGAATCTCTATAACAAGATGATATATAAGGAAAAAATCAAAAGGAATTGAGAGAAGTCAAGCATGTATCTGTAGAAAGAGCTCTCCAAATGAAACAGAAAATAAACCAGTATGGCTAAAACAGAGACAGAGGGAAAGTAAGTTGGATAACAAAGGTGCCAGATTGTTATAGGCCACTGTAAGAATTTGAACTTTTACTCTAGAAAGGTAGGAAACCATTTTTAGGAAACCATATTTAGGTTTTTAGGAGTGAGTTATTGTGCCTTTGCTTTCCCTCCTAGCTACTGTGTAGAGGAGAATAGACTCCATGCGGTAGAGAGAAGAGGCGAGATGAAATACTGGAACACAGAGAGAAAGCTAATCCAGGTGAGATGTAATTGAATTCTGGGAGCCAGCAGGATTTGTTGAGACTGGATGTGGGGTGTGGAGGGAAAAAAAAAAGAGAGAGAGTCAAGAATTGCTCCTATTTTTGGCTTAGGTATTACAAGAATGGAGTTGCTATTTATTGTAAAGTAGACACCACAATGCATTTGTTCAGTTTACATTTTTTTTAACTAACATGAGATTTTTCCTAATATTATAGCTTATGATTAATTTTCCTGATATTGGATATTTATATCTTCTTTCTTTTTAATGAGCCTCTCACAGTTTTATCAAAATTAACTTTTGGGATAACTGATGCTTTTTGTGATATGTTTGTCAAATTCATTCACATCAGCTCCGGCCTTATTATTTGCTTACTTCTCCATTCTTTGGGTTTATTCTCTTTAGTTTCCAGATGAATGTTTAGCTCATTTCCAGTCTTTCTTCTTTTCTAATATATCCATTTAAGCCTATATAGTCTCCTTCTATGTTGTTTCAGTTTGAGGTCCACAAGCTTAAATATATAGTATTTTCACTATAACTCAGTTCAAAAGAATTGTACAATCTAATAGAGAAGGAAATACCATTTTCTTAATTCTAAGATTCCACTTACTTTAAGACATAACATTGATCTAATAACTTCCTGCAGAGAGAGAAATAAAACTTTCTATTTTAAAGACATTTTCCATTTTTAAGCATGTTCAAGTAAATGTTGTAGAATTGAGAAAATAAGCCACAAATAGCTAAATGAAATGCAAGGCAAACAGAAGTACTAAAGAGAGGTGCAAGTAATGTGTCACAGGAAGGCAGAATGAGACAAAACTGTTAATGAATGAGCACTGGGAAAGACTGGGGAAAGCTTCATGGAAGAGACCATATTAAAAGATGAGCAGGAAAGTTAATCACAGAATGTTTAAATCTAGATTTTTAAAAAGCAAAACTATATACACTAATTCTGTTTTAAAATTTATGGAAAGGTATTCTAAGTTAAAGAAGAACATGAGCTAGGACTAGAGGCATAAAAGTACTAGTGTATTTAGAGAATAGTATGTGGTCTAGTACGTTAAAGCATAGGACTATAGAGGCATGTCACAGATTAGGTTAAAAAGAGTTTGGGGCTAGATAAAGTGGTAAGAACCAGAATAGTATAAACTGACATGTATTTTTGTCAAGGGTACCTAAGAGGAGAATAAAAGGATGAATTGAACTGAAGAGATTAGCAGAAAAAGAGTTAGTGAGAGGATAAGATAGAGGGTAAACAAGAACAGCTGAGAAAAGAAATGAAGACAAGATAGAATGGTTACAGGCCAGCCACGGTGGCTCACGCCTGTAATCCTAGCACTCTGGCTGGGAGGCCAAGGCAGGAGGATCGCTTGAGCTCAGGAGTTCGACCAGCTCGAGCAAGAGTGTCTCTACTAAAAATAGAAAAAGTAGCTGGGTGTGGTGGCACATGCCTATAGTCCCAGCTACTCGGGAGGCTGAGGCAGGAGGATCGCTTGGGCCCAGGAGTTTGAAGTTGCTATGAGCTAGGCTGACACCACGGCACTATAGCCTGGGCAACAGAGCAAGATTCTGTCTCACGAGAGAAAACAAACAAACAAACAGGATAAATAATAAGATAAGCAAATTTGGAGAGATGAGTTCATTTTCTGACACTCTTAGTTTAAGGAGTGGCTGGAACATATACGTACTAATGTTTGGTACAAAGGGTAGACATGTGTTAGGTGCGTACAAAAGAATCTAAGATGCAGGTGTAAACTCATAAGGATGATAGCTGAAATGGTTAAAATATTTCCATGTTTCCAATACTGACACCAAAATTCAAAGAGGAAAATGACTTGGCCAAGGTCACACAACTGCTAAATGGTAGAAAATCAGCAGATCTGACTCCAAAGGATGTAGTTATTAAGTCAGATTGTCTTCTATATTTAAGGACATACACAGAGGAAACAAAGACTGATAAAAAATGAGAAAGGTGGGAAAAGCCAAGAGAGTAAAATATCACAGAAGTAACAAGAGAAAGGAGTTACAGAGAGTTGTATCAGGGTGAAATAGATCAAACTGAGAGTGGAGGAGAAGTCATAATTTGCAATTATCATCAAGTAATGTTAGAGCTACTGCAAAGGAATCATGGAGGAGGGGGTTAAAAGGTGTGGGGTAGAGTGTAAATTTTTGACAAGTGATCCATAAAGGGAACACAATAGAGGACAAAACTTTACAGGATGAAGAGGCAGACTAATACAATGGTTGAAGAAAAGGACGTGGCAGAGGAGAAAAGACCGAAGACACAAGACTGAAAAACAGCACACAGGATGAAACAGTAAGAGTTAAATATAGGAATGAACAGGAATTTGATAAAATTGAGAACTGAAGAAATATGAGACTGGAAGGAACATCAATTTTTCTCAAGTGAGTTCTTTTTAATAGAGCTCATTAGGTTTATAACTATTTGGATATAGAAAATGAGAATTATTTCATCATAGTCCTGGGCAGAAAGAAGTAAAGGCGGCATCAGCTGTCATATGAAAAGCTCACAAGGCACTGAAATATAGAAATATTAATTCTAGGAAGGTCATTTTTTAGAAACTGGTTTTTATGTTTATATTTCTAAAGGGGCTAAAGATTCTGGCTTGAAAGGTTAAGTAAAATAATCTGCTTTAAGACATGTCCTAAAAGAGTTATCAATTTTTTTAATCATCACTCCAAAATACAATTGTTTTTAGATAAATACATATAAAAGGTTACTTTTTTTTAGAATCATCAACAGAGTTCACTGTTGGACAACAGAAAGAAAGCAACAGAGTTTTCTCATGCAATGGAAAGAAGAAAAGTGAATACAAAAATAAATCATAAGACCACAGTTGATAAAATTAATAGTAACATGCTTTGGTGTATTTAAGAAAGATAAGAAAACTATGAGCTCAATATGAGGAGAGCCAAGGTATTTATAAAAAGTTAGTAACAGGACTAGCATCAAGAGCCTAGAAAGATCAGTAAGTTACAGGAAACGTAAAATACACACAGGCCGGAAACACTCTCTTAATTCCAAGTTCCACTGAGAAACTAGTTAAGCAGGAAAGACTGTTTTACTCCACAACTCCTTTCCCCTGTTGTTAAAACCCCAAAACCCAAAGTAAGTCTTAGTGGCTCTCAAAAACTCCTAGCTCACTTCTTTTAAGTCCTGTCTCTTTCTGCCTACAACAACTTTAGCTTCACAGTCCACTTCTCAAAAGGCTACTTTTGCCAAGGCCTCTAATCCACAAAGGCTCCAGAATGGCAGCTTCCAGGAAGCAAATATATGGCTTGAGCAAAAATAAGAAAGTAATGAGAATGCCCTCCACTCTAATATTATTTGTACTTCAGGGACAGCAGGATGAAAATCTTCTCTTTATCCAGTGGACTAGACAAGATAATAAACCCAGATCTTAGAATTCCAGAGAGAAAACAATGAATGCAACTGATATAGAAATCCTTAAGATTACATATTTGCCAGCACTTAATACATAAAAGAAACCTTCAATTATATAAGTCATGATCTTTTCCAATACACTGAACACATTTCCTAAATGATTTGAATTTAAAAATTTAACTACCTTACAATTAAATGGGAACGAACTCACATTTCATTAATAAGTAACCAATATATAGTTACAGGAATAGCCACTCGTGTATCAAAAGTGAAAAACAGCATACTTAAAAAGTGAGTCTTCAGAAGTGGAGAGAATGGGAACTTAAGACATTCAAATGTGGCCTTTAAATATCAGTTTAAAAATAAAACAAGTGCTACTTTTTTGGCTTGAGAAAAATCCCTTCCTTTCTCCATTGTTACTGAAGTAGTGATTTTATATTTAGTTCCACAAAAATCTACTTTGTTGCCCTTTTCTAAAAGTTGTACAGTGGCAATTGGCAGGAATTTTATACTTTAATTTTCTATGCATTAGCCTTTCCGATACTTATAGACATTATTGCTATTAAGTTTTAAATTCCAGTAGTTTAAAATGCTATAAATGGGCAAAACAAGATTAAACAATGCTCAAAGTAGAAAATGTTAGCTGCAAGCTTCTCAACATTACCTAAACGACTTTTCTTACAAGGCAGGAATGGCAAACAGGTTTTGTCTTGCATGTCAGCTCTAACCAACTGATTTTATTTCTTGAAGTATTGTATTAAAACTTCTTGGCTAGGTTCAGATGGGAAAATGCTGTGGTTTATGCCA
Organism: Cheirogaleus medius; assembly: GCA_008086735.1. Taxonomy (NCBI): domain Eukaryota; kingdom Metazoa; phylum Chordata; class Mammalia; order Primates; family Cheirogaleidae; genus Cheirogaleus; species Cheirogaleus medius. The sequence continues at coordinate 160,353,232 of VBSM01002608.1, read as the reverse complement.
AAAACAGTACGAAAAAAATGGCTATAGTGAGAATTCTGATACATATTTGCCATTCCCGTCATGGATTCTAACAAACAATACTGATTTCAACTATTTGCATCTAAGTTCTAAATAACTTATTACAAGGTAGGCAAGATTTTAAATACAGTTTTTGATTTTTTTCACTCTCCAGTGTGAATATCTATATTTAACATTTAAAATTTATTCAGATTTCCACAAATAACCAATTAAATACCTGGCATGCCAGTAGCAAGACCCTGACCAAAAGCCAAAGTTGAATTTGCTGCTGCAGCTGCTGCAAGGGATTCTGCTTGCTGCCCTTGCTGACCCTGATTGGGAGTAAGAGGACGCTGACCTGCTCCAGCACGGAGAACCTACAAAGGTCAAACAATTTTCTTAAAAAGTGATATTATGAAATAAAACAGATAAGTAAATTTATCTTGGACAGCTGAGTATATATTACCAATAGCTGTTTGATAGTCTTTGAACAGTTATATGCAAAGGAATATAGATTTAACATGAAAAAAATTATAAAATACTTTAATATCAAAAACACAGTTATTGGCTCCTGACAACTAGAACAACCTATAATGCAACATGAAGGTTTTAGAATGTCTTTGGGTAAAAATTATTTCTAATATCTGTGCTCTTTACTTTACTAAGGCACTATAAAAAAAAAGATTTGAGAGTAGGACAAATGGCAAAATCTTAAGTGAAAGATTTTAAAAGTTTAGATTTTATAAAATGATTTTATATGGCTGAAAATTAAAACACAGGAAGCTTAAGGGAATAAACTAAGTATGAATTTGTCATAAGACAGTGATGCAGAGTAAAAATTTCAAATCAAACCAAGTTTTTAGAATTCAGAAGCTTTAATGAAAATGAATAAAAAGCTGCTTTTAAACAAAAAACTTCAATGAAAAAACAAAATTACATCAAAACAAGGTGAAACCTCTTAAGGCTGGTCAAGTCTTACAACTTTACAACACACAGCTGTTATAGTAATGATACACAAACATGATAAACTTAATCATTAATTTCAGAAATATAAAAATAATTCAGGACAAGCAGGATTCTAGTATACATGTGTACTGTTAAGATGTGACATTTTTACTTTCCTGAGGAGCATGATTTTTTTAAAAAAAAAGAATAATGTGACATTTTTATGGTTGCCCAAAGATACAGATTAAAAAATAATTTCAATAGATTTAGGGGGCACAAAAAATAATTTATTAAATAACACTGTGTTATGCTGTACAAGGATTGAGCCAAAGGACAGCTTCAACAGAACAGCAATATAGTATTAAAGGAAGTTCAATATAGTATAATAAAGGAAATTCAGAATGAAGTTTAAGTGCCAAGTAAAAGGAAATTCAGAATGAAGTTTAAGTGCCAAGTAAGCAACACCATACTTGTCATTAAGTTGCATCTTTGATATAAATATGATGAATGTGACAGCCAGAATTTTGACATTTCTCAAGAGAGTTTTTTATAATTATCAAGATAGTTGAGAAGGGCTAAGGGCTGGGCACAGTGGCTGATGCCTGTAATCCTAGATCTCTGGGGGGCTGAGGTGGGAGGACTGCTTGAGGCCAGGAATTCGAGACCAGCCTGAGCAAGAACATGACCTATCTTTACAAAATAGAAAAATCAGCCAGGCATGGTGGTGCTCGACTGTAGTCCCAGCTACTAAGGAGGCTGAGGCAGGAGGATTGCTTCAGCCCAGGAATTTGAGGTTGCAGTGAGCTATGATGAGACCACTGCACTAGCCTGGGTGATAGAGTGAGACCTTATCAAAAGAAAAAAGGAAAAAAAGAAAGAGGGAAAGAAGGAAAGAAGAAAGGGAGGGAAAAGGCTGAAAATATTTTTTAAAAGATTCATAACAAACATTTTCTTCCTTTTTTAAGAAATTAAACCTAACCTTTAGTAAAACATATTCAGTTAACATTTAAAATTATAATTTAATTTTAATTTTTTTTTTTTTTTGAGACAGAGTCTCACTCTGTTGCCCAGGCTAGAGTGCCGTGGCATCAGTCTAGCTCACAGCAACTTCAGACTCCTGGGCTCAAGCAATCCTTCTGCCTCAGACTCCCAAGTAGCTGGGACTACAGGCATGAGCCACCATGCCCAGCTAATTTTTTCTATATATTTTTAGTTATCCAACTAATTTCTTTCTATTTTTAGTAGAGACGGGGTCTCGCTCTTGCTCAGGCTGGTTTCGAACTCCTGACCTTGAGTGATCCTCCCGCCTCGGCCTCCCAGAGTGCTAGGATTACAGGTGTGAGCCACCAAGCCCAGCCCTAAAATTGTAAATTTAAATGCTTGGAGAAAAATGAAGGGACAATTACTCTGATAGAAACACTAGCATACTTCTAAAGAAGTGATGAAAAGAAATTTTTAAAATTGCTAGAGATTTCAAGACAGCAAAATAACAGAAACACAGAAATAGAATACACCAAATCTCTAAATATATGTAATACTGACTGGGGGAAACCCCATGCAATAAGTAATGTGTGTGCCAACTATATGCCAGGTACCATGTTATATACTGAGGAAACAAAAGAGAAAAAGGACACAGATCTTAAACACCAGGTCATAGAATTTCAAAGACACTATTTAAAGAAAAAAGGCCTACCTGTTGCTGTCCAGGCTGAGCTTGTGATGCTGCTTGCTGATTGGCTGTGTTGTTTGCCGCAGCAGCAGCTTGTTGCTGAAATAAATTGGCTGGATACACCCCCCATGGAACACCATAATACTGAGGTGGAACCACTGCTGGACCTAAACCCCACAACCAAACCGCCCCCCAAAAAAAGAAGAGTCACTAGATTTTACAGCTACATAAGCTTACCATTAGATTATAAAACGGGACAGGTATAAGATTTAGAGCAGAACATGTCCTTATAATCTTCTACCCAGTTATACTCTATTTTTTCTGATTTTTTATGGAGTAAGCATCATCCAGGTATGGATTATTATTAAAGTGTTCAGGAGTTACACCAGTGATCTTAAAGCAAAATTCCAGGCCACCAATGGAGTAACTGGACATCTAACCATCTATTCAACATTTAAAGAATGCCTATTTATGGATCTGATATTGATAAATACAGGTAATATATTCAGGGAATATTAGATACCATAAAACTGTAAGATTGCTTATGCTCAATTCATCACTTCTCTCAAAGAGGATTTTTTGACTATTCAAATGAATTATAATTTTTTAAAAAAATCTTTTGCTTTACAATCTATAACACAAAACTAGGGAACATTCAGGTACCAAGCTTGCTACAATAGTATTTGAATTATAAACTTTAAAAATATTCTTCACATTTGAAACAGCACTAGTCACAATTCTCACAAAGCAACTGAAAATTATATGAAAACAAATGAGATATCAGTGTTTATGTGGTTAGGAAAATGAGACTAGCAAGTCAAGACAAAGAACTAGATAATGTAAGAACAGAGGAAAGTAAAGGTAAGAAACCAAACTAGGAAATGTTGAATGAATGGTTCCTGCTCTATTCTACTTTATTCAAGATAATACTTGATTCCTAGAGAATAAATAGTATTATAAACAATAAGCCCCACCATTAAAGCAATGAATAAAATGTCACATGATTCCTGATACAACAGACATGCCCTAAAGTCTTATCAGTGAAAGTTTAGGACATCTTAATTTGTATATTGGTTTCACTTAGTTCTGTAAGAAAATAAAGGCCAGTATATTTGACTGAATCGCTAAAATAAAAGCTTTAGGCCAGGTGTGGTGGCTCACGCCTCTAACTTTGGGAGTCTGAAGCAGGAGGATCATTTAAGGCCAGCCTGGGCAATACTGCAGGACAATATCTCCACAAAAAATTTTTTTAAAAATTTAGGCTGGGCGTGGTGGCTCACACCTGTAATCCTAGCACTTTGGAGGTCAAGCCAGGAGGACTGACTGAGGCCACGGGTTCAGGACCAGCGTGAGCAAGAGTGAGACCCCATCTCTACAAAAAATGGAAAAATTAGCCGGGCATGGTGGTACAGGATTGTAGTTCCAGGTACTTGGGAGGCTGAGGCAAGAGGATAGCTTGAGCCTCAGGAATTTGAGGTTACAGTGAGCTATGATGACGCACTGCACTCTAGAGTTCCAGTGACAGAGTGAGACCCTGTCTCAAGGAAAAAAAGGGAGGGGGAGTAGAGCTTTCAAAATTTTAAAGGCAGGCCTTGCATGGTGGCTCACACCTGTAATCCTAGCACTCTGGGAGGGAGGTGGGTGGATCACTCAAGGTCAGGAGTTCGAGGCCAGCCTGAGCAAGAGCGAGGCCCTGTCTCTTATAGAAAGAATTTATCTGGACAACTAAAAAATATATATATAGAAAAAATTAGCCAAGCATGATGGCGCATGCCTGTAGTCCCAGCTACTCGGGAGGCTGAGGCAGAAGGATCGCTTGAGCCCAGGAGTTTGAGGTTGCTATGAGCACGGCACTCTAGCCTGGGCAACAGGGCCAGACTGTCTCAAAATAAACAAGCAAACAAACAAACAACGTTAAAGGCAAAATACAGACTTAGCTTGGAAAAAAAGGGTAAGATACCTATTAATAATTCTAAAAATACTGATTACATGTTGAAATAATATTTTCTACATGTTGGGGCAAACCAAACGAATCATTGCAATTAATTTAATCTATTGTTTACTTTCATAATATGGCTACTAGAAATTTTAAAATACATATTCTGGCTCATATTGTATCTCTACTGGATAGCACTGGTCCTAGAAAGTTTATCATCCTCAAACTAAAAGACCTCTTAAAGTTGCTTTTTTCCGTCCCATAGGTTAATGGTTCTCTCCATGTATAGTATTATCAGCACTTTACATATTAACACCCAGTTAAATAGCACCAGAAAAGTTCACATCTTCATCGAATCACACGCAAATCTACACCAAAGGCTACTTACTGAATATGACAGGTTAGTTTTGGTCTGGTAGCTAAGATACCAAACAAGAATTTGAAATTAACTCCTCCTCCCAACTTTTTAAAACAAGATTTTGAATTTAAAAGTCCCCAAACTCCACGGAAAAGACAGCCTGTCTATAGTCATGATAATAAATACCAGAAGTTGATTTAAAACTGTCTGATTAGTGACAACCATCTCCGTGAAGATATCACTGAAAGTCAAAAAATCCCTGACAGCCTTAAGTTTTTAAATTCACCCCACTAGCAGACACATTTCAGTGAACATAATTCTAAGGCTGATATAAATCAATTCTTGCCTGTATAACAAACACAAACCACACCCAAAACTAACTCATTTCTGTCTCTGTAACTAACTCAACATAACACAAATTCTTTCCAAAACCCTAATTACAGTCAGCATATTGCTTTGTTCAATAAGACCATGCCTGACCAGCACACAACTTTTGCTTACTTAAATAAGCCATAAATTCGGCTTTGGTTTTTATTTCAGATTTTGAGTGATGGCCTCAGGCTTTAACAATTTTTAATAAGTTTTTTCAACTCTACCCTAACTTTTTGCCCCCAGGTTGCTTGTACCATTTGAACATTGCTCAAGAAACTTTTTGATATGCATTTTCTCAGGACTGCTGAAGGTCTTTATATCTTATGCTATCCCTGACCTGGGCATTCACACCACCTACCTCCAATTTATTTTCTGAGAAGTTAACTGCATGTCTCCGAGGGTAATGGAATTGGTCATTAAAATGGAGATTCATAGATGACAATGTAAGATTTCTAAAACTACAAAACTGAAATGTAAACCAATAGCATATAGGAGGAAAGAGTTATCGCTTCAATTTTCCCCTGTAGCATTTCAGTTAAAGAATAACTCCCTGGAAACTTCAGTTCATTCTGGATAATCCTCCAGAATCTCCTAGGAATTTCAAATTGCTCAAATAGATAAAACTAAAGCTTACACCAAAATTAAAACTAAATCCATAATAAGCAACAAGGATGAACAGTGAGTTACCTGCTAATGTTGCTGCTGCAGCCAATCCTGCTGCAGTATACGGATCGGTCCCTGGAGGAGCAGCACTAATAATATATGGATTTGGCACAAATGCAGCTGGAGCAAGGCCTGCTGAGAATACACCAGCTACATTAACAAGGGGGAGAGAAATAATGAATAAAAATGTAAAGTGTGATTTCTTCATTAGGTAAAAACATTTCTACTCTGGATCTGGAATGAAGTGGGGGAGCAGATAATAGTTCAAATTTTTACTCAGTAATCTGGGGCATGTAATACTGACTCTAAGTTAGTTGTTTAAGAAATGGGGCCAGGCGCGTT
>VBSM01002608.1:160299056-160310187 GCA_008086735.1 Cheirogaleus medius | reverse complement strand
GGCCTCCCAGAGTGCTAGGATTACAGGCGTGAGCCACCGCGCCCGGCCGACATACTATTTTTAAAGTAAAATATTTTTAAAATGCAGTGTTGAATGTATTCTAACCTGAATTTAACAAAAGAAAAAAACTGAAGGAACCGTTCAGATGCATATTACTTCATCTCAAGAGAGATTGATTCATAAAAAGTCTGTCATAAAATCATAAAAATCATTAATAGAACAGAGTAACTTTTCAAACAATGTTTCAATTATTGGTCAGTACTAAATTCCCTACTATTAAAGATAAATTTGCATTCTTTCACTTTCTGCCACCTCTTCCCTGTACTTACAATTTTTCACTTTTGTCTTTTTTGCCTTGTCAGATCTTCTAACATTTACATTCTATTTTATTCACAATTTCCCTACTGATTTGTCTTAATTTTAGTATTTAAATGCATTCCTTGTTCACCACTCCATTTCTGGACTTCATTTTGATTTGGTTATATGGATTTCGTCATGTATTGGTTAGCCCTTACTTGTGTTATAAGCCACCCCCCGTAATCGTTTTATTAGATCACAATCTGTGCATTGGCAAATTTGGCTAAGTTCAACCGGAAGGCTCTGTGGAGCTCTCCCAGATTACTTTTGAAATTGCAGTGGGCTGGTGGTTTGGCTGGGGCTGGATGGTTAGGTCTGGCAATCAGCCAAAGTGCCTTGTTTCCTCTCCAGTGGGCTAGCTCAGGCTTGCTCACGTGGGAGCAGACAGAAAGCATGGAAGCTGCAAGGCTTCTTGAGGCCTAGGCTTGGAACTCATGTAGTATCCCTTCCACCACAACTCATCGGGAAAAACAAATCATAAGGCTAGCACAGATTCAAAAGATGAAGAAATAGACTTTACCTTTTGATAAGAGGAGCTACAAAATATTTTTATCCATTTCATGATAGTTAAATTTCATGTTTGAAAATGCCTTCCTGTTTTACTTAAACAACAACTATTCTTGGGTCTTGCTTTTGTTAAAAAAAATTTCCCCTCAGAACTTTGTCTACATTGCTCTATGGAAGAATCTGAGGCTAGTTTGCTTCTAACCTTACACTTAAGAATTTTTTCTCTACTTTTGAAGTTCTATATCTAACGACAATGTGTCTCAATGCCAACCATTCTCTAACGTTTTCCTAGTATTACAATATAACCCTGATATTTGAAAATTAAGTTATTTTGTCACTCCAGGGAAATTTTTCTAAAATTATGTAACATTTCTAAATTTCTTTCTCTAACCTTTGATAGACTCAGGGACTATGATTTTTCTTATTTGAGACATCTTTGTCTTTCACATATATTATCTTCTTGCTACTTTAATAAGTTTTTCTTTTTCTTCTGAATTTACTATGATTACATCAAACCTTTTCTCCATGTTATCGATTCAACTTGATTCATTGCCAAATTGTGCCATGGTGCAATGTAACAGTATTGTTTTGGTTTCAATGTTTCCTTAGCTCTGCAATCATCCTTTTCATCTCATTTTGATGTTTTATCAAGTCATCTGTACTGATTATTAATCTATTGTCTCTCAGCTCCGACCTTTGCAATGCTGAAGTTGGAAACCTGCAAACTGTACTTCTTTACCAGCTATTCCTGTTAGACTTTGCCAAGAGTAGGCAACTGGAAAGAAATTAGAAAGCAGGAGATCCCACCACCCGCCCCCTTTAAAAAACAAAAGCAAAAAAAAAAAAAAGAAAGAAAGGAGAAGAATCCTTTTGCTTCTTTCTGTTGGCATGTGATTCCTGTCAGACTGAACCCAGAACAGCATGTCAGCCCAACTGCAGCAGCTGGTTCCAGTTTCCAACTTTTCCTTGCACACTCCCAGAACTAGCCTTGTAGTACCCCCTTAGAGGAATAAGCAGCAGCTGGACAGGACCCCTCCTCAGAGGAGTAAGGCCCAGTTCCATGGGGCCTCTTCTCCAAACTCCTGAGCTATCAGAAGCAACCAGGGCACCCCTTCCTCAAAGGTCCATGTCCCAATTCCATGGAGTTCCTCCTCTAACTTTCTAAGTTCAGATAACATCCACCTCTTTTACTCCTCTATTTCCCCAGGGGTGGCAGCTGCTTACTGCAGTTGCTAAGACTGTTATCGCATTGACACTTTTTGTTTTGCCAGTTCTTGAATGCCTATTTAACCAATTCCCTGCATTAAATTCTCTCTGTTAAAATAATCAGTGTGGTTTCTATTGTCCTGGACCTTAACTGATGCATCATCTTCTGGAACTTATCTTATTGAAGTCATGTTATTCAACTCTTTTCTAGCATAATCATTTCCAGAAAATGTGACTTTGGGGTTTTTTTGTAAAAATCTTTTTTTCAAAATTTTTCAGAATTTTTTCAAATTTTCTGCCTCTTATTTTTTTGTTTAAATGTGTCTCTTTTTGACAACACTGATAGATCTTATTTTTCAAACAGATTTATTGAGATATAATTCACGTACCATATAATTTATTTATTTATTTTGAGACAGAGTCACTCTGTCAACCTGAGTAGAGTGGCATGGGGTCAGCCTAGCTCACAGCAACCTCAAACTCCTGGGCTCAAGCAATCCTCCTGCCTCAGGCTCCCGAGTAGCTAGGACTACAGGCGCACACCACTGCACCTAGCTAATTTTTTCTATTTTTTAGTAGAGACAGGGTCTTGGGGGTCTCGTTCTTGCTCAGGCTGGTCTGGAATTCCTGACCTCGAGTGATCATTCAGCCTTGGCCTCCCAGAGTGCTAGGATTACAGGCATGAGCCACCTTGCCCAGTCACAATTTATCTGTTTAACATACACAATTCAATCTATAGACAGATATGTGTAACCATTGCCAAAGTCAATTTTACAATATTTTTATCACTTTAAAAAGAAACCACGTATGGTTAGGTTATCACTCCCCTCTTCCTCCACCCTCTAGTTCTAAGCTACCACTAATGTATTTTTTGTCTAGAAAGGAAAAATAGATAATTTGCCTATTCTGGACATTTCATATATATAGCATGATATAATATGTGATTTTCTTCTTTCACTTTACATAACGTTTTAAAGGTTTATCCATCTTGGAGCATGTATCAGTACTTCATTCCTTTTTATGGCCAAATAATATTTTATTGCATGGCTATACCACATTTTGTTTGTCTATCACCAATGGATGAATATCTGGGTTGTTTCTACCTTTTGTTTATTATGAATAATACTGCTATAAACATTCAGGTACAAGTTTTTATATGGAGTGCCTTTGTTCTTAGAGTATGGTTTCTTTTAGACTGGGTTCTCTGTCCTTTGTGTGATGTGTTCTTTCCCTCCTGCCAGTATGTTTGCCTCATGGAAAGGTAACTGTTTTTTTCCTTCCTATAGTAAGTAGTTCATTATGGACAGACAGACCTGGTACACTTTCTTTTTGCTTTGACTTAGTGTGAGTAAAATCTTTTTGATAGCTTTCTCGTTTATCTGGGACCAATATGTCTTCCCTTTAGACATGTAGTCTGAGTACTGGGTATAGAACTAGAAAGGGCCACTTCTCTGCAGCCTGAGACAACCACGGTGAGGGAGGGAAAGAGTTTAGGCAGTGCTGAATTGGATTTTTGCTGGAGGGCATAGATTCTGATCACTCAAAAGAGATCCTCTTGACCATTCTTTGTCAAGGCCCACGCCACCCAGTCTCAGGTCTATTCCCCTTCCATGAGCTTCGGCTTGTTCTGTCAACTAAGAGTGCCCTGAAAGGCTGAGTACGGTGGCTCACGCCTGTAATCTTAGCACTCTGGGAGGCCAAGGCAGGAGGATTGCTTGAGGTCAGGAGTTCGAAACCAGCCTCAGCAAGAGTGAGACCTCATCTCCACTAAAAAAGATAGAAAGAAATTAGCCAGACAACTAAAAATAGAAAAAATTAGCCAGACATGGTGGTGCACATCTGTAGTTCCAGCTACTTGGGAGCCTGAGCCAGGAGGATCTCTTGAGCCCAGGAGTTTGAGGTTGCTGTGAGCTATGATGATGCCACTGCACTCTAGCCCAGGCAACAGAGCAAGACTCTCAAAAAACAAAAAACAACAACAAAAAAAACATGTTGAGCTATGATAACATCTGCTTCACTTCCTGGCTTTTCCCCTCATTAGCATCCTGGTCTATTAGAGTCTTGTCTCAGTACTGAAACCAAGCAAGAGCTCTCAACCAGCCTATGCATAGCTACCATAATCTGCCTTTCCCTTCCAGGATAGAGCCCAGCTTCTTAAGAAATTATACATTTGTGAAGGCTTGGTTTGCATCAACTTCTCATTTTCCCAATTGTGAGGAAATTTCTTAGTGTTCTTAGGCTGATGAACTTACATGACACTGAATAATACTCTGTTTCCGGTGAAACATACAACCTCAAGTAGAGGATTTCTAAGTTTTATTTCCAATCTCAAAGTATCATTCTGGTGGTATTCTATGGAACAACATGGCTCATACGGCCTTGAATTCCACCCATTGCCCAAAAGCCTATAAAAAAATAATTACCCCACTGTTAACTAAACATTGACTACCTAATGTTCTTCCATGACAGGCAATAAAACAATGGGGATCTGGATTTTGGTTTTAGGTTATGGGAACAATCTTCCTAACTTAGATAAGCTATGGTGGCTGTGAGTTTGTTTGCTTGTGATCTCTAAATATTTGTGCATGAGGCCAATGGGGTTAAAATCTTATATGTTCTATTGACCCCTGAAGGAGAGGCCACCTGAATATCAGAGGGCAAGCCACAAGCATTTTTTTGAATAAGAACATGCCTGGGTGGGGCAGGACTCTATCAGCTTGTTATGGTTCTCAGGGGGAAAATCCTGGTTATTTCTCATACTTGTGCACTTGCTCATATAGCGAGTAGGGCTTTCCTTGCTTAAAACAAGAAAAGTGGGTCTTCGAAACAGGGATATATATGACTTTGTCCAATGTTTCTGACTAAGGCAAGGAAAAAAACTAGACCCAGAAAACCTTGTACTATCTCGAGCAGGCCACGCATCCAGAATTCTCAGAGCCTGACCTGCCTACCACTGGAATGACTCTGAGCCTGTGTGCAGGTGAGTCAGGCAGGCAAATTATACTTATAAATTAAGAAGTAGCTGAGCATGCACCTGTAGTCCCAGCTTCTCAGGAGACTGAGGTGGGAGGATCACTAGAGCCCAGGAGATTGAGGCCAACCAGGGCAACATAGTGAGCTCCCATCACCATTAGTCCATGCTGTTAGGGAAAATTTACCTGTATCTTCTACTTTATAGACTTCCAGAAATGGAGATTTTGAAAGTAGTTTGTGTTTTCTTATTTTTTCATTAAACTAGAGATGCATTGCTATGGGAAAAATATATACAAAATATTATTGAAAACTTCCTGGTTGTGCAGCAGCCTCAATGTTCATGGTCTTCTGTGTGCTGTGTGTAAGAATGACTCCTCTCAGAAGGGGTTTAGGATACCCCTCCCATTGCCGAAGCTCGCACTGAAGGCTGATCCTAGACAGAAACGCAGCATGGCAGGAAACAGAACTATCCCATCATGTGGTTGGCTGGAAGCAGAGCTGGCATTCAGCATTTTATAGATATCAGAGAGACAGATCCTCTTTGAAATATGGATGTAAGCAAAAAATAAGAATTCTTGACCATGAGTAGGAACAAATTGTTTGAAACTAGAAGTAAACGTCACAGAGCGAACTTCAGGATGTGGGACAATCTCAGTGTGGTGCTCACCAAGAAGGATCTGGAAGATTCCCTGGGCAAAGGAAACCTACGAGGAGAAGACCATGCTCTTGGCAGTACGAGTTATGGATTTTTACCAGCTTATAAGTAAGAAAAACTGAGGTCCAAGACCAGATTCTTCTGCACAGAATTAATTATTTATTGTCTATGGGAATTTAGAGTAAACCTATTGCAGTTCTCATTCCAGGGTATGGGCGTCTCATGCACAAATCCTAAATAAAACCTCAAAGTTTTGTCGTAGAAGATTTTAGAACTGGACGAATCTTACTGTACAATTCATGTCACAAGTCTAGTACATACATTAGTTAAAATAAAGTGAGTGGGGCCGGGCGCGGTGGCTCACACCTGTAATCCTAGCACTCTGGGAGGTAGAGGCGGGTGGATTGCTCAAGATCAGGAGTTCGAAACCAGCCTGAGCAAGAGCGAGACCCCATCTCTACTAAAAATAGAAAGAAATTAATTGGCCAACTAAAAATATATAGAAAAAATTAGCCAGGCATGGTGGCACATGCCTGTAGTCCCAGCTACTTGGGAGGCTGAGGCAGAAGGATTGCTTGAGCCCAGGAGTTTGAGGTTGCTGTGAGCTAGGCTGACGCCACAGCACTCTAGCCCGGGCAACAGAGTGAGACTCTGTCTCAAAAAAAAATAAAATAAAATAAAAAATAAGATGAATGACTACCCTTCTAGGCTGCTATTTTAACAAGATTTCGCCTGAGTGTGCTGCATGGCACATGCCTATCCCAGTGCACGATGCACACTTGTAGCTTCACCCAGGACATATGCAGTGTGCTCACCTGCATTGGCACCCACAATGGTGTTGTGGTCCTTACTGTGCTTTTGTACTTACCTGCCTATTAGTACACACATTAGCAGGGTCACCAACTTCAGTATACTGTGATCACTGTAGCAATGTCCTTAGCATGTCCTTTTCTCAGTTCCTGATTTTCATTTTCTTTTCAGAGAAATACAAGATCCCAGGGTTGAAAGCATTTCCTCATGGCAGCTTCATTCTTCCTATTTGCTCAGATCTGAGTCATCTCAGGAGTCATCTTTGACTTTTATCTTTCTCTATCGCTTTACATGCAATTCACCAAAAAAATCCCGTTGCCTCTGCCTTTGAAATCTATTCAGGTTCCATCTGCTTCCAGCTACTTCCACCATTACAGCACTCAACTGGATCACTGCAAAGCCTTCTGTCTCCTTGCTCCCACCCTTGCCCGAGTCTAGTTTAGTCAGTATTCAGCGAGTGTGTTCCTTTTATAACTCAAGTCGGATCATGCCACTTCTCTGCTCAGAAATCTTTAATTGCTCCTTCAGCCACTTGGAATATATTCAAAATTTTCACCTTGCCTTCATGATCTAGCTCCCTGCTACCTCTCAAATTGCCTTCCCCTCTCACCCTCACTCAAGCCACACTAGTTGCTTTGCTGTTCCTGAAACACAACAGACACTCTTGCTCCAGGGTCTTTGTGTTTTTAATTCCTCTGCCTGGACCATTTTCCCCCAGATGCACACAGAGAGCTCACATTCCCTGTGTCAGGAACACCTCTAAATACTTCCTCGGATAATACACACACTTCCCAGCCATTCTGTACCCCTATACTCTGGTTCTTCTTAGCACAATCACCACCTGAAATATTTTATTGTCCATCTTTCCTCATTAGAGTGTAAGCTCCACAAGAGCAGGGACTTTGTTCTGTTCCCTGCTGTACCTCAGCTTCTATTAATAGGATAGTGCCTGATATGGGGAAAGCCCTGTAACAGAAGAAATGGCTTGAAAAAATGACAAAATGTTTTATGTGGCTTTAAGATATCCCCCACTCCTTTTAGAGAACTAGGACCTGCACCCTTGCCTCAGACCAGTGGTTGGGACGGGCAGGGAATATCTTTTGATATTTGTGCCACAGGAGATGGCTCCAGGGAATTGTCCGGGCAGAGGTCAGGAGATCATCTTAGCCAAAGATGGCCTTGATCAGAACTTTTAAAAATTCCTGGTCTCCTCCACTCTTGGGAGTGGACCCATTCCTTCTCTTTGTAAAAACAAAACCAAAAAACCCTCTGCACTTCTGCTCAGATATAGGACGCTGGTACTTTGAGATGGGAGTTTGCCAGCCTCCTCATTTGCTGGCAAATTAATAAACTCCTTCTTTCTCCTCAAACCACTTGTCCTTGTTCTTCTGATGTGGCCTTGGGGATGAATGCTGAGCTTTCGGTAACAGCCCTTCAGAAACAGATGTGGCATGAACAGGGGTTATCACGGGAAGGTGTCTACTCACTCTCAACCCAAACACCTCTGGGAAAGGAACTTTTTTGTTGTTGTTGTTGTTATTGAACTTTAAACATAAGCTTTATTATCTGCTAGGCACAATGTGAGTGAATTCCTGTGGCTAGGGGACTTTTAACTTTTGAACTTCATGGCACTTATGAGGGGAAAAACAAACTAACAGAAATAAATAAACAAACAAAAAAACCTTGCCCCTTGGAAAAAACATAAATTGAGATACCAATGAATGTATTATTTAATGTTTGACTTTCTTAATATGTATACTAAATACTGTGCCACATGTTTGTGCTGGGATGCACAATTGGAGTCAGTAGTAAAATTTGTATATAAAATATTTTAGATGTAATAAAATACATCTCTTGTGAACTAAAATAAAATTTTAAGGCTCACCCCCACACCGACTGACTAAATGGACCCCCTTGTGGCCAAAGGAATATCCTAAAACTAAATTGCCTGCCAGGAGGAAAGAGGTCAGACATGCCTTATCATGCCCCCTTCCCTTCTTGGAGACATCCTTCATAACCCATTATCAGGCAGAAGGGTATGCAAGACAAACCTGCAGGTCCTCAATTTACACAACAAATCTATGTCAGGTGGCTTATCTCTGATAACAGTTCCTTATCTTAAAACATTCCAAGCCTTAGCCAGGCCGTGGTGGCTCACACCTGTAGTCCTAGCACTCTGGGAAGCTGAGGTGGGTGGATCGCTCAAGGTCAGGAGTTCGAAATCAGCCTGAGCGAGACCCCGTCTCTACTAAAAATAGAAAGAAATTAATTGACCAACTAAAAATATATACAGAAAAAATTAGCCAGGCATGGTGGCGCATGCCTGTAGTCCCAGCTACTCGGGAGGCTGAGGCAGTAGGATCGCTTGAGCCCAGGAGATTGAGGTTGCTGTGAGCTAGGCTAACGCCACGGCACTCACTCTAGCCTGGGCAACAGAGTGAGACTCTGTCTCAAAAACAAACAAAAAAAACATTCCAAGCCTTTAGACAAAGCTTCATGTCTTTAGCCAATTACAAGCCAAAACATCTTTAAACCCACCTATAACCTGTAAACCCCCCCACTCCCGCTTGGAGATGGCTCACCTTTTTGGGCCAAACCAATGTATGCCTTCCACTTACTGATTTATGACTTTACCTGTAACCCTTGTCTCCCTGAAATGTATAAAATCAAACTGTAACCCAGCCACAGCTAATCCACTTGCTCAAGGCTTTTTGGGAGTGTCTCTGGGTCATGGTCCTCAAATTTGGCTCAGAATAAATCTCTTTAAAATTATTTTACAGAGTTTGGCTTTTTTCCATTGACATAATCATACGAATAATATTAATATATTTCTGAGGATCTGCTAGGATCTATCTAGTCTTTATTTTTCTGTATATGGAAAGGAACTTTGATAGGCGTTTCCCCCAGACCCTCTGAGGAGATGCGGTGAGGGAGGACACTGCCCTCACGCAGCGTCACCTGTCCCTGCTGGTGTCCTCACCACAGTTGGTAGCTGCCCCGGGAAAGAGGGGTTGGGCTGTTGGAGAGGACGCTGTGAGGTGGTGTTTCGAGAGATGACGCTGAGGCATTTGGCTGATGACGCGGCGAGGCGTTATTTTGAGATGATGGTGTTGTTTTGAGAGAGGATGCTGTGAGGATGCTGTTTTGAGGAGTCCAGGCTCTGTGAAATGAAGTCATCCAAACCAGTCTGACTGGTGTGAGGGCAGGATTCTAGCCAGACTAGTAAAAATGTTTTGCCATGAAACCAGCAGCTACAATTAAGCTGCCTGACTTTCAGAGTCCTCCATTCATTCAACAGTTTTTTGAGTACGAGCTGTGTGCCAAGCACCATTTTAGGCCATAAAGAGACTGTTCTGGGAGGTGAAGTGTCCTGGGATATGAAACACAGTGGCCCCAGGGAGGGGCCAATGGTTGGCTTGGGGTAGTGACCAGAGCCCCTTGAGGGTGGAGTCTTCTGTTGTTCTGGAGTCTTCTGAGGCAGCTGCTGGTGTGGGGCACAGCTGCTCTCCACCTCCAGCAGAGACCCATGCTGCCTGTGTCTCTGAGGCTGCTGGTGACCTAGAAAGGCACTGGGGACCCTCTGGGGATTCTCACCACTGCTCTCCACCATGGGGCAATGGGACCCCTCAGTCCCCTACCCCTAACTGCTGCTAACTCCCACACAGACTGATGGACATCCCACCAGCTGTTGCCCTGTGCTCCCGACCCAGAGCTCCACCTGCTGACGGGACTCCCTCCTCTCTGCCCTGGAACCTGCCCCTGGCGCTGGCTTGTAGCTTGCTGGGGCCAAGGAAGACGACTGCCAATTGCGAAAGCAGACAATGGAAGAACATATGTTTCCTTCCAGTGCGTATTTTAGGGGTGCTGGCCAGGACTGTCGGTGAGAAGGTATCTGGGAGAGAGAGGTGAGGGTCAAATTATGAGCCAGTCATGTGGGGAATTTGGATTGAAGCTTGGTCCCTGAGACTGGAGCCCAGGCGCTGACACCCAGGGCCAGTCCTGACTCTGGCAGAAGTGCCCCTGAGTACAAAGGCCTGGAGGCAATGGGAGAGCCACAGAACCTTCAGAGGGGCGTGACAACTGTTGGGGTGCAGAAAATGGCTCCGCAAAATATGGTGCTTGGGCATGCTGCATGTTTTTGAAAATGGAAAGGCCTTAGAAATAAGCCTCTAACCTTGCCTTTTTCCTCCTTTTCCAGTGCAGGGAGGGACACTCTCAGAATTTCCTTATCAGACCAAGAAAGCTTCTTACCAAAGAACACAATTGCCTTCTGTCCCCTCCCTGTTACCTGATAACCGAGTGCAGAAGAGGAGACTGAAGAATGCAACCTCTCCTGGATGGACTTTTCCACAAGACGGTGCCTGCCTCTTAGGCTCATTCAAATTCCAAGAAGAATCATTTCCAAGTTAATTTCTGTCTCCTTGGTCCATTCATTATCCCTACTAATCATTTACTGACCCTCAAAAGAATTGTCTACATTCCCCATCTCCTCCCTCCAGTATGAAAAAGAACACATAGGTTTCTGTGCCCCATTGAGGATGGGAATAACTACTCTGATTCTCCTCTGTGTGCATGTTAGTAAATTTGTATGCCTTTTCTCCTCTGCCTTTTTTTTTTTTTTTT
>VBSM01002608.1:160256132-160289452 GCA_008086735.1 Cheirogaleus medius | reverse complement strand
AAAAAAAAAAAAAAGAACCTAGAAAACCCTAAAAAATATAAAAAGAAAGAAAAATTTCTGAATCTAAGAATAAATGACATCTATAGGCCTGGTTTCGAATAAGGGGTAATCAGGTCAATTTGTCACTTAGCCAATGCCACAGAATCAGGCCCTATACTTCAGCGATATAAGACAAAGAAAAGTCTAGATGGTGAGATGAGAACTGGATGGAAAGACAGCCACGTGGCAGTGAGGAGCAACTGGCCTCATCCTCACTTAGCAGTGGGCCCCGGCTTGTCCTGGCCTCTCCCATGGGCCCTGGGAATTGTGTGAGGGACAAACCAGGCTGGACAAAGTCCCTGAGGGACCTCGGTTACTGCCTTGGTCCTGGAGACTCTGCTCCAGGCAGTGCCCGCTCTGTCTGCGGTCCACTGATCCTGGCGCCACTCACAGCAGCTAATCATCACACACCCAGAATGGCCTCTGGAGAGGGAGCCCCGCACAGGGAGACAGGGAGACAAACCACGGGGGATTCCGCCTGTCTCTACGGGGCAACCATCAGTTCTCCAGTCAGCGTCCTCGGCTTCGGCTTTGAGCTCCATCACTGGAAGCTCCCCCTTGGCTCCCCTGCTCCGGGATCTGGAGGGGCCTGCTGATTGGGCAGCCCAGGTGGGGTGCACCGGGTGTGGCGAGCGAGGCTGCACAGGCAGCTTTGTCTGGGGAATGTAGGGTCCCGGGCAAGGCATTCGGGCTTGACTCTAGGGCGAGGGAGCTGAACTGCAGCTTTGGAGAGGAAAGTGGTACTTTGGACGGTGACTCTGGCTCCCTGAGCTGTGAGAAAACGGGGGAGGAGGGCAGCTCTCTAGGGGACCTGGGGCAGTGGCAATGGGTATGAGGGCCGGGATGGTCTGAGATGTGCAGCAAGGGGCACTGCCCTGTCTTCCTGGCTGTGGGTAAGGAGAGGTCAGTGATGGCTCTAAGGGTTTGAACCCTTGTGACCAAGTATTACAAATTGGGGTTTGGCTCATCATTCCAAAGACACAATCCTGCACAGCTTGATCCTGAATGTTGAAATCCTGAAAGATTAAAATCCCAAAAATATAATTCTAGAAAAAATAATTTTAAAAATTCTTTAAAAGCCTTTATTTATTTACATTTTTTTGAATGACGAAAGTTTTATTTTAACCATGTTTATAAAAAAAAGTGATTCATACATCAAAACTGGGTTTTCCTTGGTTTTTTTTTTTTTTTTTTGAGACAGAGTCTCACTCTGTTACCCAGGCTAGAGTGAGTGCCGTGGCGTCAGCCTCGCTCACAGCAACCTCACACTCCTGGGCTCAAGCCATCCTTCTGGCTCAGCCTCCCGAGTAGCTGGGACTACAGGCATGCGCCACCATACACGGCTAATTTTTTCTATATATTTTTAGTTGGCCAATTAATTTATTTCTATTTTTAGTAGAGACGGGGTCTCACTCTTGATCAGGCTGGTTTTGAACTCCTGACCTTGAGCGATCTGCCTGCCTCGGCCTCCCAGAGTGCTAGGATTACAGGCGTGAGCCACAGTCTCCTGACTCACTTTCGCACCCTGGGCGTTCTGAGGTGCTATCATCACTGCCCTCACCACTGTAGCCATGATCTCCTTAACGGACACCCAGAAAGTTGGAATGGGATTAACAGGATTTGGAGTGTTTTTCCTGTTCTTTGGAATGATTCTCTTTTTTGACAAAGCACTACTGGCTATTGGAAAATCCTGGCCTTTTCCTTGGTTTTAATACATTAAAACGACATAATCCAATCTAACTCATGCATCACTTTCAGAGACACAGTGCAATTGGAAATATTTTTGCAATTGCAGTGGATATTTCTAAAAAGCAAACACCTATGGGTGCTCCTGAGCCTTCAAAATAAAAAGAAAAGAAACAGGTACCACAGTCTCTAACGATGGCTGTGTTTCATAAATGTACCTTGTGGTAAAACAATACAAATAGCCTTCAAGAGTTTCAATATGCATTGTAACATGGATTTCATCTCCCTCAGTTTGCTTGCTAACTTCTTAGATCACTTGACTAGAAGCTTGTTTTCATTGCTTCTTTGCTAATTGCTGTTGGTACTTTGTAGGCTACACATTTTAAACTTCTGTAAAGAACATTACAAGCTATTTCATGTAATTTAATTTTGTGCTGAATATTCTTCAAAGGATTTTATAAATAATACAATATTTTAAATGAGTCTTCAAATTCAATTGTTGTTATACCATATTGTTGCTTTCTCTAACTTTATCTACAAATGATCTAATTCCAGGTAAATTTAAGAGCGATCCAAGGACTGGCACTCTTCTAATAAAGCCAACAACCACAGGAAAGAAGCCCCTGAACAAGAGAAAGAATCCATAAATTTCGAAGATCATGCCTATCAAAGGCCAGCCAATAAGGACTACAAATACACCACCCAGAAAAAATCCTGTAGTTTTCATTTTATGTTTTTGAAAGAAGAATCTGAATGTTCTTTCTAAACCAATTACAAAAGCCAAGCCAGCCACAAATAAAACATTTCCAATAGCCAGTAGTGCTTTGTCAAAAAAGAGAATCATTCCAAAGAACAGGAAAAACACTCCAAATCCTGTTAATCCCATTCCAATTTTCTGGGTGTCCGTTAAGGAGATCATGGCTGCAGTGGTGAGGGCAATGATGATAGCACCTCAGAACACCCAGGGTGGGAAGCTGAGTCGGGAGACTATTTCCATTTTTAAAAGGAGATTTATTTCAGAAACTTATTCAAACCCAACAGAACACTTCATAGGCTACTTTACACAATAAAATAGGCAATAATAACACACATAGTTTTGCAAGAATAAACACTCAAGTATACTAACGACAGTTGTACAAATATAACAGTTATGAGCAGATGAACCATATTCATAAAGAAACAGGTCATAAAGGGAAATCCATAAACACATATCACTATGATTGGTAATTGTGCACATCCAGCTTTGTAACTGTGGACATCTGAAATACCATGACAGAGGACCTAAGTCTTTTGAGATTGATTGAAAACCACAATGAGTCACCAAGACATATGCAATTGCCCAAAGAGCTGAGATCTCAAGAAATTTTATCTTTCAAAAATGCATATAAAATGGACAAAAAGGACATCTCTTCATTTATTGAGGAAGTTTCAACATTTTTACATACATGCACAGTGCTTACACACAAAGTCAACATTGTGATGATGTGCTTTGGTGGAGGCAAATTTGCATAAAATGCATATAATAAATTAACACTCTCAAAAGTCTTTACACAATTTATACCTCCCATATGGAAAATGATGTGAAAATGAAATACATAGCATAGCTGGGTGTGGTGATATGTGCCTGTTGTCCCAGCGAATTGAGAGACTGAGGCAGAAGGGTTGCTTGAGCCCAGGAGTTTGAAGCTGTAGTGTGCAATGATCGTGCCTGTGAATAGCCACTGCACTCTAGCCTGGACAACATGCAAGATCTTGTCTTCAAAAATAAAAAAAAAGAAATACATTGCATTGCTAATAATAAAAAGTAATGTCACCAATTTAAAACAGTGCTAAAAAAAAAACCTAAAAAAAAAACCCCAAAATGACAAAAAGAAAACAACAAAGAAAATTTGACATCTGAAAAAAGTGTATTACAGGGGTAGAGTATGGACAATTGTACAGAGGTAGTCCATAGAGCTGCCTGATTTTCATGATCATTAATATATTTTGAAGTCTTGCATCACAATGAATAGCTGCTTTTTTTTTCTTTTAGGACATTGCTCTCCTGGGAGAATAGGTTGACATTCATTTTCTACATGGCGCTGCTCTTTTTGAAATTCTTCCATGATTCTATATGTACCAACATGACGTACATTCCCTATTAAATTTGCCCATCTTCTGTGCCATGCTTCTATGTTATTTTGGGTACGAGGAAATCCATTTTGCATACACTCGTATACAGACCACAAATTTGACAGAAATAATACAACACTGTTGTGTGTCATCCTATCCTACCATGCACATAATTATTTTCAAACCAGTGAGTAACTTTGCTAGCTTCTTCAGACAAATTTGGCTTTAATTCTAATTCATTAAAAGCTCCTGGAATTTCTTCAGCAGGAAGGAATGCCAATGCAGACAAATGATGCATTTTTAAACTGCCATTTTCCTCTTTGATGTATCGAATGGCCAATCCACTCATCTGAATTTTCTGCCAAATACAAATAAAGACAATAACAAGGTGATAGTTCTGCCTAACATGATGCAACTAATATGATGCAACTGAAAATGCCCCAATACCTTTTCCAGAATTCAGGCTTTCAGGATTTCAACATTCAGGATTTTAATCTTTCAGGGTTGTGATTTTTGGGATTTTAGATGGTAGAAATTTTAGACTTTAGGGATTTTGATCTTTTGGGATTTCAATATTCAGGATTATGGCATTTGGGATTGTGTCTTTCAAGATTACAACTGGCACTGTGCAAATTGCCTTCCCTGGAAAGAAGTCTCAGGCAGAGAGTGGCATTGCTGAGGTTGATTTGGCAGTTCTCTTGGGATCGACACCTGTGGAAGGGAAGGGCAGGAGGCAGGATTGGGCAGATGGAAAAGCTGAGCTGCAAGGCAGCCTCGGCAGAGAGCCTGCTGACCCTGTAGGGAGCTGTAAAGCTGGGATGGCTCTGCAGGGCTGTGCCAGCCAGGGCAATGGGCCTGGGCCTCGTGCTCCCATACCAATCAGTCACTGGATATGCACTTCCCTGGGATGGGAGTGGCCTTGGTGAGGTGGCTCTGTACAGCTGAGGAAATCCCTGAAGACTTTCTGCAGGCAGAGAGAATGTCTAGCAGTTGGAGGAATAAACCCCTTATTCCTGAGGGGGACCTTGGTGGTCCATCACAGTGTCTACTATATTAAGTAAACATGGTAGGGTTCCTGAAGATTAGGAATGCCAGGAGGGGCAGTGGGTTTGGGGAAGGTGATGAGCTGCATTCTGAACGTGCTGAGTTTGAGGTGTCTAAGGGACTTGAGTGTGGAGTACCCAGTGGATAGGACAGCCAGGTGTGGAGGTCTGAAGCTCTGGAGGGAGGTTGAGGACAGAAACACAGATTTAGCAAAAACACAAAGGAGGGGTGGAAATCAGAGGCATCGATGGGACAGTTGGAGTCAGAGGGAGATGACACCTAAGCTGACCTGTCTGGCAGCTGGTCCTCAGCGTGACCTCCCAGGTCTCAGCAAAGACCAGTGGGTTCAGGAATTCCCAACTTGGTCAGTGCTCTTGGAGTTGAGAGAGAGCCCTGGTCGAACTCGCCCTGGTAGAGGTCTCAGGGACTGATGTAAGATCAGGTGGAAATAGTGACTGTGTAGTGGTCTCAGGGACTGATGTAAGATCAGGTGGAAATAGTGACTGTGTAGTGAGAAACAGAACTGCCCAGGGGGTGGGGTGCTTCTCTCCCCTTCTCCCCACGCCGTCTCCCTCCACTTCTCCTTTGCTTTGAGTTATCTCTTTCTTCTCTGTCCAGTTTTCTCTCCCTCCGTCCCTCTGTGCCCACTAGAGGGCGCCATCTCTCAGCCCAGGCCCCGGGATCCACCCCGTCAGCCTTTGCCTGAGCAGGGCCCTTTGCTCTGGGAGCAATGCCAAGAATGCCCTCGGGCCCCTGGGGCAGCTCCTCTCCCAGGACTCAGTCCTGTCCTTATAGGGCTCTCGTGTGGTGGGAAATGCTGTGTTCAGGAGAGAGGGGACAGGAACTGCTGCTGCTTTGCCCTGCTTCCCTGAAGCCTAGGGACGCTGTGGCCGGCTGCTCCTGCCTGGGCAGATGGGAAAGGCCTGGGTCCTACTCAAGGTCTCTGAATTGAGAACCACTCTCTTCTGCTCTCTCGTGGGGCTGTTAGGGCCACGGAGCCTGAAAAAGTTGGTACTGGGTCTTGTTCCCACCATTTGTGTCCCAGGGTATTCTGGAAAGGACTTTTTGACACCAAACTCCAGGGTGTCAACAGCCCAGTGCCAGCCCCCAGGCTGTTCCCACCTGACCTAGGACTCTCCCCTGGGTGGCCAGACAGGGTGTGTGGGGCCCCAGTGACTCCTGAAAGGCGCCTGTGAGCAGAGATCAGAGCAGCGCGCCTGCCTCTGCATTCCTCAAGGCACGGTCAGGCCAAGAGAAAATCCATTCTCCCAAGTGTTAGGAACGAAAATGGAATGACTGGTCGGGGAAAGGGTGTGCTGGGAGGGAACCCCTAGAACAGCAAATTGGGGACCAGAGTGCTTGCCTGGAGGCCGGTCCAGCAGCACCCCAACACCCCCATATATACATACACCAGCTTCATAGCTGTGACCACCGAGGGGGCAGGTTCAGCTCCTTTGGGTTCAGAGCACAGCCCTGGTCAAAGAGTTTAAGGAGCAGGGTCCAAGAGTCCAAGGGCTTCAGTAGCAAGTCACTGACTCTGACAGTGTCCTACAGATCTGTAGCCACAGTGTTTGCAGAACGCCATCCCATCTGCTCTTGCTAGGCCAGTGTGGCTAAGTACTGGCCCTGTGAGCCCCATTTCTTCTGAAAGGGAACAGAAACCCAATAAACAGTGAGACCTGGATAGTGCTAAGAAACATCACCAAAGAATGGCCCTGGCAGTGGCCTGGAACAGGCCAGGAGTGGATCTGCAGGTGCTGGCCCAGCCTGGCCTGTGACCACATGCGCAGGCCAAGCCCAGCCTTTCTCTCACCGGGTTCCATGACCCTGAGGGTCTCATTGCAGTGAAAGCCACAAAGAACCATGATGGAGAGTTAGGCCCAGAGGTTTCGTGGATTTTTGGTTTCTTTAAATTCTCCTCTGTTTTTTTGTGTTTGCTTCATTTTCTCTGTCTTTAAATTTATCAAAAGAGGAGAAATGCTACCATTCTAGTAGCTGGCCTACCCTTCCTCAGGCTCTCAGCTGTTTCCTTCTCAGAGCATCATGAAGCGCGCAGCCCTCGCCTGTTGAGACCCTGCTTGGTATTGGGTGGTATTGGGAGATCTTTGGGGCTTTGGTAACTCCTGCTTTTTGGATGTCCTCTGGCTCTGATTTCAAGAGCCAAGCCTAATGGATCATCACAGACCTTCTCCCATAAAGAAGAAAGGATTTCATTCAGTCCAGAACAGCCCCGCAGGCCTCCTGCCCTAGGAAATTGGGGGGGGGGGGCATGATGTAGGAAGAGATCCACCCAGACAGGGGGTGGGAAGCTGACCTCTTTGACCCACTGGGGTGTAGGAAGATACCAGAAAGAGAGACAGGAGAAATAAGAGATCCAGTGTGTGTGCTTGGATTTCCTCACCCTGCTCCCCATCTGGTGGGGGGTGTTCCATAGATACATGGATTGAGGGAAAACCAAGAGCAGAGAGGTTTGTATCTCACTTCTTTTTGGAACTTTGGGAGGGGAATGACGGGCAGGGCAACATCGACAACCAGGAGTGAACACTGCACATGCCCATGTGGTGTGGAGGTTTAGGAGCAGGGCCTGAGCTAGCACACCCTGGGTTCCCACGTGGAGTGGAAAAGATCAGGATGTTCTTACAGGCTCCATAGCAGGTAGAGAATCAGCGGGCTGCCACTGGGGGAGGCCCTGTGTGCTGCTACAGTGCCAAAGGGATGACGTGCTTACGCCTCAGGCCAGATGGAGGCTGTGTCGGAAACTCTGGGTTCTACACCTGTGTTAATGGAGGTGGGTGTGAACCAGTGAGAGAGAAACACTAGGACCTGCCTGAGCCAGACCAGGCTGAACATTTGCCAGGCAGAGACCACAATTCTGGATGCCTGTGAGATAACCAGCATCCAGGTGGACAAAGGGCATTGCTGCTGAGTCCAGAGGACCCACAGACAGAATAGTGTCCTTCATGCACACTCTAAGCCCTTCACCCCCATTGCTATGCAGTCACCTAAGAACCCTACTTGCACAGAGATGCCATATTGGGGAGGAGCAGGGATGAGCATAATGTGCATGGACGCTAGAGAGTCACCACTCAGCACGGCTGGAGTCACTAGCTGCATCTGTGGCCTGGGTTCTGCTCTGCCCTACTTTGAGCTTTAGTGGCATTACCAGGAAAGAAGATGGTATTGGATCAGCTCATCTCTAGGGCTCTGCCAGCACTGTGGGGGCACCATAGGGCAGACATTTGTGCCTCGTTGGGGTAGGTTAATATTTAGCTAGTTTTAGATGAAAGGTTTGCATTGATAAACCATCTCTCATGTATCCACAGCACTGTATTTTCTGGGCACTTGGTGTACCTAATGCAGTGGAGGAAGCCAAGGCTAGCAGATGGGGCTTTCTAGAAGCTAGCAATTGCTGGGTCTGTCCTCCGAGAGATGTCTGCACTTCTGCTCTCCCAGCGGAGTAGCAGATGACTGACAGGAAGACTGATCCACAGAGCAGTGTAAGCAGCCCCAGAGGCCTTGGGTTACTGGGGGAGAACCACAGGGAGAGACTGCACTTCCTGCTACCCTGGTGACAGGGAAACAGAGGCAGATTTCCCTGAAAGCTAATAGAACACAGACACTTGCATAGGACCCTTCTAAAGCCATGTAGCTAATCTTTTGTTTTAATTTTTTAAAATTGAGATAAAAGTTACATAACATAAAATTCATCATTTTAACCACTTTAAGGGTAGAACTCAATGGTTTTCATCATGCTTATAATGTTGTACAACCATTAGTACTTTCTAACTCCAGAAGATTTTCATCAACCCCAAAAAGAAACTCTATACACATTAAGCAGTCACTCCTCACCTCCTCGTCCCCCAACTCTTAGCAACCACTAATCCATTTTCTGTCTCTATGGATTTACCTATTCTAGACATCTTATATAAATGCAATCAGACAATATGTAGCCTTTTGTGCTTGGCTTCTTATACTTAGTATAACATTTTCAAGGTTCATGAGTGTAGTAGCATGTATCAGTATTACATTCTTTTCATGGCTGAATAATATCTGTTGTGTGGATATACCACATTTTACTTGTCCACTCATCAGTTGATGGATATTTGGGTTATTCCCACCTTGTGACTATAAAGAATAATGCTGTTATGAAAATTTGTTTACAAGTTTTTTGTGTTTTTTTTTTTGAGACAGAGTCTCACTCTGTCGCCTGGGCTAGAGTGCCATGGCGTCAGCCTAGCTCACAGCAACCTCAAACTCCTGGGCTCAAGCGATCCTTCTGCCTCAGCCTCCCAAGTAGCTGAGACTACAGGCATGTGCCACCATGCCTGGCTAATTTTTTCTATATTTTTTTAGTTGGCCAATTAATTTCTTTCTATTTTTAGTAGAGATGGGGTCTCGCTCTTGCTCAGGCTGGTTTCGAACTCCTGAGCTCAAATGATCTGCCCACCTCAGCCTCCCAGAGTGCTAGGATTACAGGCATGAGCCATCACGCCCGGCCTGTGTACAAGTTTTTGTGTGAACATATGTTTTCAATTTTCATGGGTACATACCTGGGAGTAGAATTGCTGGGTCATATGGTGACTTTACATTTAAATTTTTACGGAACCACCAAAGTATTTTCCACAAAGGTGCACCCTTTTACAGTCCTACCAGCAGTGCATGTGGGTTCAAATTTTTTTACATCCTCACCAACATTGTGATTTTGATTTGCATTTCCCTAATGATTAATGACGCTGAAAATATTTTCATGTGCTTGATGGTCTTTTTTAGAGAAATGTCCATTCACATCTTCTTCCCATTTAAAAAATTGGGTTGTTTGTTTTTTGTTGTTGTTGAGCTGTTAGAGTTCTTTATATATTATGGATTCTAGGCTCTTATTAGATATATGATTTGCAGATACAGTTGACCCTTGAACAATGTGGGAGTTAGGGGTGCTGACCTCCTGCACAGTTGAAAATCCATGGATAACTTTTGACTCCCCCAAAATTTAACTACTGTTGACCAGAGCTGCACCATAAACAGTTGATTAACAAATATTTTGTATGTTACATGTATTATATACTGTATTCTTGCCATAAAGGAATCTAGAGAAAAGATGTTATTAAGGAAATCATAAAGAGGAGGTTGTCTTTGTGTGTTGCCTTTTCATTTTCTTGATGATGTATTTTGATGCAAAAGCTTTTACTTTTGATAAAGCCTAATTTATCTATTTTTTCTTTTGTTACTTGTGCTTTTGGTGACATATTTAAGAAACCATTGCCTAATCCAAGGTCGTGAGGGTTTATAGCTATGTTTCCTTCTAAGAGTTTTATAGCTTTAGCTCTTATGTTTAGGTCTTTGATCCACTTTGAATTAATTTTTGTATATGATGTGAGGTAGAGGTCCAAATTCATTCTTTTCCATGTGGATATCCAGTGCCCCAGCACCATTTGTTGAAAAGACAACAATGATCTTGATACGCTTCGTAAAAATCAGTTGACCACAAATGTATACTGTGTTTCCCTGAAAACAAGACAAGGTCTTATATTTATTTTTCCTCAAGAAGACACCCTAGGGCTTATTTTCAGGGGATGTGTTATTTTTTTTAAGTACGGTGGATGTGTTATTTTTTTTAAGTACGGTACAACAATCTACATTTATTCAAATATAGTTAAGTCGTCTTCTTCTGGAACATCATCATAACTCTCCAAACCCCGAATTCCATCCTGAATTTCTTGCGACTCTATTTCATTTAGAACTGCTGGCCCCACTCTCTCATGTCGAGCAATAGAGCTCTCCTGGGGCAGATGAGAAGGGCTGCTCGTCTTCTTTACCACTCCGCGACGAAATGCATGGGTTGTGCAGATATGCTGCATAGCTACGCCCATCACTAGGTCTTATTTTCAGGGTAGGGCTTATATTGCACAAATGCTTAGAAATCCTGCTGCTAGGGCTTATTTTATGGGTAGGTCTTATTTTTGGGGAAACGCGGTAGGTTTATTTCTGGACTCTCAATTCTATGCCATTATCCATGGTTTGCAGTAGTCAGCACATGATTAGAGAGATATTTCCTTCTAAAACCTGATACTAGAAAACTCCAAGTCTTTGCAGATGGGCTCTGCGCGTGTGTCGGAGCGCACCTTTAACATTCGGCTGATCGGTTTACAATTGTGCCTTAGCCCTCACTTCCCGCTTGCACAGAGCCTGAAGGAAGGTTGGCCAGAGGTGAGAGTTTAGAGCCTTCTCAGGTCTCTCCTGAGCATGCGCAGCATTCTGGGCAAGTATGTGCCCTCTAGATTCCCAGGAATGTAACAGAGGTTCTCAAAGCCCTTATTCCCCACAGGATCTCATTTCCAGCCTTTCCTTCCAAGCATTTTGGTGAGTCTATTGTTTGTCTGACTGTTATCAATTGTTGCTTGCCACTTTAGCGCTGGCTGAGCTCCCAGTTAGGTGAGACAAATGGAAGTCTTTTGAGTTGGTCTTTCAGGGTAACCACCAGACAAGTCAGAAAAAGTAATTACAATTCTATGTGCTCCCTTTCTGCTCCCTCCGGGACAGGAACCGACACTGGGAATGCAAGCTGTTATTTTCAAGGCTACTGATGAGCTGGGGAGTGGGACCAGAGTAAGTTAAAGTGCCACAAAGGTCCCTGTTCTTACCAGGATGCAGCTGCTTTTCTAGCTTAAGCACTCCTCTGATTACTACAAGCTTTTAATCAGTTTCTGAAAAAGTTGATTCTGACAGTAGTTTTCATTGCTTTTAGGGAGAGGCAGAATTTCAGACTTTCTCACTCTACCATTTTCACTGATGTCACCGTTGTACCTATCTTGTATTAAAAGAGGGCCCCCAAATTTTATATGCTTCAGGCTTCACAAAACCTGGATCCACGCCTAGTGGGGTTAGAAGAGGGGACTCAGTCAGCTTTGGGTATTAAGAAATGTGACCTGGCCGGGCGCGGTGGCTCACGCCTGTAATCCTAGCACTCTGGGAGGCCGAGGCGAGAGGACTGTTTGAGCTCAGGAGTTCAAGACCAGCCTGAGCAAGAGCGAGAAAGAAATTAGCCAAACAACTAAAAATAGAAAAAAAAAATTAGCCAGGCATGGTGGCACGTGCTTGTAGTCCCAGCTATTTGGGAGGCGAGGCTGAGGCAGGAGGATCGCTTGAGCCCAGGAGTTTGAGGTTGCTGTGAGCCAGGCTGACACCACCGGCACTCTAGCTTGGGCAACAGTGTGAGACTCTGTCTCAAAAAAAAAAAAAAAAAAGAAAAGAAAAGAAATGTGACCTTACTATGTGGTTACACTTTGATTATCTCTGGGCATGTGAGCAACTGAAGCTTCCAAGGTTGAGGTGACAAAGTATTTCACAACACTGGGGAGAGGGGACATACTCCAGTTCTGCACGGATCTCCGCACCTCCCGGCATGCTGAGGACGGGACGCTTTGGAAACACTGGAGGCAGCATTCTTGGCACAAACACCCACATTTTCACAGGAATGAGGTGCCCTCACTAGAGTGTCATGGACATAGGGCGGGAATTGGCAAACGTTAGCTTGTGGGACAAATCTGGCCTGCTGCCTGTCTTTTTTTTTATGGCCTCCGAGCTGAGAATAGTTTTTTATATTTCAAAAAGGTTGGGGAAAAAAGCCAAAGAAGACTAATATTTTGTGACACATGAAAATTATATGAAATTAAAATTAAAATTGCATTGTTCATAAATAGTTTTATTGGAAGCTTGCCACACTCACTGACTGACACATTGTTTATGTCTCCTTTCTCACTACAATGGCAGAGTTGAGTAACTTTGACAGGGATTGTATGCCCTGCAAAGCCTAAAATATTTACTCTCTGGCATTTTCAGAAGAAAGCTATTGACTCTTGGTATTGGAGACATCCAGTGAGAACTGGGGCAGAAGAAAGAACCAAGCAGATGCCATGGGTAGACTGGGCTGGCAGGCTGGTTTTGAGCACAGGTAAGACACTTCCTGAGAATTCTCTGAAATACTTTAGGAGACTTTGCAGGGTGTTCTCATGAACACTTTTGTTGGAGAACCATCAGCCCTATTTTACAGATGGGGAAACTTAACTATTGAAAGCACAGGGTTGTGAAACATAATTCTCTTGTTCTGGAATGCTGAATTTCTTCCTGCTGCATCCATTCTGCTGAGCCAGACAGGGTCACATCAGATACCCCTGTCACCTGTGGTGGCAGCACAGGAATGTCATCTGGGTGTGGCTCTGTTTCAGAGGGTCTCTTCCTCACAGCAGGCTTAACCCTGAATCCACACAATGTCAGATTCGGGAAGGGCTGTGAAAGTTGCTAATTGAAGCCCATGGAACCTCAGAGTCTCCAGCTCCCACCAGACTGGGAAAAACCCTGTGTCCAGGCCCCTCCCCACTTCTCCACTTGTGCTCATCTACCTTCCAATTCCTGGCTGGTCCTGGCTCCTTAGCCTGGCATTTTGGCTCTTCATTTTTAGACACACTGCTTTACAAGATAAGTCATTAAAGCAATCTTTACGTTCTCATAATGTCCTTTAGGTCATAGCATTACTGAAAGTTTGGCACTTGTCCCCAAGGCTGCCTCAGAGGAAGGAGGACAAGTGGTTTGGGGATAACGAAAGAGGAGTTTATTACTTTGCTGGCAAATGAGGAAATCGGCAGACTCCTGTCTCAAAGTACCGATATCCTGCTTCAGAGCAGAAGTTCAGAGCTTTCAAAGGTTCTGATCAGGCCCACCTTTGGCTAAGACAATCTCATGACCTCTGCTCAGATTCATCCAATCTTTGGCTAAGATGATCTTGTGACCTCCACCCAGGTAATTCCCAGAGCCATGTCCTGTGGCACAAAGAACAAAAGACATTCCCCTGCCCCTCCTGATCACTGGCCTGAGACAGAGATGCTGGTCCTTGTTCTCCAAAAGGAGTGGGGGATGTTTTAAAGAGACCTAAACATTTTTGCCATTTTTTTCAAGCCATTTCTTTTGTTACAATAGGCACCTCCATAGCTTTGTAGTAAAGAATTTAACTTTGTTCAAAAAGAGTTCTAAGCCGGGCATGGTGGCCCATGCCTGTAATCCTAGCCCTCTGGGGGCAGGCTTATGTGGATTTCCTTTTTGTCTTTAAAAGTTTTGCCTTGCCCCAACTGCTCTAGTCCACCCTCTTGGCCAAGATTTTTTGGATATACCTATGATCTGCTATAGTATATGTATTCTGGGTGGCAACTCCCTACTATTCCTGAATAAATTCTTTTGTTCTGAAAAATCTGTCTTATGTCTCTGAGTCTTTTTTTTTTTTTGGTTGACACAATCTCATGTAAGAAATAGGTCCAAAGAGGATGAACCTGGTTTCCAGATTGGTGGCTTCTAGAACCATGTGACAGTACCCACTTGAGCTCATTACATTCTTTACTTCCACGAATCGTCTTTCTGCTAGATAGTAAATCCTCTCTTGGATTCAAACTCCTTCCTTTTAGTTGAGTTCTCCAACTTTTATTTGGGATCTGATTTTATAAGGCCTTAATAAAGGACATTGTTGTTTTGGTGAGTACTCTTTTGGTTTCATTTTTGATTGGTCTGTATGCCTGATTAAAGATTTTGGACTTATATCTGTCTTCAGTTTAGGACTGTTAAACTTTTTTTGACTTATAGGATTTTACTTTTGCTCTTAAAAGATTAATAAGAAGCATAATGTGACTTCCCAATTCTAAAGCATGCAAAGGTAATTCCCTGTCAGGGATCCCAGCCGGCTACATAGTCAGACATTATGGCCCATTTTCAGGCACATTTTTAAACCCATGAGCAAATTATAATAAAGATAATTTAAATGTCAATAGACATTAGAGGATCACTCAAACTTCTCTAACTTGTTTTTCTTAGAACTGAATTAGAAGATTAAACAGGATTAAACAGTTTGGATGGGACACATATTTCAATTGGCACCTTGAGGCTTTAAAGCGCAGTGGTTCATGCCTGTAATCCTAGGACTCTGGGAGGCTGAGGAGGGAGGATCAGTTGAGCTCAGGAGTTTGAGGTTGCAGTGAGCTATGATGATGCCACAGCATTCTATCCGGGTGATGGAGCAAGACTCTTTCTCAAAAAAAAAAAAAAAAGCACATTCGGGACTCAAAAATTGCCTCACTACAAAATACTATCTCAAGTTTAGATATAGTATTATTACTATTAGAGACAAATGAACAATTAAAAGAGGATAAAAAAAGGCCTTAAAGACCCAGACTGCTTCTACTCCACAGCCTTCTCTTCCTTTTCCTACAATTCCTGCCCCTCCTCTTACCCTTCTCTAACAAAAGCCCCTCTCTTCCTGGACTCCACCCCTGCCACTCCCCAACCAGATCCTCTTAAAACCCAACCCTTTAAGATAAAGTCCACCAACAACCCAGTTAAATCCCAAGTCTCCTGTGTTCCTTGGATTAAGGCTGAACTTTGAGCCATTGCCAAGGAATTCCCAAAAGTCACGACGACGACACTCACCGATTTATTGATGAATTCAACAAAGTAATCCAAGCTTATGAGTCCAGTTTCTCTGATCTATACCAGCTGGTTCACATGCTTGTCAGTGAAGGCCAGGCGCGATACTGGTTGACCAAAACTGAATGGACTCACCCTGACCGAGACTTGGAAAAACAAACACCCCAATATTGGGAAGAGTTTCGTGATTTAGCTAGACATCTCCATAAGGCTGTTACCACAGCCTTCCCTAAGTCTACAGATTGGGACAAGATCCAAGCTTGTACCCAAGAAACTAATTAGCCAGTTAATAATTTTTATTGCCAACTCCAGATCTTCTTTAAAAAAAATTCCAGACTCCCTATGGTTGTTGATTCTACCTGAGTAGCTTGTAATTCTATGCTGGTGAATGGCCTATCTTGAGAACTTTCCCAATTTGTTAAAAGAGCTTTCATGAACAAAGAAACTATGTTCACTCTGGATTTAGTAAATTTAGCAAATAAGCTGCTCCAGTCTACCTTCCTGGCTGAGATTTTCTGGAAAAATATCATAGAGGACTTTCTCCTGAAAGGGGAAAATAATTTTAGAATTTGTTAAACCAGGTAAAACTGGCCCTACTCTAGAGTTCCCTAACTCTCCTAATTCCCTCATTACTATGTTGTTCCTTGTTCAGATAATAAACAAAAACTCACTCACTTTACTGGATCAAATACCCAACTCTTTATGGGCAAAATCATCAACAGATATAGGTAGGATTCCCAGTGCACCCTCTGTTAAGATTCAGGCTGACCCATCAAAACACTTGCCCAATATCAATCGATATCCATTAAACAAGAAAACATTACTAAGCACTAAATCTATCATTGAAGAATCTAAGGCACAAGTTCTCATTATCCCCCATACCAGCCCCTGAAACACTCTAGTCCTGCCAGCAAAGAAACCGAATGGCCGCAGGTGGAGATTTGTTCAAGATCTTGGCGCAATAAATGATACTGTTGCTTCTCACCACCTAGTCGTCCCAAACTCCCACAGCTTGCTGACCTAGATCCCAATGGGCAGCAAGTCCTTCACTGTTATGATTTACACAGGACATTCTTTACAACCTCGATTGACCAAGCTAGTCAACACTTTTTGCTTTCACATGGGAAGGCCACAAATACACCTGGACATTCCTGCCTTTGGACATCGCTGAGAGCTCCTCTTACTTTTCACAGACTCTAGAGGTTGATCTTCCCCTAAGGGTCCACTTTTCTACAATATGTGGAAGACCTTCCCCTCCGCTCTCCCTCTCAAACAGCCTGCGGGGAAGACAGTGAGCCTTAGGTAAAATTATCAGCTACCAACAGTTATAAAGTTTCTAAAGAAAAGGTACAACTAGTAAAACACCAAGTGAAATATTTAAGCCACTTAATTTTAGAATGTGGACTACATTTAGATTCAAATTAGATACAAGGTGAGTTATAATTCCCTAAACCCAAACCTAAACACCAGCTGCGTGGGGTTCTCGAACTTGCTGCAACTGGATTCCCAACTCTTCCCTTCCAGCCCAACTCCTTCCTACATGCTCTGCCTAAGGCCACCAAACCTGGCCCTGCTGTTTGGGAAGATCTTGGGGATACAGCTTCTGGAAGACTAAAAAGGGAACTATTAAGTCTCCCAGACTTAGGACACCCTAGTTATCAACCCATTTCTTCCTTTTTGAATATGAAAAGGAAAGAAACATTCTAGGAGTTCTAACCCAAAGACATGGAGATCGGGCACTGCCCAGCAGGATACTGGGCCCAGCCACCCGCGGGCACCTTCTTTGTCTAAGGGCTGTCCCTGCCACTGCCCTATGGGTCAAATCCACCAAAGAAATTGTCACAGGGTTCCCCTTGACCAGTTTTGTGCCCCATGCCATGGAAACTCTTTTAAATTCTCATCGCATTCAACATTTTTTTCTGCTAGTCATCTTACTTCTTCTTTTTCTTTTTTTTAAATCATCTTTTATTTTATTACAGTCAATAAATAATACTTTTATATATGAAATCATTATAAAATTCATATTTTAAGGCACTAAATCATAGTGTTCACCAGGGTTTCGGGGGTGGGCAAGACCCACATCATAGGGATGTGGCGAGCATTGTCGGGGGGAAGGGCATACCTCTAACCCTTCTTAGGGAGAGGCAAAGTTATACAATGTATCCAAAATGTAAAAAAAAAAACTCTTTTGTCGGATGGAGGGCAGGCGAGATGGGGGAGGAAGTGTAGAGTTACATAATGTGTGTCGTGCGCGCCACCTGGGGATTGGACTCGCTTGAAGCTCTGGCATGTGGTGGGGGGGTGGTAGGGGCAATGTATGTAACCTAACAATATTTGTACCCCCATTATATGATGAAACAAAAGAAAAAAAAGAAAAAAGAAAAAAAAAGGCACTAAATCTCCAAAGTTAAGGTACCTAATTATTACACTTTGCTCTCTAATTTCTTTTTTCTTTTTTCCCCCCTTTTTTCCTTTTTTACTTCATGCTGCAGTAGTGCACTATGCTCTTGAATTTCAAACACCAGAACATGAGAAGCAAAACTACCGACTTAGTTTTGAATTTGCAAGTTTACATTTAGTAGAATAATTATGTACCTTCAGAAATCTCAAGTAAGGACTTCATAGGCCAGAGGCTGAACTAATATTCCTGACACGGTTTGATTATCACTTGGTTTATTCTTATTATTAATTTACCTTTTTATTTACAAATCTCAGCTGAGTGACAATTCTAGCTTTAGAGGGTACGATAGAGCAAACAGACAAGACGCCTCCGCTCACTCTCCGGAACTCTGCAGGTGTATCTTGCTTTAAGCTGTTAGTCATTCACGTCTTGAGCCTCTTACTGAGCAGGGCGTGTTTATCTGTGCACGCACTGTTTCTCTTTCTGCTAGGACTTTCTCTGGGGTCGGTGGTGCCACTGCCAAGCAAATCCAGGTGTGCTTCCTTCGGCACCTCTGTTTTGCATGGAGGATTCTCAGAAATCACACTTGCAGTTTGGGCTCCCAGGGCTTCTTCTAAAACTGTTAGGATCCCATCATGCTGGTCCACCAGGAACTCCACATCTTCTTCAGCGAAGCACATAGGTGGCTTTATTTTCAGCACATTTCTATGGGGCCCATTGGCACTGAGCAGCACACGTTTTCCTTTCATCTTGTAGATGACATGCTGAGCTTCGGCTGTGGCAGGGGTCCTTTGCTGAGGGTCCTTCACTAAGTCAGTTCCGATAAAAAGGCCAACACCCCTAATATTTCCTATCAGAGGGTGTTTTGCCTTCTGCTTGTTCAGTAACTCAGTAAGATAATCCCCTACTTTCACAGCGTTTCCTTGAAGGTCTTCATTTTCAATTATATCCAGGACAGCCAAACCAACAGCACAAGATACCGGATTTCCTCCAAACGTATTGAAATACTCCATCCCAGAGCTGCTGGAGGCTTCTGCAATTTCTTTGGTTGTGACCACACACGCCATGGGGTGGCCATGGGGTGGCCGTTGCCCATTGGTTTCCCCATAGTGACGATGTCCGGAACAAAGTCTTCGCCATGCATTTGGAAGCTCCAGAAATGTTTCCCAACCCGGCCAAAGCCTACCTGAACTTCATCAGCTATAAACACACCCCCTGCTCTGTGCGCACGTATTCTGCCACTTTCTGGAAGTAGCCTGCTGGAGGAATTATTTGTCCGCCACAACTCTGCATGGATTCAGCAATAAAGGCAGCAATCTTCCTCCCACTGTTATGAGCTTCTTCAATAATGTTCTTTACTTCCTCTGCATATGCACCGGCTGGGTCTGCGTGGTCTTCTCTGTATTTTCCCCTGTGACTATCTGGAACTGGTGCCACATGTACAAATTCTTTCTTGACATCTTTGCCCTTCTGAAACTTGTGCGGACTGATCTCGATTAACGATGATAGGTGACCATGGTAGGCATGCTCAAGAGTGATCACATCTTGGTGGCCTCTGAACTGCCGGGCCAGGCGTAAGGCTAAGTCATTGGCTTCAGATCCTGAATTTGTAAAATAGCAAACAGAGAGTTTCTCCGGCAGGGTTGCTGGAAGGCGCTTGGCGTACTCCACTATGTTGTCGTGGAGGAATCGGGAATTCGTATTGAGCAGCCTGGACCACTTCTGGGTGACAGTGTCCCACGTGGGCAACGTTGGTGATGCAATCCAAATACCGTTCACCCTTCTCATCAAACATGTACTGCCGCTGGGCTCGCACTATTTTCATGGGATCCGCAGCAAAGAAAACTTTGCACGAGGGCCCGATGTACTTCCCCGCAGCCCAGTGTGTCGCGCTTGCTGTACAGCTCGCACATGGCAGCAGGAGTGGGGCGCGCCGCGGGGACCCCTGTCCGGCCGGTGTGCCTCGCTCTCGGACTGGGGCTGCCCTGTGGCAGGGCTGTCCTCCCGCTGTCCCTCGTGGCGTCCCCTTGCCCTGGGTGTCCGAGGTAACCGGTGTCATCTTACTTCTTATGAGAATCTTTTGTTAACCACTCCCCACTTTACTCTCTGTAGTTGTAATAATCTTAATCCTGCCATCTTCCTTCTTCTCCATTTGGAGGAGACGCCACATGACTGCCTGACTTTAACAGATCACCTTTTGACTCCTTGAAAGGATTTACGGGAAACTCCTCGGAGGATGCTGAGCTATGCTGGTTCACAGATGGCCGCGTGCTTAGAGGGTGATACTGGTACGTACTGTGTGGGTTATGCTGTCACTACTTCACTGGAGATTGTGGAAGTGGCCCCTCTGCTTTAGCCACGTCAGCCCAGCAGGCAGGGCACTTGCCCTCACTCAAGCCTGCCTGTTTGCTGAAGGAAAAGCAGCTCACATTTATACCAGTAGTAGATGTGCATTTAAAGTTGCTCACAAATTTGAAAGGTTGTGGAAGCAGAGATGTTTCCTCACTTCTAATGGAGACAAAATACAGAATGTACCTGCTGTAAAAGACACATTAGCTCCAATACGGCTCCCTGCTGCTCCCGGCATTATTAAGTTTCCAGGGCATTCAAAACCAGACTTCGTGGAATCTAGAGGATATCACTTTGCCGACAACGCTGCAAAGAATGCTGCCCTTAGCGGTCCCACTGATTGAATCCCATGGTCCAGCTGGAAAAGCTTCCAAAAGATGATCTTAGAACAATTACTAAAGATGCACAGAATTGGGCACCAGAGGCCAAAATACAAAATTGGAAAAATAATGGCTGCTGGTTCAATGATCAAAAAGAACTCTGGACCAAATTAAAAGCCTGTCACTGCCAAACACCATAAAATGCCCCTTGCTAACTATTGTGCATTACTTGAGCCCCTGGACTACAGGAAAGATGTCACATTATGACACCGCGCTGGAGGGGAAGTGCTGGCGGAGCTGCTAGGAAGGGCTTATGTGGTCTGCCCCACTGGTCTTTTTTGGGGTAGGGTTCATGCAGTTTTAATCACAGGCTCTCAGTGTTGTAATCTTTGTTTTCTGATAGCTTGGCTGATAAAAGTGTTGCAAAGATTTCTTGGGTTCCTGCTGCGCAGTTGCTCAGCATTCACGCCATTGGTGCGGGGCTCCCGTGCAACTGTTACTCCCCACATACTGCTGCGCAACTGGGCCGCAGGGATTCCTCCTGAAACTCTCTCCTTGGCCTTTCCTGGGCTGTGCTGGCAAACAGCTCCTGCAAACTGCCTCTACCAGGGTCTGAGTCGGACAGGGGTGGCTAGGTCAGCGAAGCCTCAGTGTTTTCTAAGTACTATGTCCTGACTCTAGCCGCTGGCTCAGACGCCCTCTGTCACTGTAATCATTAACTGGGTTTTTTTTCTTTTTTTTTTTATTTCAGCATATTATGGGGGTACAAATATTACAGTTATGTATATTTCCCATGCCCCCCCTCCCCCTTCGAGGCTGTAATCATTAACTGTTGCAGAGAGTGCACACGACAGACAGGTATCAGGAGCATCTGCCTCTGCTCCACTCGAGGCAGTGTCTGTTGCAGTCCTGAGACGGCGAGAAGTAGGGACAGGTGGCGCTGAGGGAGCAGCAGGGAAAGGCCTGAGGCTGAGGCAGAAGATGGATCTGTGCGGCGCCGTGTCCCTGATTGCCGGTTGTGTGATCCACTCTGGCCTCTTCATGTCACCGCAGGGTGTCTTGGTCTACATGGACATTCCTGGGGCCAGTCTTGTGGTCTGGGGGTGAGTGAGTCACGCGACATGTCCCTTGGACATCAGGCAGACTTTTCAGGATGGGGAAGGATAGCACTCCATGTGTACTTGAACTTGGCTTTGAATGTACTGCTTGCCCCATTTCCAAGCAAGGCCTTGCGGCAGCCTTCCACATTACTGCTGGAGTTCTTTCTCTTGATCCCTCTGTCGTTCTAGGAACCAGGTTCTGGGGTCCTGGGCCGGGCTGGTGCCCTTGGCTGTCGCACTCTTGACATTTGGTTCCATCAATGGGACATTCTTCAGAGGAGGCCGTTTGTGCTATGTGGCTGCAAGAGAGGGCCACATGGCGGGATACCGGGTCTGGGGCAGGCAGAGGGAAGGGGCTGCAGGAGGGTGCTGGAAGGCCTGGCAGCTAAGCTTTCTCCTGTCCAACATGTAGCATTGAGCACAAACCAGGACTTCCCATAGGAGACATAGCCCTCTTTCCTTCTGAGAAAAGGACTCAGGCATTTCATACTTCTCAGCTTTAGCTCCAAGCCCTTTACTTCCAGGTGTTTGGGAGATTGGGCCACACTGTGCAGGGGGTGACAGTAAGGATATTGTGCACACCAAGGGCACAGGGTACGCAGTGAGGAGAGATAGGAACAGTGCTGTCATGTGCTCTCTGGGCCTCCTCCCCTGTGGGACTCTCTGTCCCTGTGTTAGCTTTTACTGCTATAGTGCTGCATAGCAGACACCCCCAAACGTTTCATTGTTGTTCCCAGCTCAGCCATGCTGTGCTCAGGTCTCAGACTGGACTGAGTCTGTTCTTATCTTAGTACTAAGGCTGAAGCAGTAGCCATTACTTGGGGGCATGTTTTTGCCTGTAGCAGGTGCAGGGGTTCAAGAGACTGAACCAAGCCATCCAGTCACATTTAGAGCTTCTGCTTTTCATGCCTGCTCACATTTCATTAGCCAAAGCAAGTGACACATGCCAGGTCCCAGGTCAGTGGATAGGGAACAATATTCTTCCCACAGAGGTGGGGAGAGGAAGACTGAATATTTGATGAACAATAATACAGCCTAACACTCTAACTCCATATCCCTCTCCGTGGTCCACCCCTGTCTGCCCCTTCCTCTCCTCCCTGGGCCTGGTCACCCCAGGTGAACCACAGAGATCTATGTCTGAAAGCCATGATGACTGGTGACTGTCATGTTGGCCACACTGGTATCCAAAGCGCATTTGGCAGGGGAAGAGACTCCTGCTGTGGCTCCCCTGGGGCCTGACACCCACCTGTGCTTCCCAGCCCCGACTTCTGCCCATGGTTCATGTGTGTCCCTCACATCAGCTCCAGCCCTGATGTTCACCATGACTGTGGCTTTGGTCCTGGTCATCCCAAGAAACTTCAGCATCATCCTGAACTTCTTGAGGCAAGTGAAGCTGTCCTTCCAGGCTGGGTATCTGGAGCTCCCTATGTGTACATACTCACACACCTGCATCTACACATAAACATGTGCCTTCACACTTCTGGAACACCCTGTATATACACACATACACATATGCACATATACATGAACACACGCATGCGCACTTCTGAAACCTCATGTGTACACAGACACACGCATGCATGTATACATAAACACATGCATACACACTTCTGGAAACCCATGTGTACACACACACACACATGTTTACATAAACATATGCATGTACGCTCCTGGAAGCCCCGGCTTAGGCTTCTGTACATGCACACACATTTCAGCCATTCTCTCCCAGTCATGTTTCCAAAATTAAACGCTGCTCTTTCCTCTCTTGCCCAGTTTCCAAAAATGTAATAGGACAGATGTTTATCTAGAGATAGACACATTAAAGCCTTGTTCTGTCTTTGTCATTTTTTTTTCTTGTTCCTTTATTCTGTTGCTAAGATAATGT
Source organism: Cheirogaleus medius (assembly GCA_008086735.1). NCBI lineage: Eukaryota > Metazoa > Chordata > Mammalia > Primates > Cheirogaleidae > Cheirogaleus > Cheirogaleus medius. The sequence continues at coordinate 160,266,055 of VBSM01002608.1, read as the reverse complement.
TAAAAGATATTCAAGCATTATTCACACTGCTTTTAGCCCTCAGCTAGGGTGTGATTTTTCCTTTGTAGTCTGGGTCTGCATTCTGGACTCTGACCCAACATAATCTCTACTGGACTCAGGGCAGACTCACGGCCAACCTGTGCAGGCACTGTGATGGCGTCCAAGGTTGGAGATGTTCTGACTCCCTTTATTTCTTTCCCTGGAGCAGAAATGCTGGGCTGCTGTGAGGTCCAGTTGTGACTTTATGATCTCCTTTGAAGAACAGTCATGGGCAGACCCTTACAGCAGCAGGCAAGTTTAATGTCTGGGTGCAGAGGAAGTTCTTGGAGTAAGTTTTCAAGCATTCCTTCTTCTCTTCCTGTGTTGTCACAGTCTAATTAATCTGGAACAGGACATACAGTGCTCGATGTGACTGTCTTAAGAACAATAAGTGACAGACATGGATTTAGCTTTTTATCTTTTTCCCATGAGAAAGAATAAATCCGTATATGGTAAGAATACAATCAAATCCACAGTGAGAGTAGGGAGTCTTCAGGCTGAGACTGGGGAATGTAACTAGAACGTCCCAGCCCAGAGCGAGGATTCTGGGATGACTCATCCCAACTAGGACCCAATGTCTCCCAGCACTGGCCTCAAGAGATGGGCTGGCCTGGACCCTGCCTTCAAGGTTAGAAGGAGTTTTTATCAGACTGACACCAGCCACTCAGCTGCAAGCACCGGGCAGGGCAGAGAGGGCTGATCTGGAGGCACGTGGGTGACTGGCCTCCGGATCCCTGGCACGCGTGTGCCACTGTGCCTGAAGACACAGGGGCAGGAATGGGCTACAGTTCCACCTCTGTGCATCCTTATCCTTAGTGCCCGGCCCTGCCTTCTCTCCTTAGCTTTCATGGATGAGGGGCGCTGGGTGGCTGCAAGGCCCCGATGAGTTGACAGCTCTGCCCGAGGTTTGTACCTCCTTGGTCAGCCCTTCCTGTGGTCCCACCTACGGGAGGGCCTGGTTGTGAGCAGCTCACATTTCCCCTGCAGCTTCCCAGCCTGGCTCACCTACGAAACCACCATTAGCTGTCTCTGGTACTCACAGATAAAAAAAGTATCTCCCTAGACCTTACAAGGTAGACTTTGGGATGGACATTGGGCTTTTTAACCCTAGGCTCCTGCACAAGGCAGGTTTTTGATCCACAGCCTCATTCAGAGCCCAGAGGAAGAATGTAAGGGGTTGCCACTGTCATTCAATTTGGTAGAGAATTTGCATATTTCCTGGGGGTGAGGGACCACTGAATCACAAGACATTAACTCTGCTTGTTGGGGACTCATTTCTCCTCTTGTGGACCCTAAGAGGGAACAACAGGAGACAAAGGCAGAGACGATGCATGCACACGCTTGGGTTCACACAGCACAGAGGGGATAATGCTGGGTCCCAGCTCTCTGCTCCCTGGAGAGCTCCTGGTAGCCCAGCCCAGGTGAGGTATCACAGCAGGGACAGGAAGAGAAGAGCTAGTGGCAGGTGGAAGCAGCAGGAAGGCAGGAAGGAGGGATGGAGCCCAGGGGCCATACACCACCAAATGCCCCCCATGCCCACTGCAGGCTCCCACCTTCATCCCTGCTGTCGTGCTCCTGCTGTGGTCACCCATCCTCGACAACCCCCAGATGGAGTTCCCACACATCTTCCTGCTCCTGCTCAGTGGCTTCCTGGTGCACTTTCTGTTTGTCCACTTCCAGTGCCAGCCCAGGTGTTTGCAGATGGCCACCTGCATCTCCAGCTGCTCCTGGACGTTGCTCCAACTGCTAAAAATGTTGACTGAAGGCTGGGACAAGTTCTGCACTGCCCTCTTTGCTGCAAACACAAAGTTCTGCACTGCCCTCTTTGCTCCAGCCCCTCACAAGTGGCCTTGCCAGGCTCTCTGTAGGTTGACAATGCATGATTCTAATAAGCTCCTTCAGTGCTATGACACAGCCGTCATGGAGTGTTGGGTTATCCACCCAGGACAGCGCCCCCTTCTCTAAGAACTGCTCCTTCGCCACAGCTACTCTGGTGTTACATGATGGGCTCTATGGGTCACAGTTATTTGATGGCTATTTGTAACCTAGGTGGGCACCATGGAAAAAGTTCCCTTTGGCCGGACATGGTGGCTCACGCCTGTAATCCTAGCACTCTGGGAGGCTGAGGCGGGCGGATCGCTCAAGGTCAGGAGTTTGAGACCAGCCTGAGCAAGGAGGAGACCCCGTCTCTACTATAAATAGAAAGAAATTAATTGGCCAACTAAAAATATAGAGAAAAAATTAGCCGGGCATGGTGGCGCGTGCTTGTAGTCCCATCTACTCAGGAGGCTGAGGCAGGAGGACCACCTGAGCCCAGGAGTTTGAGGTTGCTGTGAGCTAGGCAGATGCCACGGCACTCTAGCCCGGCGACAGAGTGAGACTCTGTCTAAAAAAAAAAAGAATAAGTTCCCCTCTCTGGGATCTAGGAATGAGAATTCTAAGCTCCTATTCCATCTCTGATGCTTGCTTGAGCTGGAGAATGGTAAATCTTGGGACCAGTGTGGGCAGAGAAGCAGAGAGAGCCCCTGTGGTGGGAAGAGGGAAGGAGACGCACAGTGACATGTGCTGAGACGTGTGTGGCCCCAAAGGTGTGGGAGTGGAGATCTGAGATGGTACAGCCTTGATCCCTGTTTCCCAGTTGTGTCCCTGTCCTGCCGTAGTCTAACTGCCACCCTCCCGTCCTTCCTGCTTTTGGATTTTCTGGGACAACCTGATACCTTAAAATACATTTCCCGTTTTGACTCAAGTGTTTGAACAGGTCTCTATTTCTTACAACTAGAAAAGTCTGGGCTCTGACAAGCCTTCTTTTTCAGGAAGACATCATGCAGTGCCCCCTGCCCTTATCTGAGGGGTATGTTCCAACACCCTGCGGTGGGTGCCTGAAACCGTGGATAGTGCTGAACCCTGTATATACTGTGTTTTTATTTTATTTTATTTATTTATTTATTTTGAGACAGAGTCTCACTCTGTTGCCCAGGCTAGAGTGAGTGCCGTGGCTTCAGCCTAGCTCACAGCAACCTCAAACTTTTGGGCTCAAGCAATCCTCCTGCCTCAGCCTCCCTAGTGGCTGGGACTACAGGCATGTGCCACCATGCCCGGCTAATTTTTTCTATATATTTTTAGTTGGCCAATTAATTTATTTCTATTTTTAGTAGAGACAGGGTCTCAATCTTGCTCAGGCTGGTTTTGAACTCCTGACCTTGAGCGATCCGCCCGCCTCGGCCTCCCAGAGTGCTAGGATTACAGGCGTGAGCCACCACGCCCGGCTTATACTGTGTTTTTAGATCTAAGCCAGCTACTACTAAGTGACTCAGGGGCGGGGAGTGTAGACAACATGGATTCCTGTCCCAGTGGGATGTAATGTGATTGGGTGAGATTTCATCACGCTACTCAGGATGGCATGTGATTTAAAACTTAGAAATTGTTGGTTTCTGGATTTTCCATGTAGTATTTTCAGAGCATGGTTGATCACAGGTGACTGAAACCAGAGAAAGTGAAACCACAAATAGGAGGGACTACTGTGCTTTAGTTACTGTTTGAAGCTGCCAATTGGTTTGAACAGAGCAAGGAGCAAGAGATGTATCCCTGGGAAGGAGGGGTTCTTGGCTTTGGGTAGAAGTGAGGTCAGTCAACTCTCCAGAAGAAAGGAGGAAAAGTTAGAACACACCCCAGAAGGCTCATGGGGTTACAGCACTAAACAGAGACGAGGGGCAGATATCTGGCTGTCCTGGGGACAACGCGGGGAGGAAGGAATGATGCAGTACCTGGAAAGAGGCCGGGGGTGCAGCTCCTGAGTGTATCTGGGAGGCGACTCTGAAAGAGTGGGGCAGGAACGCTGCTCAGCGTCTCTGCTTCTGCAAACTGGGCCCCCACAGCCTGCAGGTGGCTTTGCTTGCTGAGGTGGCAAAGGCTGCCGTAAGTATAGGGCACTTCCTGTGAACCTCCTCCTTGGTAGGTTTTTTTTTTTTTTTGCTCACATCAACTAATTCTCCATTTCTCTGACACCAACTGAAGGTCTAACAATTCCAATCAATTCTAGACCACGGGTTTTAGGACTCAGCGTCACAAGACTGCCCTCGCTTCAGACACCAGGTGTGGGTTTGGGGTCCCCAGGTTACACCCACACTTCCTCCCATCTGACTTGGCTACAAAGTTGGGGATTCCCACAACCTCCCTCTTCAGGTTTGATGATTTGCTAGAATGACTCACAGGACACAGGAAACCACTTTAAACACTATTACCAATTTATGATAAAGGGTACCACTCAGGAACAGCCAGATGCAAAAACTGCACAGGGCAATGTATGGGGGAGGGGTGCAGAGCCTCCGTGCCTTTTTTCGGGGTACCAACCTTCCAGTACCTTGATTTGTTCATCAACCCAGATGCTCTCCAAATTCTGCCATTTGGGGTTTTTATGGAAGTTTCATTACATAGGCATGATTAATTACATCATTGGACACTGGTGATTGAACTTACTGTCTCCAGAGGTTGGGAGATGGGGTTGAAAGTCTCAACCCTCTAATCACATCTTGGAATCTCTGGCAATAAAACCCCTGAAGCTCTCTAGGCCCCCCAGCCACCTATCATCTCATTAGCATGCAAAAGACACTCTTATTGCTCTAGAGATTCTAAGGGTTTTAGGAGCTGTGTACTAGGAACCGGGGACAAAACCCAAATATTTATTTTTTGTTTTCCCACACATCTGAATTGTGAACCCTTTATTAGTTCTGTGTCTCAGGACACTGCTGCCAGTGAACTTCTGGGAAAATCCTCATACCCGTTTCCCCCCAACCTGCTATAGAGAAAAAGAAAATTACAAGAGAGGTGGTTCTATCCAGCTCCTTGCCAAAGGAGGCTGTGAATTAGGCTGAAAGTCCACCAGGAAAGGCTCCGGAGGCTCCAGCAGGAATGGCTCCTTTGGCCTCCCTCCAAACTCTGCCTGTGCCTTTTGTGGGCCTTGCTGGGCCCTGTACCCTGATGTTTGGCTGTGCGTCATCTTCCCCTCTGGGCAGTGGGTTTGGAGAGGGTGGGTTAGTTCTTAGACATGTTTGTACATACCTCAGTTCCCATCATGGTCCTGGGCTCCTTGCTGATCAACAGTGATTGGTGAATCAAGATATTTGCTGGACAATGAGGGAATGAATCACATATTGTTTAAGATTTTCACCCAATGCCCATCTTCCCCATAATCCCAGCTACAAGGCCTTCCTGAGAAGGTTCTCTAAGGAGGAGAGGCTTCTTCTAAGTCTCGGGCAGTCCCCTGCAGCTGTTGTGGACCCATGTCTGGAGGTGGGCAGCTGAACCAGGCACAGATGCGTCCTCTGGTCATGTACCTCAGTTAGACTGGATCTCACTTTGTAACTCAATTCTCCCATCCTTCCTAAAACCAACTGCCTTTCGGCTCCCAGTCCTGTGATGATGGTGGAAGAAAATCCCCAAGGCAGGATCCTGTGAGGGCAGCTCCCTGCCCCTTCAGTTACTGGGTACACCTTCCCTGAGCTCTGGTCCTGCCCCAGGCCCTGCATGGGACCCAGGATGGGGGGGGGGGGTAAGTGATCCCAGATCGGCATCTGAGACTTCTCAGGGAATTAGCATGTTGGACTTTCTTGCTCCAAGTCAAGGTCATGGTCTCTATAGTTATTTCTGGAAAGAAATGTTCTGAGTCTTGGGGCAAAGGCCAGGAGTCCTCACTGTTCCCTCTAAGGAAGTCCTAAGTACTAGGACATATATGAGGCCGATGTTAGACAGGTTTCTGGGGAGCAGAGCAGTACTCTTTCACCCTGGGTAGGGCCCATTGGCATCTAGATGTTTCTGTTTTGGCAAAAGCCTGGTTACTCCTCATTGTAAGAACTCAGTGCTTCGGGTTTCCTTTTCTCCATTTACATTGTCTTCTGCCTAGTAGTTAGAGTCGGGGACCTGGGTCTCATTTATTAAGGCTCACAAATTAATGTTATAGTTAAAGTTTCAAACATTATTAGAGGGCATAAAGTGAAAATTAAAGTTTCTCTCTCTACACTCCCCATTTTAGGAGTCATTGGGTTCCTCACTTCCTTCCAGAAAGTTTCTGTGCACAAGAAGCCATGACGGAGGGTCTGCTGCTCCTCTGCTCCTCCGTGAAATCGTGACCTGCTCAGTTCCACCTGTTAGGGGAAGTTGTTTTTCCTTCCTGCCTCCATCCCCAGACCAGGGGTCCAAGTGTGCTGCTGTGGCAGTCATCAGTGCTGTTCACCATGTATTTCTAGGGCTCTGTCTGTTACTGGCACAGGCCCTTGGGCTCTCTGTGCAATAGAAATTGACCCGAGGCCGAATAGGCGGCACAGGCAAGGCTTTATTGGGGCTGTGCTCAAGCACAAGGGAGACAGCACGAAGGAAACAGTCCTCAGTCTGACTCTCCGAGGGGAGTCTGGGAAGAGTTTTAAAGAGGCTTAGATGGGAAAACGGTGCCCAGTAAGCACGTAGGGGTGGAGATTTCTTCGTGCTTGTGAAGCTTCAGTACATGCTTCTTCATGCATTGCATGTCTCATTAACGTGTTAAGTCTCCACCTCTGACTGTGTTTTTCAGTATTATAATGAGGGGACAAGTCCACAAAAGTCCAGTGCTGGAGTCCATCTTGGCACAGACTGGTCTTGTCCAGTTCCAGTGGTGGTAATTTCTCCCAATCTTTGGGTAAACATTTGGTCTCTGCATTCCTATAAGATGCACCTTAAGAGATATATGGCCTTGGGCTTTCCCTATATGGGCATGTGCTGCATTCTGGTGACTAGGAAACTGTCTCAGCCCTCTATAAATAGCCAATAAGGTGAGGGGCCTGAGTCCGGTCCCTCTTATATCTCACTTCCGACCACATGGAAGGATTGCTTATTCCTGCTACCATAAAATTAGATGCGACCATATGACATGTTCTGGTCAATAGCATATAGGTTGAAAAGATGTGTGTGTTACTTCTAGGTTGAAGCTTTAAAAGCCAGTGCACAATTTCCTACAGTTTCCATTTCCCTCTGCTTTCGTGACAGGAAGTGTGCTGGTGTCTGCCCTGTTAGCGCAGGTCCTGGTGTAAGAAGGACATGGAGGACAGCCAGCCGCCAGCCAACCCTATATGGGCATGTAGTATCAGCAAAATGAACCTTCTATGATACTGTGATGTAATAATAAATGCATATTTGGTCTTTGCCCCTGGTTCCTGGCACAGGAACCTAAAACCCTTGTAACTTCCTGAGTAACAGGAAAGGAGCATCTTTTGCTGTTCATAATGAGCCCCTTTCAACCATACCTGAGCTTATGCTAATGAGATGACTCTAGGAGGATGGGGCTGGTTGCCAGAACCACCAATGTGATTAGAGGGTTGGAACTTTCAGCCTCTCTCTGACCTCTAGGGAGAGGAGAAGGGCTGGGGATTGGGCTCAATCCCCAATGGCCAGTGATTTAAGCAATCACACCTATATAATGGAAATTCTATAAAAACCCTAAATGAAGGGATTGGAGAACCTCTGGGCTGTGAACACATGGAGGTGCCGGGAGGTATGGAGGCTCCCGGCCCCTTTCCCATCCTGCCCTCCGTACCTCTTCCTCTGACTGTTCATTTGTATCCTTTATAATAAGCTGGCGAACATAAGTAAGGTTCTTCCTGAGTTCTGTGAGCCATTAGAGCAAATTATCAAATATGAGGAGGGGGTCGTGGGAACTCTTGATTTGTAGCCAAGTTGGTTGGAAGCACCAGAGCCCTGGGACTTGCAATTGACATCTGAAGCTGGGGCAGTCTTGTGTGACAGAGCCCTCAACCTGTGGGGTCTGTGCTAACTCTGGCCTCAGAATGGAGCTGAACTGTAGGACATCTAGTGGGTGTCGGGAGAGTTGGAGAATTGCTTGGTGTGGAAAACCCACACATCGGATGTCGTGAGTACAAAAACACAGGTTTTTCTTTTTCTTTTGTTGTTTTAAACTGTTGAGATTTGGGGGGTTGTGGTTATTGCAGTGTGATCCAGTCCATCTCAACTATTCATTTCTCATCTGTTCAGGAGTGTTTCGGGTGCCTAGTGTTAGGTCCAGAGCCAAGAGAGACACACGTGAAGCCTCATGTGTAGCAAAATGCTGTTTATTTTGAGCATCTGGGTGCAGATGGGTGGAGGCTGAAAAAGGCGGCCACGAAAGAAAAGGAGCGAGCCTTGGGTCTTATGGAGGGTATTTCTAGGAGGAGTAAATATTTTTCAAACAAGCAGGAGGGACAAGGAAAGTAAGTTCCCCTCTTGCATGCCATTCCTGTATCTCTCTAGGGAACAACTGGGAGGGACAAGGAAAGTAAGTTCCCCTTTTGCATTTCATTCCTGTATCTCCCTAGGGGCTGGCAAAGGCTACTGCCTGATACACCCCTAGAAAGGGGAGATGAGTGGGTTTTATAGGAGGTTTGGATGGAAGTTTGGGGAGGGTGAATTCTTTAAGCCTAACACCTAGGACTGCTGACCGGCTGGATGTCATCGGAAGAGTTGGTGATGCAGCCACACTCAACGTGAGCTCACCCTATCCCTGGCCTTCCTGTCATTTTTCTTCCTTTCCGCAGGCGCAGTCTTATTTTACCTCTGGGAGAGGAAAAACTGGTTCTGCCAATATGCATAAAATAAATTTTTTCTGGTGAGGACTTTTGAGTCTTTGTTTCTGCTTAGGCGTGGGCTGAAGGAGGAAAAATTGCCCAGCCGAGCCCTTGGGGCACCAGTGAGAGAGAAGGAGAGAGGCAAATACACAGAGAAAACAAGCAGGTTATTACTCTGAGACATAACCCTGACACTTGCAGATAAGCATATATAGACAGCAGCCCTTGTAAAATAGCAACGGCCTATATTCTAGGTTTTTCTAAAAATTCCTTAACAATTTATCTGGGATGGCTTTTTATATCGGCACATACCTCCTTTTTAATGGCTACATAGTATTATTGGCCTATTCTTCGTGGGTATTTGGTTGTTTCCACTTTATTATATTATGAGCAAAGCTGGAGGGACCATCTTCGTATATAGGAAAGTGATGACCCAACCACAGGCATCCTCTTTCTTTCTGAATCATCACTGTTTGGCTTGCTTTAAGTTATAGTCTTTCTTTTGAATTAATGTTTGCTGTGAGTTTTTCCTATAAATTAAATATATGTTTTAGATATAGTAAGATGCATCTAAGCTATAGAGTTATTGTGACATGTACTGTGTGCTTTGTTCACTGCTGCTTTGCTTATAGAACATAGACACTCTGAAATTACTGTTTTTTTTATTTATATGAAAACTGGATTGAAACTTTTTATTAAGTGAAGAAATTTTGAACTTTATAGAATCTATCATGTAATCAAGGTTCCTGGGAGTGAGTGGAAAGCCTTTGGGAGCCCTTAAAATAGCTAAATAAAGGAAAAATAGCACTTTTCAAGCTGTCTCTGAATATATTCCCTTAGGGAACATCTTTTTTTGTGAATAAAGTTTAGGTTTGTGTACCTATGCTTTTCATTTTAGAATACAAAATGTTCTATAATTTTTAAAGGTGGAAAACTATGTGATATTTTTAAAAAGCCAGACTTTTGTGGCATTGGTCCAAAGTCCTCTTCAAGTCCTTCAGAAAAAAGGCCAGATACAAAGCTATCTGCAAAACACAATACAGAAGCAAAACAGAAAAAGATGTGAGTTTCTAATGTAAGAGTAAATAGCATCATTTGAGCTAGTTTCTCATTAATGGTGATCAGAACAGAACATTACCAATGCCAGGGGACTCTATTTCAGAGATGAAAAGGCAAAGAAACACTTAGATGGTGAGACGAGAACCAGATGGAGAGATAGCGACTTGGCAGTGTTAAAAGAAAAACTAGACAAATTAAATTTAACAGAATTTGATTGAGCAAAAAAAAAAAAAAAAAAAA
>VBSM01002608.1:160239769-160256101 GCA_008086735.1 Cheirogaleus medius | reverse complement strand
GAGAGAGAGAGAGAGAGAGAGAGAAATCTGGCAGCTCTGAGAATCAGAACAAATTCAGAGAGACTCATGGTCAGATAAGATTTATGGACAGAAAAGAAAGAGTCATGTACAGGAAACAGAAGTGAGGCATAGAAACAGCTGCATGGGTTACAGCTCCAGGCACTTGCCTTATTTGAACACAATTTGAACAGTTGGCTGCCTGTGATTGGCTGAAGCACAGCTGCTGTGACTGGCTGAGGCTCAGCTATTGTTGCAGAAGCACTTCTAGTTAGGTCTTCCATTTGTTTACATGCTAGTTAGGTTGCAGTTGATGTGTAAGCAGTAAAGTATGTGAGTATGGAGGCTTTCTCAGGCCAAATTTAGTTTAACAATTCCCCCCTTTTGGTCAGCCTCTCCGTGTTGATTCTCTGCCACAATCATAAATGTCTTATTTGGTCTCAGTATGGAATTCACAAGTCACAATGTCACATCAGTAGAATAATTCTCTATGTTATTGCTGATTTACTTGTAGTGAGACCATTCAATGCTTGATGGATGACTGCATACAAATCATTTAAGACTTGAGAAGACACAGTGCACCAGGTGACTACTATGACTATTAAAAAGGTAATATCAAAAGACCAGTCCGTGGCAGTGGTGCGAGCCAGCCTGTAGTCCCAGCTCCTTGGGAGGCTGAGATGGAAGGATTGATTGAGCCCAGGAGTTCAAATCCAGCCTAGGCAACATAGCCAGACCCCATTTCTTAAAAAAAAAAAAAAAAAAGACCAGAATGTACTCCTTAACAAGAGTTATGAAATGAGCTCAAGGAACCCAACCAAATCAAAGCTCAGGAAATTTAGGCAGTTCAACAATTTTTGACTTGAATTTGTTATAGTCCTTGTTTGGAGTGTGATGGTGATTAAAGATCATAGCTCATTATAAAATGGCCTGATTTAAGAGGTATCTATTTTTGTTGTTAGTCTGGTAACACAACTCATAATAACCTGGAGATCTACTAGAAGAAATATAAAGATTAGAAAACCTTGGAAAACCCAAGCTCACCATCCACCATTCAGCATACCTGCAAACCACCTGCTAACCATCTGCTCCCATAGATACCTCGTGTCTTCCTTTCTCTTGAGAGATTTCCTTAATGTATCCACTGGCAGTGTCTAAGGAAACAACATTCTCAGCCACCTTTCAAATTGAGCTTTCTGAAGTGACAAAATCAAGGGAGAAATAGGTACAACATTCAGTTATTCAATACCAAACATAAGCCCCCAACTGGAGCAAAAAGGAGACATAAGCTGCCTGATGTTCCATTAAGTGGTTTTGTTGAATGCATATGTTAACATCCACCTTTCAGAGAGTGGCTTCTACCCATTTGAAACCCTAGGAGGTCTGATTGGCTACAAAATCCAAGATTTTTCCCAATAATGGATTAGCTGTAAATTCCATACAACCAGTACCTCACTACTGCCAAGAGAATGCCACTGGAATCTTTCTTCAGTGGAAACTAGCTTATCTTTGTCTATTTCAACGTTGGAACTAATTTCGGTAACTGACCGTCTTGGCCTCTGATTATAGAAGCTATTACGGGAACTTTCAGGCGAGGCTATTTGAAAAACACAAGTGAGCCAGGCCAAATAGCAAGATCCAAACCAGTGAGGAGGCGGAACTACATAAGCAGACTCTACCCAGATCCAACACAGGCCCTCAGGGATTGGAAAACAGGGCCACTTAGTTGCATTTAAGCAGGGGTCAGTTAAATTTGTTCACCCATAAATACGCATGGATGTCTCCTAAACAAGGTCCAGTGGGAAATTTACTTTTTCTGTGGCCTTTTTATAACATACTGTAAGGGTGTGTAATCACATTTAGTGAAAAAGGACCCTACTGGATTCAATCCAGTGGCATTACACAAGCAATTACTTGTTCCCACATAGGCAATTCCTAGGTCTTGAGTGTGCAGTACCCGGAAGCACAATATTCCTCTTGCAGGCATCACGCCGATAGGTTTAGAGTGTTGTTTCTAATGAGTGTAGGAAAGCAACGATGTTTAGAATACCAAGGATAGCCTTCCACTGTTCTTTTGGAATTTCGGGGTGACTCTCATTGGGAACATGGAGAGGCATTGACACCAGTGGAATTGTTTTCTGACTGTGGCCTTAGCCCACAAACCCAATTTCTTTTTTTTTTTTTTAAGAAATAGGGTTTCACTATGTTGCCCGGGTTAGACTTGAACTTCTGGATTCAGTTGATCCTCCTGCCTCAGCCTCCTGAGTAGCTGGGACTATAAGTGTATGCTACCACACCCAGCTATGCTCTGGTTTTGTGCTAGAGCATAAACTAGAGCTAAAGCTACTCCTTGATTATGGTCCCATGGATTTTCCTGTAGGGAAAAGGAAAAGATTAGGACAGCAAGAAATGAGGGGGCTTTCATGCTTTAATGATGGTGGAGAAGTCTTGATCTGTGACCTTGGGAAATCTGTCCAAATCTAGGATGTCATCTGTTTCTGGGAAGAAATGTTTCTGGTCAGCTTTACCTTAAAGTCTTCCATAGGTACACAGTTCCTAGAGTCTGAAGGGACCCTTTTGAGTTGTGAGATGTGGACCCAAGTTTCGAAGCCCCAAAACTTCACAGCAGTGTAGGTGGCGAGAAGAACTTGGTATGGTCTCTTCCAACAGGGCTCAAGGGCAGTCTTCCTCTGATATCCTTTGCAGAAGACCCAATCTCCAACCCTAGACCACAAAGGGTTTGATTGTCCTCAGCTGGTGGATCACAAATAACTTCCTTTACCTGGTGAGAACATACTGTGGCATAATGCTTTAAAACCGTGTAGTATTTAGTCATATCAGAGTTTAAGAGAGTAGGAGAGGCATTAGGTTCTTTTATTAGTGGCATAGGCCTTCCAGTGACTATTTCATAAAGGGCCAACTTGTGTTTTCCAGTGGGAGTGGATCAATGGTCATTAAAGCCAATGGTAATACCTTTGGCCAAGACAACACAATTGACTCAGTTAACTTTGCCAATTGCAGTTTTAAAATGCCATTTATTCTTTCAACCTTTCCAGAAGGCTGAGGGTGATAGGGACAATGGTAGTGCCATGGCCGGGCATGGTGGCTCACGCCTGTAATCCTAGCACTCTGGGAGGCCGAGGCGGGTGGATCGTTAGAGCTCAGAAGTTTGAGACCAGCCTGAGCAAGAGCGAGATTCTGTCTCTACTAAAAATAGAAAGAAATTACTTGGCCAACTAAAAATATATAGAAAAAAATTAGCCGGGCATGGTGGCACATGCCTATACTTCCAGCTACTCAGGAGGCTGAGGCAGAAGGATTGCTTGAGCCCAGGAGTTTGAGGTTGCTGTGAGCTAGGCTGATGCTACGGCACTCTAGCCCGGGCAACAAAGTGAGATTCTGTTTAAAAAAAAAAAAGGTAGTGCCACTGTATCTGTAATACCTTATTCAACTGCTTTATAACTTGCCCTGTAAAGTGAGCTCCCCTATTGCTGGAGATTTTTCCAAGGATGCCCTATAAAGTAAACACATTTTATCATAATTTATTAGCTACTCTCACAGCATTGGCTTTCCTACATGGGAAAGCCTCTACCCAACCAGAAAACATACAGACCATACGCCCCATTGAGGGTGGCAACTGAATGAAGTCCATCTGTAAATGTTCATATGGTCTGTCAGGTGGCAGAAATATACCACTTGCAGTTTTGATTGTTTTCCCAGGATTATGAGCTTGACAAACCAAACATTGGATATAAACCATTTTAGCAATTTTAGAACAGTCACCCCACCAATATTTTTTCATAATTTGGATCATTCTGTCTATTCCATGATGAGTTGTGGAGTGTAGAGCTTCTAACAGTGGAAATTTCAAAGACTCAAGAAGGATCTTGGCCGGGCGTGGTGGCTCACGCCTGTAATCCTAGCACTCTGGAAGGCCGAGGCAGGTGGATCATTTGAGCTCAGGAGTTCAAGACCAGCCTGAGCAAGAGTGAGACCCCATCTCTACTAAAAATAGGAAGAAATTACTTGGACAACTAAAAATATATAGAAAAAATTAGCCGGGCATGGTGGCACATGCCTGTAGTCCCAGCTACTCGGGAGGCTGAGGCAGGAGGATCGTTTGAGCCCAGGAGTTTGAGGCTGCTGTAAGCTAGGCTGACACCGTGGTGCTCTAGCCTGGGCAACAGAGTGAGACTCTGTCTCAGAAAAAAAAGGCGGGGGGCGCAGATTAATAGGAGAAAGGAATCAGTGGATACATTAGATAATAAAGTATTATGATTTGGAACTACAGGAAAATTTGGTATTATAAGTTTATTAATTGCCTGTAAATATATATATATTTTTTACAGGGTGGTCAAGTTTGCCTGTAAATCTTGAACAAATCTTCAACCTTGTCCATTTGGGTTTTTTATTTTTTGAGTGTTTTTTCCACCTGTATTTATTATTTTTAACATTTTGAATAAAATACATTCAGCGAGGTATATAAAGTGCACAAATCATATGTACATCTCAAAAAAATTTTATTTATGTATACGCCTGTATAAATACCACCTAGATCAAGATTTAAATTGTTTCCATCACCCCAGAATGTTTCCTCATGTTCCTTCTCAGTCAATACTTCCATCAGATCTATATATAGCCACTGTCCTGACCTCTACCACTGTAGATTAGCTTTCTGAAGACACTTTTTTCTAGATAAGTAGACATGTTATATTTTATAGAATTGGATAGAATAAACAGAGGAGCAAAACGAGGAGTGCTAGCTTACTCTGTTTCTGAGACTATGAAAGTCATTTTGTTTATCAACCACTTGAACATCGAAAAGCCAGGATTTTTTTTTCTTTAATGGGAGACAATTTATTACAGATTCAATCTCATTAGCCAAAATTGGTCTGTTCAGATTTTCAGTTTAAATCTAATGTTTCTTTGTTGATTTTCTGTTTAGATAATTTGTCCATTGCTGAGAGTAGGGTGTTGAAGTCCCCAACTATTATTATATTGGACCCTATCTCTCCCTCCCTATATAATAATATTAGGTTTATATAGTTAGGTGTTCTGGTGTTGGGTGCATATATATTTATAATTGCTATATCCTTTTGCTGAATTGATCATGTTATCATTATGTAATGACCTTTTTTGTCTCTTTTTATAGTTTTTTACTTAAATTCTGTTTTATCTGACATAGCTACTCCTGCTTCCTTTTGGTTTTCATTTGCATGGAGTATCTTTTTTTCATTTCTTCACTTTCAGTCTATGTGTGTCTTCACAGGTGATGTGGGTTTTTGTTTTTTTTTTGTAGGCAGCATATAGTTGGGTCATTTTTAAAAAATCCATTCAGCTAGTCTGTATCTTTTACATGGGAAATTTAATCCATTTACATTCAAGATTATTATTGGTAAGTGAGGACTTATTCCTGTCATTTTCCTAATTATTTTCTGGTTGTTTTGTACATCCTGTGTTCCTTTCTTCCCCTCTCATTTTCACTGTGATTTGGTGGTTTTCTGTAGTGGTAACATTTGACTTCTTTATCTTGCTCATTTGTAGATCTCCTCTACCAGTGAGTTTTATACTTTCATTTTTTTACATGGTGGTAGATATTATCCTTCTACTTCCAGATATAGGACCTCTTTAAGCATTTCTTGTAGGGCCAGTGTAGTGGTGATGAATTCCCTCAGTTTTTTGCTTGTCTGGGAAAGACTTTATTTCTCCTTCATTACTGAATGATAGCTTTGCTAGGCATAGTATTCTTGGCTGGCAATTTTTTGCTTTTGGCCAGAAAAGAAAATATATCATTCCATTCTCTCTGGGCCTGTAAGGTTTCTATGTAGAAACCTGCCGTTAGTCTAATGAGGATTCCCTCGTATGTGATGACATTTTCTCTTGCCATATCTAGAGTTTTCTGTCTTAAACTTTTGACAGTTTGACTATAATATGCCTTAGAAAGGACCTTTTTGGGTTGAATCTATTTGGGAAATTTTAAGCCTCTTAGATCTGGATGTTTATATCTGTCCCCCAATTTGGGTGGCTATTATTTCATTAAATAGATTTTGTATGCCTTTTCCCTTCTCCTTCTGGAATTCCCATAATACAAATATTTGTTCACTTAATGCTATTCCATAAGTCTTATAGGCTTTCTTCAATTTTTTTTTTTTTTGAGACAGAATCTCACTCTGTTGCCCAGGCTAGAGTGCCATGGTGTCAGCCTAGCTCACAGCAACCTCAAACTCCTGGGCTCAAGCAATCTTTCTGCCTCAGCCTCCCGAGTAGCTGGGACTACAGGCATGTGCCACCATGCCCGGCTAATTTTTTCTATATATTTTTAGTTGGCCAATTAATCTCTTTCTATTTTTAGTAGAGATGGGGTCTCACTCTTGCTCAAGCTGGTTTTGAACTCCTGACCTTGAGTGATCTGCCCACCTCAGCCTCCCAGAGTGCTAGGATTACAGGGCTTTCTTCAATCTTTTTCATTTTTATTTCTTTTTTATTTTCCCTCTTACTGGGTAATTTCAAATGACCTATCTTCAAGTTCAGAAATTCTTTCTTTTGCTTGGTCAAGTCTGCTGTTGAAGCTCTCTGTCGTATTTTTTATTTCATTCATTGAATTCTTCAGATGCAAGATTTCTGTTTGGTTCTTTTGTATAATTTCTATCTCTTTGTTGATTTCTTGTGCATATTGTGAATTGTTTACCTGATTTTGTTGAATTGTCTGTATTTTCTTTTATCTTGTGAGTTTCCTTAAGATCATTATTTTGGATTCTTTTTCTGGCAATTCATTGAATTTGTTTTCATTGGAGTCCATTACTAGAGAGTTATTATGTTCCTTTAATGTCATATTTCCTTATTTTCTCATGTTTTTTATGTCCCTGCATTGATATCTATGGAAAAATCACCTCTTCCAACTTTCTAGAATGGCTTTTGTAGAAAAACACTTTCACTTGCAGTTGGGTTTTAGTGTGCCAGTTGGGAAGGGTGCATGATTCTATTTCAGTGTAAGTGTAGTGGTATAGTCTCTATGCAGCTTCTTTAGTTGTGTTCAATGTCAGCAATAACTGTGGGTGCCTTAGTGGCCTAAGCTATAGAAATTTGTGGTAGTGGCAGTGTAGATTGTTAATGTCCCTAGTGTCAAGGACTTTTAGGGCCCTCTTACTCTCATTTTCCCCACAATGGGGAGACTTAGCTAGGAATCCCTCTTGATGTCAGATCTGACATAGTCTACAAGCAGGTGCAGCAGCAGTGGGTTCTAAGTGGAAGTGCTTGAAGAAACTGTGGGGTTGGGGTCCTAGGCTCAGGGTCTCAGGAACCTATTGTGGCACCTGGGTCTTGGGGTACAAGTTTGCTGTCTGTGGCAGAGTTGGATGTCACCCATAGAGCCAAGATCTATGACTCTCAGGTACCCCCTAGCAGCTCAGGCCCAGGAGGGTGAGTTGTAGCAGTGATCCTAGCCCTGGGGGATAAGGCACATCATTGGCCTGACTCTGAGGAAGAAGGGTTGCTCTGGAAGTTTAGGCCTGGGAGTAGAGTAGGGCTGAAATTCCTACTGAATTTAGAGTAGGGCTGAAATTGAGGAATCTGATCCAATGAGTTCAGTGGCAACTCAGATCCCAGAGGATGAGGCACCATGTAGTAGTGACTCTAGACTCTGCGATTGTGGGGTTTGGCAATATCCCAGAATCTATGAAACCAGGTGCAGCAACAGCAAGCTCCCCAGAATGGCAGAGCACAGCTGTCATTTGGGCCCTGGGTGGCAGGAAACAGCACAGTGGGTGACTCTACTCCTTAGGGAGAGAAGTATCTCAGCAGCTCAGATTCTAAAGGGCTAGTACAACTCCAGGAAAACAGGGTACTAAAGTTGTTTGGACTGTAGGACAGAGTGTCTCAGCTCAGCCACTACTCCGTTTCCCTGGGATGTAGAGTACTATATCAGCTCAGCCCTGGGACATGTAGCTACTCAGCTTATCCAGGGCACCAATTCCCTAAGAGGGATGTGTCATTTCAGCTCAGGCCTGTAGGGTGGGAGGGAATGACTGCTCTGAGTAGCCCAGGCACTGCTTCTCGGAGATGCAGGGCATCACTTCAGCTTAGGTACTGGGGCATGTGACATCTCTAGGCAGTAAGGCACCATTTCCTGGGATGCAGGGTGCTGCTTCAACTTAAGCTCTAGGGAGGTATGACTGCTATGAGTGGCCAATGTACTGTTTTCCCTGAAGGTAGGTACCCCTTCTGGTCCAAGGGGCTGGGGGGAGGGGTAGGTGGAGCAACTCCAACTCCACTTGGCCCCATGGGGAAGAGTGTAATAGCTGCTTGCAGCTCAGCTTGGGGATGTTGGGATGCTGGCCAGTTGTGGTTCATTGGTGATTTAGCCTCAGGAATGAAGGGGAGCCATGTCTACTCACACCTGGAGCATGAAACACTCCAGTTATAGTCCCAATCCCAAGATGGCATAGTGCTGTAGCTGCGTGGGCCACAGGAGGTAGGGAACAGTACCAGTGGCTTCTCTGGGATGAGCACAGCTATGCTGACTCCAGGCAGCTCCCTGAGCTGGGCTTAGTGCCTGTGAGGACCGCAGGGGACCCCAGTGGTGAGATCTGTAGGTGTCCAAGGTGTCGATGGGGGTTGCTGGGACCCTCTTGCTTACCTCTTCGTCATAGAGAGTTCCTCCTGGTTCCCAGCTGATACCAATTGGGGGATTGGGTGGTGGAGGCCTAGTGTTTCCTTCCTGTCTCTATGTGGCCATGAAGACTTTCTGTGCCCACCAGGGTTTCTGTTACTCCTCTGGTGCATGCCAGTACTGTACCTCAGTTATTTTCATTGAAATATAGTTGTTTATTCATTGTTCTGGCTGTCTTTGTCGAGGAGACCAGTGGTAGGGCTTGCTAGTTGCCCATCTTGCCCTAGACTTTCCCGTTTTGTTTTTTAACTGATAGAATTACAAGGATAGAGTTACAAGGACTGAAGTACTTGTACTTCAAGGTACGTGAAGTCCTTGTTTAATTAAATCTACAAATAGCAAGAGCCCTTGAATTGCCTTGGGTTTTAGTGGATATTGGGGTAATTGAGGCAAAGATTTGGAATAATCTATTTGGACTTTTATAGGTTCTGCATTTTTAATCCTTCCTATTTCAGTTGAGGAAGAGGTCCATACACATTCAGGTGTTTTAGAAAGGTCAGGAGTATTACAAGCCCGAGTTTTGATCTTATTAAAACATAATATAACCAGAACATAACAGTTCTGGTTTAGGAGAGTCAGGAAGCTCTCTTAATTATTTCTTTCTCTTTGAGCAGAATTTATACACCCTTTTGGCTTTGAAAGTAAGTCTTGCCTTAGCAAGTTTACTGGAGCAGCATCACACAGTATAAAGGTATGTTTTCCTGAAAATGACTCCAAAGAAAAATGGACAAGTTCAGATATGGGAACCTCTTGAACTTGATTGGAAACCCCCACTACAAAAATAACCTTTTTACTCCGAGGGATGTGTTGGCTTATTAAAGTGGGTTTATGGTAGCTCTGCTATCCACCAGGATTGGACAAGATACCCTATTTGTTCTAACTCTTGTTTCTTCATGTTTACTTAAGGGTACTGTGGGGAGCAGTGTACAGAGAACCTCTTGGAACCTCGTGCGTGTCGATGATGATCATCCGACAGTGAAAATCTCTTGGGCTCTCTCTAGTGGCGAAAAGCAGAGCCTAAAGGGTATAGGCTTATTGGTGGACTGATACGAAAGCAGCCAATCTCTTTTCCAGTCGTTTGCAGTAAAGGCAGACACCTTGGGGTAAAGAAATTCTTGTTCCAGGACCTCTTGGCTGTAATTGGTGGGACATAAGCTTGTTAACCTTTTGGGTTTGTTTCTTCCTCTAGAGTCCTCTCAAAAAGTTCAGATTTGGGGCTCTCTCTTTGGGTAGGGAGGGAAGTGGGTGTGGGGCCTCCTTTGGCCTGGGGGCTGGCAAACCTGAGGCACCTCTGGGTCGCTGACGATCCAGTGATTCTTCTGAATCCTGGTTTAGAATCTTCTCAACCTTGGCCAAATGAGCAGGAAGCCTGCGGCTGGAGGGAATTTCCTGTTTACTGCTGATCTGAGAGGGCCACCCTTCTGTGGTTAACTGAGAGGGGACATCTCCCACCCTCCCCTCAGGCTGACTCATGTCCCCCACCTGGTCTGGAGTGAGAATCTGTGTTCCCTCTGGCCCAGGGGAGCAGTTTATCTCCAGGCTGGCTCTTCTCATGTGGCCCGGGCTGTAAGTAGACTTTCTGGTAACAGCAACAGTGGCCTGCCTTGTCTGTACAGCCTGCCGCTTGGTCCTGCAACTTTGGTGATGCTCCATTTCTTTCTTTCTTTTTTTTTGAGACAGAGTCTCGCTTTGTTGCCTGGGCTACAGTGCCATGGCATCAGCCTTGCTCACAGCAACCTCAAACTCCTGTGCTCAAGCGATCCTCCTGCCTCAGCCTCCCAAGTAGCTGTGACTACAGGCATGCACCATCATGCCTGGCTAGTTTTTTCTATTTTAGTTGCCCGGCTAATTTCTTTCTATTTTTAGTAGAGATGGGGTCTCGCTCTTACTCAGGCTGATGTCAAACTCCTGAGCTCAAATGATCTTCCCACCTTGGCCTCCCAGAATACTAGGATTATAAGCGTGAGCCACTGCACCTGGCCTAGTGATGTCTCATTTCACAAAGAAAGAAGCTAGCATTCCCAAATTGAGCAAAATGTAAGATAAAATCAAAGGAGAGGATGTCCAGTTAAATGTGAGTTTCAGATAAATGACAAATAAATTTTAGTGTTAGTATGGCCTGTGTCTTATCTGTGAATGCTAAGGAGGCTCAAGCCCAGGGAAGTGAAGTGGCCTGTGAGATCTGGCAATAGGACTCCAGACGCACCCCACGCCTGCCAGCCAGTCCAGCTTGGCCACCACAGCTGGCTGTGTCTATCCTGCTGTGGCTCCTGCCCCAGGATCATACATGCTCCCCCTGTAGGTTGTGAAGATGATGGTAAAAGAGGGTATGATGATCTAACCCCACCAGAAAAGGAGGCAGATGCTCTACAGCAGTGATTTTCAGAGCCTGGTCAGCACCAGTAACAGCATCTGTGATGGGTAATCTTATACATCAACTTGACTGGGCCACAGGGTGCCCAGTTATCTGGTCAAACTGGGTGTGTCTGTGAAGGTGTTTTTGGAGGAGATTAACATTTGAATAGGCACACTGAGTAATTTGCCCTCCCCAATGGGGGGGTCCCTGTCCAATCAACAGAAGACCTGAGTAGAACAAACAGCTGTCCCTGCCTGAGTAAGGGGAACTCCTCCTGCCTGAGTGCCTTTGAGCTGGGATGTCATTTTTTTTTTCTGTCCTTGGACCTCAAACATCAGTTCTTCTTGGATCTTGAGCCTGCAGGCTTCTAGACTGGAACTACACCATCGGCTTCTGGGTCTCCAGCTCCCTGAGTGCAGATCTTGGGACTTGTCAG
This sequence comes from Cheirogaleus medius, assembly GCA_008086735.1. NCBI lineage: Eukaryota > Metazoa > Chordata > Mammalia > Primates > Cheirogaleidae > Cheirogaleus > Cheirogaleus medius. The sequence continues at coordinate 160,244,644 of VBSM01002608.1, read as the reverse complement.
CCTCCACATTCATGTGAGCAAATTCCTTATAATAAATCTCTACACACACACACACACACACACACACACACACATCCCTATTGGTTCTGCTTCTCTGGAGAACCCTGACTACTACAGCATCACCTTGGACCTTGTGAGAAATGCACATTTTCTGGGGCTCTAATCAGACCTACAAGATCAGATCCTCTGGGCGCGAGGCCAACAATCTGAGTTTGAACAAACCTTGCAGGTGATTCTGCTGCTCACTAATGGTTAAGATCTGCTGCTCTAAAAATGAACATCAGGGTAGAAGAGGGAGCCTAAACCCATGACTGAGTTCTTTCATCTTTCATGGGGATATTCTTGGGTTTCACTGAGCACCTAATTTGGTTTGATCTATCTATAAGTGGGGGCAAACATTTGGTCTTCTAAGTAGCCTGGTTTTTGGGGTGAGGAGGATGCAGAGGGAGATGGGGGCTGAGGCAGAGTCTCTGGGATTGTCCAGGCCACACCATCCACTTCCATGTGCAGAGGCCTGACCTTGACTTAATAAGGCAACTTATGGAGACTGATACATTACCCTAGTAACCCAGGTCAAGGCTGGCTTTAATCTCCTGGGGCACCTGCTGCCGTGCTGTCCTCCACTCTAACCACTTACTCTGTTTCTAAAAGACTTTATGGCCCAGTCTGCAGCACCTGGTATTCTTGCGGGTTTTATCTCACACTGTGAAACATTTTTGAACAAGTCTCACCTCTCTGGGTCTGTCTCCCCATCTGTAAGACAAGGAGTTTAACCCTGGATTTCCAGGGAAGTTGTAAGGATGGAATAGGAAAGTGTTTGGCAAGCTTCTGCAGGCTGAGCACATGGGAGCGGGGGGTTGTTAAAATCCCATGTTCACTCCCTTCAGGTGGGCAATGATATCCAGGTGTCTCCAGAAGGGTGGGGACGGCTGGCTGGGCTGTGCCAGGCTCAGACACTGGACAGCATGAAAGGGCTCTGCAGCAGGTCCCGCTGCAGCCGGAAGCACGTCTTGCACCACAGTGGTGGGAAAGGCTGCCACATGGAGTTTGCTGCTAGTCTGAGTGGAGAATAATCCCAATGCAGACAGTTGGGTTCTGGAGCGAGGCCATGCCCTCTGCAGTGCAGAACTAAATGCCTTTTGCAAAACAGCTGGCATGCTTCTGGGTCCCCAGACAGACAGGACACCTGAGTAGGAGATACCAAGTGACCATGCAGCTGAAACTGCCCATTGTGAACCCAGTCCCATCAGAACCACCAAACCATACAGCTGAGCAGGCCCAGCCTCAGCCCCCAGTGAGATGGAAGGAGGCCCCTCTGGGGCTGAGCATGGGCAGGGCCAGGGCACACTCAAGCAGGTAGGCACACTCAACTCATTCACTCACTCACACTCACTCAGGCACACCCAACTACAGGAGAATGGAGAAATGTTCACAAAATGGAATACTATACAGGAAAAATAAATGAACAAGAACTACATGTATTAATGTAGCTAAATCTCAATATACCAGATCATTGTGTGAAAACAGCAAGATGCAGAAATTGCATAAAGAACAATAATGCTCATGTAAAAGTTAAAAACATGCAAAACACCACCAGATATTCTTTAAAGATACACTCCCTATGTAGTAAGTGTACAAATACATGCACAGGGATGTTAAACAACATATTCAAGGGAGGGGAAATAGAATTGGAGAGGAGTGCATAGGAGTTTCATATGTACCTAAATGATTTGAAATAAATATCAGAAATTCAAAGACTGGCAAAACTGGGTAGCAAAGATTATTCTCTTTATTTTTCTTATGTTGACTCATTACAGGATTAAAAATATAAAAGTTCCCCTTTGCCTCTTTTTACCAGCCAAGTATCTTTTCTATAGTCCAATCTCTTCGAAGCCAGGCATGGGGGCATATGCCCGTAGTCCCAGCTACTTGAGAGGCCAAGGCGGGATGATCACTTGAGTCTAGGAGTTCGAGTTCAGCTTGGGCAACATAGTGAGACCCTGTCTTTAAAACAAAACAAAACAAAACAAAAAATAATGTCTTCAACATTGCCTTGTTGGACCCCTTCTGCCACCAGGGGTAAAGTAACACAAAGTAAAGAGGTCTGTGGTGAGCTTTGTTTTATTTTAAGGACAATAGAGCTTTTAAGTTGGAGCTTTTCAGAGGGGAAGCAGAGAGAGTGGCCTCCAGGGAGGGCTGTTTTCCCAGCATGGGCTCAATAAATGGTCCCTGAGGGAGTGGTTTGGGCAGAGCTTCCTGCACCAATGCCCTCTGGGATGCCCATGGGCCTCTCATCGCCATCCCCACTGCTGGCTTTAAGGTACAGGGTCAAACCTTGATGAGGACTCCAGGAAGTACTCACTCATACAGACAGCGCTCCTCCGAGCAGCCCACACACAGGCCTGTTTCAGGAAGGGAGTGGACAGGGGACTGAGGGAAAGGGTGAGGGGGCAATCTGGGAAACATACTTTAAGGAAGGGAGGAAATAAAATGTATACACAGCCCAAGAGCTGTGGTGTCACTTCTGTGTGTGATCTGGGCAGTTAGAGGACCTTCCACCTGCAGGCGCGTGCAAACAGCAATGCTAATATCAACAGTAATAACAACATGGGTTTTAATTCCCCTACGAACCAACCACTTGGCATGTGGTCGCTGCCCACCAGGACAGACTGCTCACGGAAGTTAGTTTCAACACTTATCTGCTGCGTGATCCTGGGCAAGTTATTTAAACTCTCTAATCGCAGCATCCTTATGGCTGAATTTGGGTGGGGGGTGGGGTGGGGAATAATAGCATAATACAAATAAAGAGGGGCTGCCTCAGGTCCCAGCTCTGTTTTGTGTTGTATCCAGGAGACACATTATTCCAGCTCAAAAAAAAAATTCTCATAAAAAAGAAAATAAATATGTCTAGGAACCTTTCCCAAAGAGGTGGCAAAGTGGAGCTGTAGAGCAAAAGCACAGTAAAAAATCCCCTAGACACCCTCTTCACCCAGCTGGTTCCTGGAGCCTAGGGGCAGGGCAGCCTCTCCCTCAAACCTCTCTTCTCTCTTTTCCGAACCTCCCCGCTGGGGGGCTCTCTCCTCTCACCTTCGCTTCTCTCTTGACTCCCTCCCTGGCCTCCTGGAGCAGTCGCTTTCTTCTTCATCAGTTCAGCCTGAGGACCCCTTTCAAGTCTCCTCTCCACTAAGGATCACAAAGGGCCTGTGGCCGCAGGTGCACCCAGACTCCACCTGGAAGAGGGGCGAGGGGCAGTGGCTACCGCAGAAGGCGCTTAGTACCGATGCATTGTGTCCCTGTCACAAGAGTACCTTGCTCAGGATTGTGGCGAGGGTAGTTGAGATACGGCACATCAAAAACCTAACGGCGGCTCACACAAAAGAAGTCCTCAAGCTATTACTCAGTATTCCTGTTTTTAGAATCATCATTAGTACTGCTAGCAGTATTTTAGTATTATTTATTAGTTATTATTCCTCAGGATTTGATTTACTTTGGATTCTAGGAACATCAGCCAAATGTTGCACAGGAAGTTCTAAATCCAACTGTGGTCCAGAGGTTGTAGAGCATCGCCCATCTGGGGTGAGCCACCACCTGCCCTCTTCTACCCATGGCCAGGGACATTGCTGTAGTTAGCGCATGGAGGTGTGAGGGGACTGTCGGGCCACCCTTTCCTGAATCTGGCGAGCCCACAGGAGGGCCTTGCCTGTCCCCACGTGTGCCCTTGCATACTGTCCAGGATACCAGGCTGTTCCACCTTCTCACTGCTCCATGTGGACCCTCTTGGGCAGCTCAGCATCTGTTTCACCTGGTTACCCTGGTGGCAGCACTGCAGCAGAGAAGCCTTGTCCTTAGGCCCCCTAGACTGGCCTGTCCTACAAAGAAAGCAAGCAGGTCTGAAGGGGCAATGACGAGACCACCCTGGAGGACTGTTTCCTGGCCTCAGTTGTGTACCTTGAGAAGGGCATGGACGAATTGCTCTGTGCTCAGAGGATGGCTCCCAGGATAGCCGAGGGGCCAGCTGCCAGGGCTCACAGGCATTGGTTCTGGGGACCAGAACTGATTAGCCTGGCTAAGAGAAGACTTGGAGAGGGAGTCGTTTTCCCAGAAGGGAAGGGCTGTCCTGTGATAAGGGAGCCAGCCTGTGTGGCTGCTCAGGAGGAGACGTGGAAGCCATGGGCAGAGCTGCAGGAGGGACGCCTATCAGGACAGTGTGACAGGGGACGCTATTCCTTTGCCCTGTGGGGGAAGCATGTGTGCACATGTGATGGGAGGGGCTGTGCAAGCAGGGCCCAAAGCCCCCACTCGGGACCAATAGCCAACAGTCACCCAGCACGCGGTATGGGGTAGGTGCTGTTCTAACACTTTACACGAAGTGACTCATGTCGAGCACAATAACCCACTGAACGAGGCACTATTAATTTCCGCAATTTATAGATGAGAAGCCAAAGCCGGGAAAGCTGATGCCCAGACCACACAGCTAGCCTCTGTAAGGGGCAGGTAGGGCTGCAGTCTGGCTTTGCAGAACCCAGCTCCATTTAACCAGCAGCATAGCAGGACAAGCCGAGGGCGGAGCTTCCCTCTTGCATGTTCACTCGACTCACCTGGAGATCTTGTTAAAATCCAGATCCGAGGACGGGCGCGCTGGCTCACGCCTGTAATCCTAGCACTCTGGGAGGCCGAGGCGGGAGGATTGCTCAAGGTCAGGAGTTTGAAACCAGCCTGAGCAAGAGCGAGACCTTGTCTCTACTAAAAATAGAAAGAAATTAATTGGCCAACTAAAACTATATAGAAAAAATTAGCCAGGCACTGTGGTGCGTGCCTGTAGTCCCAGCTACTCCGGAGGCTGAGGCAGAAGAATTGCTTGAGCCCAGGAGTTTG
>VBSM01002608.1:160214943-160230841 GCA_008086735.1 Cheirogaleus medius | reverse complement strand
TGTGTGTGTGTGTGTGTGTGTGTGTGGCTATTTATTTAAAAACAAAACCACGTTAAAGGAGCCGCCCCTCCCCCACAGGCCCGACCACCCGCCGGGAGTTCGCAGGGAAGAGCTGCAAGTCTGAACCGAGGGAGTCGCCAACGCCCCACCGAGTGCCGCCGGTTTCAGAGCCGCTCACCCACACCCTGCGGGCTCCAGACAGCCAACTCCCCGACGCTGCGCGCAGAGGCTGCGGCGAAGGCGGGGACCCCAGTGCCGCCAAAGCCCCGCAGCGCCAGCCGCAGCGCAGACTCCCCTGCCTCCGCCTAACCCAGCCCCGCGGCCTGGGCCGTCAATCAAGCTGGCCCGGCCCCGCCTTCGGGCTGCAGCGGGCGGCCAATCAGGCCCGAGCTCCGCAGCGATGAGCTCAGCCGGCTCGCTTCCCATTGGACGGCTATATTAAGAAAGTGGCCGGACTCTTTAAATAGCGGGCGCTAGGGCCGCAGCCCTCATCTGCCACCGCAGTCTGGCTGTAGTCGCTTCCTCTCCTGTTGTGTGCTTGGTGAGGCCTAGGGAGACCGGTAGGGAGCTAGGCCGAGTCCGCAGCCCGGGCCACCGTTACGCACAAAGCCACCCACCCCCGGCTCGGGGCGAGCAGAGCGGCCACCGCCCAGGAGCAGCGCGGCGAGACGCACGGTGCGCCCTATGCCCCCGCGCCCCCACCGCCCCCGCCGCGGCAGCAGGAGCGCACCGAGAGAACTCGCCACCGCGGGGCCCGGGTGCAGCTAGCGACCCTCGCCCCCAGAGCGCAGCCCGAGGTGAGCAGTGAGCGGCGAGCGGGACGGCAGCGAGGCGTTCGCGGGCCCCCTCCTGCTGCCCGGGCCCGGCTCGCTCATGGCGGCCATCCGCAAGAAGCTGGTGGTGGTGGGCGACGGCGCGTGTGGCAAGACGTGCCTGCTGATCGTGTTCAGTAAGGATGAGTTCCCCGAGGTGTACGTGCCCACCGTCTTCGAGAACTATGTGGCTGACATCGAGGTGGACGGCAAGCAGGTGGAGCTGGCGCTGTGGGACACGGCGGGCCAGGAGGACTACGACCGCCTGCGGCCGCTCTCCTACCCAGACACCGACGTCATCCTCATGTGCTTCTCGGTGGACAGCCCGGACTCGCTGGAGAACATCCCCGAGAAGTGGGTACCCGAGGTGAAACACTTCTGCCCCAACGTGCCCATCATCCTGGTGGCCAACAAGAAAGACCTGCGCAGCGACGAGCATGTCCGCACAGAGCTGGCCCGCATGAAGCAGGAACCCGTGCGCACGGATGACGGCCGCGCCATGGCCGTGCGCATCCAAGCCTACGACTACCTCGAGTGCTCGGCCAAGACCAAGGAGGGCGTGCGCGAGGTCTTCGAGACGGCCACGCGCGCCGCGCTGCAGAAGCGCTACGGCTCCCAGAACGGCTGCATCAACTGCTGCAAGGTGCTATGAGGGCAGCGCCCGCCCCGCCTGCCCCTGCCGGCGCGGCTCCCCTCCTGGGCCCGCCCCCCACGATCCCGGAGAAGGGGAGCCCCGCGCCCGCCAAGGACCCTACCGGACTGCCTGGCATCTGCTGGCGGCTCTGGCTCGCTCCGAGAATCGGCGTGAGCACCGGGCGCCCCCTTCCCAGTGTCTGTGTGCGTCCAGCTCTGTTGCACAGGCCCGGGCGCCCCGCTGAGTGCCAAGGGTCCCCCGAGCATGCTTTTCTGAAGAGTCAGGCCTCAGAGTGTGTGGCTGTGTGTCTGTTCGACTCCCTTCGTCCCATTTTCACCCCACCCCCACCTCTGGTCCCCGGGGGCGAGATTGGCGCGGGGGCGAGATTGGCGCCGGAGTGTGGCCGCGCCCCATCAGATGTTCGCCCTTAACCAGCCAGCGCCTGCTATCCCTTGTCTGTAACATAGACCCCGGGAACTGCGGGAGGGGAGGGCAGGGAGGTTGGGGGGATGTTATATAAATATAGATATAATTTTATTTTCGGAGGTAAGATGATGTTATTTAATAGTGGTGGTGGGTGGAGTGACCAGGGCGCTAAAACAGCTGTGGCCCTGGCTGGGTCAGGCGCCCATCCAAGAAGGACCCGGACTTGGTCATCTTTCCAACTCCTGGGGAAGACATTTGCAACTGACTTGGGGCTGAGAGGACACAGCTTCGGGACACAGCGTCTCCTGCGGGCCAGCCCCCGACGAAGCCCTCACCAGCCACCGGCGGGAGGAGAGAGGGCGCACTGCGGGCTTGTTTTTGCCATAAGCGAACTTTGTGCCTGTCCTACAAGTGAAAATTGTTTAGTCCAAGAAACTGATGTTGTTTGATTTATTTAAAGGCTAAAACTTGGTTTTTCTTTTGGAAAAAATTCTTTGCACAATTGTTTCATTGTTTGACATTTAATGCACTTGTCATTTGCATAAGACAGTAGCATTCTGACCACACTTGTACGCTGTAACCTCATCCACTTGTGATGTTTTTAAAAAAATGTTGATGACTTTTAAAAAAACAAGGAGAGGGATAAAACTCCCACTAATTTTTGCTTTGTTTTCTTGAAAAAGGCAGCAACACTGTTTTGCGATTTTATTTGTGCAGGTTATGCACACTATTTTGATAAAGGGCAGTAACAAGTATTGGGGCCTATTTAAAACTTATTTTTGTTTTTTCACAAGGCAGTCTATAAAGCTATGTGAAGTTTTCTCTGCATCTCTGTACAGAGAATAAACCTGTCCCTATTTTCTTCCCCTCCCCTCCCGCCTGGTGGTACTTCTACTAAATTGTTGTCTTGTTTTTTATTTTTTAAATAAACTGACAAATGACAAAGTGGTGAGCTTATGATGTTTACATAAAAGTTCTATAAGCTGTGTATACAGTTTTTTATGTAAAATATTAAAAGACTATGATGATGACATTTATAAAATGGCTCCTGTGGTTTAATAGTGTGTAAAGGTATCCTTGTGAATTTGGGACAAGGGAAGAATTCTTAGTGGGATCCTTGCCACCAGCTCCATTTACTTTGTGGGGATAAGGTCTTTTGTGGGGGTGTGTGGGGATGGGGGGGTTGGGTGACTTAGGGAGAGCAGGTTGTTCCTGTCACCTTCCTAGAGGAAAATGATTGGATTACTTAGACACCAGTGCAAAAACCTTTGACCTAATATGTACTCAGTTCTATGAGGTGGGGCAGATTTTGTTTTGTCTATATGTCTTAAAAACACTTGTGTCTAAGTCTATTGTTGGGCTTTGCTTATTCTTTGAAACTTGAAAAGTTGTCATTTGTGCATTTTAAGTCTAGATAACGTTTTTTTGCTAATCACTGGTGTGGGGCCAGGTTCTTCCTCAGGAAGGCTGGTTACTGGGTTTCCTTCGGAGCTTCAGGGGTTACACAGTACCCCAGGAGATTGTAGGTGGTTATCTTTGGGACTGGAACTCCTGAGTGGGAGTTGGGGGGGGGAGTTCAGATAAGGAGCTGATTTTTCTTTTACTGTGCAATTTTTGCCTGCCAAGGAAACTTAAAATGCTTTATTCTAAGTATGGAGAAGGGCCATACTATGGACAGAACACTGGATGTTTGGGGTGGTTGTTTAAAGATGGAGCAGCCACATTTGAGGGTTCAAGCATGATGAGCTCTAATTGTAGACACTGCCTTGCTGCAGTGGTTCTTAGAACTAGACAGGCTGATTTATACTTGGAGATCACAGTCAAATCCTGCTGCAGGTGTGAGTGCTGAAGCCTGCCAGGGCTCAGCAGCTTCCAGGGAAGGTAGCTGACCGTGGCAACCTCTCCAACTACCTAAGAAGGTGGTTTTTGTTTTTGAATCAGCACTTTCTGGGTTTCTAGCACTTAGTTGCCACCTTCTCCTCCCCCTTTCTTCCCACACCCAGAGCAGAGGCAGAGAAGCTCTCTTTTGAACTTGTTTTGCTTCAAAGCCTGAGGCTTTGGTTTCCCAGTCTTCCCCCAGACTCCTAAGAGCTTTTGTTGAGTGGAGAAAACCTGGTCGGTGGTGACCTTTCACCCACTTAAACGCTGGCAATAACTGGGCCTCCTGCTGGGCTGGGCAGGCGCATTGATGGACAGAGGGGATTGAGCTCCTTCCTCCAGGAACAGAGCAGGACAAGGTGGCTTCTTTGAGCAAATGCCTCACTCCCTCCTGGGCCCCTAGGCCACTCATAGCCTACTTTTTCTTTTTCATTTTAAAGACAAAACTTCCCATTGAAAACCAGAATGTTTATTTGCAGGTTTTACAGCTAGCAAATCCTTTGGTACCAGGGAGTGCGGGATCTGTGGGGGAAGAGCTCAGGCTTGGGCTGAATGCCCAGGACTCAGCTTTGCAACCAGCCAAGAGCCTGGAGACCCAATCCCCTGAAAGGGCCTTTTCAGGGTTTCCTGCCTGCTCAAATCTGCCTGGTACCTAGAGCTGTCTGTTTCTTATATTTTGGGGAGACAAACACTCAGATGACACATGGCGACCTGAGTTATGCTTGTTTTAAAATGCATGGCATTTAATAATCCTGCCGGAACACACTCTTCTTGCTGCATTAGGATCCAACTGGAAAATATAAAGACGAATTGCTGTAGGCTGGAAAATCAATTAGGAAAAAGAGGTAAAACATCTGGTGTTACTCGTAGAATATGAAAATTCATTTTGCACATTTAAAATAAATGTGCTGAGTTCATTTAATTGCCTGTTGAACTGTTTTGTGGAAAATAGTGAGACGTTTCATTGATCCTGGGCATTTTATAGCAAAGGGCATTGTCTTGGGTTCTCCTTTAATCTTAATTTTAAATCAATCTGGGTTGTATTTCTAAGGTCTTTTCTCCATGTGTTTCAGTAGACCCTGAACTGTGAACTGTGGTTTTCTTTCTTTCTTTCTTTTTTTATTTCAGAATGTTACAGGGGTACAAATATTTTGGTTACATGGATTGCTTTTGTACTGTTTGAGTCAAAGTTATAAGTGTGCCCATCACCCAGATAGTATACATTGTACCTGTTAGGTATGATTTCACCTATCTTCTTGAAATGCAGTTTTTAAACTCAAGTGTGCATTCGAATCATGTGGAAGGTGGGTTATAACACAGATTGTTGGGCCTAACCCCAGAGTTTCTGATCCGGTAGGTCTGGGGTGGGGTTCAAGAATCTGAATTTCTAACAAGGTCCTAAATGACATTGATGCTGCTGGTTTGGGGACCACACTTTGAGAACCACTGGCTTGGAATGAGGGAGAGGCCTTGTCAATGTGCAGAGGGAGGTTGGTTTCCTATGAAAATAGATCAAATTCCACAGACTTACAGGGTTGGCCCTATAGTCTTGACTTCTATACCCCAGGGAGTACAGAGCTCCCAGAGAACTTTCCTTTTAGGATAAACCACACATAACCCCTATCTTCTTTTCCTTACATTCTTATACCAAAAGAAGTTTAATGCCCTTCTAGAGATTTAGTTCTGCCTTTCCTGCATTCAGAATGCAACAGCATGCATTGGCACCTCCTCTGTGAGCTCAATGAGATGGGAATACAAAAGCATTAAGACTCAGTCCTTGTCCCCCAGGAGCCCGTTCACAGCCCAGCAGGGCAGGCAGTTGCAGGAATGCGTTCACCAAGCCCTGGAATATGGCATGCTCCCATGAAGGTTAGCCAAGGGCACAACAGGACCCCAGGATGGAAGTTCCTAGGTTTGCCTGGAACATTGGCAAAGGTGTCATAGAGGAGACATTGGAGCTGAGTCTTAAAGCAGGAGTGGGTGATGTGTAGACATAAGAAATCTTGGGGGGTAGGGTAATTGGGCCATTAGTACACCGGCGATATGTACAGCTTCATTTTGTCACTGTGGGGCCTGACCTCTGGGGAATAAAGCTCTCTTGGGTGAGAACTACTTTCTGCTTTTAGTCCCTCTAGCATGTATTTCTTCAGTCAAGAAAAATGATATTACTCAGCCAAGTAAAACACAGCCTCTCCCGTCCCTCCCTGTCCACAACACAGGGACCTACCTGGCAGGCCAGGAGAGAAGGCTGGTGATGAAGGTTTCATTGTTTCCTCTGTGCCTTCCAGGGATGTGGCACAAGGGTTTGCTTTGTGATCACCTACACCCTGGGAAACACACGCCCTGGCCTCCAGGAGACTGTGGGACCACAAAGGGGCCTTGTGCCCCAGCTCATCGGGTCCTCACCACTTTATCTGGTCCATCTTCTGGCTGGGGGAAAACCTGGGCTCTCAGGCTGCCCCCAACTCTCAGAAGCCCCTTTTCGGGCCTGGGATATAAGAGCCTGGAGGACCCCAGTTCATTCCTTCCTGTTCATTCTTTTATTTATTTATTTTTAATACCTTCACTGAATCCTGGTGCATGTTCATTCTTTTAGTCAACAAATATTTATTGTTGACTAAAAGACTCTGCGTCTCACACTATGCTAGAAGCCTGGGATGCAGTATGCAAAGAAACAGGCATCATCCCTCCCCTGGTAGAGTCTTCAGCCTCGTGGTATGCCTAAGCAAGTGATGATGATGATGGTAATAGCTAATATTTATTGACTATGCACCAGGCACTGTTCTAAGCCCTTTATCTGTATTATTTTATTAAATCCTTATATTATTAATAGTAATCTATTGCTGCATAACAAATTTTTCTAAAACTGAGTGGCTTAGAACAAAATGTATTACCTTACAGTTTCTGTGAGTCAGAAGTTGAGGCACAGTTTAGCTGGGTCCTCTCACTGAGGGTGTCTCAGGAAGCTCTAAGCGAGGTGTTGGCTGGGGCTGCATTTATCTCAGGGCTTACCTGGCGAAGAATCTGCTCCCGAGCTCACTCATGCGGCTGCTGGCAGGATTCAATTCCTCCCTGGCTGAGGCTCCCCTCGGTTCCTTGCCGTGGGGGCCTATCCACAGGGTGGGTCTCCCCAGGGCGGCTTGCTTCCTCAGAGTAAGCAAGAGAGAAGCATCAGAGAGAGTGTGAGCGAGGTAGAAGTCAGTCTTTTATAACCCAGTCTCAAAAGTGACATCCCATCACTTCTGTATTTTATTTATTAGAACCAAGTAACTGGGTCCAGCCCACACTCAATGGGAGGGGATTGTACAAGGACATGAATACCAGAAGAGGGGATCATTGGGAGCTATTTTATTTTACTTTTTAGAGACAGGGTCTTGCTCTGTTGCCCAGATTGGAGTGCAATGTCCTGATCATAGCTCACTGCAACCTTGAACTCCTGGACTCAAGAGATCATCCTGCCTCAGCCTCCCAAGTATCTGGGACTACAGGGATATGCCACCATGTCTGGCTAATTTTTTATCTTTTGTAGAAACGGGGTCTTGCTATGTTGCCCAGGCTGGTCTTAAATGCTTGGCCTTCAGTGATCCTCCTGCCGTGGCCTCCCAAAGTGCTCGGATAAGAGATGTGTGAGCCACCGCCCTCAGCTGGGGGCAATTTTAGAAGCAGCTGACCACAATCTTTGCAACAACTCTGCAGCAGGCACTACAGGAAATTGAGCCACAGAGAGGTTAAGCAACTCACTCTTGGTCACAAAACTCATACAGATTTAATGCAGGTAGTCTGGCTCCAGGATAACAATCTCATGTATATGATGAGATTCTGATTTGAGAAGGGTCACACTGACTGCAGTGTGGGGGATGGATTGTAGGAGGGAAGACCAGAGGCAGGAAGACCAATGAAGAAGACTCTTCCCTGGCTCTGGTGGAGATGAGAGGTCCTGAGATGCACGGTGTGGACATGGGGAGGAGGTGGCAGAGTGGAAGGACGTTTAGGAGGTAGAAGGTGTGTGGATCTGAGTGGGAGGCACCACTACAACCCCCAGGGCTCTGGCCTTGGTGACTTGGGGGCTGCTGCTGACAGTCTGTAAGGTAACAACAAGCAGAAGATGAGCAGATGTGGGGGAGGGCATCAGAAGGACATGTTGAGTTTGGGTTTGGTATTGAGTGCAAGGTATCTTTACAAATGACCACGGTCCCTTGAACCTCCCCTATCTCTCCCACACCACAATCTGAGTACTGTCCGTGTGGATTTAGACTACTGTGTCCCATTTAGGTCATGCAGAAAGGCCACAGTCTCTATGAATGAAGAAAGTCTTCCCGATGGGAGGGGACTTCATCAGATCAGCCTTCCTAGGCTGGTTTTAGAAAGTGGACCTCAGAAAGCAAGGAAGGGAGCTTAGTCCCTTCTCTGAGAGCACAATCTAGATGTGTCAAGGGTATCACTGGGCGCTAAAGGGACAGGGAGGGCAGGAGACTTCTGCTCCATGTGGGTGGCCAGGGTAGGCAGAGAGACCCAGTGAGGGCCATTCAGGCTAGTGGACTCTAGGAGAAACCATACCCAATAGCTAACTATAAGGTACACCTGTCGGACAGTTAATTCTCTTCTATTCTCTTGGAACCTTCAATGAAATTTTGTCAAATATTCTAGCCTGACTTTAGCACTGCTGTGGAGATTTGAGGGAAGAATGTTATCCATGCCAGGCTGGTGGGAAGGGGAAGCACAGTTTCTGAGGGTTCCCACCACAGCGGTTCCAGCTGGGAGCAGAGTGAGCATGCCCAGGATGAAGGAGCTCTGGGATGAGTCTCAGTTGTGCTGTCCAACCATTTCTTCACAAGGAGATTGTTTTTCTCATTGACAACCACAGTCAGAATGCCTGTGTGACACTGTCTGGCCAGGTTGGATGGATTTCTGGGTCAGCTGAGGGGGGAGGGAGCCATCAGGAGACAGGCAGTAACCGAAGCCCTGGAGAAAGGAGGAGATGACCCAGGAAGAGTATGTAGAGTGACAAGGGACTGTAAGCTAGACCAGAAGCTCCATGACAAGAGTGAGGCTGGAATCCTATGAGTCAGGAATTCTGCTCACTCCCTGCTGTGTCTCTACTGCCCAGGATGGTGCTTGACTTATCCTAGGACCTCAAATAGTAGTTGAATGAAGGAGTTAATTAAAGAAAGGACAGAAATTTAGGGAGCAGCAACTTCTAAGACACCGGAGGAAGTGATGAAGGTTTGGAACAGCTGCTATGGACAATGAGAGAAAGAAGAGGGAAATAATGGCTGGGCTCCCTGGGGATCCCTGAGTCCAGAGAAGTTAAGAAAGTTCTCCTTTAAGGTCAGGCTTTGGGCACTGGCACCAACGGAGAAAAGGCCTTCTCTATACCCCACCCCTAGCAAAAATGCACAACGTGCTCAACCCAACAAGGTCCCTGGGGAAATACTCCTGGGGATCCTGGGGGATCAGGCAGCAGGAGCACATTTCCAGGGGTGCAGACCACCCCCCCAGGACTACCTGGGTGGCGGGATGTGCTCAGCTGCTGTCACTGTGGGCTGAGCTTCGAGTGTCGGAGAAGCTGGGCAGATTTGGATTCCAGGTTAGAAGCTTAGCATGACTGCTCCACATTCTTCATTCTAGAAATTGTCATTTGAAAGTACAATCCCAAGGTCTAAAGGAAGCAGGCCGTGGGCTTTTATGACTCTCTGTGATCTCTACCCTTTGGCTGTCATTCGGAGTTATTTTTCTTCTCCCTTCAATCCTGAAAAGGGAAGAAACAAATGTTACGGGAAGCAAGTTTCTCATCGCTTTGTTAATGATTGATTCCATTTAATTCCAGAGCTTGTTTGACCTTTGGATAAACAATTGAAACCTTCTGGAGGCACCTAAAAGGAATGCAAGAGTGCATTTGCCATTTAATGGTAGAAAAGTTTTAAACAGGGCTCTGACAGTATAAAAAATAGTATTTATATGAGGGCTAAAAAAATTGCTTGTAAAATATATACTCCAGTAATGGCCAAATATGGGAAACTCCGATACCGGTCACATAACCAGGCCAAGTCTGTAAATGGGAAGATCTACCCATCCTCCTTCATTTAGGTTGAGCAATCTGTGGCTACAAATTCCCTCCAAAGATGGCTAGAATTGTCTAGAATTGTAGGCCAAATGGAGACCCAGACCAAATGCATAAGATAACACCAACGTAAGTTAGCCAGCTTGGGTTCTCTGAGGTAGGTTTGGCTGTGCCAAGGGAGAATTTTTCAAAGTTTTAACTTTATGGGTAATGGTAGAAGTGACAGAGTGTATAGTTGGTTACCTGCCAAATCTGAAAGAACAAATAAAGATGAAATGCAATGAACGTTTAAACAACTCAATGGAAAAAAGTGCTAACCAGGCTTAGGAAGCCAAGAGTTTTCTAGCAGGCTGATGTGATCTGATCCGTTTCTATAACACAGTGACCCACTGGCGGGCAGTCTCACCAGTAAACTAAGAGGATTCAGAACGCCTGGCACCACCACGAGCAGGTGCAGAGGAGGCCTGTAAGCAGCTGCAGCTGGGGCCACAGAGCCACCCTGGGCATGTGCAACCCTCTCATCTCCAGCGGGGTGACTGAAGAGAGCAAAGTGCATGGAATTTGCAGGGGACCTCAAGAACGAGGGCTAGGAGTGGAGCAGGAGGGGGTGTCCCCCCCTTAACAACACCTATCCCATCGTCTTGTTTCACCCCCTCTGCTGCAGGCCCGGTAGTGTGGTTTAGCAGGAAAATTGCGGCTCACAGGCAGCAGTCCCAGCTCTGTCTGTCACTGTCTGTGCATTCTTGGGCCAATTACTTTTACCCTCAACTGCCTCAGGTTCTTTATTTGTAAAATAATTTCGAAGATTAAACAAGATCAAACCAAGTACTTGGCACAGTGCCCAGCTCATTCTAAGTCCTCAATAAATCTTGATTACCTTCTCTCAAGTGGATTCCTCTTAGTACCTTAAGCACAACGTAGAAGTGGAATAAATTTTGTTGAATACGTGAGTAGATGATAACAACAACTCTCTTGTTTATCAAGGACTTTTTCAACTGTAGGCTCCTCAGGGGACCACATCATACTCATTTTTGCGACCTCAGCATCTTGCTCAGGGGCTGGCACTTGGAAAGTGCTTAGCAACTACTAAGTTACGAATAATAGCTTGAGTTCAGAGGGCTCTTGATAAACTGGAGATTCTGAGAATTGCATAGGATGAATTTGGCAGGCGAGTTTACCCAGGGAAGAAGTGTCCACCATTCAGGTCCCAGGAAAAATGCTGGCAGAAACTGAGGCTCCTGGGGTCTGGGGACCAGCAGGCTTTCTTTCTGGGAGCAGGGTACCCACGAGTCCTCAGCAGAGGCTGGCACTGTACTAGGCCATGGTCCCGATGACTCGCAATGAGGAGCAGGCTGGCCAGGGCACAAAGTCACAGAGAGCCAGCCCATCCTCACCTTGCGGACATAGCCACAGATGGAAGGACTTGGTAACTTGTCCAGGCGAAGTGAATGCCAGGAAAAATGCTGACCACCCCTAAGTGATGAAGAAATGTGTGCTAAAAAGATCCAACCATTGTCCCGTGTGGGCAAGGCCCATGTTTCTTAGGTCCAGGACGCAGCTGCTGCATTGGTAACCTGAGAAAGAAAGCAAGTCCCTGCGTCTTATGCAGCTCAGCAAAACTGTCAGACTCCACCATGGAACAGAAAACAAAGAAGTTAGAAGACATGATCATCTGACCGCAGTACCTTGGAGAGTAAGAGCCCAGAGCTCCATTTCTGCAGGAGTTTACCAAACCCACCGCAAGTGAACTGGTAATCGCTTTAAGTCTGGGCAAACTGGTTCTCCTGGCATAGAGGTAGAAGCCAAGCTTAATTAGACTGCAGGATTAGACTGGAGGAGAGGCCTTTGTTCAGAGTTGGCTCCAATTTTGTTTTTTTTTTACTTTCTTGTTAAAAAAGAACAGAAAACCATATCTTCAGGGGCAGAAGCACAGGGCAGTGGTTGCAGTGTGGAAATTCTCATTTAAGGTAAATCCCTCTGTGTTCACCCTCCCACATTTTTCAGAAAGCTGACCTTGAACTTGAGTTCCTGGTAATGCTTGACCTCGGCAGCATCTGGGAGGTATTTTGGGGAGGGCCGACTGCTGAATGGAGACTTGGCTATTCCCATCTCAGTTTGGTAGGTTTTTTCCCAAGTGACTTAGAAATAGATGCCTGAATTGCCTCAACTATGCCAAATGCCAAGTTCTGAGGAGTCTGGGCCAAACACCGGGGTCTGTGGCCGGTGATCTCCAGGCCTGGGGAGGTTGCGCTCTGGCAGCCAGCAGTGGAAGGTGAGGTCAGTCGGTCACTTGGCTCACCTTGTTTGGAAGCAGCAAGTCTGATTTCAGAGCTTGGGCTGGAAACAGGCGTCTGGAATGGATCCCCGAGCCAGAGTCTGACTCATCCCCTCAAAACCATAGTAAGTCTGTCAGGCTGCTCCTTTCTCACTAGGTCCAGAGTTAAAAGGCCATTTGAGTTCAAGGAGGAGGGCCTGAGCTGGATCTGGACATGCTTCCCGGAGGGCACTGACCAGGCCTAGATCTTGGTTAGTCCCATCCTAGGAGTAGGGGAGCTTGGGCCCACCAGGAAGGGGTTCAGACCCTGATAAAATGACTTTCTTTGGTCCCCTCTCAAGGGCAGACAGGCTCCAGATCACACATAGGATTTGATCTTGCTCCCTTCTGGACCCCTGAGCCCTGGTAGTTAGGCTGGTTCCACTACCTGTCATTAGCCCTGTGACCCGCCTGGGTGTGTGTCGCTGGTGCAGGGTGCAGGGTGCAGGGCTTACCGTGCACAGTGAGTAGGCAGCTTTGCAGTGGGAGCCGCAGGACGGGCTCAGAGCTCAGGGCCAAGGGCACCTGAGAGCTCTTCCCCAAGCAGGGGCCAGGGCTTGCTCTTAGGGAGACCTCCTGCCTCTTCTTAGATACAGTCTTTGTAACTTTAATAGATAAAGCCTGTCTTGGTCTAGCTCATCCTCCTGGGCCTCTGCTGCTCTGGTCCCAGAGCTGGTGGGAGGAGGAAGGTGTGAAGGTGCATCCTCCCTCACCTGCTTCCTAAAATGAAGGTCTTATGTCCATCCCATCTCTCCCTGTGTCCCTCCCCTTCCTTGGCTTCACCACCCTTTGTAGCAAAGCTGGCTGGGCAGCCCTCATGGAAAATCACCCAAGGCTGCCTGGTCAATTCCATGCATGAGGGTGGTACACCTACTGTGTGAGCAGGTGCTGGAGGACAGCAAAGCCACAGCTAAACTCCCCAACCCTGGGAGCTCCCTGTGGCAATGCCCCCTGCAACGTGTGAGGGGTGTCAGTAAACAGAACAGGGGGCAGGGAATCCTCTTGTATTTTCCCCTTGGGAATAAATGTGGTGTTTAAAGGGTAACAGTTGCTCCATTTCCCATAGGCAATGGCTGCTTCTTAGAGTCTTTGGGGCCTCGGTTGGGTGTTGCTACTTCAAGCCTTGGTGCAAATACCACTTCCTGCCGGGAGCCTTCCCTTGGCCTCTCAAGACTGGGTTGGATGGCCCTGTGTCCTGTGTGCCCTCCAGCACCTTGACATACCTTCTCCATTTTATTCCAAACACCACCCACGGACTCTGAGCACCCAGAATACTGGCTGTGCCTCTGAGCACCCAGTATTGGTGCCTTGGGAGGACAAGCAGCGAACATTTGGAGACTGAAGAGTCTGTCAGTCAAATCTGTGAGGGCCTCGAGGCAGATTTTGGCTCAAAAGAAGGAAGAGCATTATAGCAACCAGAGCACTCCAAAAGGTCATGGATGCAAGGTCATGAGCTTCCTGTCCTTGAACATGTTCATGCCACAGCTGGATGAACCCAGTCCAAGATGTTGTGGAGGGAATTCGGGTATCAGATGGGCAGGGTTCTCAAGGCAAGACCTGCTGCCAGTCCTCCCAGTCACTGGCGGAGAGCAGGCCCTTCTGCAGGAGGAGGCAGGAAGCCTGCAGCTAGCTAGTGGGTGCTCCTTGGGAGGTCCCGCACCAAGAGACAGGCCTGTGCTTTGTCCCCACCAAGACTTCAAAGCAGAGCTCAAATGTCATCTGCCTTTCCTGACCTCCTCTATCTCCCTCTTCTGCTCAAAACACAACGTTCCTTCCTTTATTACCGTTCTCATCCTTCCTTAGTGTAGCCAGTAATTATACGTCTCCCATCGAAAGTGTGGCCTCCGAGCGTACGGGGACTGTGTCTTACAATTATTTGTATCCCCAGCATCTAGACCTGGCCCTGGCACAAGTGATAAGTAAACATTTGTTGAATGATGGACAGACTGAGGACCTTTCCTGTAAGACAAAGAGCTCAGGGCCCTGCCGTGAAGGCAAAGATAACATATGTGGAAAAAATTTAAAGAACAATTTAGCATTAAACTGTACCACGCTCTGGGGATACAGGTTGATTCATGAAGACACTAACTCAGAGGCTGCTGGCCTGCAAGTCCTTTTGGGAGGAACTGAAGCAAGATGCTTCTTGCCCTGCTAGAAATTAAGCACCACGTGGCACAGCCTTTGTTCACTGCTGTATCCCCAGTGGCTTGAATAGTGCCTGGCATGAGGTAGGTACTCGATACACATTTGTGGAATGGAAGTGCTTTAGTTGTTGTAGTTTGTTTTCTTTTAAAGCAGATTGGAAACATTTACAATTAACTTGTCCTCAAGCCATTAAGGTGGACTACAAAGGAAAGGACTTACACAGGCCCAGAAAATCCACACAGACCCGCCAACTTTATAGACATGAGCTTAGAAGGGCCCCGAACTTGGTTTAACCAAATTCTTGAAATTCTTAATAATTTTTGAACAAAGAGCACTACATTTTCACTTTGTACTGGGTCAGCGAGGTATGTGGCTGGTTCTGCCCACGGAAGGGGACACTGTTGGTCCACAGCACTGGCCAGCAGAGGTAAGGAAGACGCTCGGCTCTGGACACCCCCTGCCAAAGTGACTTCCATGCAGGACTGTGGGCAGCTCACAGAAGCCCCGGTCGGCCGCGAGGGATGGCAGTGCTGCTCCCTTTTCTGCCTGGCCCTAACCTGCAGTTGCTTCTGGTGCTTGGCGCCGCCTGACCTGAAGTGACCTCAGGGAGTGGTAAGTGGCCACTGCCAGTGACCTCACGTCTCTTGTCTCTGCTGTGCTGCTGTCCCTGGCAAGGAGTGGGCTCTCTCCCTACCGTGGGACATGTGTACGGAACACTTTGTAAACAGTGGCCTCACGAGAAGGGTTCTCACAGGAACCCTCCTCCCTACCCTTTCAAGCAACTTGGGGCATTTCCCTGTCTGGGTTGGGGGACATTAAGTGTCCCCCCCACCCAGGTACCCTTAGCTGATGCCAGTCACTTTCTAGCTCTTTTGGACTAAACCTGAGGATTCTTCTACCTCAGAAGGAGTTTATTGACGATAGAGCATCTTCTCAGGGTGGGTGTGATTTTTCTTTCTCTCTGGTTCAAGAACCTTGATCTTGGTAGGCTGGGGCCCTCCAGCAGTGCCCGGAGCCCTATTCGTTTATCTTAGGGACATCCCTGGGTTTTCATGCCTGTGGGGTCCCCGAGCCTCACGGGGTGGGTGGGGGGTGTCTCTGCATCGCAGGGATCTGTACCTGCTGTATGTCTGGCAGAATGGGCTGGCCATTGGCAGAGTCACACTCAGTCCTGAGTATGGCCACCTCCCTCTGCCTCTGGAACCCAGCAGAGCATGACTGGGCTTGGGAAGGGGACCCAGAGAGTCACTGTCTATTGCTGCTTTGGAATGGAGCCCAGGGTAGAGCCAGTGGGGTTCAAAGTGTCTTTGAAAGGCTGCTTCTCTGCGTTTCCAGACATAATTCAGGGTGTCTGATAAGGATTCACGCTATGTGCCCCTATGTTTCTCTTCCCTGAACCCTTCTGGCCAAGGCCGGGTCTCACCCACAGGATAAGTGCATACCAGATTTTAAAAGGGGCCCAGAATAGTTCTTAACCTTTGCTACTGCTTCTTGGAAAACTAAAAATGGGTATGCAAGTTAATGAGCAAAACACAGATTGGGAAGGTAGATCTTTACAATGTCAAAGCCAATGCCATGGCCGGGCGAGGTGGCTCACGCCTGTAATCCTAGCACTCTGGGAGGCCAAG
>VBSM01002608.1:160190418-160214843 GCA_008086735.1 Cheirogaleus medius | reverse complement strand
CAAATAAAAAAAAAAAGAAAAAGAAAATAGGGACGCAGAGCAGTTCAGCCACTTGTTTAACTAGCTAATCCAGAGGACTAGTGGATTCTTTAAACCATTTAAACTTTTAGTTCATTCGGGAACTGAAAAATGGGAAGGAGTTTCCCTTAGAAATGACTTCATCTGAAATGCCACTGCCCTGGAATAAGAACTCTTGGAAAGGCACCAAGGTGGCGAGGTCTCTTTTCATTCCTTTATGGAGTCCCACCCATAATAGCCACAGCTATTATGGAGGGTTCCAGGTGACTGGGAGTCAAATGTGACTGTCCCCAGTGCCAGTTGCTCCCTCTGACAGCGGACTGTGACGGCTCCGCTGGGGCTGAGCGGGTGTTAAGCAGGGCTCTGCTGCCCCATGCCCAGCCCAGGGAGCCCTGGGAGCCTGCAGGGTGGTGGGAAGGAGGAAGGGTGCCTTCAAAGCGGCCACCACAAGATGTTTTGGTTTAAGCATGGGACATTGTTCTCCCTTCAAAGCCCAAGATAAAAGGATAAAAGCTGCTCAGGAATGCCCTGCAGGGGCATAAGGCTTTGATGCTGTGGGGAAGGCCGGGACCCTCTCTCCCTCTGTAAGTAACTCAGCCCATCCACAGACTCTAGACCACGGCCTTCTTGAGGGGGAGAGCCGTCAAAGTCAACTGAGCACAGCTTCCCAAGGACGGGTACTTCCCAGAGTGCTTCTGCAGAGAGGCCACCCAACCCTGCTACCACCATTCCAGGGACAGGGCCTGGGCTTCCTTACAAGAGCACCATTCCCAGCGTTGGATAGGGCCGCCTTCTTGTAGGGAAGGTTGCTCTCTGTGCCATCTATCTGCGGGCCCAGCTCTGAGTCTGGGCCTCCACCTGCTGCTCTCTGTCCGCTGCTGCCCTGTGGAAGTTTGAGTCTAATGTCTGCTGGGCTCCAGCCAGCCCTGCTCGGGTTAGTACTTGGCCATCCCTGCCAGACGCAGTTGTGAAGCCCTCACCCTCCTCTGCCCGGGGTGTTCCTGAAAGAGAAAGCTCCAGAACTGGAAAACCCAAACCCCCAAACGCCAGTTGCAGACTGACCAAAGCAGAGCCACATGGACTGCTGTCTTCCTGGCCGCAGGGCCTTCTCAACAACATGGACCATGGAAGCTGTGACATGTTTGGGATTTGGGATTTCCTACCTACTGCTTTGGACAGGCCATATGCATATCTCTTCACCCCACCCCAGGGTTGGGCTCTGCTCTCTTCCTCTTTGAGTCCTCTTGCCTAGATATGAATTCTAGCTGGGGGCAAGAATTTTCTAGGTGTTTTAGAAACAGCCACAAAGTACAAACCACCAGGATGCCTGCTGCCCTCCATCCAGGGGGTTCCAGCATGGGGATTCAGGGACTCCAACTCACTTAGTACTGCATTCTGGGTACACACCCTCATGGTGCCACTGGCCTCAGAGGCCTGTGGTTGGGTGAGCAGTCACAGGAGGCGGCGATCTGTGGGCTGGGGCAGGAATCCCAGCTCCAGTGTCAAGACAGGCTCGACCACAAACCAGCGGTCATTAGGCTTTTGTCTGGGGAAGAGACTGAGGCAGGGCAGGGCTGGTCACATCGCAGCTGGGGTAGCTTTCAGGGCAGTGTTTGCCTGGACTGTTCCTTAATGAGCTCATCTAGCCACGTGGTCTTTCCCTTCCACCCACTCAGCAACATTTACATTCAGCAGAGTGATCATGGCGAAAACGATTCTTTCATTGCCTGCCTAACTGGAAGTACAAAGCCCCCAGGGGTTATTTGGACAAGAGTATAAAAGATCCCAAGAATGTGACCTGACCCCAAAAGCACAGGGGAAATAATGGAAGCTTCTGCCAGGTCTTTGGGGATTAAGTGGTGGGCATTAGAGTGGGTGGATGACTCTGCTATGTCCTATTTCTTATGCACCAATAAGGGCACAGTCTTAAAACAAGAGGAACAAAGGGGAGTCACCCTGCTCTGCAGCAGGCTGGATAGCTGGGCAGCTGTGGGCTTGGGAAACGCATCTGCTCTTCCCTGCAGCACACAGTCAGGACTCCGGAAACTGTGCTTGAGGGATGTGTGTGTGCTTGTGCTTGTGTTTGTGTGTGTGTGTGTGTGTGTTACAGCAAGTGTTACAGCGGGTGGTCCCAAAGACAAACCGAGCAGCACATGAAAAGTCCGAGAATCAAAGTTTATTTTGCCAGTGGGCTCAGAGGGGCCTCGCCACCAAATTCTGAGCACCGTCTACCCGATTTTTCCCACTTTTGTTAAATTGCAGTGGCCCGAGTGGTGGGGTATCAGGTGTAGGTTAGTTGATGCAATAGGTTAATATTATGTTGATGCGCCAGACAATAGATTTAGTGTTATGCAGATGCAAGGCAATAAACTAGTTGATGGGCCAGATAACAGGTCAGTATTATGCTGATGTAGTCTTCCGTGAGTTGAGTTGGGGGAGAGGGTCTCCGGTGCCTGATGCACCAAGTAACAGATGGGGGTTTCCCTTATCATTTGGGCTGTTCATAATCCATTTGATGACGTGAAAGAATAAGGAGGCTGTTTGCCCTAGGTAAGAGACCTAGGAAAAGACTAAATCTAGTATCCCAAAGCTCAGGCCCAACTTGAATTATCCTGCTCCTCACCCCACCTCCTGCCCAAGGCCACACATGGCACTGGACTAGAGCTACACAGGATGATCCCGACTTTGGGGAAATAGACGGCCAAGGATGATTGTTCAGCTGGGGGAGAGGGCGGAAGAAGGAGGAACAGCCAGGGTCAGACCACTTGAGTCTGCTCAGGGGGACGGCTTGGAGTTCCCCTAGTAGGGAAGGAGCTTCATACAGAAGAGGTGGCCCTTGCTGGAAGGGGGCCACCAAAGGGGGGTTGCCGGAAGAGAAAGTCGTGCATTTGAGGATGTGCTCGCTCCAGCCATGGGGTCTGTGTGAAGAGGAAAAGCTGACCAGAACTCAGCCTCTCCCTCACACAGGGCGAGGACCCCACCCCAGTCTGGGGACCCTCTTAGTAGCAACCGTCCTGTCTTGTTCTCAGCCACTTTCAGCCCGAGACTGCAGTCCAGGCTGTGATCTTCATGGCTGCTTCATAAGGACAGGAGCAGAGACATTTCTACCGTGTGGATGAAGTTCTTTGGGCTCTGCTGGAGATCACACAGTATCTGCTGGCCTCAGATGGGCCACTGAGGGCCAAGGCCAGAGGCGAAGCAATTTCAGTCACTTGGCAACCTGGACACTCGGTTTCCAGGCCTTTGTGATGGATTTATTTCCCAACTTTTATCCTAACCTCCTAGAACAGGCTGGCACGGAGTATATACTCCATAAATCTTTGTTGAATGTATCGATCAAATAATACATAATGAGTCAACTTCTCTGCTTTAGTAAGCAGAGCCCAGGCATCCCAGACTTCTTTTGGTGACATCAAAAACTGCAGGGTCCTAGAATTAACCACCATTAGTGAACATTATGGAAGAGCATTAGTTATATTACCATACAAGTCTTTAGTTATAATGTGTGATCTTTTCATTTTGCATCAAATCTATTTGCTGGTAAACAAAAATCATTATATAGGCAACATTTTATATTATTTTTAAATTCTTTTAGAGCTCTTTAAGTGTTTGCATGTGAATATGGTATCCCATTTCTGCAACAATCTTTGAGGCTATGAGGGGTAATGCAGTTTTGTTATTCCCATTTTACAGCTGAGCATGTTGAGGCTGAGCATATTCCCAAATCCACGTAGCTGAGAAGGAACCGACTTGGGAGTCTATGCCTGATGCCTTTCTATTGCCCCACGCAGGGGAAGCTGAGCCATCAAAGTGTGTAATTTCCTTTTGTTCCACCAAATGAGGGTGGCATCCAATCTGGTCTTCATAGAAATGCTGTTATAAGCCAGACGCAGACCCCGAACAACTCTGCAATTACCAGGGAGAGGTATAATTTGGGGGACTCAGCCTGCCTGGGTGGGCTTTATTCTGGAAATCTCACTCGTGATGAAGTCTGCTATTATCAGACAGGATTATGTGTGGGAACCAGAAGAAATCTGTTCTGGTCCCGGCTCTGTCCCTGACTCGGGCTGCACTCCACACTCTCAGGGGTGCTCCCTGGACGCCGTGTCTAAGCCATCTCTCCATGAGCTCAGTGTGAAAGCTGCCAAGGGAAACACAGGTGTCATGATCCTGGTGACCGCTCCCTACCCCCAGACCTGGGTGGTACCCCCACCTCCCACCCAGGTCCTGGGCAGCGCTCCAGCTCTCCTGGGACTCCAGGGCTGAACCCGTCACTCTGCCTCGATTGTCAGCAGTTATTTGCTGGGGCTCAAAAGGGAAGCTCAGTTGCAGTCTTGGGTAGATGGCCGTTTCACCTCTGATTTTTATCAGAATGTCCTGGCCGTTTCTGTCCACGTTCTTAGCCTATAAAATGGGGTGTTTGAGCAGCTGTCCGGTGACACTCTAGTGGGGTATAGCTTCTGCTCTGTGCCCCGCATTATCTTATGTATTCTTCAAAGCCACCCCTACTGAGAGGTCGATACTCTCACTCTCATTTTACTGGTAAAGAGATTTATGCACGGAGAGACTTAGCAAGCTGAGAGAAAGAGAAGGACGGCCTGCCATTTGGAAGCCAGCCTTCGGTTCACAGCCAGCCTGTGTTCTCCTCCAGGACGCACACGCCTCAGTCTACTCTGAGACCATGATAAGATGAGACAAAGCAGGGGCACTTGGCAATTTTTTCTAAGCACAGACAAAAATGAGATCACTGTGCCACCCACAAAACACCAAATACCCATTCTCGGCCAAAATCATGACTGCTACCTCTTTACCTACGACAGCTTTATCCTTGTTATCTTCCTTCCTTACAGGTAAGATTTACCAGAACTGCCCCTGCTTTCCTAACAGTCTCCAGCTGAAAGCAAACTCCTGCCTCCTTACCCCCTCCCCACCCATCGCCCAGCCAAACCTGTCACAGATTCCTTCTGACACCCTCTGACTAAGACACCCTGGTGTGTGTTCTCCCTCGCTGCAGTGCTTAAGAAGCTCAACTTACTCAGCTACAGGTATGTTCTTGGTGGTCTGAACAACACTGACCCAGGTTCGGGGTCCCACAGTCAATGAAGGATGAAGACTGGATTCAGACTCGGGAAGCGGGCTTTTCTGGTTCCTGTATGCTACCACCTGGGACTTCCTGTCTAGGAGAGCGGCAAGAACGAATCATCTCAGCACTGTAAAATGGCCCAGCCCCCAGGAAGTGCTCATTCAGAGCTCTGCCTCTACTCGTGGTGGCCTTGACTGTGGTATTACACTCTGAACTTCCATGTGCTCAGAAATCATCCCAGCTAGGTGGCTTTCTACTTGCTGACTGAAAGAGGAGACAGTGAAATCTAACACCCTTCATCTGTCATGTGGTCACACCCCTTGGACAAGCCAGCAGTGTGACCCACAGCCTGCACAGAGACTGCCCCACCCCACAGCCCTGCCCTCTCGGTGCCTGGCACATCGAGGGTGCCATGTGTTCTGTTAGCAAGGACAGCTGAACCCCTTTTGCAGTATTGTCCTTTGTTCCTGATGGTGTCTCTACAGCAGTGTCCTTGATCCCAGCAGGACATTGGCCTGAGATTTAAGACTCTCTCAGACTCCCTGGAGCCCAGCAGTCCACGAACCTGATGGCTTTTGACCTAGACTTTGGCATTGCTCCCACCTGAGAGCATCTGGCACCAACACCAGGGGATCATCTTGCCTCTGCAGCTGCTAAGATAGCAACAATTACTATGGCCACCCGTGACCAGCAACATTTATGAAAGATTGTTCTGTACATTTTTTATACCTCTTTGATCCTGGTAAGAAACCCTGTAAGATGGATATTAGTATTGCCATTTTACAAATGAAGAAGCTGAGACTCAGAAAGTTTGATTAATCTAAGCTGACATAGCATGAAAATGGCAGAGCTGAGGTTTGGATGCAAATCTGTCCCCTAGTGACTCTACTTAGTCCTTCTCTCCAGACTCTGAGCATCCGGGTGCCCTACACGCACCCAGGTACCTGCACAGATCATCCAAGGTTGCAGTGGATGCTGCACTGTGCCAAGAACCCCAGGAGGGAAGGACAGATTCCCCAGTTGCTGGGACTGCTGCTACTGACAACCTTGCTGAGGACAGCCCCCTTGCCCAAGGCTGTGCCCCTTCTTGGGGACAGCCCACATCCGATGACTGGTCAGTGGGGAAGGTAGAAAGGCCTGGCCCTTGCCCCACCTGGGGGCAACAGTGAATGGCTGTCCTGGCTTTGGAGTTCCCTGGGGGCTCAGCGAGGACCTGTTGTGACTGCATCGTTGCCAGCCCCTCCCTCTGCCCAGTCTGCTTCCCCATTCTCCCACAGGCGCCCATCCTGAGTGCTCCTTAGGAATCTTCCTGCACCCCGTTCTGCTCACAGAGGCTGCTTTCTGGGGAATTGCACCTGCAACAGGGCTGTTTTGCAAGGTCAGCTGAAGGCTTGCAGATTCACTGGTTTCCATGAGCAGTTGCAATGCCTGAGGAAGGATGGGTGTGCCCATTCCTTGTCTTCAGTCAGCCTGGGCTGGAGGCAGGGGAACTGTTCAATGGGCTCTAGCTCCTTACCTGTTTAAAACAAGAACTCTGCCGCCAATGTAAAGCAGAACATATGTATTTTTTAGCCCAGAACTAACCCTTTCTTTAAAACAAACATTCTAGATTAGACAGTCTGAGTTTATTTTTAAGGTAAATAAAGAATATCAACTTTTGTAGATTAATCTCTACAGCACAATAAATCATTGACTAGAGCAAACAGTGTGGTAGTGAAGATATTATTATCCGATTCTACAAACTCATCATGTATTGAGTTCTACTATCCACCAGTCTCTGTGCTAGGAATTAGCGAGACAGAGAAGAACAGAATCATTTCTGCATGTTGAAGAGCTCACCATTTAGTAGGGGAGGTTGACATAAATGAGTTATAACAAAAACCATAAGGATGATAGTTTTGAGGGTCCAGACTTTGGCTGAAAAGGTTAAATGAAAAAAATAGTGAACATTATATTCCATAATTAATTCAATGAAAATTGACTAGGCAAATAAGAAACGTTGTCATCCAAAACCATTACAAAAAGGAGCATGATTTCAGAGTTCGCTAATCTTTCTCGCCAGGGTCGGGTGGCCTCCAGCTGTGGCCTCACGGTGTTGAGGCTACTCAGAACCTTGAAAGAAAGCTTCTTGAGCGTGATTTGTGTGTGAAAGTGGTTGAAGGGTTTGTCCCCTTCAAGTCACCCTGCTAACTTCTTAAGAGTTATTGTTCTTAAAATATTAGTTGACTATAGCTCTTTCCTACTCAAAAATCTGTACTGCCTCCCCTCCCACCGCACTGCCTTCTGGATAAAGTTTGACCTATCTTCTTCCATTGTTCCCCAGAAAGCTCTCCTTTGTGGCCCAATTGGTCCACTCCCTGGACCCTGACCCAGGAGAACTTTCAAGTAAGTTCTAGTATCCTTGCCTTTGCTCGTGCTGGCCCCTTCCCCAGAATGGCTCTCCCGCTTCTCTTTACCGGTCTAAATAGGCACAGCTTCCAGGTCTGCTGACGTTCTATCTCCTCTACAAACTCTTCCCTGAACACTTCAACTTGAAGTGGCCTGTTCCCTCTGAGCAGTCTTGCATTCTCTTCCCTTTGAGGGGACAATAAAGCCCATGGTCCTGCTTGCCTTTCATTCTGACCTTGACCTTCCAGTTCTGTCACTCAGTCTTCCAGGAGTCTAGGTGTCTCCCTAGCAAGACTTTGAATGAACCTGGAAGGGTCAGGCTCGGTGTGCCCAGGGGTGTCCTGGAGGAGTCTTTGGAGAGCGGTATTGCTTGTCCTCGGCAGGTGGTGTGATTAACAGGGCCACGTCTAGAAGCAAGAAGCTGCTCCCTTCATCTCTTTATCAAGATTTGGTAAATTTGCCTTCTCCAGATTTTGAACAAAATCGATTCCACTACTTTGGAGGAAAAGAGGGAGCATTTTTCACTGTTGAGAATAAATTAATCAAACTTCCTTTTCTTTTTAAGGAAAGCAATAAATCAAAAGGGGGAAAAAAAAGAGCCTCTATGTAACCCTGTCTTGGTTCTCTGGCAACAGTGTAACCTGGCCTCAATCCCAAAAAGGAGAAGGAAAATATTTTTCAAAATGTTAATGGCCCTAAAAATTTGAATTCAGTTCAGTTTTTTTCAAAAAATGAGTTGTGATCTATGTGTATGTTTGTATGTTTTTGTGCGTGCATGTGTCATGTGTGCGTGTGAGGGTGCCCGCATGTGCATGGTTATGTGTCTTGATGTGTGTGTGTGTGTGTCCAAATATCTGATTGTGTGCTCTTACAGTTTTAATAAGTCTAAAACAGACCTGGAATGGTACAACTAGAATTCTGAGGGAATAGCCTGGCCAGGGCTTCACTGTGTGGGGGAGGCACAGGGGGTCAGCTGCACCCCAACTCATTATTTTCAAAAGACAGATACAGCAGCCCACAGGAGTACATCCTGTTCTCCCTGGCTTCCTAACTGCCGAGGGTGTGCCCTGGCAAAGAGAGCTTCCCCAACACTCTCAGCCAGGCTCAGCCACAGGGAAGGCTCTGAACTAAATTGCTCCTTGGCCTTTGCAGAATTAGCAAAAGCAGAAACCACAATACTCCCCCACCCAGCAAGGCCCGGAGACCTGGCTCCGGCTGCTTCTGGAAAGGCCTCCTGCCTGCCTGTCTGGGTGCCCAGCCCAGACCCTGAATGAGGCTCATTCTTTCCTGGGGCTGCTGTTTTCTCCCCTGCTAGTCTCTCGCCTTCCCAAGACAGCTGAGAGGAAACCGGAGTTCCCATAACTGCACAGAGTGTCTCCTGGCATTTTCTCCTGAGAACACCCACCAACCTCAGGGTGAGAGGACTTTAAATCAGTATGTTACTGATGAGGAGTCAGAGGCTCAGAGAAGGAAAGTGACTTGCATGAGCCTTGCTGTCATCGGCACCCCCAGCCCTGGCTGACTGTGGAAACGTGGACTTTGTGCAGGAGAGAGACTTGACGGGGGTCCTGAGGGCTTGGCTCAGGCTGAGGAACCCACCATTTCTGCCTCTGCCTGTTTCAGGGCCTGGGAAGATGGTCCATGTAAGGGGAGTCCATCAGAGAAGAGGTGCACAGTATTCTGGGTTTTTCCCAGAACCCCTGTGGGTTCCCAGGGGCCAGGCCTTGCACACACTTTCTTACTCGACTGCCATGGTAGCCAAGCCAGGCACAGGGCGGGCAATCCCTTTTGTAGCAGCGGGAGCCAAGCTCCAAGAGGTAAATGCCTGAGGGAGGCCAGGGATATCCCTGCTCTCTTGTGACCATGTCCGAGTGGCATCTATGAGGACCATGCTACATCCTCGTTTGCATCCTGGCAGCAAAACACAAGTTGTGAGTGTAACATACAATGACAGGCTGTTAGGACCTGGTTAGAGTCGGGACCGGTGGGAAGTGAACCAGGTAAGACCTGCGACAGAATTAGCAGTGTGGCAAGGGGCAGGAGAGGTGTGGCCAGGGTCTGGCGATGGCCCTATATCTGTGCTTGCTCCGTCCTTGTCCCATCTAAGTCCCTGCATCCAGCAGGTAGAATAAGCAGAGGGCCTGGCACTCAGGAGAGGCGTCCCAGATGGAGACGTGTGCGTTTGGGAAGAGAGAGCTGCAAGCTGACATGGCCTATTATAGACCGAATGCTTGAGTCTCCCCCAAATTAATGTGTTGAAACCCTAATCCCCAATGTGATAGTTTTTGGAGGTGAGGCCTTTGGGAGGCGATTCAGTTTAGATGAAGTCATGAGGATGGGGACCCCATGATGCGATTAGTGTCCTTATAAGAAGAGGAAGAGATCAGAGTGCACTTTCTCACCCTGGGAGGACACAGTGAGAAGGTGGTGTCTGCAAGCAAGGGAGGGAGCCCTCACAGAACCACCCGCTCTGATGCTCCAACCTCGGACTTCTGACCTCCAGAATGGTGAGAAATAAATTTCGTCGCTGAGCCCCCCAGTCTATGGTGTTTTGTTACAGCAGCCCCAGCTGACCAAGGCAGTTCCTATAATCCGAGTTTGGAGGTAGGGAACTGAGACGGGGGTAGGGGCATCAGCGCTCAGCAGCGGGACATGGGGGCGGGAGCAGACAGGGCTGGTGATGGAGTCGAAGCGGACCCAGACCCGTTACCTGACTGTGCCAACATGCCACCCTCCTTCCACCTGGGCTGGGCGAGACAGGCAACTTCCTCAGACAACCCGCTGTGGAGGGAACAGTGATTTCTGGGCCAGACGTGTAGTTTAGCGCCCCACCACGTAATTAAAGTGCGCTGGGCAGTGGCAGCTGGGCCCGGGGTGGGGCTGGCCCTGGGCTCTGTCTGTGGTAATGGCTAGCCTGTGTCTGGCCAGGCAGTGGCTCAGGTGACCTCAGGGCCCCTTCCCTCTCCTCCCAAGGAGATGTATGTCCTCGCAGCTTTGTTCCTGGGGAAACTGAGCTGCGTGGGAGACGTGGGAGTCTCCTGGGTGCGTGGCGGGGTGAGACCGTCCCCCAGCGGAACAGCCCAGCTCTCTGCTCTTCCAATCAGCTGAGTTTCTGGCTGCACGTCCTTGTAGCTGATGTTGGTCCCATGTGACAATGGAGTACTGAGCCGGCCTCCAGTGCAGGGCCTCCTGACGGTGCCATTCAGTAAGCAGCCTGGGGTTGGAGGTGTCGTGCGGCCTAGTGGGGAGGCAACCATGGCGTTTCTGATCACAGTGAAGACAGGTTCCTTCCAGATGGAAAGCTTTGCATCCTGTGATCTTCCTCTTTTAAGAGACTCAGCAGAACCGATTTCCAACTTTTCTCCTCTCTGACGCCCGAGGGTGCTTTCTGTGGCCTCTAGAAGTCTGAGCAGCCTGTTTAAAGCTGACTTTGAACAGCTGCATGGGGGTGGGGAGAAGGGCTGAGAAGAGGGAGGGAAAGAAGGGAAGAGGAGAGGGGGCTTATAAGTAACTAGGATGGTGACATTTGAGAAGAATCTGACCCAGACTTATGGCTACAGACATCCGGCCAGCCCCAGTTCTGTGTTTTCAAGGTGGCAGTTTGGATGTCCCATTTTCTTGTACCTTTTAGGAAATGAAAGTCATTTAGGAATTCAGGCATTTGGGCATGGGGCTATGGTCCCTGAAGGCAGCCTCTCTCCTGTCCCTCTGCTTGGCCCTGCAGTGACCCAGCCTCCCCCAAAGAATCCCACTTCCTCCCCTGCTCGGCCCCTGGGTGAGCTGGTGCACAGGCAGAGGGCTGTCTCCAGCTCGGCAGGAGTGCGTCCACGTGTGAGGACGAGCTTCGTCAGATTGGAGGGCCTGCTCCTCCAAGCTGCACGTAAGTGTTGGCAGATTTGGCAGCATTTAAAAATGCTTGGTGCAGCTTCTTATTAGGTAGGTAAGGGTGTCCCAGTGGGCCTATCCAGACGATCCCCTACTAGTGTTTTGTATAGACAGGGAAACCGAGGCCTGCACAGGTGAAGGCTTCTGCCCCAGGCCTCACAGCAGTGTGGGGAACCCCGCCCACCCTGAGATTCCTGGGCAGGATGCAGGCTTGAAGCCACAGGCCAGAATGTTCTACTATGCTGGACCCTCCACCATGCCCACAGGCTGCCTCTTGGGTGTCTGGCCTGTCCAGCTTTCTGGGCGTGTGGGACCAAAGTGTGGAGGGCTCCAGGCCCAGTATTTACAGCAGCATCTCAAAGCCAGACTGTTTGCTCAAGGCCCCAGCCTGCTGTCTGGGCCCAGGCAGGAAGGTGGCATGGACCTCGTGGACCCATCATCTGCTCCTGAGTGTGGGTTGTGGCTTCCCCCATCACCTGAGGCTCAGTCTGCAAAATGCTATTGCTGAAGTGCAAAAGAAGTAGCGTAGTTGGAGGATGGAGCCCTGTGCAGTTTAGAAAAATGGGCTCATCCCTGGTTCTGCCAGGGTCTTGCAGCCTGTGGCTCACCCTCTCAACCCACTGTGCCTCGAGGTTTCCACGTGCTTGGAGAAGTCGGATGGAGCCTGAAGGTCTAACACTGGGCTGCAGGGCTGCTCCCCTCCCCCATCACTGTGGGACTCCCGGGCAACAGTTTGAGCAAACCCAGTGAGACTTAGCTCTTTCTACTACTTTCTCTGAGCACAGAACTTTCAGGCCAAGGAGAAACCCAATTACTGTTCCCTCTTGTCTTTTTTGAATTACTCCCTAATCTTTCCATTAAAAAAACAACCTCAAGCAGGATCCTAAATAAATGGGCTTTAATCAAGAGAATTATTGATGTGATTCATTCTCCCTCAGGGCAGATATGCAATTTATCTTTCAGCAAAGGACACAGGGACTTAACACACCCAGCCTAAGAACAATGGCCATTAGTCCCATCTGTCCCCTGAGACAGCCGAAGCATTCAGCATTCGGTGTTAGTGCCCTGGGCTCTGACCCCATTAGGGACTTCTCTGCTGGAGCTCCCATAATGGTGATATCTTAACTAAAATAGAGAAGGGAAGGGAGGCACCCAGCATGGCCAGGGCTGAGCAGAGCTGGGCCAGGTGGTGACCCCTCCTTTTCATAGAGACAGCAGGACTGCCAGCCTCAGGAGCCTTGAAGGTTTGTTCAGCCTCTTCCTTCCTTCCCCGCTCCCCTGAGTCCCATTCCGGATTGCTGCAAGGAGGAGGATGCCCCCAAGCACGCCCCTAGTTTGCTGCCTCCCGGTACCTTTGTAGGGTTGCCCAGAGCGTGGGGGATGGGCGATATTCCTGGGCTCCCTGTCAGGCTGGGGCCTGTACACCTGGCCCACAGCAGCTGCGGCTCCAACTCCACGACTGAATTATGGGCAGGAACAGGGCCAGGAATATGGAACCTAATCCATTTTTCTTTTTTCTTTCCAGAGGGAATGGCTGTAATTGCTTTTCCTCAGCCCAGCTTGGGAGAAGGCCGATTCCTTCCTTGGACTCGCCTGAATTCCTGAATTGTCACAGCCTCTGCCCCTCGCTGGGCCATGCCCAGAGCTGTGGCTTCTCCTCCTTCCCCCCACGGCACCCTGCTCTGCCTTGGCCCTGTTGCAGCAGGCCCAGAGTGCGGGGATGTGTGGGGCCGTGGGGCCGGGGTTGCGAGCTGGATTGTGAGCAAACTTTCCCAGAACCGTAGAGCCTCTTAGAACGTGAGGGCCACTGGGCAACTGAAAGCATTCCCAGAACCAGAGAATCACAGAAAAATAGACTCTCAAGTTTGGAAAAGCTCTTTAAAGTCATCCACCTCTTTCCAGCACAGCGGCCTCGCCTTCCTTGCTGCTTTCTTCAGCCACTGTGTCCTTGAGAGGGAGATATTCCCAGGGCTCCTTTCCATCCTGGATCTCTGGGAGACCACGCTTCTCAGCCCTTTTGCAGTTAGGAGGGGCAAGTGGCATTGCTGGCCTATGAAATACGAGCAAAAGTAACGAAATAACGTATGTCACACTTCTGAGGAGTCCCTGTGGCTCCAGCGTCCCTCTTCTCTTTCAGCGTTGATGGCAGACAAGTGCTTGTGCTGGGATGGCAGAGTCCCAGATCAGAGCAGCCTGACCCATCAAGACACTGCAAGGAGACAATGCCCTGGGGAGATGTCCACGCTGCAGCACGAGCCAGGGGGCAGCTTGGTGAGATTTGGGGGCTGCTTGCTACAGGCTGCTGGGTACATCCCGGAGAGCATTTCCAGCCTGTGTCCCAGACTTCCAGGGATGGGGATTCACCTTCTCCCCAGGAGCCCAAGGCTGTTGGGTTCATTGCTGAGCAGCTGTCAGTGGAAAGTTCATTTTTCCTTTGAATTGAAACCTGTTTCCTCAAAACTCCCTGTTTCCTACCCCAAGTAGGTGAAGTTCATCCCGGGACTCTCTGGTTCTCAAACTTCGACATGCATCTGAATCACCTGGAGGGCTTGTTAAAACACAGTTCGCTGAGCTCCACCCCCAATTTCTGACTCAGTGGGTGTTAACTGTTTGTGTCCTGCCCCCACTCATATGTTGGAATCCTAACCCCTAAGGTGATGGTATTAGGAGAGGCCTCTGGGGGGTGATTGGGTCATGAAGGTGGGGCCCTGATGAATGGGATTAGTGTCCTTGTAAAAGGAACCCCTGGGAGCTCTCTCACCCTCTTTCTGCCCTGTGAGGATACAATCACAAGGTTGTTATCTGCAATCAGAAGAGGACACTCACCAGAACAACCATGATGTGCTGGTATACTGATCTCGGGCTTCCAGCCTCCAGAGTGTGAGAGAGAAATTTCTGCTGTTTATAAGCCACCCAGTCTATGGAACTTTGTTACAGCATCACAGACTAAGACAGTAGGTTTGGGGCAGGACCTGGAAATATGCATTTTTAATAAGTTCCCAAAGGCTGCTGCTGCTGGTGGTTTGGAGACTGCACTTTGAGAGCAACCATTGTATACCAGAATTCTGTTCGATCTTCCCAGGAGCCTGTTAGCGCATGTCACTCATGGCTGCAGAGGTACCTCCACCCTGCCCAGCCCCACAGAGCAGAGCCCCACGCTCTGATCCCCCATGCTGGCCTGGACGGGTCTGAAAATGGCTCTTTTCCCTCCACTGACTGTGAGCCTCGCTGGGCCGGGCTCACCACGTATTCATCCCTGCAGCCCTCGGCCTGACAGTGGGCCAGTCACAGCAGTGCGTAGGTGCTCAGTGGCTGTTTACCGAATGCATGGATGTGTGAAACAGGAGGAACACCTTGTCCTCACTTCTGAAATCTCTCACTAATCTTCAGGCTCCCTGTACAGAGACCCCTGGGGAGCTCATGCTGCCCACCCTGCAGACGTCAGGGCTGAGCCAGCTTATAGGCATGTTGGAGAGTAGATGGTGAGCAGGGAGTGGGCTGCACCCTCCCTCTAGGAGGGCTGTAAGCCTGGGGGCCCAAGGCGTGTGTGTATGGGGGTGCGCTGCCTATTCCTGTAAGGACCCAGCTTGGCAAGCCCACACTGGCCGTCGGGTCTGCAGATGACTCCCCGAGTGCTCACACGGGCCAATTCTGACTTCTGGGAAGGATTGTACTGTCTCAATTTTTGCGAACACAGACAGGCCAGCTCATGCTTGGCTGCACTGCTGATGGTGTGGGCTTTGGCTTCCTGGGGGGTCTGCTGGGCCAGGTCCTCAGCTTTTCTGCCTGAAATCAATGCATCACATCTCAAGGCATTGCCTCCCGGTCAAGGATCAAAGTCAAGGCCAACTTTGGGATGTCCCACCCTATTCCCAGGAGAGGGCTGACCCTGCTGGAAGTCCATGAGGCCTTAACTCCCCTCCTTCCTCCCTCCTTCTCATCCCATACCCCTTCCCCTCCCATTCCCCCTCCACCTCATCTGTCTCCTCTTGTTTTAAAATTTTTTATTATGAAAATGATTAAATATATAGAAATATGGAGAAGACAGCATAATAAACCTATATACACATCATCTAGATTTAATAATTATTAACATGGTGCTATATTTGCTTCATTTATTTATTTTGCTTAAGTATTAATATTTTAAAGAAAATTCATGATATA
This sequence comes from Cheirogaleus medius, assembly GCA_008086735.1. Taxonomy (NCBI): domain Eukaryota; kingdom Metazoa; phylum Chordata; class Mammalia; order Primates; family Cheirogaleidae; genus Cheirogaleus; species Cheirogaleus medius. Next base: position 160,199,305 of record VBSM01002608.1, on the reverse strand, counting down.
TTAATACATTTTACCCTAAATACTTCAGCATGCATCTCTAAAAAGCAAGATGAGTTTTCTATATAAACATATCATTGTAACATCCATCAGAATTAACACTAAATCTTCGATGTTGTCTAACAGTTCATATTACTATTTCTGCAATTGTTGCAAAGCTGTCTTTTGTGATTGTTTACTCCAACCAGTATCCAAACCAGATTCACATGTTGCATTAGCTTGTTATTGTATCTTTTAGGTCACTTTTGTACTAGAAAGTCCTTCCTGCTCCTGTTTCCCTGTGGTATAGATGAGTTGAGGAAGCCAGGCCAGTGCTTGGTCATACCCAGCACGGAGATTGGTGGATTCCCGGGCAGGGGTCCAGGGAGAAAGACTCTGCTTCCTCCTTCTGGGCCATGGGAGTCTCTTGTATGTTGCCCTGAAAATCAGGGTCCCCCATGGGCCTGAAGTGTTTCTGCTTTGAAGCCCAGACCCCCGAGAAGCTGTCCTTTCTGGGAAGCAACGTGACATACAGAAGGGTCAGGAGAAGATGGCATGGAATGAAAATAAAGGCTTGGAGACACCTGTGGTTACCCGGGTCACTCAGGGAGGGAAGACTCACAGGAGTCTCTGGGGAAGGACCTTTGAAGACGAAGGTCAGTGACTCAAGGCAGTCAGGGTCCTGGGCACTCTCTTCAGCCTCTGACTCCTCCATGAGGCCAGCACTGGCCTCCTGCCCACATGCTGTTCCCTTCGATGGGGTGCTGGGCCTGCCCTTCCACTCCCTGGAGGCCCCCAGTAGCAGCTTCTCTTCTGCCTCCACTTGTGTAGCGGCTGTCGTCATCCGAGCAGCTGCTGTGGCAGCAGCTGTGACATTACCCAGACCCTTCCCGGCTCCGCCCTGGTCCTCTGCTGCCGCTTGCTCTGTCTCCCCGGCTGGCCTCTGGCACATTCGCTGCAAACAGAACTTCCCAAGTCTGTCTTGCTGCTCCTGGTAAGAGGCCGGGTGCAGCTCAGGAGGAACTTGTCAAGCAGTGGTGTGACTGGCGAGATGGCATTTTTTCTCCTATCGGATTAGAAAAGTTAATTTGAAAGTTGATAATACCCAGTGTTGACAAGGGTTCAGGGGAAATAGTCCCTTACTCTCTTGGTAGAGTATGAATTGGTCAAACTTTTGGAATAAAAATTGGCAACACCTATTAACATTAAAAATGTTTTTCGTCCATTTTTTTCATCCAACAAATGTTTATTGAGTCCCTACTGAGGGCCAGACACTATTCTAGGTGTGGGGAGCTGGTATTGGACCCTTTGCTCTTGTGAAAACCATATTTTAGTGGGAAAAGTGGACAACAAATAAATAGATACCATAAATGATAATAAATGGTATGAATAAAAATAAAACAGGGTAAGGAGATAGTGTAGGGTAAGTGTGGCTTTTTCAATCCTTTGGCCTAGGAATTCCATTTCTAGGAAATTCTCATAGAAATGTTTCTGCATGTACACAAAGACACACACACACACGTTCAACAGAGCAAAAAACTAAACGCCCTAGATGCCTAACAATAGAGGAGATGGCAACTGAATTGTCCATCCACGCAAAGGGATAACCTGCAGTCACTGAAAAGAATGAGACAGCTGAACACACACCAGCAAGGACAGGTCTTGAAGACAAGTTAAGCAAAAGCAAAATGTCTTAGAATAATGTATATAGTAGGATCCATATAAGTAAAATAATGCATAAATATATATATATGTAGATATATAGAAAAGGTCTAGAAAAACAACACTCAACAATTAATGGTGGTCTTCTCTTTAAGGAAGGAAAAGTGGAAGGAGGTAATTGTAAACAGCAGTTTCACTTTTTACTCAAAATATACCTGCATTATTTGATTCCCCCCCCCCCCCCCAAGACATAGGGTCTCTTGTTACATTTCCCAGGCTGGTCTTGAACTTCTGGGCTCAAGTGATCCTCCTGTCTCAGCCTCCTGAGTAGCCGGGACTATGGAGCCCAGCATTTTTTTTTTAACTCAAATTTTAAATTCTTCTCTGGAGTAAAGCAGGCTCTTCACTATTTACAAGGTTATTCTTGAGTTGTGAAAATTCTCCATATTTTGCCCTTGTATTCTTTTATTCAATCTTGGCTGCCTTAATCAGACAGAAAGTACGAGGACATTTTTTTCTTATAGCAGAAACCTTAGCAACAGACAGTAACTGCTCTAGGTCTGTCAAACAGATGCATTGAATTCTTTTTTTTAAAAACACCACTAACATATATTTATGTATTCCATGGTTTAAGTAAAAACAAAAACACAAAAACCACAACACCAGAAATAGACGCGCCGCACCATAGCACGGACGCCTTTCCTTGGGGTTTTGGGATCTTAATTGAGAAAGTTAAATGGATTCTCGGGTTTGTCAAATTGACTCTGACCTGTGGCTTTTGGTCCTGAGGGAGAAAATGAAATGAAATGAGCATTTCTTCCCTAAATTCAAAACTCTCAGCAGCCTCAGCTGGCTCCAAATCCCAGAGCTGAAAGAGGTCGAGGGGAGAAGGAATCACTTTCCTGACCCGGTGCGGGGCCAGGAGTTCAGCCGCCTGTTCGGGAAGGGGATCCTACCACCATGTGGCCATGAGGAAATTGAGGTTCAGAAAATTTAGCAGCTTGCCCAAGGTCTTGGGCAGCTAGTGGCAAAGTCAAGGTTTGAAACTATCTGTCAAGCCCCAAAGTTTTCGCTTTTTTTGTGTGTGGATGGAGATGATCTGGGCCACCTTTCACAGTGGCACCTTCGCTCCTTGGAGGCCCCGGCAGGTCCCTGTTTCTGCTAGGATGGCAACAAGGACCCTCCAGCCAATCTGAGTGTTGGCCTGTCCCTACTCCAGGGACAAAGGGGACTTCCATCCTCTGAGTCCCTAGTCCTGGCTCCTGCTCCTCGGCTGGGGCACTTCCCATCTGGGAAGTGGCGGTCCTGGGGGGCGTGTCTCCTGCAGCCACAGTCATATCACAGCTGAGAAATAATAGCATAATAATAATGGAATAAACAATAGAATAATCATAATAGCTAAAGCAGAACAATAATAAAGGTTGATATAGAGCCAGGCATTGTTCTGTCAACTTTGCAAATGTTGATCCACCTAATCCTTTAACTATTCTAGAACCAGCATCATCCCCTTTTTACAGAGGAGAAAACTGAGGCACAAAGCACTTAACTATCTGGCTCAAAGTCACACAGCTAGAAAGGGACCGACCAGGATCCAAATTCCAGTAATCTTCAGAGCCCATGCTCTTCATTTCTGTGTATTGCTCACCCAAAGCGAATTAACACAGGCATCACTTACTGTGTGATTACTGTGTGACTTACTGGGCACCGTGATTAGTACTTTAAATATATTAACATGTTAAAGACTAAGCACAGAACAGTCAAATCACCCATCCAAGGTCACACAGCATGTAACAGCAGAGGTGGATTTTGAACCCACACATTCTGATTCCAGAATTTATACTCTTAAACACGGCACTGCATGAACAGAGAGTCCCCGAGGCTCTCAGCGTACACTTCCTACCTCTAGGGAAGACTCTGAGCATCCACTGGGCACTGTGGCACTCACTGGGTAAGACCAACCGGTAATCTCGGATCTCCAGTCTCCTGTTGTTGAGGAGCTAGTCGTTGCTGGGGACTCACTGTGCGAGATGGACAGACTAGTCCCACTGTGCACTAAGGCCTGTGGTGACACGTCACTGCACTCCAGGACGGGTGGGTCCATTCTGGGATTGGAGCAGGCCGGTGTGTGGGGGCAGGGCGTTCAGGGACAGACTGCACGGAGCTCTTCTCTCGCTCTCATTTCCCATTCTCCTTCTACCTCATTAGGGTGGAAAGACAAAAGCACTTCCAAGCAAATGTAGCAGAAGGTGTCCCCCCAGCTCTGCTCGTGTCCTGGCAAAAGGTGCAGACCGAGCCTGCGGACCTCCGTGCTCTAGTGCTGGTGTCCCAGCAGGAGACAAACAGGGCCAGGGTGCCAAGTGCTGCCCTCGGGACCCCAGGACACTCACGGACGCTTTGAGCGCTGGCTGGCTGAGGAGCAGGCTGCTGCCAGGCAGCTTTGTGCATTTCGTGGCTTTGCTGGAAACTCATCAAATGCTTGGCACAAACACTTCCCTCCTCCAGTGACAGGAGCTCACATACATTTCAGAAAGCATCAAACTGCTCTGAAAGGTGATAATAGTGTCTGTCAGTTTCTGCACATACAATACTGTTTTCCACAGCAAGAATATTTTTCTTGTTTTTTTGGTGCTGTATGGACTCCCAGACCAAGGGTCCCCATGCCCTGGAGGACAGCAGGGCTGGTGCACAGGACATCAAAGGGTAGGACGGTGTCTGCGGAGCTGGCGGAGATTGCATAGCAGCAGGGCCCTCCCTGCACTCCATTTGTCGGGTGAGGGGAGGGAGGAGGGTTCTGGGATATTCCTTAGCCGGGCAGCAGGCACAGCTGCGAAGGCAGCAGCTGCAGACCCAGAATGGGTCTGAGCGTGGCCTCCCCTGCCTTGGGCTGGGCACAGTCTCCTGCTCCTTGAGCAACGTTGCTGGCTGTGGTTGGCAGAGACCAGGCGAAATGTGAGCAGGTGCAGAGGGGGAGGGGCACTTCAGAGGTGAAGAACAGAGGGGACAGAGGTAGCATGGTGCTTAGTGCTCTTGGGGGACTGAAAGGAGGACACATTCCTTAATTTGATGTATCTGCAACTTAAGCCAAACTCCTTAAGCTCAATGGACCCCTGTATCTGGGATATGCTCTATTGCAGTGACAAGAAGCCTGGTGGGAATGTCTGTTGAGTACAGCAAAGGTGGGGCTCCCTCCCACCACACACCCTGAAAGGTAGGGATGATGGGACATCACCCGTGTGAGTCTTTCCTGGGCCGTGATGCTGAGATAGGGCTGCACCAACATCCACTGTGGCTGCTGCTCCCAAGACACGCCCGCAGTCCTTTCCCAGGTCACCAGCCATGGCAACTGCCAAGACTGGCACTGGTTCAGGTGCTAGAGCCTCAAGGAAGGACCAGAGCCCCTCCTCCTTCCCCTTGCCCTACTCTCCCTGGGGCCTGCATTTTGGCCTTAAACACCAGCATGGGGCTGGGCAGAGTGGATGCCAGAGAAGGGGAATACCATTCATTCTTCCCTGATGTGTGATCCACTGTTCCCAAGGACGAATACAGGACATTTTTAATGTACTTTCTTGCTAAGGTAGCAAAACACCAGTTAAATCTTCAGCAGGGCATCCTGACGGTCAGCCCCTCAGTGGGAGCCCAAACACGATGCCCAAGTGCAGTGGCCACCAACGTCATCATCCCAACTCCCGTGTACTGAGCACTTCCTGTGGGCCAGCGATGGTATTGGCACATGTAATCTGTGTGTGTCAGTTTGTTCCTTTTTAAAATTATTAAGGTATGATTCACATACCATAAAAACCTACCCTTCAAAAGTGGACAATTCAGTTTTTAAAGTATATTCACATGATTGTGCTCTCATCACCACTAATTCCAGAACATTCCCATCACTCCCAAAAAGAAACCCTGTACCCACGAGCAGTCACCTCCCACTCACTCTTCCCCCAAGCCCTGGCAACCACTAATCTACTTTTTGTCCCTATGAATTTGTCTATTCTGGGCATTTCATGTAAACAGTATCATACAATATGTGGTCTTTTGCTTTCCATGTAATTAAAAGTTAGCGTAATATTTTCAAGGCCCATCCATGCCACACACATATCAGTGCTTCATCCCTCTTTACGGCTGGGTAATATTCCATTGCATGGATGTACACATTTTGTTCATCCATTCATCAGCTGATGGATGTTTGAGTTGTTTCCACTTTGGGGCTATTAATAACACTGCTATGAACATTCATGTTTTCATGTGAATATATATTTTCAGTTCTCTTAGGTATATACTTAAGAGTGGAATTGCTGGCTCATACAGTAACTTTATGTTTAGCTTTTTGGGGAACAGGCAAACTGTTTTCCATAGTGGCTGGACCATTTTACATTTTGGCCAGCAATGCACCGAGGTTCTAATTTTTCTACATCTTCACCAACTTTTGTTATTTTCCTTTTTTTTAAATTATAGCCATCCTAGCAGGAGTGAAATGACATTTAATATTTATAACCACCTTGTGAATAAAATGCTATTATTATCCTCATATTACAGAGAAGAAAATAGAAGTGAGAAGAATTTAATGTGCCTAATGTCACACAGTTGGCACATTTCAGACACTGGACTTGGGGGGAGGGGCACACAGTATTCCCCTTTATCAGCGGGGTCTCACCCCGGCCCAACTTCTGGCCTGCTCTGGGCCCAGATATTCCTCCAATTGGTGCAGCTCAGACCCTGGGGGCACCTGTACCTTTCCAATGCCCACCTAGTGAGGAGTGGGGGATGGAGTTCTAGGCTGGACAACAGGGGACTTTTAAGCCCGGCTGAGGCAGGAGGCTCTGCAAGATCTGCCAACTGCCCCTGGAAGTAGAGAGCATGCTGGAGATTGCAAACAGCTCCAAGCTTCCAGAAGCCACTCAGGCTGCATCATCTGAATTTGAGAAGCTCAGATACAAACAGAACCAGGTGGAAGGAGAGGTGGGCCTGCAGGGAGGTATATCCAGCAAGCCAAATGTCTCATACCTCCTGTCTACTGCCTCGTCCCTCAGTAAAGGTGGATCTCTGGGGCTTGAGGGAGTGGCTCAGCGTCTAGGACTGACATTTGCAAAGGTCAGCCCAGACTCTTCCAGTGCAGGTCAAACCCAGAAGTGAGCTCCACAAGGGCCTGCAGACCAAATTGGGTGTGAGAGCCTTCCAGCTCTGGAGTGCGGGATCGAGTCCAGGCTGGCAGTGATGTTGCTTAAGCTTGGACGCTCAGCAAGGTCCTTTACCCTGGGACCCACCTCTCCCAGCAACCACAGCTGTCCCATATCTAGTCTAGGAAGGTTGCTGTTCTGTGCTATCTGTGATGGGCCACTGTACGCCAGGGCAGTCAGGAACCCTTCTTGGATGAGGAGAAGAGGAGGAGGCAGAGAGGCAACATGTGGGCTGGAGGCCCAGCATGGTCCTGGCTTTGCCTTCACAAAGCCATGGCCTATTGGGTGGGCAGATATCCAGGACACACACAATTACTTGAAAAGTGGAAGGTGGCCTGCACCAAGGGGCTGTGGACATTCCGAGGGGCAGAGGTTCTGGCTGAGGGTGGGATGAGAAAGAGATGAGGAATGCTTGCGGTGACACTAGCATTAGAGACAGGCCTTGGAGGATGTGAAGGGTTTTAATAGCCGAGAGTAGCAGCGGGCACTCTGCTTCCTTTGCCCAGTGTGGGCATCAGAGCAAAGAACACAGGTAAGCAAGGTCCCCGGGCAGGAAAGAATGGAGGGTTCAGAGCCCAAGAGGAGCTGATGATGGATAAATGACATGAAGGAATGTAGATCTCATCCTCTAGGTGACTGGGAATGGGGGATCCAGGAGGGATTTTAGCCAGGGGAATAACAGCTGGATTCACATTTAAAATCCCACTGTTTACAGCAAGGAGATGGGATTGGAAGTGGAGAAGGTGGAAATAAGAGGTGATTGAGATGGTTCAGGGAGAAATGATGGCTTGGAGTAAAGGAGAGAAGACACAGTAAGGAAGATAAAGAGGAGAGTGAAAACACTGGGGGAGAGGGCAGAATTCATGGCATTTTGTGGTTTGTGTTTATGTGAGTACACATGTGTGCACTCAACTGTGTCCAGAAAGGGAAATGAGATGAGGAGGAAGCTGGAAGACCCAGAGGAGAACACCTGTGTCCCGTGGGGGTGGGGATGCTACGACGAGCAATAAGGAAGCTGGGGTGGGTCTGGATAAGGGGGAGAGAAAGAGCTCAGAGAGGGACCTGTGAGAGACGGATCTGGTTAGCACCAAGGTATCCCTGGTGCTGGGGTGTGGATGGGGTCCCCGCCTCCTGGGCACGGGCACATTTGGAAAGGTAGATGTAGCAACAGGAAGAGCATCCTTCTGCAGCCCCAAGAGTCAGAGGAAGGCTTCCTGTTCTCAAAGGGGCTTTTGCTCATTTGTGCAGGGTTCAGGATCACCAGGCAGGTACTGAGGGAGGGAAATCCTGCTCAGCAGCGAGGGCTGCAGCAGCCCTCACTGAATGCACAGAACACACACACACACACACACACCCCAAACGTCTACCTGCCTCCAGAATTCACAGCGTGTATCATGAGCAACAGACACCCACATCTGGAGTTACAACTTTCCATCAGGTTCCGGACAACCCTCCTTCCACCACTTCACATTAGCTCACAAGCAGGAAGGCTCGACTTCCCACAAGTAGCCTTCTGGTCTTTGTCAAGGTAAAGAAAGCATCGTAATTATTGTTGGATCTATGTGTTTCTGAACGCATAACATGTGTGAAACTGTGCTACCCATTTTATTAGGGTCTTCTCTCTCTTTTTAATTTTTATTTATATATTTTTAATTGGACAGCGCCTTGGACCAGAATAGGTACAGAGCAGCTCCCTCTCTCTTTTTAAATGTGTCGCTGACAACGGTTTTGAGCATTGTTCCCCTAACCCCATTTTCCCACAAGTCCTGGGGTTCCTGCTGTGTGATTTTGTATAGCGCGAGAGGAGTTTTAGGAACACACATGTTGCTTTATAGCAGAACTGACTGTACTCTCCTGTCCTTGGTTGTCTTATAAATGTTTTATTGTTGCTATAATTACAATTTGCCTGTCAGAATTGGGATCCAAGAGCATGCTCTGTGATTAGTTGCTTATCTCTTAACTGTTCCTCTTCTTCTCTCTCTGTTTCTCTTTCTCCCCAGTATAGAAATATGTAAAGACACCAGGTGGTATATTCTGGAGGGTTTCTTAGAGTCAGGATTTTTTTTTTTTTT
>VBSM01002608.1:160170065-160184032 GCA_008086735.1 Cheirogaleus medius | reverse complement strand
CCCACAGCCTGCACTATCCCCACTTCCTGCCTGACTGGTTTCCCAGCCTCACACGGCCCCTCAGCGCTACCTGCACGCTGTCCTGGTGGTCTTCCTCCCACACACGTCTCCTCGCCTCTCACTCAGAAGCCTTTCGTGGCTCCCCAGTGCCTGCTGAAAGAAGTTCAAACTTTCTAGCTGAGAGTTCAAGGTTCTCTACAATTTCCCATCTATCCAAGCATCCTCATTTGTCTCCCCGGCTCCCCATGCCCCAGCCACACCAGACTTCTCCTGTTCTCCAACGCTTCTGGAAATTTCCAGCCTCAGAGTCTCTAGCCCAACCTGTCCCTTCTACCTGCTATGCCTGTGTTGTGGGTTGAATTGTGTCCCCTCAAATGACACACTGATGTCATAACCCCTGGGACCTGTGAATGTGACTTTGTTTGGAAATAGGGGTTTTGCAGATATAATCAAATTAAAATGAGGTCATACCAGATTGGGGTGGGCCCTAAACTCAATGACTAATGTCCTGTGAGAGGGCCATGTGAAGACACAGGGACACGGAGACACACGGAGGATGCCCTGTGACGAGGGAGGCAGGCAGTGGAGTGACGCAGCTGCAAGCCAAGGAGCCCCAGGGTTGCCATCAGCCACCAGAGGCCAGGAGACGGGCACGGAGCAGATCCCGGCTCAGAGCCTCCAGAAGGGCCAACCTTGATGGCACCTTGATTTTGGACTCCTGACCTCCAGAACAGTGAGACAAGACCTTTCTACTGTTTTAAGCCACCAAGTTTGTGATGATGTGTTGTGGCAGCCCTAGGAGAGGAATGCAGCCTGGCACCACCACTGTGCCTGAACACACCTGCCCCTCCTCTGGGTCCTGTCTGTTTCCACCTCCTCCGTGACACCTTCCCGTGTTTCCCGAGTGCTGTGTGTTGTTGTCGTATTCTCACTGACGCCTGTTTTCCAGCTCTGCATGTGGCCGTCTGGCCCCCACCCACACACAGGAAACCCCTTGTGGACTGAGTAGGTTGGGCTGTTTGATTTCTCTATATCTAAGCGTGTGGTGGGTGACCAGGGCAGGTGTCCACTAACCTAAGGGTGGCGGCTGTTGTATCGGGAGCCCCATCCACTCATTCAGGAAATACATGCCGAGCACCTGGTATGCACGAGGTATTCTTCTTGATCCCGTGAACCGAGCCATGAACACACCTGGGGCCCCACGGAGCACACAGTTTGGAGGAAATATGGTCTAAATCTGTCATACGGTGCTGGCAAAAACGCTCAGAAAGAGAAGTTCCAGGGCACAGAGAGTCCTGTTGGGGGTGTATTCCCCATTAGGAGGGAAAAACCCCAATACGCAGACCTACCCCTAGATGGGCTAGTGGCATCAAACTGGGGACAGAGGATGACATGACCCATCCTGGAAACTTCCCTGTGCTCCCTGCTGCAGACAGAGACACTGAAACTGGGGAACGCTGAGACCCTCACTCAGGGTATCTCGGCAGGGCAGGGCAGAGCTGGGAGTCAAATCAGAAGCTCCGACCACTCTTCCCTGCATCCCTCCGGCTTCCTGTCCTGCGAGGAGCCCTCGGGTGCGTGTTTCCCTGCAGGACTCTCAGGTGGGGAAGGCAGGTGTGGGGGCCTTGCCTTGAGTCCGTGCGGGGCGAGGGCTCCCTTACATGTTCTCTTTGTGCCCCTCCCCCATCATGTGGCTCACATGGCCCTGCTGTGAGTCCCAACAGCAGCATGATGGTGCTACAGCCAGAACCCACGGCTGGACACCCTCGCTTGGCAAGGTCAGGAGGGAGGGACTGAACCCCTTTCCCCAGGTCTCCTGACAGTCAGAGAGGACAAGAACGGACACACCTGGCCACCTCCTGGGAGTGGACGTGGGCTGGGTTGGGTAGAAGAGGTAGTATGGAAGGTGTCCCCAGGTTCCTGCCTGGAGCCAGACAGGACAGGTGAGAAGCCACACACCTTCTAGCAGGGGCACCCGATGGAGGCCTCCACTCCTCGAAATTGAATGGGTTTTAGGTTCACTTGGAGTTTCTTCTGTGCCCTGCTGGTGGCAAAGGTCCTGGAAGTGCGATGGTGTTGCAAGGCTTTGAAGCAGCAAGAAGAGGTCCCCAGGCGCGGGGGTTCCGAGGAGGCGGGCACACCGGCAAGTGCCAGGGCGAAGCTTCGCAGCTGGCCGGGCTGGTCAGAGCAGGGGCTGATTCCGCCCAGCAAGGATTGATTAAGCACCGGCCCTGCCATCTGCCTGGCATCATGGGTTTGAGGGTTGGGGGGACAGGGCAGGGGAAAGTGCCCACACGTCCTTGCAGAAGAATGAGGAGGAGGCCATGGTGAGGTGGAAGGTCATGAGCCCAGGGCAGGCAAAGACAGAGAGAGTGGAGAGGCTGTCCGCCCTCAACCCTCAACCTGCTTGCTGGTCTTTGTGCACTAAGAGGCCAACGCAGCTCCTGGTCATGGAAACCTAACCCTGAACCTATTGGAGAGGGGACAAGCCCTTCTGCTCAGTTGTTAAGGAAGGTCCTGCCTGGAGGCAGAGGACAGTCGGAAGTGACTGTGGGGTCCTTATAGCCCAGGGAGTCTGTGATTCTAAAAACAGACAAACAAGCTCAGTGTCTCTGGGCCTTTGCCTTCCCAACCTCCTCCCCCATCTTTCTTGGACAAAGGGCTCTTGGAGGGATCTGGGGCTCATTTCATAGAAAGCTGAGAATAATATGAAATAGAGTTTCTATTTCAGAGGATAACACTTACATAAGGTGGGATCTTTCAAAATGTTCAATCTGATACTTATTTAAGGAAACATCTAACAGCCGCACAAACACAGCGTGGAGGAGGCGGCCACTCTGTTCTCCCCCGCACCCCTAGCTGGCTGGGATGGGCGGTGTGGCCGAGCTGGCTGCTCAGATGTACAGGCTGGCGTGAGCGAGTGCCGTGGGCCAGCCTCCTGGGCCAGACCCGCCTGCCCTCCTGCTCACTGCCTGCCCCTGGCGGGGTCAGAACCAAGGTGCCTGCTGGAGACCCCAGGAAGGGCTGGACATCCCCAGAAATACTGCAGGTGCCCCCAGGAGGACTAAAGCCTGCAGGTCATGTTGACCTGGCACCTTGATCTGAGTCTTCTGGCACTGAGATCCCATGCACCTGTCTTTGCACCTCAGGCTTCTTGGGAATGAATAAATGAAGGGACAGGGGGTGGGAAGGAATGTTCTACAGACTTACTTGGTCGAATCTTTACCTGCTCCCATTGCCAGACTCAACTTTAAAATTCCAAGAGGAAAAGGAGAGATGAAAAGAAAAATGTCATATTTCAAATCCTTTCCACAGTGACTCATTTCAGAAGTGGAGTTCTGTCCCTTTTAAAAATAGAATCAACACTGTCCTTCATGCAAACAGCCTTTGTTTTCCCTCCAGCTGCGGACCTGACCCGTCCTTCTTGGCTCTGCACAGAAGGAGAGAAGAAGCCTTGGCGCAGCTCTAGCGAGGGGTGTGGCTGGGGTGGCGGCAGGGCGGGGCAGAAGGGTGGGGGCGCTGTTGTGGGGGAAGGAAGCCACAGAGACTCTGTCTCCTTCAGGAGGGACCGTCACCATTAATGATCCCATCCCGCCAGCTTCTAGGCCCTGACCCCACCCAATACAGCCACACACCAACCAGGAGACTCTGGAAGTCACTCATCTTCTTGGAGCACCCTGGTCAGTGGATTCTAGAATGATCTTAGTAACCTGGAAAGACATTTGGATCCCTCCTCCAGACCCTGGTCTGGACAGCCTAAGCAAGGGTTTAGGAGGTAGTTTCTTCAAGTGCCCCATGATTTTTACTTTTTGTTCTTTTGGTTTTGAGATGAAGACACTCAAAAGTGTGTGCTGAGTGCCATCCCGTCAACTGTCTGATGCTTTGGGGTGCACTTAAAATATGTGTACATTTGGAACACTTAACCTTGGACTTGGAAAATTAAAAATACTTAGGCGCATTTATTTCTCAATTACCTTTAAATAATTTAATAGAACGAGAGCTATATAGCTCCAAAGAGGCACTCCATTCCATCCATCCATCCCTGAGCATCCTCTACTGTATTGTTGGAGAGCTAACATTTGAGTTGAGTGTTCGAAGATGAAAAGATGTTTTCCAGAAAGACAAGGAGGTGAGTGACCTGGGCAGGAATAGTGTGTGCAGAGATGCTTTGGAACCAACAAGCTTGGTCTACCTGGGAGCCAGCAATCAATGCAAGCCTGCTGGGGGACAGGGTGTGTGTGGGTGGCAGGGGCTAGCTGGAGTGGTAACGGTAGACAGTTCTGGGGCTTGCCAGCTGCACTGAGAAGCCTAGGCTTCATCCTGGTGTGAGTGGGAGCTTTTCCAATGATGTAAGGGGGAGGTTGAGTTTCTGAGATTGACATTTTGCAGGGAACCTTAAGTCTTCTACCTTAGAGCACATCTACAATGGTCCTCTTTCTCCAAGGACTTAAAATCTTTCTCAGATAATAAGCTAGGCTATGAGTGTGTGACGGCAAAGGACTCTGCTGTGGTTTGAATGATGGCGTGCCTTCCAAAGTTCATGTTGAAACTTAATCCCCAGTGTAGCAGGATTAAGGGGTGTGGCCTTTGGGAGGCGATTAAGTCACAAGGGCTCTGCCTTCATGAATGGGGTTAGGATGCTTGCGAAAGGGCTTGAGGGTGCAGGGAGCCCTCTCTTGCTCTTCCACCTTCCACCATGCGAGGAGGTAGCAATGAGGCACCCCCTTGAAAGCAGAGAGTGGACTTCACCAGACACTCATGCCTTGACCTTGGACTTCTAAGCCTCCAGAACTGTAAGAAATAAATGTCTGTTATTTATAAATTAACTAGTCTAAGGTATTTTGTTATAGCAGCACAGACGGACTAAGACAGGTGCCTTACCAGTCCCCCAGGGGGAGAGCCCCAGCCCTGGCCTGTGCCACTGGCTGAGCCTGGCACGATGGGCCATCTAAGCAGATACCACAGAGAAGGGGCCCTGCCTGAACCCCCTTTGCTGACTGCTGCAGCCACATACAGTATCGTGGCAAAGAGGGCCTCGGCTGTGGGGTCCAGGGAGAAGGAGCTGTCCCCGTTCTTGAGCCACTGAGTTGGGTCGAGAGTGGACTTGGCCAGAATGGAGAGCGAAGGGGAGGAGAGTGGACGGAGAAGAGTGGTTCTGACACTGGGGGGATGTTTGCGGGGATCAGGGCGGCGTGGATCAGAGTTAGCGTCTCCCACCTTCTCTTAGCCTCACCTTTGTGTGCTCCAAGACCCCGAGAGCCTTCCCTGGGGGGCTGCCAGCGCCCAGAAGAAAGCCTTCCATTTCCAGAGCTATTCACCCTACTCGCCCTTCACCTATGTGACTGCCACCATCTGTCGGTCCAGAGGCTGGGGCTGGTGCCGCTTCCTGTCTCGCGGGGTAGCACAATGCTGGCCACAGACAGGGCATCTGGGGACAGTTTGCTGGCCGACTGGATAGGACAGGCTCCCTCATCCTCAGCCTGAGCCCGTGTCTCTGAGACTCCCTTGGGTGAGAGGACACAGCTCTGCACCCCCCGTGGCCGGAGGGCTGTGCACCTGGGCGTCACCTTGGCCAGAGCCCCTCTGCTCGCCTCCTGGCCCCCCTCCTGCCACAATGTCCACTTACTGTCCTTTGTTTTCTTCCCTTTTTCTTGCTGCCAGAACTGTTCCGTGTTACACTAGAAGGGAGACATTCCTGTTCTTTCCACTCCCTGCCCCTTCCACCAGTTTCCTTTTCAGATGATAAATTTGTTCTGCGATGAGATTCCTGAGGACCCAGGCGGGACCCAGTCAAGGCCTGTCCCGGGGGAGCCAGGACCAGACGGCTCCCCAGGGCTCAGCAGCACTGGGCCCCGCCAGGCCATTATCCCTCTGAGACAAAAGCCCAGGCCTGTGTCTTCTCTCCCCCAGGGTCCAGAACAAGCCCAGCGCCACCTAAGTCGCAACCGCACCAACAAGGATGCCCTCCCGTGTAAGCCGGGCAGACAGCACAGGAAATCGGAGTGGCAGCGGCTTTCAAGATCAAAGTCAGTCGTGTCTTTTTTGGGGCGAGGGGTGGATCAGGTTTCAGAAGGATTCAGAGATGGAGGAATTAATCCCGCCCTTATCCTGCTGCCGCCAGCTCTTTCGTTCTGGGCCCGTGGCATCCTGTCCTCCTAGATGAGGCTGCTGCCCCCAGTGCAGGGAAAGTCGTTTCCTCGAGCTAAACCCCCGATGGGGTAGTGTTCCTCCCCACAGGACGAGGCAAGGCTGGCTGGGGCAGCACTGGGAAAGAGCCCACCCCATGCCTGCCACATGGCGACCCCCTCACAGTGACCCCCTGACAGTGACACTGTGACAGCTGCTTCCTACCCAAGGTGAGGCCAGAGCCTGATTTCCCCTGTTGCTTGTGGAATAACTCAAGGCCAAGTTCTGATCCTAATATCACCTTCTGGGGGCGAAAAGTCAGAGGTTCCCTCCACCTGAGGATGCTGTTCATGTTCACCCTCCTGGCGAAGACCAGAGTCCCGGGACAGACCAGACCAGCGTGAGATGCTGTTGAGGAACAAGCGCCACAGCAAGGCTGGAACTACTGTAGAGGGGGCAGCTGGACCGGGCTTATTGGAAGGGGATGGCCTATGGCATGAGATAGACCTGAGCTCCCGTTCTGGCTCTGCCACCTAAGTGGCTGTGTGACGTTGGGCGAATCCTTTCACATCTCTGAGTCAATTCTTCACCATCATCTTCATTGTCACCATTGTCATCAATACCATTCACCGAGCATGTACTGCATGTACTTGTATGTTTATTGCAGCGCAATTCACAATAGCAAAGATATGGAACCAAAGGCAAGTGTCCTCACAAGAGACAGGAAGAGCAGACACAGAGAGAAGGTCATGTGCAGATGGCGGTGCAATTGAAGCTCTGCAGCCATGAGCTAAAGAGCTCCCAGGGCACCGAGAGGCTGGATGAGGCAAGGAAGGATCCTTCCCTGAACCTCCAGAGCGAGGGAGGTCCCCCCAACACCTTGATTTTGGACTTCTGGCCCCCAGAACTGCGAGAGAACAAATTTCTCTGGTTTTAAGCCACTTGGTTTGTGGTTGTTTGGTACAGCAGCCCGGGCCACTAACATGCCATGTGGCATATTCAGGTGTATTTTCTTGCTATAAAGTAGAGCAAAACCTACTTGCTGGAGCAAACGGCAGTAGAAAAGTTCATAAGGACTCGCAGGTCCTCCCAGGCTGGTCTGTGCTTGACACCGGCCCTGGGTACCATGTCCAAGTGGCTTCCAGCTGTCTCCCTTGGGAAACCACTCTCTGCAAGGACAGGGCAATCCTGCAGACTGGGGTGGAGGAGGGTCCCCGTCAGCCTCGGCCAGAAGCTCTCTCCTCCTGGCAGCCACTCTGCTGTGACTTGTGCTGTGCAGGCCTCAGGGGAACTTCTGGTTCGAGCCCCCGTCTCATTGACAGAGGCTAGAGTGTGGGACAGCCATCTGCAGGGAGGGTGTGGGGACAACCTAATAGGGCCCCAGTCCTCCTGGGCTATTCAGGAAACCGGGTGACTCACTTCTTTGCTCAGAAACATCACTGCCTCCGGAATCAAGTCCGAGCTTCTCTGCCTGGAATTCAAGACTGTTCACGATCTGGCCCCAGGCAGCTGCCGGATTCCTGGACACTGGGCATCTGGGCTGCGGACCCAGCTCTTGCTAGGCCTGGCTTTGTGGCCGAGATGACCACCCTGCATTTCTGCATCCTTCCTGTCCCCCATCACTCAGGTGCCTGTGTGTGTGTGTCCCAGTTCTGTTCTGTGGGACCTGGAGGAGCTGAGAGGTTCACGCTCCTCCTGTGTCGGCAGCTTTTTTGCTCTTTGCTTATTCCTGCTCTCTGATGTGGTCTAGCCCCAGCTCACCAACTACTGCTTTGCAGTGGGCACTTTAGGCAGGCTGCCCTGTACAGCTGGGCAGGTTGGGTACTGCACAATTCCAGGGGGCACCATTCACATAGACCATGATATGACTGGCACCCTGTGGAGTGTGTGATGTGGTGTCCCCGTTCCCAGGTGCTTTCTGCCTCCAGATGTTGGCCTGGTTCAGGAAAGTTTAGACACTGTTTTCCTTTCCTGGTGCTTTTGTTTTGCAAAGCAACTTGAGACACGGCCAAGGCTTCCTTCTGGGGCTGCAGGATGCCCCTGCAGATACAGCCAGCGCCCCTATAGCACGGTGGCCAAGGAAGCACCTCATTCTCTGCTCTCCTCTATAACCACAGAACTAGATGAAGGCTTAGAGGCTCGCTAGCTAGGTCACCCACCCGCTGGCCACTGCCTTCAAAAGGAGGACACATAATGTATGGTCCTAACTGGGGCACCTTTGAGAGCGACAAGGAGCTTTGATGTATTATTATACAGGAACAACAGGGTGCAAACTGTGACTGTCCCTGGAAAGCTGAGATTCCAACCCAGGACTGCCTGACACCAAAACCTTGCTATTTCTGCTGTTCATCTGAGAGGGAACAGAGACCAGGAATGACTGGGCAGGCAGAAGGGAAAGACAGGGCCATGGCAGGGAAAGCTCTCTAGGGAGGGAACAGTCCCATGTGAGGGGACTGCTGCTTTTGCTTCCTGTCTTCCCCTTACCCCAACTCCCATCCCAGGCCTAACTTCTGGTGAGCCGGGCCGGCCGGGGTGGCTGGGGCCAGGCGAGCAAAGAGCCTCGGCTGGAGGTAAGGGGACTGGGAGTGGGTCCTGGGACCATATAAGTGCAGCCAGCCACTGCCCTGACCTGGGCCTTGGGTCAACCCTTTTGCAAACTGTGCATAATCCCTGCCCTCCATGGGATGATGTGGGTGAGGAGCTTTGTGCCCTGCAAGACACGGTGGCTGTTCCCGCTTGGTGTCTGTGTAGGTGCTCTCCTTGAATATCTGCTGCAGGGACAAACAGATGAAGGGGCGCTTCTCTATCAGTACATTGATCACATATTTCCTGTGGGCACCTACTCCTGAGCACATCTCTCAGGGAAGAGGGGGTGAATAAAAAGGGACCACGACATTCCTTCCTCAGAGCATTCTGGATGCAATGGAGTAATACGGGAGCTGGGGCACATCTAGCAGCGAGAATGAAGGAATTTGAGAAACCTGAAGCGGGAGGAAGAAGCAGGTGTGGAGGGGCCAGCAGTGGGGCAGGGGAGCGAGGCGGAGGACACCTGCTGTGTGTCTCTGGGCGGAGTCTCCCGGGGGTGCGGCTGGGGCAATGGCAGTGGTGGTCCTAAGGAAGAATTAGGTGGCCCAGGTTCCACCTCTGAGTTGCCCAGGCCTCCAAGCTCTACGTGTCCGTGACGTGAAGCCAGAAAGAGCAGGCAGTGTCGCTCTCTGGAAGAAGCCTGCCTCGTCCTGGGCTGGCGCGTGGGCTCGGAGAGCTCTGGGGCCAGGAGGCTGCAGCAGCCTGGCCTTGTCCTGCGTTCGGCTGCAGCCTCTGCAGGGCTGGGGCTGCCTTCTTCAGCTCTGGTTCCGTGTCAGGCTCTGCATAGGGGGCTGTCACAGGCTCCCAGAGGGACGTTCAAAAGGACCAGGGTGGGAGAGAGGCAGGGGAGAGCTGCAGTCAGCAATGCCCTGTTCAGTTTTGGATAATTTTAGCCCCACAGGGAGGAAGCCAGTGGTTCTGTATTTGGGGCGATTGTCTTCAGTTTAAACGAGCCCCCAGGGAGGCTCTCGGCCGGGACAGGAAAGCCAGCAGAGGCGGGAGGGCTCAGGGGCTGACAATGGCCTGGCAGGCTGACTTCTCCACCAGGAAGGAGCAGCCCCAGATGGGAGCAGAGAGGACAAATTCATCCCCAGGAGGCTCTCGGGTCACTTTCTGATCTGGAAGCAGCCAGGGATGGATCACGGGAATGATAGTGCTGGAAACACGCCAGTGTTAGCCACACGGGTCCAGCTGGAGACAGTTGTTAGCCCATCACTTGGGGACTTTCCACAGGACAAAGCAAATGCTCCTCCTACAGAACATGGGGTCAGGGAACCTCAGGTTGTGGAGAGCATTCTGTTCCCCTGCTGCCCTGCCAGACTCACTGTGAGTCCTGAGATGGGTCTGAGGTGCCAGCCCTTGGGCATCACTCTCCTGGGGTTGTGGGGGCATCCCCTCGAGAGCTGAGGACTCAGCAGGAAGGGAAGGATCATAGCAGATTATTTGGCAGGCACCTGTTCACAGGGCCACTGACCCTGGGCATCGGTTTGTTTAAATGAAAGCGTTCTGGCCTAGCAGGCCTTGGCTGCCCTCAGTAATCCCACCCCGTAATTTACATCTCAGTTCAAATTCAGGGTACAACTTGGCTCTGTGTCACCCAGCAGATCTGGACGCAAGGCCCATGTGGCTATCCGGATACTCGGCCAGAGGCCATGGGAAGCCTCTGGGAGCTGATGAGAGGACCTGCGGAGGCTTCCTCAGCTCTGGGTCTCACGCGTCCTCTGAGAAGAGCAGGCGATGGTTGGTAGCGTGTAGCTTCCGTGAGCCCTGTGATTGCATGGGCCAGGTGAGAAACAGACAGAGCTTGGGGGTTTGAACCGAGATGCAAATCGCGGAGTAGATTGCTGAGGGCAGCTGGTAAGTGGCCAGTAAGTAGCAGAGCTGGAATTGGGATCCAGATCTGCCTGCCTCGAAGTCTGTGCTCTTTCCCTGGGGGAAATATTATGGGATGTGCTTAGAGGATGACCCTTGTCACTGAGGACTCCCCACTGCTCCTAAAGCCCACAGTCTGGACAGTCATGTTTGCTAGAACAAAGCTTAGAGGTTTTCCGTGGATTCCATTTCACAGTAAGGCAGGATGATGCCATTGATAATGCACGGTCCTCAGAGCCCAAAACACCCAGCTCTGTCACCGCTTGTTGGATGGCCTTGGACCTGTCACTTATCCTTCCTGAGGTTTGGTCTCTTCATTTGTTAAAAATAAATAATAATATCTACCTCCCATAGCTGCCATATGTTTATATAATAATTGGGAGTTTCTGGCACATGGTAAGTGTTCCAAAAATTTAGCTCTTATTCTAATAATATCTCTTTTTCCCTTCTATTATTGGGGATAAGAATAGTTTAACTGATATGTACTTGTGTCTGTATATGTGTGTGTATATATATGTCCCCACACATTTAAGCCATATCATCATCTTGTGTGTGACTCAAACCATCTGTCTGCTGAAAGAGAACAAGCCCCTGACCCATTTCATGTGGTTGCTTTGAAGGATGATAATAAATGTGCTCATAAAAACCTCTGCTAAATGTCAAATCCTCATTCAAGAAGCGTAGGATTCCTTCAAGACTGCATATCCAGCTGGGGACAGAAAAAAATAAGAGATCTTAAAGGGAGGTTTTGAAACCAAGAAAAGAAAGAACCAGTAAATATGAGACTCTAACCACATCACTCTCATCTGACTTCTGATCCTTATCAAAGTCCATACCCGGAAGTTAGCGTTAAATGGGCTGGGGGCTCATCTGATCCTCCCCGGGACTCTGAGACATTGGGACAGAAAACTGAGAGCCTCGTTTCTAGCCCTTGGCACGGGGAACCCGGAGAAGTGGATTTTCAGAGGGGAGCCTTCCCGAAGGCCTGGGGAGGGGTGGATTGGCGGTTTGGTAGGGAACTCGCCCCTAGTCGGGACAGCACCCGGGCTGTGTGCCTTTTCCTAGGACAGAGGCCTCTGTGGGTGGCTTTGCACACCCTGCCCCTTGCCCAGCCTTGGCTCAACCCCACACGTTTCTGAAATTGGCTCCCATGGCCTGGGAAACAGAGCCCAGACCATTTTGTATTCTGATGTTCTGTTCACTTCATATTACTCTGCATCTGCATTTCCCTGTGTCACTGATGATATAGCAACAGTTAGCATGCTGGAGTGCTTATGATGGAGCAGGAGCAGGTACAGGCACTCCACATGAATTAACTCATTCACACCCAACAATTACTCTGCAGGCTCTTTATCATCCCCATTGTCTAGCTAAGTAAACTGAGCTGGGGAGATAAATATCTTGTGCAAGAAAGTGGCTAGATTCAGCTAGAAAGCAGCAGGCCTGGAGTCAAAACCCGCCCTGAAGCTCCAGGGCTGATGACTTTGCACGAGGCTGCCTTCCAGGGTGCTTGTCACATGTCACACGCTGTTCTGAGGAACTAAAAGAGTCAGTCCTAACAGCTGTGTGCATAGGTGCTATCATTGTCATCTGCCTTGTCCCCATGGGGAAACTGAGGCATGGAGGGTTTACTATTCGCCCATAGTCACACCACTGATAGGTGTCAGTGAGAACCCGTGTGCTTACCCTTGCTGCTGTGCTCCCTGTAGGGGCTGCCTTTTCCTTGTCACCCCTATCTCTTGTTACCAAGGATGCTATTTCGTCAGTGTCATGGTTGGCTCTACCACCCTCTGCTCTTGGCTGCCCTCACTGCCCACAGGAGATCGTCACATCCTGCCTTCATGTGACTTTCTAGGATGGGCCCCAGAGATTTTCGGGTGGGTGCAGTCTCTTCCCTCTCCCTTTTCCCAGGTCCTGAGTACAGAGGATACCACTAGGTGTCATGACACTGTGAAGACAAATGCCTGACCTATTATAAAAGAACAGCCTATCCCTGCCCAGCTTCTTGAGTTCCCTGGAGAGGAGAGAACTTCAAGAGGCCCAAGTCCCTTTCTAGGTTACTGGGATGGCCAAGGCAATGGTGGGAGGATCGTTGTGCTTCTGACCACCATGCTATACGATAAGACCAATGGACCTTGGGGGCTCCACGCCAACCCCTACAGCCCCCTAAATGGGCACCCAACTGGATCTAGGACTCAGATTATGACCTTAACCTTGCCTGGGGACACCATGGACTGGGCAGGTTGAGCTGAGATTTTTTTGAAGTCACATTGCTGCCTTAATCCCCTTGGCGTGAAGCCTCAGGACTCATTCTCATCCCAGGCAAAGCTTCTAAGGTCAAGGTGGAATGGGAGGCAGCCTGGGTCCTGCCCTGATTCTGCTAGTACACCTCTGGATCTTGTCTCCTCTACTACAAAATGTGAAGACTGTTAAAAGAGATCTAGATTTGACAGTGTTCTCCACTATTTCCCAAAGTGTGTTCCATGGAGTAAGGCATTGCTTGAACCAGGGGTTCCACAGTCAAACATGTTTGAGAAACACTGCATATCTTGGTCCAGTCATACAGATTCACAATGCATGTCATCGTATGCTCTGAGAAGACCCACTCTAAAGGTGCCTATTTAGCCTGACTTAATCTAGTATCTTCCATGTTTACTTAACCATGGAACACTTTTTTCAAAAGTAACATCTATCAAGCCTTCTGCAGAAGGTATATACAGAAATGCTGGTCCCTTCTGTTCCATGTCCTCCTCACCTGGAGCCACTTCTAGAACCAAGCCACTGTGTCCCCCTGGGGTCACCTCCCCTTCCTGCCAGTCCCCACATCCCGTACTGTGTTCCCTCCAAATGGAAAGCAGTTCCCTCTGTTAATCCCACTCCCTCTGGTATCTCTGCCAGACCCTGTGTTACTCCTTTGTGGGCAGAGAGGTGAAGGAGACAGCCCTACCCTCCAGCAGCGTGAGGCCTGAGGCACCCACAGCCTGGCATAAGAGCCAGAAGGGAGTGTGAGGAGGGAGACTTGGACATTTTCATCCAGACATCAGGGAAGGCTTCCTGGGGGAGGTGGCCTGGGAGTTGGCCCTTAATGACCTGGTGGAATTGGCTGAGGGCAGGGCTGGACATGGGGTGTTTTGGTCTGGCAGTCTGAGGTCAGTGTAGGGGAAGGGTGAAGAGGGCCCAATGTCTCCTCTATGATCTACAGTACCCCGACTCTAACTTGAACCTACAAACTCCACTCAGAAAAGCAAAAGCTTTCCAGTTCAATGCTCGGCCTCCTTAGAAGACAAGGGAACAGCCATCTTTTGTGACTTGATCCACCCCAGGTGGCTCACTGAAGTATTCCTTGCCACCACATGCTACTTTATTCTTAAAGAGAGTCCTGT
>VBSM01002608.1:160154131-160169965 GCA_008086735.1 Cheirogaleus medius | reverse complement strand
TATATATATATATATATATATATGAGATGAAGAGTGAAAAGGCAGTCCGGCAGGGGAGCAGCCCGTGCAAAGGCACTGGGGCAGAAACAGCCACGCCTGCGACTATCTGGGGTGGGAATGTAGAGAGCTAGGAGTGAGGTAGGAAGCTAAACAGGGCCCAGGTGATGAAGTGCCTCCTCAGTATACCCTGTAGTCTGAACTTTATCTCAGGGCTTTTAGCAGAGAGGGCACTTGATAAAATGTGTGTTATTAGGAAGCTCTCCCTGGCAGTGGTGGAGTGTAGGAGCCGGTAAGGCAGTGGTTGCCGGAACACGCAGATGTTCCTTCCTGGAGCTGCAGACCATCATGCTCCTGAGGGGCAGGCCAGACCCTGGGTTCTGGGGACACCTCTGAGGTGGGCCAGGAACCAGCTGTGCCGTGGAAATCCTGGGAGTCCCTACTCCCTGACAGGCACTGCGCTCTCCCCAGCGCTACGCCAGCAGCAAGGACGGGGAGGACACGATTCCGTGACACAGCGCCAAGAACAGGCACAAAAGCTGTCAGGGCATCTCCGAGCGGCTCCGGGACAGTCCCCTCATGGTATCTGAGCAATTAATTATTTCTTATCTCGCTGGGTAAGGGGCTCATGTGGAAATCACTCCCATCCTTCTGTTCAGATTTTATGTTGCTATTTATTCTGAACAGGAAAAGAGCAGAAAATAGAACTTTCAGGACGGTTGCCAGTTGGAGGGCCTTTTCCTTTTATTTCTGACTGGTGGGAACAGGGAGGGTGCGGTAACGTGGCCCTTTCTCTTGGGTGTCGGGTGGGAGCAGGCACCCCCAGAGTGCGCTCTGGTGAGGCACAACCTGGGCAGTGGCCGCCTGCACCCACCTGGGGGGGTGTGAGAGCCCAAAGAAGCCAGAGCCCCAGAACCTGCCCACCCTTGGCGTCAACCCCGGGCAGCCCTTGCTTTGGGGGAAGAAGGCCCCCTCTGCCTCATCTCTCCAGAACAAGGGCACTAGCCATGTGGAGGTGACATGGCCAGCCCTTTGTGGGGAGAGGGGAGAGTGAGTCCCTGGGGATGGGGCCTGAAGCAGGTCAGGCCTCCAGCGTCCTGCAGGGGCCGGAGCAGGGGAAGGGCAGGGGGCACAGACACACTTGGCTGGCTGCCTGGTGTCTTGGAGGGAACCCTGGGCTGGGAGCAGGGGACCCAGGCTCTGGCCCAAGCTCAGCCTGCTTGTGTGTGGCTGAGCTAATTACTTTGTCTTCTTGGCTTCACTGTCTTCATCTGTAGAATGGGTCTTCCTCCTTCAACAAATGCCCCAGGAAAAAAGTGTAATACAGTTCCTCCAATTCCCATGCACCCAAAGATAATACATGACAATATTCTCAAAGAGCACCTGGGCTGGGCGCCACGGTGAGATGCTGTGGGGGCTGGCGTACTTGTCGGGGCAGGGGTCACTGTGTCACGGTCTTGCTGCAATTCCCATTGCAGAAACTGCAGGGAAAAGGCCACCTATGGGCCTCGATGGCCTCAGAATTTCAGAGGAGGATCCCTGGAGCCTTGGGAGCTGGGAGTCCATAGGCCCCGCAGGAAGGACTCAGGTGGCCTGGGGTCAGGGTGCGGATCTCTCTGCCAAAGGGCTGAGTGTCCTGGGGTGCCCCATCTCTCTGAGCTCCCATTCCCCCATCTGTAAGAAGGATAATAATGCTGGCACCGAGTGACGGGCAGGGGGAACAAATGAGAAGATAGAGGTGTCACGTTTACATTGTCCATTGCTCTCTCCCTGGTGCCTAGTTGGCCACCAATAAATGTTTGTTGAGTGAATAATGCAAGTGAAATACATAGCTCTGTGGCGGGCATAGAATCAAAATGAAGCGGCAGCTGCCACCCTCAGTGCCCCTGCCCCTGCCCCCGGCTTCCACTTCCACCACCCTCTGGGCAGCCACTGGCTCCGATGTTTTGCACACTCCGGGGATCCAAGCCTCACCCAGCCTAGCTTCCAATTCAGCTTCACCAAAGACGGCTGTCTGTGCCCAAGTTACCACACCCTGTTCTCTGCTGCTGCCAGAAGCTTCCATTGTTCCCCCTTCCAGACGCCGAGGCATGCTGTGAAAGCCGAGTCTCCCCAAAGGAAGCAGGGTCTCTGGACCTCAGCTGGGGTCACCCCTCTGCCCTGGCCTGCCTGGTATTGTCCTCCTGCCCCGGGGTGGGGCCAGGTCAATCCTGCGGCTCCCTGCGGCGACAGCCCCACCCAGCCTCGTCCTCCCCACCCTGTCCTGCAGGATGGGGGTTGCGGCTGGCCCTCCTGGCTTGGGACAGGAGTTCCCCTCAAGCATCTGTTTCTCCCGCCCTCCTTTCGCACCAACCATCTCCTCCAAAGCCCAACTGCTGATCTAGTTATGCGCCGGCCGTCCTTGGCCTCTGACTGGCCGCTCTGCAATGGGAGTAGAATGGTCTGATTCCTGCCACCGGCTCCAAACCCACTGCCTGAGAAATGGTCCTCAACCCCTGTGCTCCCAGCGGCCCCCGGGGCTGAGAGGCGAGGTCCCTCCTGGGAGCCAGGGGCCTCCTGGCTTGAGCAAGCCCCAAATACTCGCCTGGGGACCTCTTCTCCTGCTGCCATGTCCCGCCAATTGTCTGTACCCTGCTCCTGTGTCCAGGGAGCTAGAGGGCCCCTTGCTCACCCACAAATCCCTCACCTAGGCTCCATTGCCACCCCCTCTCCCGTCCACCTAGGAGACCATTAATTGCTGTCAGGAGACAGCTGTGCACTGGTGTGGCATCTGTAAAACAAGAGCTTGCCAAAGGCGCCTGTGGATAAGGAGAGGTGGGGATGGCCCGCAGGTTGTTGGAAGCTGGCCCCTGTCCAGGGCTCTTACCCTTGGGGGCAGTGTCAGGACAGGCAGGAGTGTCCCCGGGAGCTTGCCTCCCCGCACCAAGGGGAGGCCTGTCCTGGCTGTGCCTCCACGTGGGCCCTCCACCCCCGACCCTCCCTGGGGGTGGTTCTCCAGCTGAGCCCACCTGCCAGAGCAAAGGCATGAGGTGGGCAAGGCCAGTGAGCCTGCCTAAGGGAGGTTGTGATGGGAACACAACATTTATTAGCGCCTACTGTGTACAGGGTATAAGTCTAGCTGTGTCTGCCCTTATTGTGGAGTGAGAAGGAGCCCTGGGGGCTGGAGGAGGGAGCTCTGACTCCAGGGCTGGGACCAGGAAGCCCTCACAGAGGACACAGAGGAGCTGGACTTAAAGGCTGTGTTGGCTTTTGACCGTTGAAGATGAGGAAGGGCATTCCAGGTGGAGGGAACAGCACTGGTGAAGGCTGGAGGTCAGGAGTGATGGTTATGCTGGGGATGTGAGTAATCTGGGCTTTGACCATGGGGATGTGTAGGCGCAGAAGCTGGGAAATAGGGTGACCAACCGTCTTGGTTTCCCAGGACACAGGACTTTCAGTGTGAAACCAGGAAAGCCCTAGGATAAGTTGGTCACTGTACTGGGAAAGCTAAACTTGGTTCTGTGAGAAACAGGTTTTGAGTGAACTGGAAAGAAATTTAGAGCCATGAACAGTAATGGAAGGATTTCTGTAAGGGGAAGGGGAAGAAGCATCTATAAACCAAGCCCACTTTACCCCCACACTGATGGGAATAATTATGTCCATTTTGCAAATGAGGAAACTGAGTGTCAGAGAAGGTAAGACACTTGCTCCAGCTCACACAGCAAGTAAGTGGCAGATCTGTGTTTCAAAGGCAGGGGTGTTTGGTTCCAAAGCTTGTGCTCTGAGCCACTGAGTCACATGCATCAGGATGAAGCTCTGGAAGGACAGAGGTGGCTATTGTGGCCCTAAAGCTGAGGCTGCCTGGGATTGCTCCGACGATGGGCCTCAGAGGCTCCGGGAAGACAGGCGGGCACTGTGACTCTTGGGTTCCTGTCTGTGGCAGTAGATGCCAGCAAGCAGCTTGGGGCCAGCTCGGCGTCCTGCCTCTGTGTCCCCAGCCTCCATCCCAGGGCAGGCCTCAGTGAGTGATGTTGAGTGGGGACTTGGCCTGGCCCCACAGTTACTGACAGGGGCCCCACAGGGGTAGCCACCCAGCAGCCATTCCCGGCGGAGAGAAACAGCATCTCATGCAGGCCACGGGGTGGAAGGAGCCCTGGGGCAGGGAAGGCTCTCCCCCTGCAGAGCAGGTAGCACCCCTTCTGCTCCAAGGATCAGTAAGCGTAGGCCCAGGTCCTGCTCACCCCTCCTGACCAAGCCCAAGCTGCTTGGGAACGTGGCAGCCACACCTCCCTGACGGAGACAGGCACAGAAGTGCTGCTGGGCCGATCCGAGGAGAGGTAGCCTGACCTAGAACAGACACAGGTGGTGGGGGAGGAGCAGGCAGTGGGAGGGAGGCCAGCTGGGCAGGTGGAGCTGGGCTGATGGCCTGGCAGCAGGTGTGGCGGGCAGCAAGCGTGTCCAGTCGGAGTGCATGAGTGTCTGCACAGGTGGCTGGGGCCCGCTGACAGGAGTCTGGCAACGGGCAGCCTGGTCCTAAGCGCCCAAATCTGTGGCAAGGCGGAGCCTGCAGGTGGGGGTCAGAAAGCCAGGCACACTGATGTTCTGTGTGTTACAAGGTGGCAGAGGGTGATAGACACGGCACATGTGCCTGGCTGCTAAGGGAGGGCATCCCAGACTCCGGATTGCAGTAGCAATATCTCCTCTGCAGAGCTGCAGCGAGGGGGACGAGAGCTGGAGCAGGTGGGCAGTGGGAGTCTCCGTCTGGGGTGCTTTGCCTGGAGAGACTCCCCGGGCAGCTCCACCTCGGCCCCAAGAAGAGAAACGTTAGTGCTGAGTGCTCTGGCCTCAGCCAGGAGGCTGTCGTGGCTATGTTCAAGGAGGGAAGGGTTCAGCCTTTGTGAAAAGGGCAATGCAGGGTCAGAGGTGGTGGCTCACGCCTGTAATCCTAGCACTCTCAGAGGCCAAGAGCGGAGGATCACTTGAGGTCAGGAGTTCGTGACCAGCCTGACCAAGAGTGAGACCTCATCTCTACTAAAAATAGAAAAATTAGCCGGGTGTGGTAGTTTGCACCTGCAGTTCCAGCTACTGGGGAGGCTGAGGCAGGAGGATCATCTGAGCCCAGGAGTGTGAGGTTGCTGTGAGCTGGGCTGACGCCACAGCACTCTAGCCCAGGCAACAGAGTGAAAGAAAAAGAAAAAAAAGCCACGTTAGACTCTTCCCAGAGAAGGGGGCAGGTTTCTACTTCTCTCCACCCTTAGTAAGGACGTGTGTTGCTAAGGATCGGGGCGTGGTGCCCACCACGGGCAGCGCAGGAGAGCAACTCCCACACCTCTCTGTGCAGCTCTGGGGTCTAGAAGGACCGATTCTGCCCAGGAACAGCAAGACCTCTTTCTTAGGGTGGGTGGGTGGGGGGTCCTCTGAGCCTCCTAAGAAGTATCTGGGAGAAGGGGAATGGGGAGTTATTGCTCAATGGTTCTGTTTGGGATGATGAAAAAGTTTTGGAAATAGAAAACGGTGATGGTCGCACAACATCATGAATGCAATTACTGCCACTGAAGAAGTGTACACTTAAAAATGGTTAAAATGACAAATTTTATGTTATATATCTATTTTACCACAATAAAAAAAGAAAAAATAATTGTCAAGGTCACGAGAAGCAAGGAAGCACTGAGCAGCTGTCCCAGATGAAAGGAGACCAAGGAGACATGACCACTAAACACGACGTGGTACCCGGGATAGGGGCCTGGACCCAAAAAGGACAATTTAATGTCCATTAAGGAAAAACAGGTAAAATCCAAATAACGTCTGTAGTTGAGTTAATAATATTGTTCCTACGTGAATTTCTGTGATCTGACAAACGTGCCGTGCTTATGTAAGATGTTAGCATTAGCGCGGGCTGGGTGAAGGGTACATGGGAACTCTCTGTACTGTCTTTGCAACTTGTCTGTGAATCTAAAATGATTCCAAAATGAAAAGTAAAAAAACTAATGACAAAGAGGCATCTGTCCCACTAAGGAGAGCTGGGACCCGGGCTTGGCACCTGGGCCTCGGGCTCTGCCCCGGAAAGGCGGAAGCCTGGAGCTGGCCGTGGGCTGTCAAGAGGAGCTGGCACCAACTCCACGGGATGGGCCAGTCCTGGAAGGCCCAGGCGGTGGGAGTGGGGGCTCCACTGGGAGCTGGGGGAGTACCTGGCCGCTGCCACTCTGTGAGCTCCCTCCTGGAGTTCCAGCACTTTCCTCGGTTCAGCAGGGTCTCTGCTCTCCAAAGGGAGGTCTCGGCATGCTCTCGGGGTCAGCCCTGGGAGCCCATGTGGGCTGCTGAGGGGTCAGGGTGGGCCCAGCAGCCAGTCAAGGCCATGGGTCTGGCTGCACCCCTCACCGGGCCACACATCACAACAGAGGGTGGCAGGCCCTGTCCTGGCACTGCCCGTCCAGACCCTGCACCCAGGCCTCTTCCCGAGGGCAGCTCTGCGCACACCAGTCCCTGACAGAGATGCTCCTTGGTGCTGAAAACCAATTCAGACTCGTAACCTGGCGACCGGGTCTTCTTCTGCCTGCCCCCAGCCTCCTTCCGCTCCTGCTCTGACCCACACGCCAGTCCCACAGGGCCGGCCTCACGCAGGGCCTTTGCTCCTGCGGTTGGCTCGTCCGGCCCCTGCTTTTACGAGGTTATCTCCACAATATTCCAATTCAGTTTTTCAAGGTCCAGATGAAACTCCATCCTCGGTGGTCTCTCCTGGGTTTATGACTGGCCTCGCTGGAGTTGTTGGTTTCTCTTCATGCCCACCTCCCACCAGCTGTCACATCCCCTTTCTGGCACCCCCTGGAGCCTGGCTCAGGGCCTGGCACAAGGAAGGTCTCGTTAAGGAGTGATGAAGGTGTTTGAGGGGATCTGTCAGAAAACCCTCCCGGTGCTGGGCTCAGCCAAACCCGAAGGCAACGGAGAGTGCTCCGCCCTCCTGCCGAGTCCACGCCTCAGCCCAAGGCAGAGCCCTGAAATGCCTCCCAGGCCTCCCAGGGGAGCAGAAAGCCACTGCTCTGGGCAGGTGGCACCACCCAATGCACCTGCTCCCTCTGGAACAGGAGCAAGTCTCTGTACCCAGGAGGAACAGGAAGTAAGAGAGACTATCCCCAAGGTGGCAGCTTCCGTGGTGGTGGCTGCAGGGACCCGCAGGCACACAGACCAGCCTGTGTGGCCTGATCTTCCTGTGTGGTTCTGCCTCGGTCCCTGAGCCAGGCCCTCTGTGGGAGGCAGGGTCAAGTGGCCACTCCCTGTGGGCTGGGGATCAGGGGAAAGTAAACAGGTGGAACAAGAAAGTCAGGACCCTCGGTTCCTCCTTGTCCTTGGCCCCCTTCTCTTTCTGAACATCTTGGTTTCCATTTCTTCAATGGTGCCACCCACAGCTTCTCTGCCAATACTGGGCCTGGGCACGGGAGGTCAGTGTCCTGAGACGTGCTTTCCCCGCACAGAGCGGTCAGGCACCCAGCGCTGACCACGGAACTCTGAGGGCAGGCTGCAGGCAGAGGTCCTTAGAGCAGGACTCTTGTCCCCAGGCACTTATTAGAGGAGGAAAACTGGAAACGAATATTTAGTGAGCACCTACTACATGCCAGGAACAGTGCCAGACCCTTCTCAGGTGGGTCTCCTTGAATCTCACTGTAAGCTGCAAGATGAGTATGGTTCTCCCCCGTTCACAGATCGGGAGATTAAGGCTGAGTGGCTAAGGAAATGCCTGCCCGTATATGTCAGAACCAGGTATCAAACTCCTATGTCTCTTCCAGTTTCTGTCTTCTTTCCTTGTGCCAAGGCAGGAGAGGGGGTGATACCCATCTAGCTCCCCAGGCCGAGGACAATGTCCAGGCTGAGGGACATTCTGAGCTCTCAGGAGTGGCAGGTGACAGGACAGAGTACACACTCGGTGATGTCATTGTCTGGATGGGGGCAGGGTATGTGTGTCTGAGGTCAGAGTTCTTATGGACAGAGGGGCGGGGCGGGCGGGGGCAGAGGAGCCGGTGAGTCAGCTTGGAACCGGGACACAGCGCCCCGGGCTACTGGCTGAGCCTCAGCACCCCTCCCCCTCCAGCCTCCACACTCTGTGATGTGGTTCCCTCTGTCACTGTTTTGTACTTGTCCAGAGGAGGCCTGGATGTGGACACTCCTCCTGTCCCTCTCCACACCTGGCATCCTGCCCGGCCTTGCCTTGCCCTCCCACACCTCCGCCCCCTCAGCAGGTGCTTCCCCCATGATGAACTGCCGCACCCTCGGCCAGCGCCACACCTGCAGTCCCCAGCGCTGGTCCCCTCCCTGCTCTCCCCAGCACCATGAGCCCCCACAGTGCCCAGGGGGTCTCCCACGGGATGCACGTGTGAGCCCAGGGCTCCGCACGCAGCAGGGGATCCCGGTGTGGGCGAGCGAGCTGCAGTCCTGCAGGCCCCGCCACGCCTGCCTGTCACCGAGCCTGGTCTTGCAGCCCAGGCCCTGGCCGGGGCCCAGGCCTCCGTGCGCCTCTGGGTACAGACTCTGCTCTGAGCCTCACTCCCTCAGGCCAGAGAGAAGGGTGAGCCCAGAACATTCTGTGACTACAGGCTGAGAGTGCTGGCTGTGATTGTGCAAAAGTGCCTAGTGTGTTTCCAGTAACACACTGAGTAATCTAGAAAGCAATGACCACCCCACCCCAACCTTCTTAGAAATCTCAGAAAGCTGTCAGCGTGCTCGCCCTTGGAAATGGGCTTCCACAGGACATAGGGGTGTTCGCCAGAGACAAGCCCTGAGGTCCCTGAGCCAAGAGCAGTTTTCGGGCAGCTGAGGAAGCATGCTGGGCCTTCTCCCAGGCTGGACGGGCCGTCCCAGGGTCTGTGGCCAGCATGGAACATTTCAGCGACCCATGGCCCTCCTCCCTGCCACACAGCTTCCCTTCCAACAGGGTGCTGAGACTGGGGCTGGGCTCGCCACCTGTGGGTTAGGAGTTGGGGTGCAGTGCAGGGAATTTCACAGGGACCCTTCTGGGGCAGTGAGGGCTCCACAGGGAGCCTCTACTCTGACTTCCCTGGACGAGTGAGGAAACTGAGTCCCAGTGGGGGCGCTGCTTGCTGAGTTCCCCAGGGAGGTAGTGACGGCGCTGCCTCCCCGGCCACACAGCACACACCAGGCCGCCTCCGAGTTTGAGGTAGTGGAATGTGAAGGTCTGTGATTTGCAAGCCCATGTTTATAAGTGTCCTGGACAGAGCCCTATTGCTGAGCCTGCTGCTTGGCCAACCCAGGTCTTCTGTGTCCCTGTGTGCCTGGGACAGCCCCCACACCACCAAGCCTCATTCCCAGCCCCTTGCCGGCCCCCCACTGGTCCAACCCCCCCGACACTCTGAGCATCTCCCTGTGTGGACGCTGAGCTGGCCCTGGGCACACAGACGTGAGTCAGCCACGGCCACCCCTGGAGGGGCTCCAGGCGGGTGGGAGGGTCCAGTGGGCAAGCTCCCAGATGGCTTCTGTGTTACCTGTTGGTCTCTCAGGGACACAGACGTTCTTGAGCCTGGGTGGGACTGGCCTCATGGAGGGCTGTTCTCCGAGGGTGCTGGGAGTGCCTGCTCTGACTCCCTGGCCTGTTTTGGTTCTGCAAGAGGAGCCCTTCCGTCCTCTGGGCAGGGAGATGAACAGGGTTGATTGTCCTTTTACCTGGAGCCCGCTTGCCACTCTGAAGCCAGGTCTACACAGTCGCCATCAGCCTCGCTGGGCCTGCCCGTGCTGGCTGCCCAAGTAGGTGGGGGGTGGGGGCACAGGTGGGCGGTGGAGGTGGAGACACCCACACCCTGCCCCACGTGGCTCCTGGCCAAACTGGGGAAATGTGACCTCGTCTCACAAAGCCAGAGAGAGGAGACACAGGGGCTGGCGGGAACCCTGACAAAGAAGTGCTTGAAGGGGAAGGAGATGTGATCCAAGCTTCCTAGAGACTGTAGCAAGCTGCTGCGGAGGAGGAAGGGCACGGGGAGATCAACTGTAGGATGCAGGGAGTGCTGCACAAGCCAGGAGAGCCCTGTGTAACCACATCGACTGAGCATCTCCCATGCTGTCTCGCCATGAAGGAGGCGTCATTATCTTCAATTCAGGTGGGGAAGCGAGGCCAGAGAGGATAGACGACCCATCCAGGGGCTCAGAGCCAGCAGCAGAAGCGATCAGCTGTCAGCCTGTGCGATCCCAGGGCAGCTCCCACGGCCTGGAAAGGAGGGTGCTCCCTGGGGAGGACGCGAAAGGCGGCTGGCAGGAAGGCTGGGCCTGGCTGTGGGTGCCTCCGAGGTCAGATTAGGGGTTCCCACCATGGTGCCAGCTGAATGCTTCACCTTTCTCATGTGACTGAAAAGGCCACTCCTCTAGGGACTCTCCCTTTTGCTACTGGCTTTGTCTTTGCTTCTGGAGGGTCTTGAAGGAGCAACCGGTACCAGGACATGAGCACAGCCCTGAGGGTTCAGTCTGGGCTCCAGCACTCTTAGCTGGGTGGCCTCGAGAAGATCACTAACGCTCTCTGATCCCCGGCTTCTGCATTTTAGCAAGAGCTAATAATACGTTGCCAGTTGCTGCGGGGATTAGGGGTACCGTATGCAGAGCGCTGGACATGTGCATACACGGTGACAGGGAGCTATTAATATTGCGTCAGCTGCCGGCTGCAGCCACCTCCTCAACGGTCCTGGCTTCGACTCAATCACGTCGGAGCGGATTGCTCTGACCTTTGCTAATGCTGCAGGTTGGGGGTGAATCTCCGAGAGATTTGCAACAGGTCTCTATGGTCTGGGAGACGCCGTGGACGTACGGAAATTGGGTGGTTTCCGTGGTCCTGCATCCCAGCATTTTACACAGCCTCGGAGAGGAGCTGCTGGTGGAGACAGCTGGTCCCGTGGCGTTTCCTCTCTCAGGAGCTATTAGCTGTGTCATGCATCCATTTGTAATGAAATGGAAGCGTTTTGATTTCTCTGGGAAGCCGGATTTTCTTCCAAATCCTTGCTGCTTTCATCCTTGGACATGAAACAGCCCATTCTAATCTCCTATGAAGGGGCAGCGATTATAAGGAGCCCATGAAATCTGATCGCCGGCTGGCTCCCAGGCGGCAGCTTTGATCGCTGGGAGGGGGTGCGTCATCCTCAGCTTGGTGCTAATAGCCCCATGCATTATTGAAGAGCCAGTTTGCAGCGGCAGACACATTCTGGGAAACATCCGGAGTGCAGGCTGGAGTGTCACCTGCTTCCCTCGCTCGCCCTTCGGTACTGGAGCCTTGTAACCCAGCAGGACCACTAAAAATAGGCCCCTGACAGAGCTGTGGCCACAGCCTCACCAGAGGGCAGCTGACACGGAACAAGCTAACAAGGTGAAGCCACCACTTTCCAATTCTCTCGATTGCTGCTCCTCTGATCCAAACGCCGGAGGAATGAGCAGCTGCCCAGGGAGCATCCTCAGGAAACGCACCCTCAGCCACCTGCCGCCCGGGCTGTGGCCTGACAGTGCTCCCTTAACCCTCTGAGTAGGACGCTGATACCCAGTCTTTGTAGCAAAGCAAGGGCTGGGACTTAATTATCCCTGAGAATTTGCTGGAAATGCTAAGGGGGGTAGGCAGGCTCCCTGTGCCCACCTTCACTGTTTGAACCAGATAACCTAATCAAACCCTTGTCATTCATTGGAAAATTGTGTTATCTGAGTAGCTACAACATGCCAAGCAGCAAGGGAGGCACTGAAGATACAACCGTGAGAAGGACAGATGGGTCTCCCAGCCTTTAAGCTGGCCTGCATGGCCCCTCCTGTGTTCATGTACTTACAGAGCTCCTCCTACACTGAATAGGGTTGACTTGTGAAGTCAATGGAACATTGTGGAACAATGGAGTGGGATGTCCTAAGCAAGGTCAGAAGAGACGTTGTGGCTTCTGCCTTGCTCTCTTGGATCACTTGTTCTCTGGGGGAAGCCGGCCGCCATGTTGTGAGGACACTCAAGCATCCCTATGGAGAGGCCCCATGTGGCCGTCTTAGAAGTGGGTCTCCCAGCCCGAGTCAAACCTTCAGATGACTGTAGCCCTGGCTAGCATCTTAACTGCAGCCTCCTGAGAGATCCTGACCCAGAATCACCCAGCAAGACTGCCCTCGAATTCCTGACCAGTAGAAACTGTGAGATAACAAGTGTTTTTTATTTTAAGCTGCTAAATTTTGGGATAATTTGTTATACAACAATGCATAGCTAATGTACTGGTCTTCAGTGAATATTACAATCTGGTGGAGAACTAGATATTGATCACAAGTTCACACCAATAGCTATAAAATTGCAACCATGAAAATTGCTATAAATGCCTCTATTAGGAGGAACTGACCTAGTCAGAGAGGTCAGGGAGGCTTCCTGGAGGGAGTGATGGCTGGTCTCAGGCTGATGGGCCAGTTTGGCTAAGGCAGGTGAAGGTGAGGAAGAACATTCAGGAAGAGCAGCTGCTTGAGCCAGGGCTCTGTGTTGGGAGGCAGCCGGAGCAGCAAGCCAGGAGGCCAAGGAGCTTACGTACAGTCGGGGAGAGGCAGAGAGGCGGTGCTAGGGAGGCAGAAGGGGTCTGATGCTACTCAGCCTGAGTGCAGTGACAGCCACCAAAGGGTTTTAAACAAGTGGGTGACATGCTCAGATCTGGGCTTTCCTTACTTCCTATGGATCATGGTTTGGAGAGTTGAGAGTAGATGGGGCAGGCCCAGGAGAGGGATGGGGTGTCTAGAACCAGGTGATGTTAACCGTATTAATGGACATGGAGAGAGATGGACAGGTTGAGAGCTACTTATGAGGTTAGATTGATGGTACTTGGTGATGAAATGGCTGTAGGACGTGAAGAGGAAGGAGGTGCCCAGGATGAGTTTAAGGTCATACAACGATAGTTGGAGCAATCTGAGAGATCCTAGGGAAATGCACTTCATGGGGCCACAGGCTGTAGAAAGCCTGACGTGCTCTTGAGGCCACTCGGCACCCCCATCCCTGCCCTTGAGTCCGGCCCTGTTCTATCAGGACGCACGGTCTTCCATGGACTGAATGGTGTCCCACAATTGGTATGTGGAAGCCCTAACTCCCAATGTGGTGGCATTTGGAGATGGGGCCTTTGGGAGGCGATTAGGTTTAGATGGGGTCATGTGGTCTCATCCTCATGCTGGGATTAGTGCCCCAGTAAGAAGAAAGCAAGGAGCTCTGTCTCTCTCTCTCTGCCATGTGAGGACACAGTGAGAAGATGGCCACCTGCGAGCCAGGAAGAGGGCCCTCACCAGGCACCAAATCAGGGAGCACTCAGATTGTGGGACTTCCAGCCCCCACAGCTATGAGGAGTAAATTTCTGTTGTTTAAGCCTCCCAGTCTGTGACACTTTGTTATAGTAGCCTGGAGCAGACTAAGACGTGGTCTGTTGGGAGCAGATGAGATGTTCCCATAGGAAACAAAGGAATAGCAGGTTGGTTCAATTACTTCCAAAGGGCAGGTCTGTCAGGACAAAGGTCTAGAGCAATGGCCGCTGTGGAGCCCCAAAACCTTTTAGGGGAGTTCTTGGGGTAAAAACTATTTTCATAAAAAAGACTTTTAAAAAATTTTAAAAACTTTTTTAAGCAACAGGGTCTCACTCTGTCACCAAGTTGGAGTGCAATGGCACGATCACAGCTCACTGTAGCCACAAACTCCTGACCTCAAGCAATCCCCTGCCTCAGCTTCCCAAAGTCCTAGGATTACAGGCGTGAGCCACCATGCCCAGCTATTTTTTTTTATTCTCATTCTTTCATATAATAGAGTGTTCTAGAATCCACACGGCATGTGATATTACAGCAGATTGAAAGCAGAAACATATATGAGAATCTAGCTGTCTTCTATTAAGCCAGACATTAAAGAGATTTGCTGTAAACTGTAAACAATGCTACCCTTCTCACTGTTTTTGTTTTGAAAAACATGGTTATTTTTCATAAAAATATGTTACTCATGTTAACATATAATAGGTTTACTATTGGTGTTTTAAATAAATTAATAAATAATATTTTCTCACTTTTCATTTCTAATATGGTAAGTATTGGTACATGTAATCCTTTTGTTTAAAGCTCATAGGGGTCCTCAATAATCTTTAAGAGTATAAAATAGGGGTCCAGAGACAAGAGAGTTTGAGAACTACTGATCTAGAACAAGGCAACCCCTGAACTCCCCAGGGTCCTCTTCTGACCTCTCTTTCACCTGCAGCTGTCAGTGACAAGCTGTTGATGACATCTTGGACAAGATGGATTAGTGCAGCTATGTTAGACACTGGTACTTTAGACACAAATGGTCAGATAGTCAGGGAGAGCCCACTTAATGTCCTTGTCCATAGTATTCATGAAACTGTTAGTTTGAGCTGTAACATGCACAAAAGTATCGCTTCTTGTTTGCAGGCTGAAAAATGTCCTGTGTAAGACACATGTTAGGAGGACCTATACCCCTATACACACAAAGTGGACCTAAGAACGCTTTTCTAAACTCTGGCTTGTTTTCTCTCACTTGGGGAGTTGCTGGTCACCCTGTGTCTGACCCCTTACACTCACCTGTTGATTAGAACATAGACATTGATCTTTCTAAAAACACCAGATGGATAGTTTGATACTACCACACTCTGATTAAAAATCCTTCAGCCACTCCCCGCTCCAAATCCACTTGAGGTACTAAGTCTCAAATCACTATTAAGCCGTGCCAGGTCCTCCATAGTCAGCACCTCCTACCAGCCTCACCCAGCTACTGCGAGGTTCCAGAAGTCCCACGGGGCTCTCTTGCTGATGGGACTTTGCATATGTGGTGTCCACCTTGTTCCCCATTGGTGCCTGCTTCCTTCCTTTCTCTGCTCCTGCAGGACTCAGCTTAGCAGCATCTCTTCCGGGGAGCCCCCGCTGACCTCCCCTGCCATGGCCATGAGAATATGGGCTGTCTGTCATGCTACTGGTGGGTACCATCGGCACCAGGGATGACATCCACCTGTGCAAATCAGAACGTGTTGGTTGTTTACAGGCATTGCCCATTCCGATTGGTCAGTTTCTCATTCTGACTGCTTGTTGCCCGAGCCATTCGGTTGTTAAATTTTTTTAACATCGCCCCTTCCAAAGGCCTTGAAGGAAAGCACCTGATAAATATTTGTTGAATGAATGAATAAAGATTTCTGGGCTCCAAAGTCACAAGGTGAGTTGCTTTAAGAGCCCTTGATCTCAGAGCTGGTGATTAAGACCCATCTTCATCACCAGCCTTGAGCTGTAAACAGCCTGTACTGCCGAGGTCCCAGCATCTCAGCCAATTGATAGTTTTTTCCAAACTACACAATTGCAAATAATCAGGGCTTGAAATCCTTCAACTGACAATCTCTTTTCAACCAGCTGGCTCTTCACGCACGTGCACTGTGAGAAGCAGAAAACGCCCTTGCCCTACAAGGAAATGCATCTTACAATACTTGGGTCTGTGGGGACATCCTTGGTCCAGAGGCAGCATTACTGAACCCTCAGTCTCTGCAAATGTGACTTAACAACTTGCATTACAGGTTAAGCTCCTAAATGAATGAATTGCAAAATGTTCCAATTACTTGAAACAAGTGTGTATGTGAGTCAACATCCTTCCATAAATTACCAGGAAGAACTATATTCCAAATCCCATCCAATCATTGTTTCCATGTTGGAACACCCAGTAAAGCCCCAGTGGCTCTAGATTAAGACACTCTTTCTCACTGTCCATTAAGCCAACTCTCTAGGGTCACCCTGGGGAGAGTATAAAATAGTCATTTGGGTGTGGGTGGGCCACCTGTAGTATGAACAGGAGTGGGCCACACAGATCAAGTTCAGATTCCTTTCCTTGGCAATTATGATCTTTTTTTTTTTTTT
>VBSM01002608.1:160115736-160154031 GCA_008086735.1 Cheirogaleus medius | reverse complement strand
AAAAAAAAAAAAGAACTTAAATGGATAAGGTTGTGATTGAAAATAACTAAACTGGCACCAAATGCTGTCTGCTTGATTGGTTACGGCCGGTGGATGGCAGATGCATCTTAGTCTTATTTTTCTCATTCATTTGACAAATGTTTACTCAGCGTCTGCTAATGCGCTAGGCTCTGTGTGGGTGCAGGCCCCAGCACATAAAGCAGACACAGACACCCGATTTTTCCTTTGAAAAATCAGGAAATATAATTTCGCAGGAATCATCGCAGCAGTGAAAATTCTCCAAAGAACAAGAGAGAAATCTAATTCTACCCGCCTCTCCGGAGACAGCTAATAAAATAAGCCTGGAATCCAAGGTTTCCCTGAGGTCTAAATTCTGGGAGCGTCTGGAGATGACCCAAGGAACAGCCTCTGGACTTCTCCTCGGGCTGCTCATCCGGCTGCGGTCAGACTGCCGGGCTGTCGGGCAGTCTGACCACAGGACATCAGGCACGTCCTGTTGGCAGCCGAGACCCAGCCTGGGAGCCGCCCGCCACAGCCCCGTGGCAAGAAGACCTTTCCGCTCATCCTGCAGCTGTTTAGGGGGAGGACGATCCCAAGGAAAGCAGAGCCTGGATGATTGATGGGGCCGTGTGCCTCTTTCTCTTGCTCCTGTAGATTTTTCAATCGGAAAGAAAAGGCTTATCTCTCATTTTTAATTGATTTTAATGCAGCCCAGCCAGGCTAGATCAGATCTCAGCTCCTCCGTGGCCTTCAATGAATGGTGCAAGGAGCTGTCTGAATGCTAATAAGAGGGGCTGGGAGAAGCCGGGAGGAGGCGGTGAGGCCATTGTCTGCCTGGGGGACTTCTGCAGCAGCCTTGGGGGGCTGACCTGCTGTCAGGGACCTATCTATGGATTTCAGGGGTCATGTACAAATGGGAATAGGGGTAGCTTGACGTCTAACTTAGGGGGCTGATGAAGAGGAATGTCAATGTGGGGTTGTAATTGAAGCCTAAAGCTGCTTCCGGCTCAATCCATTGCAAGGTTCCGGACCCCAGCGGCCTACCTCTCAGCACATACACGCCCCTCCTCCTGCCCATCCGCCTGCACCCGAGCTTTCTGGCTCCTTTGCATTGTCAACACCTTCGGAAAGCGAGGGTTCTCTCTTCACTTCCTGTCCGTCTCTCCTCACCACCTCTGGGCTCTGCCTTCGTGTGAACTTGGACCACTGACCGAATTCCTCTGGCCTTTAGCTATCTCCTCTCAAATTGGGATGATAGCATCGATTTTGAAAAGCCAGAGAAGGTAACACAGGTGGAGCACCCAGTGCTGTGCTCCAGGCAGGAAATGTTCAGGTGGAGTTTCTTTTCCATCCAGCCCCTCCCTCCACCCAGCCGACTGAATCTAGATGCCAGCAAAACACGTAATCGGAAACTGGAGGAGGCCGAGATGCTATCCCTTGGGGATGGGCTCAGGCTCCTGTTCTAGCCACTTGATAAGACAGTTAATTTATGAATGCCCTATCCCATTTTCTTGGCTGGAATGGGATAATAAGTACCTTAGAGGAGTGGTTTGCAAACTTAGCTCCTAGAGAAGAAACACCCAGAGTAGTTTTTTTTGTTTTTTGTTTTTTAAATCAGAGCTGGGGATTATGTCCCAGAGTCTAATTCAAGGTCTAGAATGGACCAGGAGTGGATAGAGGTTGGAGATAGGGTTGGGAAGATCTTATTGCACAAAGCAGGGGCCCTTTATAAAAGTCCAGCTACCTATTGACCTCTGATGGTCCTCCACGGGCAAAGCCTGTGCTCCTGAACTTGACAGAGCCCCTGTGGTCCCCACAAGCCCAGGCGGCAGGTGGGTGGGGGGAGGGGGTAGGCTTCTGTCTCTCCGTGTTTCTTAGTCTCTGCCTTAGTCCGTTTTCTGCTGCTATAACAGAATACTATAGACTGGGTAATTTATGAAGAAAATAAATTTATTTGACTTACGGTTCTGGATGCTGGAAAATCCAAGGGCATGGCCCCAGAGTCTGCTGAATCCATTGAGGGTCTGCTTGCTGCATCATCCCATGGCAGAGATGGGAGGGCAAGTGAGCATGTGGACAGAGAGAGGAAGGAAGCCAAACTCACCCTTTCACCGGGAGCTCACTTCCACAGTAACTAACCCATTCCCTGGGTAACTAACCCACTCGTATGATAACAGCATTAATCCACTCACTAGAGCAGAGCCCTCATGACCTGATCACTTCTTAAGGGTCCCACCTCCCAGCGCTGTTGCACCGAGGATTAAGATTCCAACACATGAACAGTTTAGGGCATGTTCAAGCCATAGCAGCCCCAATCTCCTTCCTATCTTTTAATGAGCAGAGCTGGTACAGTCCCGTATTAAATATGTGCTCATTGTTTTCTCGCCTAGATTCAAACATCCAAAGGCTGGTTTCCCAATATGTACAAGCTCTGAAACAATTTTTCCCACAGATACCACAATCCTCTCTAATCCTTGCATATATATACAAATGTGGCCAAAGCCAGATTCCCTGAAATGTGCGTATTTACAAACATGTCAAGAACTGTGAATGGTCTCAGATCTTACCCTACGTGCAAGCTAGCAAGTTAGCAAGCCGTGGTTTCAAGGATGCTGGTAGAAGATGTGGATGTGATTCCTGGGTCAGGGATGAAGGACAGTTTAGTATTCACAGCTGTAACAGTAGCCAAAGTGTCAGCATTTTGGTGCCAGGTCCCTGGTCCCTAATTCCCACAGGGTGACATCAGATGATTAGATGACACCTGTGTTACATTACAGGGGAGGAGCTCTGAGCTTAGGACTCCCGAGTCTTATAATAAGCAGGAAATATGCCTGCCCTTCTCTCAGGAGGGAGACACTAATTCTATCTACCAAGGCTGTTCATCATACAACATCCTTGAAAAAAATATTAATAGTCCGGAACAAAGGGCAGTCAGCGCCTGGCTGTGTGAGATGTGCAGAAACACCAGAGGTCCGTGCAGAATGATCTGCTAACACTTAGGTCCCCGATCATGCATCTCAACAGTCCAGCACACAGCCCCAGTGCACATGTACACAGCATGTGAACACACCTCAGTGTGCAGAGAAATACACGTGTCCCTGTCCTACAAACACACACACGGCTCAGGAAGTGCTCGGACAGGATGTGGGACAGTGCCTTGTCTTCCCTATATGAATGGACAATGCTCAGCTTGCGTTTCCACCCGGACCGATTCTCCGCATGTACCTTACAGTGACTTCAAGTACAGAAACACACACTCTCTACATAAAACCCGCCGCCTTCAGGACAAAGCTCCAGCTTGCTAGCCTGCTGCGGCCAACTTCCAGCTCCTCCTAGCCCAGTGCCCTGTGCCTCTGCCACACGGAAGCCTCGCCCTGTGCTCTCTGGTGCCTCCACACACCCTTTTCTGACATGCACCCCAGCCTCGGCCTGAGCCATGTGGGGCAGCAATCGTGGGCCTGTGGAGCTAACAGTTCTTCGCCTACTGCTCCCTCCACACACCCACCGTCCCATCCTGCTGGGCTCACTAGGGTACAGATCCTCATTTAATGTTTTCTTGACTTTCTCCGCATGCTAGACTGGGAACCACTCCAAACAAGGCCTTTGCCTGATTTGTTTACGTATCTCTGTTGAGGGGGTCTGGGGTGGGGCAGGGGCCGAGGCTTAAGATGCGAGCTGATCGCGGGACTGGAGGCAGGACTGGCTGCCTAACTCATGGGGCCCGGTGCAACATAAAAATGTGGGTCCTTTGTTCAGAAATTATTAAGAATCACAAGATGGTGACAGCAAAGCATGAAGCCCAGCATGTGGCCCTTCTAAGTGTAAGGCCTCAGTGACCCACATAGGTCACACACCCATGAAGCCAGCCCTGACTATAGGAACAGACACATGGAGAGGTGGCAGCGTCAGGCACCTTCACGGGCCCTGAGGATGTGCAAAGGCAAAAGCTCCAGAGAGAGGAGCAGTCAGCCCAACAGAGCATTTGGGGAGCCTTGGTGCCCGTCCTCCCTCCCTCCCTCCCTCCCTTCCTTCCTTCCTTCCTTCCTTCCTTCCTTCCTTCTTTCATTCCTTCATGTGTGGGAGGAGCTTAGCATTGACATTATCTAGTTCTTTTTTTTATCCACTTGTGAAAATTCTCTGAGCACCTGCCGTGGGCACTGACCGAGGTACAGTACGATGGGCGCCCTGGTCCTTCAGAGCTTCCCTACAAACCCGCAGGAGGGAATGAAAGGAACCCAATTCTCCCACCTGTTCCCCAGCCCACCTCTGCATACACACCTGACCACCCACCCAGACCCTTCCCCATCCCCCAGCTCAGGCTTTAAAATATATTATGACTATGCATTAATGGTAAAAGTACTGTAGACAAATGCAAAGAGTAGAGAATGTTATTAAGTCAAAAGTAAGTCTTTTGACTATGCCCCATCTTGCTACCCATGGGAAGCCGATTCAACTGTTTCTGTTTACAGTTGCTGGTCATTAGTGCCGTGCTTCTAAATGCCCTTAGACCTTTATTTCACAGTGTGTTAACTTTGGACATTGTCTATTGACTTCCTGCTATGAGAAGTGATAAATCTAGTGCAATTCTCCCCCATTTTGCTTTCGACTCTTCTCCTAATTTTGTTCTATTGTTTTCGATGGCCTGGTGTGGTGGCTCACGCCTGTGATCTTAGCACTCTGGGAGATGAAGGCGGAAGGATCCCTTGAGCTCAGGAGTTTAAGACTAACCTGAGCAAGAGACAGACTCTGTCTCTACTAAAAATAGAAATATTAGCCAGGCATGGTAGCACACATCTATAGTCCCAGCTACTCGGGAGGCTGAGGCAGGAGGATCACTTGAGCCCAGGGGTTTGAGGTTGCTATGAGCTAGGATGATGCTACTGCACTCTAGCTGGCGCAACAGAGCAAGATTCTATCTCAAAACAAAACAAAAAACAAAACAAAAACCCCCTTTATCAAGTATATTATCTAGTTCTTTTACCTTATCAACCTCTTTTACATGATCAAGATTGCAGCATTTACAAGCTATGACTCCTGGGCTTTGCCTGTAGGGTGGTTTCAACATAGCTTTTATAATACCATGACAACGTGAACATTATCCAAGTGGGCCTTTTGGAGCAGGGATGTTTTCTCAAGTCACTGAAGCCTGGACTGCTTGAAGAAGAAAGGCACGAGCCTTGGGGTCGGAGGGATTCTTACGCCATCAGTTTCCCAAACCCACTGGTGCTTGTACCTATTTAGGCTGTGACTTCCTGTCCAGTTTGTTCTTTTTCCTGACTCCCTCTTGTTCTGTCATTTTTTTCCATATCCTTAAAATCACCCAGATTCCTAATCATTGTGGAAGGTTGTTAATTGGCTTTCGGGGCTCCTGTGCA
The DNA here is from genome assembly GCA_008086735.1 of Cheirogaleus medius. NCBI lineage: Eukaryota > Metazoa > Chordata > Mammalia > Primates > Cheirogaleidae > Cheirogaleus > Cheirogaleus medius. Next base: position 160,148,656 of record VBSM01002608.1, on the reverse strand, counting down.
GCCCCCTGGCTAGGGTTTCCTTTTAGGGATAATTCCACAGTTTCTTCTGCTCCGTGCCTTCCTCTTTTTAGATTCCGTTTTCATTTTCACGTAGTATGCACTGAAATAATCTGTCTGAAAGGGCATTTAATTGGTAGTTTGTCTACTTACAAGATACAAAGTTCAAAATCTCATAACTAGACAAACCAAACCCCTTTTCCCTCTGAACGCGCCGCCGTCTAGCCTCTGTGCCATTCATGCAAATGCGGGCGCTTCTGACTCCGTTCCTCGCAGGTGTTTTTAGTCTCTGAAGCTATGATTTCCTCATCACTGGTCTTCCAAAATTTCAGAAAGACATTTCAGCATGTCCTGCCTTCCAGACAAGGACCCATATTTTCCAATAGTGGTTGTTTTCTCCTTGTTCTAGATTTTCTCTTTCTGGAATTCTGATGAGACCCGCCCCCACCCCACCCCACCCCACCCAGCCCTCTGTGGAGACGCTGCAGATCTCTCCTGGGGCACTTTTAGGTGGTGATTTCCTTGATCTGATTTATCCATCAGTTCCATATAATCCTCTTCCCATTTTCTAGAAAATCAATGCAGTCTCTGACACTGAGAGCTCTCTGTCATGTTGCTAGGGATTTCCGTGCGTGTACATTTTTAGGGGCGTTTGGGTGGGTGGGAAGCTATACTCTGCCATCTGGAAAGGAATGCTCCCCCCTGGTAGCCTTTGGGTCCTTCTGAGAAAAGCTGGAAAGTAGCAAAGACAGGCGGGGAGGGTGCCACGCAGGTTTGCAGAGGTATCAGCTACCTGTGATGGACGCAGGGCTTCTGAGAAGTCAGCCTGCTCAGGGATGCAGTCTGCTGCAGGGGCCAGATGCCAAGGTGGCACTTAGGAAGGAAGGTGTCCACAGAAATGGATTTAGGGTAACAAGAGGAGCAGCTGCTGCCCAAGGGGCCAGCAAAGGCTTAAGGCGGGCAAGCTGGGGGCCAGGCTGCTGGGGGAGTCTCGGCTGGCCTGGCTTGGTTTCAAGCTCCATGAAGTAGAGGCTACCAGGTGGCTAGCTGCCCTGCAGAGTGTCTCCCTGTTCCTCCAGACTTCATGTCCCCTGGATGAGGCTACTTTGTGAGGACCCCTTGGACATCGTCACTGTGTCTGTGTCCACATGATGTAGTTGAGCTGGTTGTTTTCCTCTCGACACCGGGAACAGGGGAATGGGGGTGTGGAGGGGAGATGAGAGCATTTCGAAGTGTGGGACACTTTTGGAGGAGAAGAGGTGGGAGAGGGGACAGCAGTGAAGGGCTCGGAGCAGCTAGCGCTGCTGGGAGGTGGGGAGGGAAATGGAAAAGTTGCCAGAGGAGAGATGGGGCGCGGTACCTCTGTGCCTCAGTTTCCTCACTTCCCATCCTCTTGTGCCCTCCCTTAGTGCATGTCTTTGAGGTCAGGAGGGCATAATGCACTCAGCTCTGGGATGGGAGGGGCCCACAGCAGTGGGCGAGGGGCCCAGAGATGCCTCTGCCACCTGGTGTCCCTCTTTGGAAACACTGAGTGAGGGGATGTGTCAGGCACTGGGCTGGCACTAAGGGGTGGGGTGGAGAACTCTGAATCCTGCCTCCAAGGAGGAGGCAAACTCACAGGGACAGAGAAGACACAGGCCCAGCGGTGCACAGGGGACTTTGATGACTTGCAGCACAGGAAGCAGATTTTACTGGAGTGGGGGATACGCTGGAGCAAGGAGGCCTCAGTGTTCCCAGAGACAGTCTCAGCCTCTGGGCTTGGGGGTGGGAGGGCGGCTCTGCTGGGGGCCTGCTGACCACCACGGGGGCGGGGCCGGGTGCTGGGCGGGCATTTGGGGGCAGGTCTGCAGGCAGCTCCAGCCTTGCGGAGCGTGAGGCCCAGTGGAGATTCGAGGGTCTGCAGAAACGCCTGAGGCTGCCGCGTTCCCCACGTGCGCTGCATCACAAGCAGGCTGGCCTCAGAGCAGAGCTCGCTCGCTCCGCACACCTCTGGCTCAGGTCAGGAGGAGCAGGCGTGCAGGAAGGAAACTCATTACTGTGAACGTGTGGATCACGGCAGGTCTGGAGCGCCTCTAGTCCAACTTTGTTGATGCAGGAACTGGGGCCAGAGTGCGGGGGGGCTGCCGTCCTCCCCCCACAGCTCACCCCGTGGCACCTGGAAAAGCCCCGACTCCCCTCTGGCCAGCAAAAGGCTTCTCCTTTGGGACCCAATCCAATCCTCCAGGCAGGGTGGAATTGCAACCCACTGACCACCCCCACTGGGGTCAGGTCCCGTCTACAGGTCTCCCAGTGCCTGGAGAAGAGCTCAGAGAGTGCTTGTGGGGTGTATGAATGAATGGGTGAATGAATGAATGGCATTGTCCTCTGTGTCCAGGCCCTGCCCAGCCCCTGTGCTGGTCCTCGCCAGCCAGCAGCCTTCCTCCCCGTGCCCAGGGAGGCCAGCTGCGGGCCTCCCTCACACCTGAGCTGTGCACCACTTGCTATTTTTAAACTGTGAATAAGCTCAGGAAAGGTTGCAAGGCAGCTCGGAGGTTGTTCTAGAGAAAAAGAAATGCCAGACTCAGTCTCTAAATCCTCGGCAGTGGGGATGTGGGTGACCTGTTTCTAAGTCAGCACGCACCCTGGGGAAGCATCCTGTGATGCTGTCCCTGCACTCACCTGGCAGCCCAGCAAGCACAGTCAGGGCTAGGGGAAGCCACAGACCCCATGGATGTTTGGCAGCTTTGGTACCTTGGCACTGCCAGGCTGGCTCTCAGGGATAGTTTTTTAAACTCTCACACAGGCCGGAAAAAGGCAATGGGGTGGTAGTTCCAGGGCTAAGGGAAAGTACATGTCCCAGGGCTTAGGGGAGGACGTGGCCAGGCCCACTGTTGCATGTGTGGGTGGCAGGTGGCAGAATCTGGCAGCACCCAGGCCTGGGGAACAGCCTTCCTACCTCGCCCCGGGGCTGGGTCTGCTGTGGCACCTGCCTCCTCCGCCCCCGCCCAGGCCCTGTGGGGAGGGGCAGGCCAGATAAAGCTGCCATGGTCCTTCCAGATGGCTAATGATGGAATCCGTGGGGAGGTCAGGGGAGAGTTGCCCGAGCATGCTGAAACCCCCTGCGTGGCAGCGTCCTGCAGGAATAACAAGAATAGACGTGTGTTTTGGAGTTTATCAAATGCTTTGACTTCCATTATGTCAACAACGAGGCAGGCAGGAAAGAAATGACTGTGTACACACACTTGTTCATTTGACAGAAGAGGAAACTGAGGCCAAGAGGGGAAGGGACTTGCCCAAGGTCAAAGAGCAGGAAATACTGGAGTCACCGCCAGAGCCAGGCCTCCCAACTCCCAGGCCGGGCTCCTGCCCCATCCCGACAGCCGCCTCCTGCAGGTCCCACTGTGGCGGGGCCTGTGGAGTGCGGCGCAGGTGCTGCTCTCTCCCCTCAGCACTGACGCTTCCTTGGGGACTGTGGACTAGAGCAGCAGTGAAGAGAAGTGGCGAGATGGTGACCGATGAGGAAGATGAAGTGGAGGCTGGAGCCCTGGGGCTGGGGCCCAGTGCCCTGCAGTCTGGGAATGATGTTGGGCAACAGGCGCCTCTTTGGTCCCCACAAGGGAAGAGGGTGGCAGTGAGCTCAGTCAGAGAGCAGCAAGAACACCCAGCCCCGCCTGGCATCCCAGGTCTTTCCCACTCTGGACCCGCACCGACTCCTCTGTGCCATCTCCCCATACACGCCCGCCCCAGCAAGCCTCTGTGTTTTGCCCAGCGGTGCCCTCGTTCTGTCACACCTGCAGGTCCTGCCAGGTGCCTGCTCCTTGGGGATGCCCTTGCTGTCCTGTGGCTCAGAGCTGGCTGCACGGGGTCCCTTCCTCCCACTGCAGGAAGAGCCCTGAAGGCAGGCACCGTGCCTGGTTCCTCTACGCCCCCAGCACCTGGCTCAGGGCCTGCACAGGGCGGGCACCCCGTACACCTTTGCAGAATAAATGCGTGAATGGACAGAAGAGCGGCAAATAAATGGGCCTCAACAGGTACTTACTGGAATAGAGCAAAAGAGGCCCTGAAGGCCGGTCCACGATGTCACAATGTCCCCGATGGCTCCCCTCCGTCACACACACACACACACACACACACACACACACGATCCTCCCAGAACACCTGGAACACTTTGAAGAGGTCTGTTTTGTCAGGGCCAAATAGTCCTGCCCTGAGCACCAAGCCCCTCACTCTCAAAATGCACTCAGGCCCCCTGCTCAAATACTGTGATGTAATAAGAAATATATATTTGGTTTTCCTCCTTGGTTCCTGGCACACAAACCCTTGGGATCCCAGAGAAATAAGTGTCTTTTTCATGCTAATGAGGTGACTGGTGACTCCCGACTTGTGGGCCCCTAGCGGGCTGGTCACCAGGAAGACCAAGACATGATTAGAAGGTTGGGACTTTTAGCCCGAACCCCAACTTCCAGGGAGAGAACAGGGGCTGAAAGTCAAGTTGATCACCAATGGTCAATAATGCAGACAGTCATGCCTATGTAATAAAGCCTCCATTAAAACGCAAAAGGACTGTGAGCAATCCTGGATTGCTCACCCACCAGCTAGGAGGTGCTGGGAGGTGCTGGGAGGGTGGTGCACCCAGAGAAGCCATGGAAGCCCCTCCCACATGCCATGCCGCCTGGCTGTTCATCCAAATCCTTTGCAAGATCCTTTATAGTAAATGGTAAGCGTAAGTAGTGTTTCCCTGAGTCCTGTGAGCCCTTCTAGCAAATTAATAGCTGTGGGAACCCCTGACTTATAGCTAGTCGGTCAATCAGAAGCACAGGCTGGCATCTGGGCCTTATGCGACTGGCATCGGCAGTGGGGGCAGGCTTGTGGGACTGAGCCCTTAGCCCACAGCCCTTAGGCCTGTGAGACTGGACACTGTCTCCACGTAGTGTCAGAATTGAGTTGAATCAGAGGACGGACACCCAGCTGATGTCCGCTGGACAATTGCTTGGTTGTGGGGAAACATCCCCCACACATCTGGTGTCAGAAGCGTTGAGTTGCATGAGAGCAGGAAAAGCACTTCGCTTTCTTCCTGTCCTTGATACCTGCCACTCCCACACGCATACCTCTTCCCCTCCCCCCTCCCCAATACCCGACAGGAGCATCACGGAACCTTCTCACCTTCCCACTGCGATTGCAAAAGATGCTGATCTTTCTCAGCTGCATTAATGAATCACAGCCCAGAGGCACCAACTTCCTAAAAATATCTGAGAACCCTCCGTGCAGAGAGAGGCTGCGAAGGCGTGTGCATCCTGATGGAGCCAGGGCTGCCCGGGCCGCCCCTCATACCCAACTTTCCTCCGTGTCCCCGTCCTCCCCTTCTCTGAGCCCGGGAAGCCTGAGTCAGTGGGTGCAGAGCCAGATGCCTCTGAGAATGCCTCCAGCTCACCTATACATTACAGCTGGGGAAACTGAGGCCCAGAGAGGAAAGGGCTCTGCAGAGTCCTGCCTCTGTGGTCAGCAGCCAGAGGGCTGGGAAGAGCAGAGGCTCCTCAGTCTGGAGCCCCAGGCTTGCCCCTGCAGTGAGCCCGGGTCTGATTCAGTAAGAAGCTCCTGAAAGCAAAAGCAGTTCACTGGGGCCGGGCGGAAGGTAGGGGGCTGGAGGTGGCTATACGAGGGTCCCCAGGCCATGGTGGAGCTGCCCGCCTGTGGCAGGCTTGTGCTTCTCAAGCAGGGGACAGAGGAGTGGCCCCTGAGATGGACAGTGGTGGGTTTGAACTAAGTTCTGCTTCAGAGAGCCCACCAGTATGGATGGAGTCCATTCCTTTGACAATTCTGCATGGGGGCTTCTTGGCATTTGTCCATCCTACCACCCCAGAACACTCAGGGATCTCATGGGCAGCTACTGCTTTGTTTTCCAAAGTGTGGTCCGGGAACCAGTGGCACTGACATCACCTGAAAGCTTGTTGGAAATGCAGAACCCCAGGCCCCGCCCCGGCCTGCTGAACCAGAACCCGAGGGGCTCTTCTGCCCAGTGAAGTCTGAGAAGCACTGGCCGGGAGCCACGGAACATCAGTCTCCTGGCAGTGACACGTGTGACTAGGTGCACACGCATCATGCAATTCATTAGTTGGGAAGGGAGCAAGGAGGACTGGAACAGGAAAGGAGGTGTCCCTGGGAAGGCAAATACAGAGTGAATGTGGCAACTGCTACTCAGCCCCACTGGAGGTTCATGGAATGATTGGATCTTGGAAAACAAAGGGTGTGAGAGTTTGTCTAGTCCTTCCCCTTCCTCAGGCTGTAAATTCCTCCAATCTCCCTAACAGCCGCTTTCCAGGCTCAGCTTGGACTCCCATCATGATGGGGAGCTCACCACCTTGCAGGCAGCCCACTGCAGGGTGGATTCAGGGGAGCATCGCCTCCCTGGATCCCCTCCCCCAGCCTCTCAGACAAGCAGGCACACACAGGCACCACCCTGCTCTCTGGGGGTGCAGGGGGAGGAGAGGGGCACTAGCAACAGCCCAGACATGGCCTACCCTGCCCAGAGCCGAAGCTCCAGAGAGCAGCTTAGCCACTTGCTCTGTGGAGAGACACAGGGCTGCAGGGACAGCCAAGGACGGGTGCCCACTGCCAAGCCTTCACGCCAGCGGGAGGACGGGCCTTTCCCACCCAGCGCAGGCAGCTGACAGAGCCGGTGAGGCCGGGAGCAGGGCTGGCCCCCAGCACAGTGCCGAGCTGTGTAAGGATGAAAACGGGACCTGGCCACAGCCACAGTTCTGGACGTCAGTGGCTGCACGCTTAGACAGGGCTGCAGCCCCTCGACTGCGGCTCCCCCACCAAGCAGACCAGGCGCTTCCAGGGCCCCTGCTTCCTGACACTCCCGTCCACCTACCCCACTGTCCAGGGACCACTCTGAGCACCGTCCTCTGGCCCCTGCCAGCCCCTTCTCACAATTATTGATCCTGATGGAGTGGGTCTCCCTGCCACATGCCGCACCCTGACCGGCGTGTACCCAGGAGGTCTCCAGGGCTTGACCACGGCAGGCGCCCGTGGCCTGGGGCAGGCCCACGACGGGCAGCAGTGGGCAGAGCCGTGCCCAGCCATGCCCTGGGGACAGGCAGCATGTCCTGCAGCTGGAGTCCCTCCAGTAACAGCTGCACTTGTCCCATGGAAGATAAATGCCTACCCTCCCACCCTGCTCCCCTGGCAGGGAGCAATACTCTACAGGGACAAGCCAAAGCCACCAAGCAGGTCAGAGCAGGAAAGGTTTGTCACTCCTCTCAGAATACAGGGGGAGGAAGGCCGCTCAGAGAGCCAGAGATCTGCAGGAGCCAAACAGCGACTTGGAGGCAGAGCCGGGCTGGAACTGGAGTGCTCTGCTCACAGCCAGGGCTTCTGCGGAAAGAGCAGCCGTCATCTGCTGATGACAGCACTGTGCTCAGCGCATTGGTCATGACCGTCATATGTGACCCTGAAGAGAGAGCTTAAAGAACTTGCCCAAGGTCACAGCTAGCAAACGGCTCATGCTCCCCCCCCACCACCCCGCCCCAGGAGCTCTTCCCAGGCAGCAAGGGGACTTGTGCCGCTCCCAGCCACACTCGCCAGCTCTGCCTCATGCCACTGCTGGCTGACGGGGAGCTCATGCCTCAGGGAGCCGTTCCTTTGGTGACCAGACTTATCCTCCCTGCAGTGGAGTTGAAGCTGCTTCCCTGCAACTGCCCAAGTCACCCCTCCGGGGCCCCCATCATGCCTGGGAACATCTCTAAGGAGTCAAAGACTGTGCCTGGCCCAGCCTTGAACTGCCCAGTGATCTGTGGCACATGGATCAGAGTGGGTGACCCAGCTCTCTGCATGTCTGCCCCAGTGGCCGGAGCGCCTGTGTGTCTGGACCCTTCAGAGTCACGCTGGGCCTGTGCCCCCAGTGTGACTGGTCCAGGAGGTCCAGGAGGATGAGGAGGAACAGCTGTCACTTGCTCACCCTGGCTGTGAGCCCCTCTCCTGGGCAGCAGCCACACGCAGCTGTGAGGCTGTGGGGGTCTGTCCCAGGGCCCCTTTTCCTTTCCTGGGGGTCTCTTCACTGCCCCTCTACCCCGTGAGCCCCTGAGAACGAGGACTGGGTTCCCCAACTCTGTGCGCCTCTCAGCACCTCCTGACACCGTGGGGTTCACATTGATTGGGTGCCTGCTTGTGCAGAAACCGCCCTGGGTGCCGTCACAAAGACTCGTTTAATTTCATGACAACATGGTTGGGGTAGTGTTATTAGCCCATTGTATCGATGACAAAACCAAGACTTGGGGAGTTGAGGTCACTGAGAAAAGGTCACATCCCCAGTAAGTGGTAGCAGCACTGGGTGACAAGAATGTCACCCACAGTCGTACCAATGTGAGTGACCCTTGGGTTCAAGTTCCCTCCACAGGCCCAGCCACATCCCATTGAGGGCACTGATTCTGGAACAAGGAGCGGAGTTTGGGGCGTCTGGGCCTCGCCCTCCCCCTCTGTTTCCCACTAGACTGCAAGGGGCTCTGCGCCTGCAGGACAGCAGGAGGGCCCAGCCCCAGGGACCCCTGTCCCCACCCCCACCCTGGCCCCGGCTGGTGGGTCAGGCCAGACAGGAGGCCGGAGGAAGGCACGTGGGCTGGTGGTGCTGGCAGCCAAACAAAGGGGTCTGCGGTCAGTCAGACACTTCCTCGCTGCACAAAGCCCTGCTTCCCCCTCAGACACGGCCCCCCCACCAAGGACCCCAAAGTATGCCTGGAATGTCGCAGGGCCAGACAGTCTCCCGGCTCATGCAGACAGAGGAGAGGCCGCCTTTGTGCCTGGATGACTGACCCCAGGCTAGAAAGGTCACTCCCTGACCTGTGACCCTGCCCTCTCACCCAAGTTCCTGGGGGTAGCTGGGCATCCCTTCTAGGGACCCTCATGTCCTTTCCATGCCAGTGGGACCTGACCCCAAGTTTGCAGCAGCCTCAGGAGAGAGAAGACAGGAGCTCCAGCTGACACGTGTTCACACACACGGCCCGCCAAGAGGTGACCTCTACCCTGAGATGGGGACCAGGTCCTGCCCAGAGGCTACAAGAGGCTCCCTGGAGGTCATTTGGACAGTCAGTCCCCTAGCCTGGAGCAGATCCAGTCTCCTCCTCACCTGCTCCTCCAGGGCTGGACTGCCTCGGTGCCTCAGGGCCCCCCACCTGCCGGGTGCCATAGCTGTCCTAAGAGCTGGGAGCCTAAAGCTAAGGAGTTGTGCAGCCCTGCCTCCCAGGGCGTTCTAGCCGGAGCCAGATAGCAGCACACAAACCGAAGTCAATCACAGCACGTGGGAAGAGGCGCGGAGAGAGAGAAAGGCGCTGGGTGTGCGTGGTGGGGGATTGCCATCCTACAACTGTGGTTGGGAAAGGAGGTGTTTAGTGGAGGCTTGAAGGAGGTAAGGACGAGAGCCTTGTGGCTACCTGGGGAAGAGCATTCTAGAACAAAGGAACAGCAAGTGCAAAAACCCTGCTTGTTCAGGGAACAGCGGGAGGAGCAGAGGCTGCGAGGGGAGGGGTCCTAGGAGCTGAGGTCAGGCAGGTATGGAGGAAGGGGCGGAGGGTAGGGCTGTGTGGGCCGTCGCAGGGCTCAGTGTGCCCTCTGGGTGACACAGGAGCCGTGTGGGGCTCTGAGCAGAGGAGCAACAGGACCAGAATTGTGGGTTTTCACTGGGCCCTTTGCTGCCATGTGGCGACCAGACAGGTCGAGTTAGGAGCTCCCAGGCTCCGCCATGGCCCAGCCACCCTGCACACACCTCTGCCCATCCACGGCCTGGGGCCCCATCCCGTTCCACACTCCCCACGACAGGCCAGGCTAGGCCCCGTGTTGGGGCAGGACAGAGAGCCATAAGACACGGTGCTTGTCTCAAAGAGCTCTCACCCCAGGAGGGGACAGGCAGGCCAAGGTGGCCTCTGCCCCCTTGAGCTCAGGGTCGAGACCTCCCTGGGGACACTCCAGCTTCTTCTTTACCTCTGGCCCAGAGCCTGTCCCCGTGCCCAAGAGGCCATCGTGGTCACTCTAGAGCTTAGCCCACAGTCTGGCCTGTGACTTGAGCCCCAAGTGGGCTGGAGTCCCTCAGGGGTCAGTGGAGTCCGGGGCCACATCAGGTGCCAGTGGCGCTGGTGGGCGGACATGGCAGGATCAGAAGGACTGGCAGTGGCCACAGGGCTCAGCTCAGCCTGCCCAGCCTCCGCCTTGCCCAAGGGCGACTGAATGAATGGACCCCAGAGAGGGAGAAAGGAAGGCCCGTGTGCCAACCACCCCCAAAGGCAGAGAACACGTTCACTTGCCCGTGACTCACTCTTCCTTAGAAGAAAACTTTGTTTTTTCCTTCAAAATCACAGACTTCCACCTTCAGACAATAACATATCTTCAGGAAGTTACGTGTTTTGTTTTTCTGTGCAAGTTGCTGGGCTTTTGTTTGCTTTAGAAACATTCCTGTAATTGGGTCTGTGATAGGCTGCCTCTCAGAACAGGCTGACCCCTGAGTAGGGTGGCCGGATTTGGCAAATAAAAATACAGGACACTCAGCTGAATTTGAATTTCAGGTGAACAATAAATACTTATTTTAGTCTATTTCCCATGCAATATTTGGGACATACTTAGACTAAAACAATATTCATTGGTCTGAAATTCAAATTCAACCTGCATTTTACTCAGCAACCTTGCCCCTAAGTCCACCGACAACCCCACTGGCCCTGCTTCTCCTGGCCACCAGCCCCATAGGCTCCCGATGTCACTCTCCGACTCCACCAACCCCAGTGAATCTCCCCCGCCCCCATGGCCTGTGCTCTTGGAGTCAGGCACCGGGGACCTCAAGTCGTCTAGGAAGCCGCAGCCCCAAACAGCCCTAGACCTCGCCCAGCTCCCCGCTCACACCCACCATTGCAGCACTGTCGGGGAGGTGGACGGGGTGTGCTGTCCTCAGCTCCACGGTCTCCCTCCCTGGGACCCACACCCTGCACCTGGTCCTCGATGGGAGTCCCTCTGCCCCTTCCTCCAGCCCTGCCCAGGGCTTTCTGGCCTCAGCCCCAGGGAGGCAGCCACAGGTTGACCCTTCACACAAGGGACTGCCCCACACCCCTGCTCCCTGCCACGAACTCTGCAGGGCTCTTGACACCCCACAGCACTCCCTGTCACCCCAGCATGCTCTTCTCATGGTAATGTTTGAGAAGGGAGTTTTCTTCCTCTTTTTTAGGCAGAGACACCAGAATATCAAGTTCTGCTTCCACTTAAAAACATTATATCCTGACCCCTGGGTCAACTTTATAGAACCCTAGAGCAGGGAAAGCACCTCTCTTCTATTCTGCCACCTTCAAAAGATTGACCCCAGGTTGCTGAACAGGGGCTCTTGGGCTCACTCACCTGACACCTGACCTCACTCTCTGGCTTTTGCTCTCACGTGGATGAACTTGTCCTGAGCTAGTCAAGACACACAGGAGTCCCCACTACGGCTCCAGGAGGTCAGAATGGTGGGAGAAAGATGGGCGAATGTCTCATCACCTTACAGTGTTTCCAGGATTGCCATGGAGGGTGTTCGGGCGCTACTCAGGCTGAGAGAGGGGGAGGGGCAGTGGTTCCCAGGGGTTGGGAAGATTCTGCTGGGGTGGAGGAGAGGAAGGTGTTCCAGAACCAGGAGCAAGACAGGCAAGTCCTGGAGGCTGGGAAGTGAGAAGCTCTCTGAGCTAGAGGAGTTGGGGGTGTTAAATTTGGGAAGATAGTCCCCAAATGCCAGCTGGGAGCTTGGCTTTTACCCTAAAGGCACTGGGGAGCCACAGCGGGCTAGGAAGGATGGCAGCACTCAAGGAGGGAGGTGACGGAGACCTAAGATGAGGCAGTGAGGACACAGGGGAGGGTCCAGCTTCTTTGGGCAGGGGTGTCACCTCCTTCTCCTGCTCTGGGACATAGCCCGGGCCTTGACGCTTAACGTTTGCTAAGATTCTGCCCTTGGAGAAAAAGGAAAAAACTACAGCCTGACTCTGGAGATGGCTGTTCCTTGACCCTCCACGCCTGAGGCCAGGTGTCCCGGCACCCCTTCCTTAGGCTGCACCACCTTTGATCGGGCCTTCCCCCTCCCCCACTCCCCCTGCGTTTCTCCACCCAGGTCCAGGCTGGATCTGCCCTGACAGCCCCTCCCCTGTGGCGAGGCCTGAGTCCCAGGTCCCCATGCACCTCCAGACTCCTGGAGCCGAGGCCTGCCGGGTGGCCGGGGCCCCAGTTCCCGTCTCTTCCTGCCGAACACTCCCCACATTGTTTGCCTTTGTGTCCTTTTTCCTGTGCCTCAGCTATTCCAACTTTATTGCCTGGTTCCCTCCAAAGGTCATTTGCCAAACTAAGACTGGCGCCACAGATTGAAAAAACAGAGTCCCTTGGACCCCTGGGAGCTGCTTCTCCAGAGAAGAGATAGCAGAAAGGACAGACCTTCCCAGCTGCTCCCTCCCCTCGGACCTCCCGGGCCTGGTGGACCCCTCCCTGGCCACAAAACTTCTGTGCTCCTGCCCTGGGCTGTGTTCACCAGAGCTTCCCGAGGGAGTTTGACCCTGGAGCCAGCTAAGTGCCCTGGGGCAGCGGACACTGGATGTCCCTGGGTCCCCATCCCCATGCTGACATTAGGTGCCAATTGGTGAACTTGAAATGGAGCCTGCCCCCTCCCCAGTGCCACTCCCAGGAGGTCACCAAAGTCATATGGCCCCACTTGCTCTTGTCCTGTAGGTCAGGGCTACCTAGGAGGACAGGGCTGGAAGTTCCCTACCATGTCACAGACGCTGCCTGCCTGCTCTCTCTCACCTTATCTTGCTCCCAAGGGCTTCAGGCTCTGAGAGGTTGAGTCATTTTCTAAAGTCACAGAGCTGGTAAGAGCCAGGTGTCATGCCCTGTGCTCTTCCTCCCTCTGTAAAGAGCTGGCTCGGTCCTGAGCTCTTCCTTGAAGGGGCAGAGCAGGCCCTGGGAGAGCCTGTGAGGCGGGGTCCCAGCCCCGCTCTACTGCCACGTCCTTGCGTGGCTCCCGTCAGGCTCTTCCCAGGCTCAGCTGCCTCCTTCCAGCCCCAAACACCATGATTCCCAGGTTGGGGCCACTTCTCCTCTGTTCACATCAGAACCCACAGCCACCATCCATGACACAGGCCATGGGGCTACGAAGATTCCTGCCTCAGGTCTTTGTGTCGTCCCAAGAGTCTGGTGTCATCTTCCCACACTCTACTCCTGCCTATGCTGTGATCAGAACTCAAAGTTGGACACAGAGAGACAGCGTGATGTCATGAAAAACCAAGGACCCTGTGCTCTAACTAATCTGAGTTCTTATTTTGGCTTCATCATTTCGTAGCTGTGAGATCTCAGTCAGGTTTTGAAAGCTCGTTGAACCTCAGTACCCTCATCTGTAGAATGATCAGAATTATTAATATTATGAGGATCAAATGATGTAATGGAGAAAAGCACCTAGAACATGGAAGGTCCTTGATGAACAGCAGTGATTATTATAACCACCACGGGCTCCTTCCTCCTGTTTCCAGCAGGTGCTAGAGCCCGGGGATCAGCTCCCAGCCCATCCTACCCGCCAGGGGTCACAGGTCATGCCTACAAACCTGGACAGGCACAGGGAGCCACTGCTCTCATGCTGCCGCCCTGCTCCTTGCACTTCTAACTGCTCCCTGCCACGCCCCAAGGGAGCAGAGGTGCCTGGGCAGCCTGCCTGTCTCCCGGCACAGCCCGCGGCTCTGCAGTCCCCAGGCCAGAGCCCACTGGTGGCCATCAAAACTCAGAGGATGTGGGAGGCAGAATACTGGCTCTCAAAGATAGCAGATCCCAATCCCTGGAGTCTGCAAATGTTACCATATTGGGTTGAATTGCATCCCCAGAAAGATATGTCCGGGTTCTAACCCCTGGTACCTGGGCATTTGATCTTATCTGGAAATATGGTCTACATAATTGCCTACATAATTAAGTTAATGATCTTGGAAAGAGACTATCCTGGGTTTAGGGTGGGCCCTACATCCGAGGACTGGTGTCATTATAAGAGAAAGGAGGAGATTTGACACGCAGAGAGGAAGGCCACGTGAAGACAGAAGCAGAGACTGGAGTGATGCTGCCACTAACCAAGGGACGCCTGGAGCCGCCAGAAGCTGGAATAGGCAAAGGATTCCCCCTATAGCCTCTGGAGGAAGCCCAGCCCTGCTGACACCTTGATTTTGGACTTTGGGCCTCCAGAACTGTGAGAGAATAAATCTCTGTTGTTTAACACCCTTTCTTCATTAGCTCTGGGACTCCCCATCCCCACCCCAATGCACAGTGCCTTGGGTCCCTTTGTAACTTGTTTTCCCAGGGAGACCCCCAAGCCCCTGACTCAATCACTTAATCCTGAGATTCAAATAATTCAGCAGGTTTCGAGTCTCTATTTTGTGGACTGCAAACCTAAGATGCAGAGGTTCCCGAAGAAGGGCTAGCTCCGGCTGGACCAGCAGTTCCTAAGGAGCCGCTGCCTCCTGCACCTTTGCTTCCGGAGGCGGGGACAAGTCACAGCTCTCTGCTCATAACTCATTAGGGAGCTAATGGGCTTCCCCTTCCCGGTCAGCAACTGGCTTAAGTTGTTTTCCTTCTTCTGGTTCGCAAGGAACAAAAACAAGTAATTTTCTCGTAAAAATAACAATTAGCAAAGCCTAATTCCAGACAACCTCCAACCATTGATTGGTGTTCAGTGTTCACACTTCGAGGGAACTTCAGGCTTCTCATGGGACACAACACCGCTTTCCCCACCAACGTGAGGGTAGCCCAGGGCTCTGCCACACTGCACGTCGGCCCGGCTCGTGATTGCAGCAGAGTTCTCAGGAACACAAAAAGTGAGCACAAAGACCAATGTCAGAAACAAAAGCATGTTGGACACTCGATGTGGTTTTGAATGCCACAGAGTATGCAAAACCAGGTCCTTCCTGTGTGGGTTGCCCTAAGAAACACAGGGAAGTGTCGTGTTCACAGCAGGGAAAACAATTGACCTGATGAATCGTGCTTCTGTGGATGCTGAGGCTCTCCTGACTTCTGAGTGCATCGCAGGGAGGCCATCTGCCATATGGAAGTGCTGGAACGCGCAGCTTCTTGGTGCAAACTGCAAGGCTCGTGAAACTCAAACAAGCCTGTTAGAATTCCGTTCACTAAGCAGCCATAATCAAAGAACAAGCTCTTAGTTATCTAGCAATGCGCTTTGGAAATAGATGAGCACGCAAAATCACAATTTATGAGTTCAGCAATTTTTCTTTTTCTGCTAAAGTTATTAGCTCCTGAAAATCTTCCAATGTTTGAGATTCAGTCAATTGCTCATTTTCTACAAGTGTCTTTTCCGTGGCTACCTCCCTTCTTCCCACCACTGCAAAGGGGCCTAGGGTAGGCATGCAGTGTTGAGCTGGCCTTGGAGATGAAGCAGGGGAGGCCTCACTTCAGGGCCCCAAGTGGCCAGGGGATCACTGAGAAGGAATGAGTGCCACATGGCCAGGAAAATGAGTATATGTATGAAATGAGTGACTGTATAGCAGGGAGCTGGGTCAGCCTGGGCTGATGGGATGACAGTGACCTGGCCAGCCCTGCTCAGCTGGCACCTGGCTTCACGCAGCAGCACTCGAGCAGGCAGTGCTGGGCAAGGCTGGCCTTCGGGACAAATTGCAAGAGAGTCTGGTTCCTTTTCTAGCTGTGTCCACGTGGGGAACTAGGCAAGAGCCTTCAGCCCAACCCTGGCCTGGGTGGGAGCAGCAGTCTCTGCTGTACTGAACGGGAGAAGAAGTCAGGACCTTGTGTTCAAGTCCTAGCTCAGGCATGTACTAACCCTGGGACTCTGGGGAAATCATGGGTCCTCTTTGAACCTCAATCCCCTTATCTTTATAACTGGGATGATAATGTTGGCCTTGCTTGGGTTTTATGGATTAAATGAGAACAAGGAGGGGGTGGTAGCTGTTATTATTGGCATAGAAAGAGCCATTTCCTCGTTCATTAACTTGGAAAATGTTGAGGTCTGGATGCCTAAGGACAAAGCCTGGCCCTTTCTGTACTCCCCACTCACCCCTACATTGTTGTAGGGAGTTTGTTTTGGTTTCTCTGGAACTTTTAGTACAATGGGTTCTCGGGGCTGGTTCTGCAGCTATTCACACCCCCAAGGGAAGCATTTGCTGAGCTCAGGGCCATGTTCCAAGGGTGAGGGGCCTGGCGGGATGTTTACTTGAATCAGTGCAGCAGCCTAGAGAGGCTGGACCAGGGGCAGAAAGCCCACATCAGTGTCAACCCCTGAGCCTGGAAGCCCTAGTCCAAAGCCTTCTGGGCTTACTTTAACCCATCAGTTGACTCTTAATGTCAGAACATGCCAAGAAAGGCCAACCCCTCCTCCTCCAGCTCTGACACTTCAAGATGCTGTTTGGCCTCAACACGTGGTCCATTTCCCGGCCTCCCAGCCACACTCAGCCCCACACGTAGGCTCCCCTAGGGCAGTGAGCCCTTTCCCAGCATCCCTGGAGGCCCCGCCGCAGGGCCAGGTGAGGGCTGGGTGCTAGGGAGGGAGCCAAAGTGTGCTTCCTCCCCCTCTGCTGTGGAGGTTCCAGCCCTGACACAGGAACGACTCACCCACAGCCTGGCCCCAGGCCTGGGCTCTTCCACCTGGGTCCCCAGGCAGTGACCCTCTGTGTCCTCCATGCCAGACCACCCCAGCCAGGGAGGACACAAGCAGCTGAGAAGTTAATTTAAGGTGTGCATGACTATTAGACCCGATGCCCACCCACAAGATGGAGCTGCTTTTTAAGGTAACTCATTATGAAAAGGGACGATCAAAATGTCCCCAACAGGCTGTAGGGGAAGGAGGCCGGGCAGGAGGACCTGAAATGGGCCATTTCCGCCTCCCTCCAGGTGAGGCTTCTCCCCTCTCACTCTTTGCTCACATCATTCCCTTCACCTGGACTCTGCTGCTCCTCCTCTTTCCCCATGCTCAGAGAATCAACCAGAATAATATCGCCTCCTCCGAGAAGCCTGCCGGGCGCAGCCCCCTCCCCCCCAGCCACTGCAGTTCTGGCACAGGCGTCCCGTTTTCCGTGTGCGGCGGTCTCATCTCCCCGCTGGCCCGACACCTCCCTGAGGGTGGGGTTGGGCTGCTGTCCCGGCTCTGCCACATTCTAGCTCTGAGACCTTCTCTCCAAAGTGGGGATGGTATCACCTCCCTCCTGGTGCCGTCCAGTGCCTGGCACGTGGCGGTGTCAACATGTATTGCTGCCCCCAGAAATTCTACAGGAGAGGGAGGCCTTGGATGGTGCCCTCGGGTGAGCAAGAACACATACTACAATCTGGGGACTTTTTACTCCACGATAGAAACGGAAGCAGGCCTGTCCCAGAGTCTACACTGTTTCTGGGGTCTCACCTGCCTTCTGGGAAACAGAACTTACCCCCAGAGGGACAATGCAGGCTGAAGTTTCTGTTTCTGTTATGTGCAGGGCGGATGCTTTTTAGTAATCAAAGGACACCCAGTCATATCCTTTTTAGTGGAAAACAAATGAAAGGGAACAGAATTCCCACTAAGGAACCTTTTCCCGCTGGGAGGTCCAGGATTGGTGGTTCCCGGGACTTCCCTGGGAAATTGCTTGGGGTCTACAGTCTCTGAACAACCACTTTGCTTGAGGCTCTGGCTCCAGATCTGACCACTCCAGAGGGAGGCCAGGCCTGGAATCACACGGCATGCCAGTGTCCCGAAAGGTTCCCAGCCCTGTGGCAACACCAGTCCCAGAGAACCTTATACCTAGAGTCCCCATCTCACCTGGCCATAACCAGTCTGGCTCTGGGGGCCTGCTTAGGTTAGTGACTGCATACAGTAGGTGCTCATAATTATGTGAATTTGCCTGAGGTGCTAAAGATCCTAATTTTGTGGAATAATGAAGCTCACGGGGGTGTAGAAGATGGCAGGATGGGGGATTATCGGCCAGAGAGAGTGATGGGGGTGGCTCAGAGCTGAGATGGGCCTTGGAGATGGCAGAGGTTTGGGGGGCCCAGCAAGAAGGGGAGATGGAGGACGTGGCAGGTGGGGAAAAATCAGGGGTAGGGTGAGGCATGAGAAAGAGCAGGGACTGGGTGGGCCAGGGAGAGACCAGCAGGCTCGGAGCAGGGCTACATGACAGGAAGGCTACACGGGGCCATGGTGCAGGGGCCCGCAGAGGCGGGCAGCGGCAGGAGTGGGCCTGCTGCTGTGTCTGAAAGGCTGAGTGTGTCCTGAGAAAGGCCGGGCTTGGGGACTATTCGCCTGGCTGTTCCTGGGGCCGGCTGGCAGGAAGGGCTGCGGGGAGACCCGGAGGGCCCTGAGCAGAGAGGGCTGGAAGGTGAATTTGGGCCCCGGCAGCCACGGGTGAGGCGAGGAGTGCCAAGGGTGTGTGGGCTTCTGCTGGACCTGCAGTGGGCTGTGGATGGGCCGAGAGGCCACCAGGGCCCGGCCAGCCGCAGGGACGTGAGCAGGGAGCATGTCTATGCAGGAGTGGGGAGGAACCTGGTGTCAGGCACGTTTCTGTGTGCACAGCTAAGACCTGGGCTCATGCATGCTCAGCCTTGAGAGGGCGTGATGCAGTGTCACCGCGGACTGGGGGTAAGGGCCCTGCCATCATCCAGCCAGGACCCTGGAGCGCCTCCAGTGGGCCAAGCCTTGTCCCAAGCGTGGAGAAAGAAGGAAACGTGGCATGTGTTTAGTGCTTGCCTTGCACTGAGCTTCCCAAAGGACCAGCCACCTGAGTTGGGTGTGCAGGGTGAGTAGGGGTTTGGCTTTGGGCCTGGATCGAGATGTGCAGTGGCTTACGGCAGGCTGGGGACATGAGGATCTAGGCAGATGAAGAACTGGGGACACAACAAAGTGATGTTCTTGTACCATTGATTCAAAACTTCTGATCGGGGGAGGGCCTGGGCACTGGGTGGGAAGAGGGTGGGAAGGGAGGGACCCCTGATGGACCAGGCAGTTCAGCTCCAGCCCAATCCACCTCCTCAGAAGACCAAAGGCCCACAGGCCTAGCCCCCTTAGAAAGCTCCCCAGCCATGGGATGGGGCCGAGCATGATTCTTGGAGGCCTCACCCCTACCCCAAAGGTCTTGTCTAAGACTTCCCTTGAACCAGGTGCAGTATTCCCCCCAAAAGAAGTCCTTATCCATGCAATCTTCCCATCTCCTTTCATTTCCTGTGACATGTTAGTGGCTTGGAGGTGCCTTTGATATAGCTTCACCATGGGCCTGGGAAGAGAGAGCCTCCAGGTGGGCCCGGCGATGCGTGGAGGGCACCTCACAGCATGGCCCGTCTGGGGAGTGTGAGAGCACCTCACTGGGGCTGGAGCCTGCGAGGGGGAGGCCAGCAAGAGATGGAGGCAAACCAGCCAGACCCACCAAGGCCTCGCCGCCTGAGCTGGAATGACCATGCTTTCGAACCGCAGCTGGATCACGTCCTTGGAGCGGCAGCAGACTGCCGTATGAAGCGGTATTGTGCAAACAATGCTCCCAGCATTGGGGCTGGGTGGGGACTGGGCTTCCGGGACGTGTTGCACAGATCAGCAGTCCATGTGCTGGCACGTCAGTACCACCTGCAAAGACATTTCCAGGCCTGCCCCAAGGTGGCCCCTTCTTTAAACCTGTCCAGAGTGACTCTTCAGCTTCCTTCACAGCTGGGTAGTGCTGTGGCCAGCGGTGACCACGGACCTGCAAAAGCTACAGCATGTTCCCATGTCTCATGATGATCCAGCAGGCTGGGAAAGCCCTCACATGGGACACTCAGAGCTGTGTCATTTCCCCTCAGGTAACTTGCTGATCCCTGGCAAGGGGCGCAGAAAGAAGGCTCACGCTGCAGTGCTCCTGAATCGGGGCTCAGGGGAGTGGCGCGGGGCAGAGGTGGGAATGGCTTCTCTTGACCCACACCTGGTGTCCCACCCGCTGGCTCCCCAGTGGCTCCAGGGCTGTCCTCCCAGGCAGGACGGGCTGCAGTCTGCACAGAAGGAGTCCTGGTCTCTGTGGTTTCCACACCTACCACCTGGGCCCTCAGGGTCTGGACTTTACAGCCCTAGTGTTTTTCCCTGGGCTGTCCTCAGAGCAATCATTCACCATGGCAACCAACCAGATGTAGGGCAGCAGTGATGTGGGACGACAATGACACCATCCTTGGCCCTTGGACAACCGGGGCAGTTCTTCCCCGGAGGCTCTGGCAGGCGGCCCCACACATCACCTGTGTCCTGGGGAAAGGTGGACCTTCCTAAGGAGCCATGAGCCTCTGGGAGATGAACAAGAATAGATGCCAAGAGCCTCTTCAAAGTTCCCGGGGAACGAAGGGAAGAGAGGGGACCACAGTTTACTGAGGGCTGGCCACGAGTGAGGCACCTGGTGTGTGTGATCCACATGCTCACGACAGCCCTAGAAGCAGTCCCACTGTCCCCCTTCAACAGGGGAGGAAACTGAGGCTCAGAAAGGTAACGTGATTTGCTCAAGGCCAGAGCTACTGGGTGTGTGGCTGTGACTCCGGAGCCGTACTCTGTGCCAACCGATGGGGTATACGTTAAACATCAACAACAAATAACAGCAATGTCCAAGTTCCAAGGATTAAAGTAACCTCAGTACTACAAGGCTTTTTGTTTCTGAAGTTTCTGGGTGGCCAGCCAAGTGGAAAGTCCAGCCCGCGCTCCCTCCCAAGTCTCATAGGCCTCGGCTTCCTGCCAGTCCCAGGTCAGCGCTCCCTGGGACACTCCTAATGCACTCATCTGGGGGCTTCTCTGGAGTCCAGGAAACTCCACAGGACACAGCTGAGGCTGGGCGGCCACCAGACACGCGCTGTGTCCACAGAAAACAAAGCGGGGGTTTCCCTGGGCTCCAGGTGCACAAGGGTCTTTTCCTCCTGGCTGGCTCCCTATGTGCCGGGCGGGGGCCGAGGCTGGGGGCAGCTGCCGGCACCCACCCAACGCCTCCAGGAACTTTCTCAAGGCCGGAGGATCCAGCGTCTGAGCCGTTCGTGGGCGGTGAGCTTCCCTGGCTGCGAGTGACAGGGCTTCCCCAGATCCAGCCTGATGAGATCATCTGCCATTTCAGGCTGGGCTGAAAGATCCTCCGGCACAACAAAGCGGGGCCCAGGAGATATCGTCCATGACTCATCGGTGGGCCATGCACGGGGGCTTCCGGCCCTCAGGACAAACCAGACACAGAGGCCATTGTTTGCCCGGATGCCCCCACTGGCTCGGCAGGCTCAATGGGGTCATTTGTGTTTTCTCCTTAGTTCTCTGTAACTGCATTCCTTCTTGGAGGTGGGGGTCTCCCGAACCCCAGCTGCCTGGGTCCCTGCAGTCGTCCACACACAAGTCCCACGGGCATAGCCTTGATGCAGAAGACATGGGTTCTGGGCCATGGTTTAAATCTCCAAGACTCATTGATTCTCGTTTTGAATAGAGAACATTGGCCAGGGACCGTGGCTCACGTCTGTAATCCCAGCACTATGGGAGGCTGAGGTGGGAGGATTGGTTCAGGCCAGGAGCTCAAGACCAACCTGGGCAACATAGTGAGACCATGTCTCTACAATAAATAATAATAATAAAAAAATTAGCTGGGTGTGGTGGAGCATGCCTATAGTCCCAACTACTTGGGAAGCTGAGGCAGGAGGATCACTTGAGCCCAGGAATTGGAGCTTGTAATGACGCTACTGCCCTCCAGCCTGGGTGACAGAGCGAGACTCAAAGAACAAAAACAAAAAACCCCAAGAATCAAATAGAGAAAATCATTCAAAAAAGACAAGGCTATTGTGAGGACGACCTCGGGTAAGGCACACGGAGTCCCTAGCACAGGCTTTGCACATGGTCTGTCCTTCCCACCTCTTCTCTCTCCCTCCTGGCTTTAAAAAATAAGTCAAAAGGTTTTAGTGCAACAGAAGAGATGGCTATGGATCTGTTTCTATCATTTTGACAGTCTGGGGCAGGAACACCCTGAGCTCATACCTAGTCCGCCTGGAATTCAGCCCCTAGGTGGGGACACAGCCCCAGGGGTGGGAGCTGGAGCAGGAGGCCCAGAGCCTGGTGTCCCAGCCGAGCAGAGCCCCAGCAATAATGGGGAGAGGCTGGGGAGCTGCCCTGGGTTTCCAACAAGCTGGAGGCCCTTAGAAACCTCCAGGGGAAAAAAAAAAAAAGGCAAAAAGTCATTTTTTTTTAAGGAATCAAACGTTATGAAAAGAGGCTTCACAGACAGGGAAACCCAAATGACTAACAAGTTCAAGAAGAGGTTGTCAACCTCGATAGTCATCAGAGAAACGCAAATAAAAACAGTTAGATGCTATTTTACACCTATGAGATTGGCAAAAACTACCAAGTCAGATAATATCATGTGCTGACAAGGAAGTGGGGTGGAAGGAGCTGCTGGTGGGAGTGAACGCCAGGTGGGCAAGCGCTGGGCAACCTGGCAGCTTTTACTGAAAATCCGTATGTAAATTCAGGTGTGTGGACTTGTGAACAGGAGTCCCGGCCCTGTTGAGCTTGCGCAGGGATACTGGCCCAGGCCCCAGGATGCCGATGCTGAGGACGGAGCCCCAGGTCAGTGTCCCATGCAGATGCCAACCCAAGTCAACACCCTTCCCAGCTAGCAGGCTGTCTTCGGCAAAACCTGGAAAACAGGCCCCAGCAGAGGCCCTCACCCCTGGTCCAACTCCGGCCCCCAGCCCAGAGCCCACCCACTATCCAGCTGCCGACTCTGGCCCGTGGGGGCTTTAGATCAGGGTTCTGACCGTGGAGAAGGCAGGACATCCACTCCCTCTCCAAGCTCCAGCTTGACAGGCTGAAGCCGTCACCTCGCTGCTGTATTAGTGTTCTACTGTTGCTTAACAAATTACCACAAGCTTCGCAGCTTGAAACAACACATCTTTATTATCTCGCAGTTTCCGTGGGTGGGGAGGCTGGGCAGGCTGGGCACAGCCTATCTCATCCTTGGCTCAGGCTCTCACAAGTCTGTACTCGAGGTGTCCCCTGGGCTGTGATCTCACCAGAAGGCTCCAGTAGGGAGGAATCTGCTTCCCAGCTCACGAGCTTCCTTGCAGTGGTGTGACGGGGGCCCGAGCTTTTCTGCCACCAGCTGTAGGCTGCCTTCAGGTGTGTGCACCCTTGCCAGGTGGGCTTCTCCAAGATAGCTGCCTGCTCTGCCAGGCCCGCAAGGAGAGGCTCGCAGCTCAGGAAGGGCCCAGTCCCTCCCGCAAGGGTTTTCCCCTGACTGAGCCAGGCTCACACAGAATCATCTCTGCTTTGATTAACTCAGCATCAACTGACTTGGTGCCTTAATTGAACTGCACCTGCAAAATCCCTTCACTTGTGCCATATTCTATTGGCTAGAAATAAGTCACAGGTTCTGCCACACTCAAGGGGAGGATCTATACAGAGTGTGAACCCCAGGGTGGCAGACCATGGGCCCCCACACTGCTGAGTGCCTTCTGCAAGGTAAAGGCTCCCGTTCTGCCCAAGGGAAAGTGAAGCCTCAGGCAGCACAGAACAGCGTTGAGGGACACAGATTCCCCTTGCAGGGCTCAGAGACTCTGGAAGGAGGGCCTGCAGGGAAGGAGCTGGATGCTAGCCAACTTGAGGGGTGCAGGAGAAGGGAGAAAGGGCCGGCCTCCCAGGCCACATAGATAAATGAGGATGGCATGGGGGTAGCAGGCCCTGGGAGTGCCCTGTGGACGCCTGGGGTGGTCACTGAATTCCTCCACTTCCAACTGAGAGGGCCCCAGAGACGAGCACCTCTCCCCCTCATAGGTCAGCACCTTCCCTTGTGGTCCTTCCTCTGCACCTTCATCCTGGGCATCAGGGGACCCCATCTACAGCCCCTCCACTCGGGTTTCACAGGCACCTAGGAGGTCAGCTAAGGGGTAGCTGGGATGGTGCTGTACATCTCTCCCAAGGACAGTGGGAGGATTGTCGAGGGGCAGACGTGACCTCAGCTCGCTGGGCTCAGCTCATGCCGCTCCGGGGAGGAACACTGTCAAACAGGAACAGGCACCCACTGTGCTGGGTCTCCTCCTGCCTGCAAGGCTCAGACCCGGGAGGCCCCCTCCCGGCAGGGTCAGAATGTCCAGTGCCTGTGAGCCTTTCTGCTCCGCCCCAGCCCTCTGCCCTTACCAGGCCTGGGTCCTGGGCCCACCTGCCACTCAGCCTAGCCTGAAAGCCCAGGCCCAGCCCCTCCGCCCACAACCCAGACCCTCAGCCACCCCCAGCCTCTGCTCAGGCCCTAAACAAGCAGGATTCTAGAGCAGGCCCATGCCATCAATGGTGGTCCCTGATTTCGTGGACGACCCCTCTGAGCTGTCCTGAGCCTGGCTTCTGACACCCAGGCCTGGGCACCTGCTGTTCCACTGCCCTTCACTTTCCGATGCAATCCACAGAAGTCAGCCTCGGCCAGCGCAGGTAGAACAGGATGGTAATGGGAGGATATGGGCGGCTCACTGGGTCATCAGGAAGACTGGCAACCAGGCAGGGAAAGGCAGGAGCCAGGGAGGGGATAGCACGCCGGGACTGGCCATCTCTGGATGGACACTGGAAGATTCCCAAGTCCCTTCAGCCTCCATCAGTCTTGGTGCCTCCCCCTGCACCTTGCATCTCTCCTTCCAGAGTCCAAGTGCAGGGAGAAGGGGGCACTGGTCAGGCCCAAGCCACGGCATGGCTGCGGCCGAGGGGCGAGGAGGCACAGCCCACACTACCTCCTGTGAGGGGGACAGCGGGCTCTGCTTACCCTGAGTCTTCCAGTGCAGGAAGGCTGTTCGGGTGCTGGGCCCCAGAGTGTGGCCCCCACGCCCTCAGGTGGGCCCCTGTCATGACTCTGGGGGCTCAGCAATGCCAGTGCTCGGCCGACCATGCTATCGAGGTACTGGCTTCCTGACTAGTTCGAGGGCACCTGGAAGGCAGGTCACTCTTGGGACCCGGCCAGCATGTGCCTGCCCACTGTCCCATACAAGGCGATGGTGAATGACTGTGCCTTGTCTAGCTCCAGAACTGGGCCCCCCACCAAGCTGAGCAAGGTCTTCGCTTCAGGACAAAGTCTGGTATTTCCTATCTCTGTGATCATTGCTCGGTTTCCGAGTAGCCCATATTTGGTGCTGGGCTCACAGACTCAGGCTTAATTAGTGCTTTGACCCTCCCGCAGCATGTGGGATTTCTCCTGTGATTGTAAGAGATTCCTTATTAAATTGCCTGGTGGCACTGAACAAGGACACAGCTGTGTCCCTAGAGAGTCCTAGCCTAGCCTGGGCTAGGCAGGGGGTGGGTAACAGGAGCTGCAGCCCCCCAGGTGAATGCTGGGAGGCCAGGGGGCTGAGACTCGTCTGCCCAGCCACGCTGGCAGGAGAGAGATGCTCTCTCAGTCCCAGATCCAGAGACTGGATCTCTCCCACCGCTCAGGGCCAGGCCGGGGAAGGACCGGGTGCGTGGTCCCTGCCACCATTCTGCCCGGCCTCCCGGCCTTGCTGATCTGGCTCTCTGGGCACCGAACCTGAATGTGGAATGGGGTCATTTCACACTTCCTTTGTCCCACACCACTCTTCCCCCCAACATCATAAGACTCTGGGGGTCTGCAGGGGAGGAGCAGAGCCAAGAGGGACAATGGCACGAGATGGTTCCCCTTGGAGCCTGTCCAGACCTTGGCTGTCCTGAGGAGAAGTGGAGGCCTTCTCTGGCCCGCTAGCTGCTCACCTTAGGATGAAGAATTTGCCCCCAAGAGAGGGGATCTGATCACACATTCCTGAGGCCTGAGTCACTCCTGGTTCCTGCTCAGGCTCAGGAATGTGTTTATGCTAACAGGGCTGGAAGGACAAACACACCACCACGTGTCTGTTCACTCTGTATGCCTGAGGGGTGAGGGCTCTTCTCCAGGGTGAGAGGGACCAGGCTGTGACTTCTTGAGCCACTGAGATGCTGTTGTATGGGGGCCACAGAGGGGCAGATGAGGGGAGGGTCAGAGTCAGGCTGGAAACACTGCCTTCGGCTTATCTAGAGCTGGTTTTAACTTGCTCCTAGGGGACAGAAAATGGAGAGGGGCCAGTCTAAGCAGGGCCTTCCTTGCAGTGGCCCTGGGAGAGGGACGTGCTCCCTCATCACCTCCTTCCTCCAACCATGACCCCCCCCGCCCCCCAGCAGAGGACACAGCTTGCTGAGGCCCTGGCTGCTCCTGGCTCCCACCCCCTTCCCCAGCCAGGGCTTTTTGTTGACAATCCACTGGGTCTTATCTCAGCTCAGGATCGGCCTCTGCAGCTGTGGAGAGTCCTCGATTGGCTCACATCACTGAGGATAGACTCAGTTAGGTACCGTTTCCATGGTGTGGCCACCTGCCCCACTTGCCAGCGACAGTCCTGGGTCACTGGTACAATTGTTTATAGTGCCTCCTTCCACGCTCAAGAGTGTCCCAGCCCGGAGGATAACATATATTTGCCTTAACATTACAGACACTGTTTTGTTTAAATCCCCACAATGCGCTACAAGAAGGGCATTGCTCATAGCCCAATTTTACGATGGAGAAACTGAGGCTGAGAAAAGATAAGTAACTAGCCCAAAGTCTAGCAAGTGGCAGATCCGGAAACTGTTAGGAACTCTGCTCTTGACTTCAAAGCCCCTTTGCTTAGTCACAACACCAAACTTCCTGCCCTAACATCCTTTGATGCTTTGAAGTACTGAGAAGCTGGTATCGCCAAATCCTGGAAAAATAACCTGTGTGATCTCAGCTCTCTTCCCAGCCCACCCTTGGCCATCTCTGCCCTGGCGCTCTCCTGAGTGACGTGTGTACAGATATGGTTTGCTCGTCAGCAGGGCGCTGTCGTGAGATGGGTAAGCACCGTCGTGCCCACTGTGTGCAGGCATCACACGAGGCACTGTCGTCTGACCCTCACGCAAACCCTGCAAGGTGGGTGTTACGGTCCTCCTTCCACAGACAGGAATCTCCTCAAGTTCATCTAGCTGGGAGGAGGCAGGGCTGAGGCGAGAACTCCAGATCCCAGCTTTGAGCCCAACAAACGCTCCGCAATGCTCCATTCGGGGCTGCAATGGGCTGCTGTTTGAGCTCATGTGGCCCCAGGTGGAGATGTCAATGGCTGAATCCACATGTGGATCCACAGACCTTCAAGGCGCCTCCTCCTACCTGGAGGCCAGGACCATCTTGTCCTTTGAGCCAGTCCGAGGCACATACACAGATGGTCTTCACGATGCAGATATATCACATGTCGGAGGTTTTGGGACCGTGTTTTTATTTGTTTGGCAGGAAAGAGCAATCAGACACCTTTCAGAACAGAGCACGGCCACCTTGAAGCCAGGGAAGGAGTCATTTGTGAAGCTCAAACTTCAGCCCTCCAGTTCTGCACCCAGAGACCGTCTCAGTGTGTGAGAGCCTCTTCCCAGCCCGGCACGCTGGCCTCTCTGGGGAGGAAGGGATAAAAGCAGGCACATTCCAGATGTTCCCGGGAAAATGGTATCTGGGAAAAGGATGTTTGTTCAAAATTTACCAAAAATAGAGAACCCAAGAAGAGGAAAAGGCAACCTCTTGACCCATTTAAAAAGCCATTGCCAGGGAAGGACTTTCTAAGTAACAGCGTTGCTAAAGGAAAAACCAATAATAGCTCTGACAATATAAGAATATAAAGCTTTGTACCTTAATAACCTCCAAAAGTAAAAAACACCCTAGTGAAACACATACACAACAAATACTAAAATGACTTAACGTATAGGAAGCCCATCTAATGGTTTTAAAATAAATCCACCAAAACCTTGTTAGAAAAACAGACGAAGAAAACACATAATTGACCCAAAAAATTTAAAATGGCTTAATAATTATGAACATTTTTGTGTCACTGGTAATCATATAAATTATAATTTTGAAATACCATTATTTGCCCATGACACCAGCCCCCTCGAACCTGGGCTGGCGTTGGCAGATAAGCCAGAGGCAACCCTTCTGGAAACATTTCGCCAAAACGTTATCAAGGATATTTAACCAAAAAAAGGTAAATTTCTTGAGATTCTCTCTGAGGAAATAATTAAAAATTCAGACAAAAATTATATACAAAGATGATCAATAAAGAGAATATTAAACAGCAAAATATGGAAGCTCAGATGTTCCAAAATTCCCAAACAGATGAATAATTAAATACATTATGATATATCTGTATGATTACACAGCCATTTTAAATGGTATTTTTGAAGAATGTTTATGAAAGGGAAAAGGAAATACAAAATATTAAGTGAAAGACGCAGGCTGCAAAGCATATGATTCCAATTTTAAAAAGCGTCTGTATATGAATGACATGGCCGTATAGAAACATGACAACCATCGACCACGTCCATCCATGGTGGTGAGAGGAAGCCACGATATCTTCCCCTCTGACACCATCTCTAAGGCACAGAAGCTGGTGCCATCCCCTGCTTTCTCAAGGATGGTAGGACTGTCAGGAGACCATTTAATGTTTCAAAGGGTGGAGGTGGGGCTGGGAATTAAGGAGGAGCCTGGAGAAAGGTTGAGGCTCAGGGGGTATAGAGCAGGATGTCTGGGTCCCACCAATGACAGTGGCCCTGGTCCCATGGTAAGTCAGTAGCCCAGACAATGTTAGGTCCAGTGGACCAAGAATCAGACCACTGTGAGGGGCACAGTCCAAGTGGACAAGAGCTGTGAGGAGCCTGGCCACTGAGCCAGTACCTTGGTAGGGGGACATCATGCATGGGCAGCTCTGTCCTGGGAAAGGAAGCTTCTCCCTGCCTGAGTGTCCAGACCTCCCCCACCAACCATCTGGTCACCCCATGATCTCCCCCACATAGTGCCCAGGGCATGAGACACTTAGGGTGGGGGGTGGGAGGCACTCTCGTGCCAGCACCTGGGGGCACCCCAAACTAGTCACCAAGGGAAGTAAACATATCTCTCCAAGAGGTTAAAAAAAAAAGACCAAAATAAATGTAGTTTACGATAGGTGGTAGTATTAAAAGTAATGTTAATTTTCTATATGTTTTTCTATATTTTCACTATTTTCTATATCAAGTATACATCCTATAATTGGAACAAATAATAAAGACTACTTTAAAAATAATATACATGCTTTTATCTCTTACCAAGAAAAAAATGTCTTCTGAGTTATTCCAACTCGACTTTTCTTCTGGCAGCCCACAAGGCCTGAGGGTCCCAGCTCCCTGAGGCCTGTCCCCAAGGTCCCAGGCTGAGGCAGGCTCTGCATTCTGAGAGCCTGATATCCCCAGGGGGAGGGCTGCCAGCTGGAGAGAGGCCAGGGTGTCCACGCTTATTTCGAGACCTCCCCTGGGGACCAGATACCGACCACCACCCAGTGCTGGTCGTTCCACACCCCGGCACCTGGGCACCAAGCTCTCTCCTTACTGCACCCCTTCTGCCCTAACCCTGCCCTGGAGGCCGCAGAATGGACTGCTACCCTGCCCCACATGGATGGATTCATAGATTTGAGGCGTCTGAGCCCTCGCTTCTGGGACAACCCATCCTGACTCACTTCTGCCATTCCTTGTGGTCACTGCGATATACGCTGTCATCGCGGCATACTGCGGGGTGCCAGTGTCTCTGAAACTGTACTGCTGGGGGGCTCTGATGTGGGCGACACCTCCACTCCGGACACTAAACAGCTATTAAGCGTTTCCCAGAGGCTCATCACAACTCCATCCCATTGAGCTTTGCCCCCCTGCGGAGGGGACAGGGATGGGCACTGCCACAGGCTGCTGACGGAGAACAGACCAGACCTGGCACCAGTTGACCCTGGAAGCTGACTGAGGGGCAAGGTCTCCCAGGGCCAGCAGCTGGTGGCTGAGGCTGGACCTTCCCAGTGCTAGAATGGGCTGTGTATCTCCAGGG
This sequence comes from Cheirogaleus medius, assembly GCA_008086735.1. Taxonomy (NCBI): domain Eukaryota; kingdom Metazoa; phylum Chordata; class Mammalia; order Primates; family Cheirogaleidae; genus Cheirogaleus; species Cheirogaleus medius. The sequence goes on along the minus strand of VBSM01002608.1, from coordinate 160,118,849 downwards.
TCTCTTGCAGATCTAAACATACCAAGTTCTGGGATTGTGAGCACTCCTAACCTTGAGATTCAGAGGGTAGAGAATTCTAAGTGGCTGAAATCCAAAGGTGCAGAGACATCTGTTCTCGGGAGCAGTGTCCCCTGGCTGCCCTCCTTGGAAAGTGCACAGTCCTGTCAAGATCCTCCCCTCGACATGAGGTGGGCCACCCTCACCGCCCAGTGCAGAGCCAAGCAACCCTGTCACCAGGGAACCAGGGCTGAGTTCTCCAAAGGGCCAGAGCTGGTTAGGCACCCCAAACTAAACATGGGAACTCAGTAACCTCAGCACGTTTTGTCTGGGCCTCGTCCTCCCAGAACAGGACTGCCAGGACATTTGCTGTTCCCAGCCCAGGTTGCCAGGAAGGCTGCAAGCTGGAGACACTTCTGTGGGTCCTGGAGTTTTCTCTAAAGAACTTGGCCCGTCACCATGGTGAGGAGAGTTGGGAGGGTCACCAGGCGTGTCCTCAAGTCTCTGAAGCTGAGTTGGCTACAAGCACAGCAGCTTCTGCAGGAGCTCGGGTTCCCAGGATGGGAAGGACTTTGGGAGGAGACCAAGCTGAACTCACCCTGCGCGGCCTCCCTGGGAGGGTGTGAGTGCCCAGAGGACAAGCACGCAGCCTGACCACAGCTCCTTGCCCCGCCTGCCCTGTTGGACTCATTGGCCTGCCTGGCCGACGTGCAGCATGGCCCTTGGGCTCTCAGGTCACTGCTGTATCCAGGTGCCAGGTGAAGGTGACGTGCAGCACAGCCACATATCCCGCAGGCCCGTCCCCATCCCCACCCCTGCCTGGTACAGCAGCCCTGAGCTGCCAAGAGCAGGCTCTGCCTGTGGGGCACGGAGGGGTGGGGAGCTCATAGGGGCGTTGCCTTAACCAAGGGCAAGAATGGGCGTGAACCTTCCTAAGCTCAGCATTAGGAGCCAAGCCTGACTCCACTGCCTCCTCCAAATTGCTCTGCCACTGGCCCGAGCCCTCAGTGCACCCCCCAAGCCCAGGTGCTTCCACTTAATCTCCACAGTTCTGCTCAGCACCAAGCCGGGACTCAGGCGGACCCTTCCCCACCTGCACAGATGCCAGCTGTCGGGCAGGGGCCCTGGAGGCTCAAAATCCCACCGCGGGCAGGAGGAATGTCTGGGGTACTGGACTGGGTCCGAGAGCTGGGGGGCTGCGGGGGGGTGGGGCATTGGCTGCTTTCCTCTGAGCAGGAGCCCAGCGTGGAGAGGCAGGGCACACTCACACATACCCAGTCACCGCCCCTCCTTGGACTTTGCCACCAAAACACGTGTGTGTGTGTGTGTGTGTGTGTACACTATATATACACTCCCTCTACATCAACCCTCCCCTGTTGGGAGGGGTGTCGTTCTTGTGCCCTAGCATCAGGGAACCAGTGTCTGGCAACCACGGCTGCAGCAGGCTGGCTGTCCCCAGAGGGGAAGCATGGACTCGCCTGAGCCTCAAGACCCTCCTTCCAGCCATGTGGCCACCACGTGAGGGATCGACCTGCCGTCACCTAGGGTCCGCCCACCAGATCACTCACCTACCCGGTCCACAGCTTCCCCCAAGGCCGAGGACGGGAGCCCTGCCAGCCATAGGACACACACTCCTCACAGCTGGGAGGAGAACTGTGGGGCTGGGGGCAGTGGAGGGTTTCCCACCCTCCACTGTGGAGACAGAGATAACTGAGGCTCCCAGCAGACCAATGGGTCCCAGCGGCCCTCAGGTCACTGCTGTGTCCAGGTGCCTGGTAGAGAGTTAGCACTCATCAACATCTGGCGTGTGCATGGAGGGATGGATGAGGCTAATGCGTCAGAGACCATCCAGTCTCGGCCGTTCTCAGCCTGCCATGCTAGAGCCACCCCTGCCCCCCAGGCACACACGTGGGCTGCGAGGCAGATGCCCGGTGGCCGCTGGCTCTGGCTTCCCTGTCCGAGTGGCTTCGATCAGAGGCTCTATGCTCTGCACATGCTGTGGCCTAATCCTCATTTCCCCTGTGTCTTCCTTCCTTCCGGCTCAGCTGTGGGCTCCCCTCTCCCCTCATGGTGTCCTCGTGGTGTCCTAGTCGCTGTTCTCTTGGCCTAATCAGCTCACTGCCCCAAACTTCACCCCTTCCTCAGTGCCCAGCCTGGCCCACCTGCCAGATCCTCTCATCTTAGAGCTGAACACATGGGCTGGGCCCTGCTGGGTAACCATGCTGATCTGTATTTTCACAGATCCAGAGCCGACTCGGGCTTGAGTGCAGTGAGAACTTATTAGACGCCTCCTGAGTGCAAGCACTGGGCTAGACAGCCCCCAGTGCTGACTTTGGCAATCCCTGCTGGAGCCCTGTGAATTGCAGTTTGTTCTTTCCACTTTGCATTAGTGGAAACTGAGGCTCAGAGAGATGAACCTACCGGGCCAGGGACAAAGAGCACACCACAGACTCTGCACTGACTTGTTTAGCAGCAAAGATTCCTATCTGATAAGGGGAGAGGGCCCAGGAAACTCCTCTCCCTGCTCACTCGGCGACAGGAGCCCCAGCTCTGAGCATCGCAGGGCCTGTGGGAGGGACACCAGCCTCAGGCCAGGACACAGGGCAGGCTGGTCCCGCTGGGCGGCAGGAGCAGCCAGCCAGGCTCTGATAGTTCACAGCTGCTAACACGACGCAGGAGGCAGAATCAAAGCCTGCCCTGGCCACTGAAGGGGGACGCCTCCATCTGTGCCCATGTCCCTGTGGTGCCACCAGCCCCTTCCTCTGTGGGAGCTGCCAAGGAAAGAGAACCCTTCTGTCGTCTTCCCGGGCAAGATGGGCAACAGCCGTCCCACGGCACTCACTCCTGTGCACTCCAAGGCCTGTGTCTTGCTTCACAGAAACAGCATTAAGTCTTACTTGAAGCTGTGCTCCCCTAGACCACAAAAAGCCTCAAACAGGGGCGTGGCCACCAGCCCCAGAGCTCCAACACTTGGAAGCCTCCCGTGGCACTAAGGCTAGGCGCTTGCTGTCAAAGCTGTGCGCGGCGCATGTGCCGCTGGCGCCCTCTGCCCTGGGAGCCCTGAGTGATCCGAGACTTTCTGAGCAGCGAACACAGCCAAAAGCTGGGGGGGGGGG
>VBSM01002608.1:160101414-160115636 GCA_008086735.1 Cheirogaleus medius | reverse complement strand
CGGCTCGCCTGGTCCTACTTCTGCTTTCACCAACTGAGACTGAGCCCCCCTCTGACTGCCTCCATTCCGCACTCCCCGGGTCACAGCTGCTCGCTGCTGGCGTCCCGCAGTGACTGCCTGACTGCTCTGTCCTCTCCCCAGCTCAGACTCCCCCTACAGCAGCAGGAGGGATCCCTTTCCCTTAAACACAGGAGAGCACGTCCCTCTCGCAAGACCCTCCAGGCACTCCCATTGGTATCAGTTTCCCAGGCGGCATGACAAGTGACCACAAACTGGGTGGCTTCAACTGCAGAAATGTACTCTCTCTCCATCCCAGAGGCCAGGTCGTTGCAGGGGCGCACTCCCTCGGGCTCTCGGGGAGGATCCTTCTTGGCCTCTCCAGCTGCTGGCTCCTGGCATTCCTTGGCTGGTGGCGGCACCACTCTAATCCTCGCCTCCATCTTCACGTGGTCCATCTGCTCTCCTCCTGCCTCTCCTCTGGGTGTTGCTTTCAAGGGACGCCTGTCATTGGATTTAGAGGACACCTGGATAATCCAGGATAATCTCATATTAAGATCCTTAATTTAATTACATCTATAAAGACCCTGTTTTCCAAATAAGGCCACATTCACAGGTTCCAAGGGTTAGGATGTGGACACAGCTTTTTGAGGGGCACCATCGACTCCCTGACACCATCTCCCTAAGGAAAGTCCCAAGTCTTTATTCTGAGCTGTGAGGCCCTTGGCGACTGGGCCCAACCCTGACCTCCAGTGTCTACCCCCACTTGACCTCCCACATCCACTGTCCACCCCACTCCCCCCTCCAGCCCCAGCCCCCTGCTGTCCCCTAGCACACCAGGCTGCTCCTGCCCCAGGGCCTTGGCAGGCGCTGGCCTTTCCCCCAGGGTCCACACGGCCTTCTCCATCACCGTCTTCAGGCTTAGTCAATCATCTTGCACCAGCGAGGCCCTCCCCGACCACCTTGTCTGAACTGCAATCCTCCCAAACGCTCCCTCTCCTGCTTTGTCTCTTCCCCACCGCTCTCACCATCAGGCACACGTGCCTTCTCATTTGTCTTGGTCATCGTCTCCCTCCCTCTAGACAGCAGGGTGTTTTGTCAGTTTTGCTCACTGCTGTGTCCCTGTGGCTAGAACAATGCCTGACACTCGTCAGCCTTGGTTGAATGAATGAATGAATGAATGAACAAGTGTTTGCCCAGGCTGAGCTCTGAGCTGCCTGAAGTCTTCATTAGACACCTCCACACCATGCTGGCTGCACCTCTGAGCTCTGGTGCACCTACACTCTCACGAGGACCCCATGGCCCTCTGTCCAAGCACGTGAGTCTAGACAGGGGCCTTGTTGGTTCAGCAGACACTTGCTGAGCCCTCATCACGAGGCAGCCCTGGGCCCTGGTTACATTCAGCCGTGTGTGCTTAGGAGCCCGCGTAGGAAGGTCAGGCTTGTCCCGCTGTCCCCCAAACTGCCATGGGGTGCAGGTGGGGTATGTGGGGTGATGCACTCAAGCCTGGGGTGAGACCTACGAGGCGGGCATGGAAGGAACACACAGGGCTGCCCCAGCACCTGCAGCACTGACCATGGGGGGACCCCCAAAACATCCCTGACTATAACCACCAGAGCCTCCATTTCAGAAGAGGGACACTGGCTTCTCGTCACGTCTCTGCTGATGTCTGGCTGTGTGACTTGAACAGGTTCCCTTATCTCCAAACCCGGGCATTGGGATCACATCAGGGTGGTTACAATGGGTTGCATCTTACATGCTGACTCAGTAGCTCTGTCTGAGTAGCACTAAGTTGAGAAAGATTCTGAGGTTCAATCCAGGCTTAACAGGAAAGATGTGCAGTGGTCCATTGGTGATGTCTGCCATTGGTGCAGGGATGGAGTGAGGGCCTACCTGTGCTAAGCTGGGTCAGGTGCCTTGAGAGGACACTTCAGGCCATGGGTCTACCTGAGTCTGTGGCTGCCTGGTGGTGGAGACAAGGTCTTGGAGGGTGGGCCTGGTGAGTGACTGGTGCATCAGAAATCCTTGCTGAGTTTAGTTTGGTGACGGAGGCAGCTAGGTGGGCTGCCAGCCGGGAAGGCATCGATGACCCAATGGAGAGACTGTTCCTTCCTTAGGCTGGGGCTGAGGTCATGGGGCATGTTCTGTATTTTGTCTCCCGTGTGGCTGTGGTACATGGTGGTGGAGGCTGGCCTCTGGCCCAGGGCTTGGATCAGGCTGGCCAAGTGCCCTCTAAGGCTGGCTGGAAGGGAGTCCCCCGTCTTATTCCTCTCTGGCTGCTAGAACAAAACGCTGCAGGGCTGATAAACAACAGAAATTTATGTCTCAGAGATCTGGAGGCTGGAAGTCTGCATCAAGGTGCCGGCAGGTCCTGTTTGATGTGGCCTGCTCTCTGGTTCCCAGCGGGTGCCTTGTTGCTGCACCTTCACATGATGGGAGGGGCAGGGGGTTTCTCTCGGGCCTCTTTTATAAGGGCACTGATCCAGATCATGGGTGCTCTGCCCTCATGATCTACTTCCCTCCGAAAGGCCCCACCTTCTAAAACCTTCGCCTTGTGGGTGAGGATTTCAACGTAAGCATGTTTTGGGGACACAAACACTCAGACCGTAGCACCTGCTCAGGACAGACACAGAGCCCAGCGTACACTTCCCTGACTAGGGAGGCATTCTTGTGTGCTCTGATTAGGGACGCCTCGGCGGCCTTGGGAGGAGGCGCCCAATGTGACCAGAGCCTCAGTTTCTCATCTGGGAGTGGCGATCACAGCAGGTGTCCACTTTTCAGCTGGGCGGGGGTGGCTATGCCCCGGGGAAAGGCAATGCTCTGGGGCAGAACTGTGTCCACCTGGAGGAACGGGCACCTTTTTCTAATTTGCACAAAGGTGCTCTGGGGGCTAGTGGCAGCCCTGGGGTCCCAGGTCATGCTAGAAAATTCTTCCCCAGGCACTTCCCAGGAGAGAACCACCATGGTCATCTTCACACTCACTCCTGCTCTAACAGAGGCAGGAAAGCACAGAAACAGGGGGGCTTCCTGGAGGAGGGAGGCGGTGAGCAGGGCCTTGCAGGCCCCTCGGCACCAGTGATTCTGGCCACAGCCCCTGCTTGCCTTCCTGCTGTCCCCAGAAGGGGCTGCCACCCTCTCTGGGCTGTGGCCCTTTCTCAGCATGACTGTTTTCTCTTCTTTCTACGTCCGCATTTGGTTCCTGCCGGCTATTCTGTGACATAAATGCAAATGAGACAACAGACAACCAGCTTCAAAGCCAAGGAAGCCACTGGCTGGAGTTGTCCCTACAATCTCCGGTTGGAAAGGGAAGTGGCCAGAGGTGATGGTCATGTCCACCCATCACGGCCCTCCCTCCCTCTCAGGGCTCGGCCAGGTGTGGAGGCTGCCCAGGGCCCCTGACGCCTCTAAGGGGCCACTGCCAGGAGGCAGAGCCTTCCAGAATGGTTTTCCCAGGTTGTTCCTTAATCACTGGGACCTTAGTCCAAAGGTTTTCCTGGGTGGAGCCCAGAATATCCAGCAGAGTGACCCAGAGCTCACCTCCCTGCTCACCCCTTCGGTGCCCAGAAACACTGCCACCAAATACAAGGGCTTCTTGTGGCACAAGTAGCTTGAAAACCACTGACCCACAGGGTGTGACCCAAACTTCTAAAGCTCTTCACAGCCTCCCTCCACTCCCCTGACAGCTCTCCAGCCTGCCTCTGGCCATATCAGACACTCCCGGCTCCTGCCCTGACCCTCAGGTATTTTGATACCAGCTGCTTTGTCATCCTGGAATGCCTTCCTCCCATTCTTCTGGAACACTCCTCATCATCCTTCAAGAACCCAGCTAGAATACCACCTCCTCCAAGCAGCTTACTGCTAGGGTCTGAATGTTTGTGTTCCCCCCAGATTCATATGCTGAAACCTCATCTCCAAGGTGATGGTATTAGGAGGTGGGGCCTTTCGGAGCAGATTGGTCATGAGTAGGGTTCGTGTCCCTATAAAAGAGGCCTCGAGAGCTGCCTTGCCACTCCCACCATGTGAGGATACAGCAAGACGACACTATCTATGAACCAGAACCCAGGCCTCCACCACACACTGAATCCACTGGAGACTTAACCTTGGACTTTCAGCCTCCCGAACTGTGAGAAATAAATTTCTATTGTTGATAAGTCGCCCAGTCTGTGGCACCATCATAGCAGCCTGCAAGAACTGAGACACCACCTGGCGGCTCCCTCCCCTCCCCCACACATGGGCAAAGGGCTCCCTTCTTCCCCTCTCTGCTCTGTCCTCCGCCCTCCCCCATCCAGCCTTCCTCCCACTGTGTGTGAAGTGCTCATTTCCCTGTTTGTCCTCCACCCGGATCTAGGCTCCTTCAGGGCCTGGTGTTTTCACCTCTGTGTTTCCTGGACCTCTGTAGGTGCCGCACCAAAACTGGTAGCCACTAGGGGCCCTGGGGCCCTGGACTCTGTGGGTGGGATCTGGGGCCACTTGAATGTGTTTAGACCCAGCCACGTCTCCCCCGTCGAGGCCACACAATGGGGCTGGGCTGGAGTCATCTCTAATCTGCCTTGAGAGGGAGGCCCAGGGAAGACAAGGGCCATGAGACCAGCCACTCAAAGGCCTGGGTGAGGGTGGCCTCACCCCCACCCCAAGGCCTGGGCTCCCTCCGTGTTTACGACTCGGCCTCAGAACACGGGGTTTTCAGGCCACAGCCCCGCCATTCCCCCCAACCCAGCGGGAAACAGGCATGTGTCCCAGGACTTGGGAGCAAAGGTCACTTCCTGGGCCGGGGTAACCACAGCAACACCATTCCCCTGGCAGCCTTGGACTAGCTAAGTGTCCTCAAAAGCTCTGATTTTGTCGAAATTCATCTTTTCAGGCTAACCATGGTCTTGTGCTGGTTTTAGAGCCCTGGGTGGATCTCCAGGTGACCTGGACATCCCTGGTTCTGTCACCGCCTTGCCAGGGGGCTTCAGCAACCCTTCACCTCCGGCCTAGGTTTTCTCAGCTGTAAAAGCAGGAAGTTGATTTCGACAAGAGGTTACCAAACTGTGCTGTAGGAACGTTAGAGATTCCACAGAACATCAGTATGCTTCTGCCAAGCAAAATCCCTCACCTGGAGAAACCTTCTTATTGATTTTATATGTCATACGTGTTAAGGCTCTAGGTAAGATTTTTTGCTTGAGAAAAGAAGGATTTTCACTGATTAAAAAGAAAAACCTAAAAGCTTCTGGTATGATTTCTATCTATACAGCATGCACTGAAATCATGGAAGGTTCTCATAGATTAGGACTAGGAGAATTCGAGGGAAGAAGACCTGCTTCCTGTTTCCCAGCCTATAAACCCTGTTGTTGTTTTCGTGACTCTTATTATCCTTCCTAGGTTGTGGTCGGAGGGCCCGGCAGGGAAGCAGGCTGCCTCCTTAGCAGGGACTCATGGCTCAATGCCTGGAGCCAGGCTTGGCCCCAGGTGGGGAGAAATGGCCCCAGCTGGGTGGGTCAGGCAGCCAAAATTTGGGGGTGAGGCACCCCATTTGTCGTGCCAGGAAAGCGTCTTTTCTCCCTGTGACTTGGCTTCAATGTCAGGATTTTTTCCATGTGAGCTTTCTTTCTTTGGATATATCATTGTGCTCTTTAAACTCTTCTCGTAAACCACCCTCTTTCTTCTCCAGAGAGTACTGAGATGGTGGCCTGAGCTTCTCCTTGGCAGGGGGCCCCGGGTGCCTGGAAGGGAAGGAACAGATGCTAGGAAAGTCGGGTAGGGGCATGAGGAGGGGCAGAAATGGGGCGAGGGGGTGGAAACCAGAGACAGGCACAGGAGCCTGTGGCCTTAGCACGACCCTGGGGGCCTGCAGCCTGCTGGAGAGATTGCTAAACCCTGGTACAAAAATTTCTATTTTTCTGTTCAGATTCCCGGCACCCAGTCCAGGCCAGCAGCAGGGACTGCTGGGATCTGGAACAGGAACTGGGGCAAGAAGATGGAGGAGCTGTCCTGGCCCCAGGGCTGAGTGAGGATAGAGCCCCGCCAGCACCTTCCATTCTTGCTTCCCTCTCCTGCTGCCCGTGGCCAGGGCAGCACCTCCTGTGTGGGCCATCCTGCCAGCCCGGGGCAGCCGAGGGGACACCCACAGCCCCAGTGATGCCTGGGCTCCTGCCCAGTTGGGAGCACGGACCTGCATCACCCCAATTGTCCAGGCCACCCAAGCCAAGCAAATAAGCTTTAGGTACTTTAAAATCAGATTTGGATACACACCAAACCAGGGTTCTGTCCCTGGGGAGGGTGCCGGGATTGTGGACAGAGGCCAAAGGGGCTTTGAGCCGTATCTGCAACGTTCTATTTTCTTTTCAAGAAAAATGTGTTTATGGACTTCTTGTGTAATTAAAAAAAAACGCTTTATTTTTTTAAAAGATCAGATTTAAAGAACTTACTGTAAAAATGCCAATTGTTTTACAAGAGACTCCAGACATGTTCCTCTTCAGAGGTGGGAGGCAGGGAGGATTGCCTGGTTCAGACTGTGCTCTGGATTTACTGAATGTTCTAAAATCAGCTCTGGCTCCTCAGGCCTCAGTTTCCCCATCTGTACCACAAGGAGACAGGCTTAATAATCTCCAAGGTCCTTCCAGCGCTGCCATCAGGCAACAGGAAGCTTCACTCTGGCAAGTGACAGTCTGTCTGTCTGGGATCCTGGCAGGCCTTCCTGACAGTGCGAGAGCTGATTTCGGGGTAGGGTCCTCTGAGACGCCAGCCCTCAGAGGCTCGGGAGCGGTTCCAGGTTCCAGAGCATCCTCAGGGGCTCCTTGGCCAGGCTAGTTGAGTTTCCTTCCCTGGGAGACTTACGTCAGGCCCCAGAAAACATCCGGGTGCCCCAGTCCCAGCGCATTGGACCAGACGCTGGCCTCGAAGGCCGTTACTGACTTCGCTCCCCAAGCTGGGGATTGAACAGCCGTGATCCTCGGGTGTCATTAAGACAGAGACAGTCTGGTTAGGGACATTGGCCCAGTGACCCTGCCCCCAGCACCGATCACTATGACAACAGCTCAATGGGGTCCCAAGGGCCTAAGAATCCTGCTGCCACTGAGGGTGAGGTTGGCTGAGGTCAGACAAAGAGGGATTCATAGAGCCCTGCTCTCATTAAGCCACAAAGCGCCATTATTACAAGTCACAACGGCCCTACCAGGAGATGCATCATGCTTTCAAGTCACAGAGAACCCAGTAAACCAAAGAGAATGGTTCCAGCATCAGCTGCAAAGTCCCCTGGAGCCCAGAATCAGAGGAGGAGGTGAAAAACTAGAAAAAACCCACATGTCCAGCAAACAGTTACGTACAGCATGATACGGCCACATGATAGCACAGGTTGAGCTCATTCAGATGATGATGTTGATTATATATCACATTAAAATCCTCATAATACATGGAAACAAATTCACAAAAACCATATCAAGCATTTCTGAAAAAACAATATACATACATATAGACAGTAAAAACATACAAGAAAATATTTCAAAACGTTAGCAGGAGTTATCTTTGAAAAGTGAGATTATGTGTAATTTTTTCTTTTGGTTTATTTGTATTTTCTATAGTGAACAAATATGTCTCTTGTATTTTTATTTTTATTTTTATTTTTTTTGAGACAGAGTCTCACTCTGTTGCCCAGGCTAGAGTGAGTGCCGTGGCGTCAGCCTAGCTCACAGCAACCTCAATCTCCTGGGCTCAAGCAATCCTTCTGCCTCAGCCTCCCGAGTAGCTGGGACTACAGGCATGCACCACCATATGCCTGGCTGATTTTTTCTATATATTTTTAGTTGGCCAATTAATTTCTTTCTATTTTTAGTAGAGACGGGGTCTCACTCTTGATCAGGCTGGTTTCGAACTCTTGACCTTGAGCGATCTGCCCGCCTCGGCCTCCCAGAGTGCTAGGATTATAGGCGTGAGCCACCGCGCCCGGCCTGTCTCTTGTATTTTTAAAAACTTATTTCCTTAAAAATTGGTGCAGAGAATTAGAGGGTGGTTATTCTTTCCCTCTGGAGTCAAACTTCGGTTAATGATACTCATGAGAGAGCACTGTTTTAAAGAGTCAAGCTTTCTTTATAACTAATATTTTATTAATTCAAGTCTTACTACTTAAAAACTGTTTTACATTAACCAGTCTACAAGAAAAACAACACTGCATTTTCTCCTGCCTTCTTAAAATAGAGTACAATAAAAATAGTTTATCACGAGCTTTATTATCGTGAAGGGTCCAGATTCTACCCTATTATATACTATGCCGCTCTTCGGGGCTATTGGATGAGCAGAAGGGTTTGTACCTGCATTAAGTGCTCTCAGATATTCCACTTCCTGAGTATCTAGCTTTGCTTTTTATAATTTTCAATTTCCTCTACTGCTGATAAGCCATCAGTCTCTCAGTATTCCACCTGCAGTAATTCTTTTCTATTCTTTCTGATTTGGTGCTTCTAATCTTCTGTCATCTGGAAAAACACATATACTTGTTGGAAGTGCGAGTAAACTAAGCGAACACAGATCTCAGCGAGGGCTTCAAAGTGAAGGCACCAGCAAGCCGAGATCCAGGGCGAGGGGGTGTCCACGACGGGTGGCTCTCATGGGCTGCAGTTAAATTACAAAATATCATGAAGTCATGTTAAAGAGTTTGGATTTTATCTTGAGGGCGGGTGGGAGTTATTGAAGAACTTCAAGAAGGGAAGTGAAGTGCTCATAATTGTGTTTTTTAAAAGATTACTATGGCAAAGACAATTTTACGTGTGGCAAAACTGTTGGCAGGAAGACAGAGAGATGTGGGTTTGGAAACACAAAGGGAAGAAGATTGGACTGCGAGAAGATAGGTTATCAGGAGCATGTCATATGCGCTGTCTTCTTGCTGATAAATCCAAACGCATTCTCCGTTTAAGAGGAGCCACGGGAGAAATATATTTCCAGTCTCTGGCAGGAAGAACAATGCCTCCCCTAAACTATAGGTATATTTTTATGTCATGGGCTTGCAAGTCTTATAGATAACTGCATTTTCCTCTTTGCTTTGGTCACTGGGAAGCTCTGTGTATGTAATTCTACATACTGACTTTACACTTGGCTTCATCTCAGATGCACACTTTCATTTTGCCCAGAATTCTTTATTTATGGTATCTTTTTGTCTTTGAATTTTCGAAAGTGCCATCAAATTACTTTTGGAATGGAGTATCATGAAATAATTTTTTAAATGTCTGAGCATGAAAAAACAAAAAATCAAAAGCTCTTGAACAGATTCTCGAGTCCTTACAATTTGCTCATTCAGTAGATTTTTTTTAACCAAATGACTATTTTGGTATGGGCAAATTCCTCTATGTTAAACATTGATTTAAAAAACTGGGAAGTCAGAATCCACTGAAGAAAAACTAGATAAATGGGACTTCATCCGAATTCAAAACTTTTATGCTTCAAAGGATACTATCAAGAAAGTGAAAAGGTAGTTCACAGAATGGTAGAAAATATTTGCAAAATCATATATTTGATAGGAGACTTGTATCTAGACTATATAAGGAACCATTACAACTCAATAATAAAAAGACAACCCAATATAAAAATGGGCAAAAGATCTAAATAGACATTTCTCCAAAGAAGCTATGCAAATGGCTAATATGCACATAATAGCCGCTCAACATTATTAGTCATCAGGGACATGCAAATTAAAACCACAATGAGACACATCTTCACAGTCGTGAGGATGGCTGTAGTCAAAAAGACAGATATTACCAAGCATTTGTGAGGAGGTGGATAAATAGGGGGCCTCATACACCACTGGTGGGAATGTAAAATAGTACAGTTACTTTGGAAAACAGTCTGGAAGTTCCTCTGAAAGCTAAACATAGAATTATCATATAATCCAGCAATTCTACTCTCAAGTATATACCCAAGAGCAATAAAAACATAGGTCCACACAAAAATTTTTACATGAATGTTTATAGCAACATTATTCATAATAGCCAAAAAGTGGGAAAAAACTCAGATGTCCATCAACTGATGAATGGATAAACAAAATGTAGTAGATCCAGACAATGGAATATTCTTTGGCCACAGGAAGGAATGAAGTACTGACACATGCTACAACACGGATGGACCTCAAAAACATTATGCCAGGTGAAAGAAGTCAGAATTACCCCAAAGCTACATATCATTCCATTTATATAAAATGTCCAGAATGGACAGATATATAGAGACAGAAAGTAGATAGTTATTGCTTAGGGGTGGGGAGGTAGAGGGACAGGATGTGACAGCTAAGGAGTGTGGAGTTTCTTTTAGAGGTGACGAAAATCTTCCAACATTGATTATGGTGGTGCTTATACAACTCTGTGAATATAATTAAGACCATTGAACTGAACACTTTAAGTGGGTGAATTGTGTGGTATGTGACTTATATCTCAATAAAGCTGTTTAAGAAAAACCCTGGAACATCTCCACGCTTGGCCCACTCAGCAGACTGAGTGTTACTGGGAACCCAGGTCTATGTGTCCAGCCACTTCCCAGCTGTGTCACCTCCTCAGACAAAGCACCTCATCTTCCTAAAGTGGAGACAATGACAGCTGATGCACGGTGGGCTTGTGCTGGGTCCAGAGGGTGCCATGCCCAGCAGGAGCCAAGAAGGCTGCTTCTCAGAGGGGCCCCCAAGATCCCTGCCCTCGGAAGGGGCCAAACTTCCTATGTCAGTGCGGCCTCCCTTTATGGGAATTAACTATCATTGGTCTTGTTAATGTTTAAATATTTAAATAGCAATTCCTCAGGCTTTATGGGTCTGGGAAACACAGGGAAGGTTCTGGAAAGCAGGACCAGCAGGATAGCTGAGGGCACCTCCTTTGCCCCATTCTCCAGGGGGCCTCGGGGATGGTCTGAGAGGTGGCCATCCACACTTCAGTGGTCATGTAACTGCTTGACCCTCAGCTGCAGAATCAGTAGCTTTTTAGTCTACACCCTGCACCCTGCTTCTCTCAGCCTCTGAATAACACCCTGCTTTTAAAGATTGTCCAGGGACAGCCCTGGGGCTGGAGTTCTCAGTCATAAGATTACAGAAAGTCAGCGCCAGGCCCCCCTGTGCTGGAGACAAGGAGACTGAGGCACAGGGACCTGCAGGCCCAGCTACAGCAGCCTCTCCAGCCCAGTTCTCTAGAGGATTCCGGGAGCATTTCCAGAGCCCCTCCAGTGTACTGGACTCTGCTCCTATTCCCTCACTTAATCCCAACAACACACGTGAGTTGGATATTGTTTTTGCTTTTTACAGGCGAGAACACAGACTTGCCCAGGGTCGTTCAGAGTAAGCACGCTGGGCTTCAGCCCGGCCCTCCTGACACTCGTTCCCCCAATTTCCCATGTCAGAAGCCAAGCAGGACACAGAGGAGGGGACATGCCCACCCCTGTCCCCGAAAGAGGGACTCTGCTCCGGAGTCTGGACTCTCAGGATACTCTTGGGCCTCCCCTGGTGTGCTGCCTACCCTCCCACCCCCACCATCTCCCTCCCTAAACGCTGGATTCTCTGCAGCCGGGCTCCTTGAGGCTGGAGCGTCTGTTTACCGTCCCACGGGAGGAAAGGAGAAGGAATTATGGATGTTCCCAGTTCTAAGCCTTGAGTATCTCTCTCAGGATGCCTTTCGTTGCCAAGAACGATGAAACAGATGTCTTGGCAATAGCTTCAAATGCTTCCTGCCAAACCAGGGGAGAACTTGTCTTCGGCTTAGATGCAGCCAAGAAAGACAAGTCCCAGCTCATATTATTCACAGGAAATGCACAAACACACACGAAGCTTCCTAAACCTGGGAGGCCTACAGCTCCCAGCCCCTCTCCTCACCCGATCTCAACATCAGCCCCAGAAACACGCTGTCCCTGCCCCCACTTGCTTCGAGCCCTCCATCCGGGTTTCCCATGTCACCCCCTGCTCCACGTCATCGATGACTCCCTGGCCTCGGCCTGGCAGGCACGGCCACTTTCCTTTGTGGGCCTGTTTCATCATGCCCTACACATACTTGTTTTGGTTATGGTGGTAAAATACACATAACATGAAATTTATTGTTATAACCATTTTAAAGTGTACAATTCAGTGGTGTTAGTACATTTACAATGTTGTAAACCATCACCACTATCTACTTCCAGAACAGTTTATCACCCCAAAAGAACTATACCCAACACGCAGTCATTTCTCAGTCCCTTCCCCCCCAGCCTCTGGAAACCACTAACCTACTTTCCATCTCTTTGAATCTACCTGTTCTGGGTATTTCATATAAATATAATATGTGGCCTTTTGTGACTGGTTTCTTTTACTCAGCTTAATGGTTTAAAGGTTCACCCATGTGTCATCCACCGACACATACACGTCGTAGCATGTAACAGTACTTCATGTACTAATACTTTATGGCTGGATAATATTATATTTGATTATATGGATAAACCACAGTTTGTTTATTCACCAGTTGATAGATGTTTGGGTTATTTTCATCTTTTAGCTATTGTGAATAGTACCACTATGAACATTCTTGTATGAGTTTCGTCTAAACACCTGTCTTCAATTCTTTTGGGTATATACCTAGCAGGGGAATAGCTGGGTCATATACTAATTAGTTTAACTTTTTGAGGAACCACCAAACCGTTGTGTGTAGTGACTACACCATATTACATTCCCACCAGCAGGATGTGAGGGTTCCAACGTCTTTACATCCTCACCAATATTTGTTTTTTTAATTTAAAAAAATTCTAACCGGCTGGGAGCGATGGCTCACACCTGTAATCCTAGCACTCGGGGAGGCTGAGGCAGGCGGATAGTCTGAGCTCAGGAGTTCGAGACCAGCCTGAGCAAGAGTGAGACTCCATCTCTACTAAAAATAGAAATAAATTAGCTGGACAACTAAAAATATACAGAAAAAATTAGCCAGGCATGATGGCGCATGCCTGTAGTCCCAGCTACTCGGGAGGCTGAGGCAGGAGGATTGCCTGAGCCCAGGAGTTTGAGGTTGCTGTGAGCTAGGCTGATGCCATGGCACTCTAGCCCAGGCAACAGAGAGAGACTCTGTCTCAAAAAAAAAAAAAAATTCTAACCATCCAAGTAGATAGAAGTGGGTATCTCATTGTGGTTTTGATTTGTATTTTTTTGACTAATGACATTCATTGAGAATATTCTCATGTATTTTTTGGCCCTTTGTATATCTTCTTTGGAGAAATGCCTATTTCAGTCCTCTGCCCATTTTTTAATTGAGTTATTTATTATTGAGTTGTGAGAATTCTTTATCTATTCTGGATACTAGATCCTTACAAGATATATGGTTTGCAATATTCTCTCCCCTTCCCTGGGTTGTTTTTCATTCTCTTGATGTTGTCTTTTGAAGCGTAAAAGTTTTTAATTTTTGGAAATGGACTTTTTCATGGATTCTTCAGGATTTTTCTACATGTAAGATCATGTCATTTACCAATAGAGATAGTTTCACTACTTCTTTTATGATCTAGATGCTTTCTATTTCTTTTTCTTGCCTAGTTGCTCTGGCTAGAACTTCCAGTACCATGTTGCATTGACGTAGCAGAAGCAGGCGCCCTGTCTTGTTCCTGATCCTAGGGGAAAGCTTTCTTGCTGTCACCAAGTGCTCTCCTGACTCTCATGGGCTCATCTGCCCACTGTCTCCAGGGTGTCGGCTCCTGCCCTCCATCACTCTGCTGACCCAAGGAAACCACTTCTCCTCCAGCCTTTGCCACACCCACACCCTCCAGTCCCCACTTCTGCCCTCCACTCCAGTTAAGTGCCCTATCTTTCAAACTGAGAGTGTTTTGAGGAGTTCCTATGCCTCACTCATGTGGAACTAGTCAGGCGGCATCTTTTCCCCTGGCCCTCTCCCACAGCCCTGAGCATGACAGGGCCAGGGGGGCACCTCGTAAATGCTGAGTTCTTGAAAAGTACCTGGTTTTTGGAAGCCTAAGAGGTCAGGCTCACTGAGAAGAGCTACGTTTGTGTCTTCCTGGACACAGGGACCACAAACCCCAGCCCTTGCTGACCTGATTGGCAGGAGCCTAGAGAGAACTGGTGGCCATCCAAGAAACACAGGTGTTCAGCGCCCCTGGCTTCGTGGCAGGTGGAGCTTGCTGGCAAGCCATGGCCACCCCTGTTTGTGGGCAGGGCCTTCTGCTCCTTTCTCTCTCAGCTGGAGGGGAATCCTGGAAGCACCGGTCCTGCTGCCCATGCCCCTGCGGCCAGGCACCTCTGTGAAGGCAATGGCTTGAGCCAC
>VBSM01002608.1:160061197-160099362 GCA_008086735.1 Cheirogaleus medius | reverse complement strand
GCGATCCTCCTGCCTCGGCCTCCCAGAGTTCTAGGATTACAGGTGTGAGCCACCGCGCCCAGCCCCTCCATGTCTTTTCATGGCTTGATAGTTCATTTCTTGTTAGCACTGAGTAATATTCCATCATCTGGATGTTCCACAGTTTGTTTATCTACTCATCTACCAAAGGACATCTTGGTTGTTTCCAAGGTTTGGTAATTATGAATATAGCTGCTGTAAACATTTGTGTGCAGGTTTTTGTGTGGACGTGTTTTCAGTTCCTTGGGGTAAGTACCAAGGAGCACAATTTCTGGATCTCATGATAAGAGTATGTTCAGTTTTGTAGAGTTGTTCCCCTTTTAACAGCTTTATTGAGGTATAATTTACATACAATAAATTCTCTATTTTAAGTGCAGAATTTGATGAGTTTTGGTGAATTTGTATAGTCACGCTCACGTTTTAGAAGATTTCAATTCCCCCAGAAGCTTCCTCGTGGCCCCTTGCAGTCAACCGCCCTGCCCACCCCCGGCCCTTGCAACGGCGGTTCTGTTTTCTGTCACTACAGTTGTGCCTTTTCTAGAATTTCATATACGTGGATCATACACTGTGATGTTGGGTCTGGCTTCTTTCACTGGCCGTGTTTTCGAAACTCATCCGTGTTATATCTATTAGGTGGTTCTTCCCTCTCGTTGCTGGATGGAGTGTCACACTGCATGGATGCACCAGTTTGTTTACCCATTGGCCAGCGACGGGTATCTGGCTTGTTTCCTTTGGGGGAGGAACTGTTAGGAACGCAGCTGCTACGCATGCTCGTGTGTAAGTCTGCGTGAGGCTGCTTTTTGAAGGAAGGGGGAAGGCTGGCTCACCTCTGCCCAGAGTGAACCGGAGTTAATGAGAAGCTGGGAGGCCGGAGGGGCAAAGAGGAAGGGGCTCGGCTCAGCCCAGCCACAAGGTTGCAGAACCTCCAGAAACCGCTCTCCACTTGACCTTCCCTTCCCCAGCCCCGCCCGGCCAGCTGCTCGGAACAAAAGGTCAGGGGCCAGGAGAGGGAAGCCTATGTGTTTATTTCCTCGTCACCATGGTGCTGGGAAAGCTGTAGCTGGTCTGAGTGTGGGGTGACTTGGGATGAGCTCCTGGTTGCCACGGCCCTGCTGACGTCATTAGTAATCTTTGCCAGAATGGCTCGTTTCCAGCACGTTCCATCCACCCTTACTCTCGTGGCCCTCCATGGCTCACCTGGAGCTAGCCACATCCTGGAGCCCCCCAGACACCAGGGCCTATTTGTGGGTCTCAAATAACCCCCATCTCACAGTGCAGCGGCAGAAGGGGCCCTGTCACCCCACCCAGCAGCGAGCAGACTGGGGCTCAGAGAAGCTGAGACTGGCAGAGGACGATAGCCCCCTGGCACCTACACCTTTCCTCCGTTAGTGTAAGTCCCCCGGGCTTCCCTCCCCACCCGATGCCTGGGCCTCACTCGGGTGGAGAAAGGGAATGCTTAACCCGTGAGATTCCTTAGAGCACAATGGGCAATCGACAACTCAACAAAATATTAATTATCCACATATAATGTGCACTATGCACCAGCTACTGATCAAAAAAAGACTTTTACAAATTTTAACTCATTTAACCTTATAACTACCCTGAGAAGGCAGGTACAACTGTTATCCCCATTTTACAGGTGAGGAAAGCCAGGCACAGAGAGGTTAAGCAACTGGACCAGGGTCACACAGCCAGGAAGCCACGAGACAGGAAAGCCAGGAGCTGGCCCACATTTTTAGCCGCTGCACCCTGCTGTCCATGGATTTGTTTCTTTTTCCAGTCATTAAATGTTTTCACAGTTTTGTCGAAGTATGTTTTATATACCATAAAAATCATCCATTAAGTATACAATTAAATGATTTTAGGAAAGTTACAGCCTCGTACAACTAGTACAACAATCTAATTTTAGAGCATTTTTCTCGCCCCTGGAAAGACACCATTTGCAGTTACTGTGGGTTCCACCCCCTGCCTGAGGCAACTGCTAATCTACTTTCATCTCTGTAGATCTGCCCTGGAAATTTCATATAAATAGAACCATACAATATGTGGTCTTTTAAGTCTAATTTTATTTCTTTTTAAATTTTTTTTGTAGAGACAAGGGTCTCACTATGTTGCCCAGGCTGGTCTTGAACTCCAGGGCTCAAGTGATCCTACAACTTCAGCCTCCCAAAGTGCTGGGATTACAGGTGTGAGCCACCAAGCTCGGCGTTTTGAGTCTAGCTTCTTTCACTTAACAATGTTTTTTGAGCTTGATCCGTATTGTAGCACCTATCACTCCCTCATTCCTTTATGTAGCCGAGTAATGTTCCTCCGTATGGACATACCACATCTATCCATGCATCGGCAGATGGACGTTTTGTTGTTTCCACTTTGGGGCTATGCTGAGTAAAGCTGCTGTGAACATCTGCATACGAGCCTTTGTGTGGACGTATATTAATATTTCCCTTTCTCTTTGGGTATATGCCTGGGAGTGAAATTGCTGAGTCGTGTGATAAATTTATGTTCAGTTGTTTTTAAAACTGTGAAATCTATTTCCCAAAGTGCTGTACTACTTTCCATTCCCATGCTCGTGGATTTTATAGTCTGCAAGGCCCAGGTTCGAATCCTATAGCCACCATACAGACAGACGGAGCCTAATTAGAGTCCCAGGACCAGCCTGGGTAGTAAACTGCGGCCCTCAAGGGCAGACACTGACCCAAGCTCAGCCTCTCTGCTGCTTCTGATGGTCTGAGAAACAGGTGACAAAACACCAGCTTTGTTTTTTCTAATCTTAAAAAAAAAAAAAAAATGCCCCCTGGGACGGAGAGCACTTGTTAGGGAAAATCAGCAAAGTGGCTATTAAACCAAAAGGAAAAACAGAAACACACATGTGGAGACAGCAAGCGATCTCTCCAAAGAAAACCAGCCTGAGAAGGCAGAGGAAGGGGAGTTTGCACGCAGCTCTCACACCCTGGGGCCCATCCCACTGCCAGCTTCCCCAGAGCCTTTCCCATCCTTGCAAGGCCCGCGAGAGGGTGATGAGGCGACGGCAGGAGGGGAGCCCCAGGAGCCAGCTGCCTGGGAAGCCATGAGGACAGGGCGCTGAGCAGAAAGTGCTGGCCCTCTCTAGAGCTGCACTGCCCTTAGGAAGGGAGGAAGGGACGCTGCTGCCCTGTTGCCGGCCAGGACAACTGAGTGGCACTGATTCTACAGTGTGTGGCACATGTTGCTATAGGGTCATTTCACTATTCAATAAAGACATGCAACTTGTGATCGAGAGGTTCTCACATTTCTAGCAGCAGCTGCAAATGAGAGACACGTGGTAGGTGTCCAGCAAGTGCCACTCTCCACCTGGGTCCCTCTCTGGCTTGTTTTCTCCTCAGACAGGCTGTAACAATGACAGGTCACTGCTGAAGTACTCCCAGAGCTTCTGGGGACAGCACAGAGGCCATGCTTTGCAGGACAGAAGGGGGCCCTGCCTGCTCCTGCTTACTCCTGAATGCCAAATGCTCAGGACAGGAGGTAACGGTACTGGTTGAGCAGTGTCCCCTCAAATTCATGTCTACCTGGAGCCTGTGAAGATGGTCTTATTTGGAAACAGGGTCTTTGCAGATGTAGTTAAGGTAAAGTGAGTTCATACTCGATTACGGTGGGCACCAAGCCAGTGACTGATGTTCTTTCTTAAAAGAGGGAAATCTGAACACAGACACAGAGAAGCCGAGGGGAGACCACTATGTGACAGAGACACAGGGAGAAAAGGCCACAGTAGACAGAGGCAGAGGTCAGAACAATGCAGCCATAAGCCAAGGAACCCCAGGCAGTACAGGGACCACCAGAAGCCAGGAAGAAGCAGATGACCTCCCGAGAGCCTCCGGAGACATGGCCCTGCCAACACCCAGATTTTAGGTTTCTGACCCCCAGAACTGTGAGAGAATAAAAGTCTGTTGTTTGAAGCCACCCAGTTTGTGCTGCTTTGTTATGGCCACCCTGGGAAACTGACGCAGTGAGTGACCAAAAGCTGACCAGGCTGCAGGCAACAAACGCTGGCAGGTGGCAGAGGGAAGGATGGCAGGCAGAGGGACCACGTGGAGAAGGAGGTGCCTCTTTTAGCTGTTTCTGATGTTTGGGCAGGAGGCCCAAAGAACAGAACCGAAACTAGTGGCTCCGCATGGCTCCTGGTAGAATTGGCTACAATGGCTCAAATGTTTTCATTTGTGCCTCTTCCAACTTGCCTGGAACAGGTACTGCACACAGTAGGTGCCCATTAAGTGCTTAGTGTTTCTGGATGAGCTCTGCATGGAGAGACACACAGCGTGATTGGCCAGCCGGGCTAGGGAAAGTTAACCCAGCGTTATTTCAAAGCCATTCAGCAGCAGCTGCTATTTGCTGAGTTGGCAGAGAAGCATCAGGCCCCTGAAAGTTGTCAATACCGATCCTGCTTACCGAGGCCGTGTGCTGAGCCCATAATCCCACTCCAGAAGCTGCGGCTTTATCCTAAGCATGGCCTGAGAAGTGAAATCCCTTGGCTTTCCCCGGTGGCCAGAGCCCTGGAACACAGGCGCTTGAGGCCAGGCACGGGGGCAGCACCACGCCTGGCGCGGCAGGCAACGGTCATGCCGCGGCTGGAGGCTCGGCTGAGCTGAAGTCCACAGGCCTTCTGCCTGCCCGCCCAGCAGCCTGCCGCCTCCTGTTAGCTACTCCTGGGCAGGGGTCCCTTTGTAAGGAGCTAGTGTGACCAGTCCACTGAAACTCCTTCAAGCACAAATAGGACTTTAAAGTCTACCTGGCCCCTCAGCACGACCCCAGGCAAATGTCTTCTTTGGGCACTGCGGGATGAGGGCATGTCACCTAGCTGAGCTGGACAGAGCCCAGACACTGCCTCACAGGCTGCTGTGGGCTACGTGAGACCCCAAGTGTTGGTCCCCACCTCTCCCCTCTGACCCCTCGGTCAGTTTCCCCAGCTGCAAGGCCTTGGGGCCCTGTGCAGGGAATGCTTTGAAGCCACCAGAGTTTGCAGGGCACAGAACCATCCCAAGCCTGACACCGAAAGCTCAGACACTTGAAGAGGTGCTGGGAGTTGACTGTGCCTGCTCAGGGCAGCCGTTAAGCCACAGGAAGCTGCCAGCAGTGGGTGGCTGCCACCCGGCCAGGGCCACCAGCCAGGCTGCCCTCCTCTCTTCCCCAGGATTCGCTCAGCTGCATAGCTGGTGAGCTAGAGAACTGAGCACGACTCTCCACGTCAGCCTGACAGAGTATGTCGACACAATGCCCAGGTGGCCGCTGGGCAGTAAGGCCACGGGGCCCTGGAGAGCAGCTGGGCTTTGCAGTCTTGCCTGTGTCTGGTGCAAGGGCCTGAGCCTCAGGGCAGCCCCTTGCGCATGCAGGGTAAGTAGAGTTGCAGACACGGTCATGGACACGGTCACGGGATGTCAAAGCTTAATGGGTGGGTGCTCCCCTGTGGAGCCCATGACACAGGCCTGGCCAGGACAGGCTCTAGTTCTGGGACTTTCCATAAGAAACAGCTGGAGTTCATGGCTTCCTGAGAGGAACAATACCCAAAGGAAGGGAACAGCGGGACCCCAGCCACAGACGGCACATCCTGTCCTGGGCTCACAACAGGCTTGCAAATAAATAGAAGTTGCTGTCCCATATTAAACCTGCTTCCCCTCCATGGCAAACTCTCAGCTGCAGGCCCCTGGGCTGAGCAGATCTTCTCAGAATGGCCCAACTGCTCGTCCTCAGGAGCTAAGACGCCAGTTCCATCTTGGCTACGAGATCCAAACCTAAGTCATGGGGAGGAGGGGCTGCGAGGCTGCCCTGGCTCCCTGGGAAGCAGTTTCTAGTCCTCCAGTGGGTGTCAGTTTGCAGAACTGTCTGCATCGGAATCTCTGCATCCCAGGGCTGAAGCAGCATCTGGGGATCTGACCCCTGGCAGGTGTGAGGGCAGAACAGGCTTGGTTCCAGATGGGCAGGGCCCCGATGTCAGAGCTGAAACAGCTTCGGGCCAGCCCAAGACTTGACCAGTCCCCACTGTGGGGAGCCAGGAGGCGAGCCCTAGAGAGGGAAGGGGTCCTCCTTCCACGCAGATCTTGGCTGAGCAGTTACGGCCCGATGACCCCGCTGAGCCTGGGTCTCCAGCCCCTCTGCCTCAGTTTACACAGTGGGAAAGAACTCCCACAGTCCTCCCTTTCCCCTTGCCCCACCCCACTAAGCAGCAGCCCGGGTGGCTGTGGCAGAGCCTCCACAGGCCTGGGTTGAATCCATCGTTTCAAAGGACAATCCCCTGCACCCCCTGTCCCCCGTCGCCTCCCATCAGCTCAAGCACAGAAAAGAACATCACTGACGAATGCTGGAATGAGGCAGGGACACAGGCTTTATTGGATGACAACTGTCATTGATTGGCCAGTAGATCACAGATCTGCAGTTCAAACAAGCCACAACTAGAGCATCGATATCTAGGGAAACATAAACCTCCACTGAGTGTCCCGAGAATTCTAGGCCACGGAGGAGGTGAGTCCAGGCGCTGAGTCCACACCAGGGTGGCAGGCCTGGACCCCAGCCAGAGGACCAGCCCCACGGTCACCCACCCTGCTGTGCCCTCTGCCCTGTTACCCAAAGCTGGCGGATGCAGAGGAGATGGCAGGGAGGGGAAAGACCCCAAAGGAGACTTGGCCCCTCACCTTGCCTCCTGAGGCCCCCTCTGCCGTCAGCACAGGGTACAGGGCCCAGGGCTGGGGGATAGGAAGCAGGCGGCAGCTATGAAGCCTGGCCAGGGCAGAGGAGGAACTCAGCTCTCTGCCCCAGAACTACCTCTCACTCTGGCACAGATGGAGGGGAGGGCAGGGGCCTGTCCAGGACTAGGAGCTGGTGGGGGACGTGGTAAGATGCAGGACAGAGCAGACACAGGGCAGGAGCTGGGGGACTAGACACCGATGGTTGCAAAAACCCACAGTGTCAACCAGGGCCCCACGGTTGGCTCTTGGTGCCCATCGGAAAAGGGTCTGAGGTCCCAGTCCCAGTCCCAGTCCCAGCCCCTCCAAGGCCTCTGCCAGGCAAGACGGGGACAAGAAACAACAGTGGTTGCATTTCCTTAAAAACCAGCTCTAACATGAAGGGTACGTCCGGACATCCTGACATTCTTTGCTCCATGAAACATCAGTCGTCTGCAGAGAATTCCCTGAGCACTTCATGGTGCCCAGACCTGCGTGCCAGGAGGGCTCTGGGAGTTGGGAGATGTCTAAGGCACTGGCCCTGCCTGGCACTCGGCTCCTGCTCCCTGGGAAGGCGGCTCTGCTGCTGAAAGGCCACAGATCAGGTCCAGACCCTGAGGACAGTGAGGGCCTCTGAGCATAAGCCGGAGAGCATCATGCCCCCCTGGGGTGGGAGGCGGTAGCAGCTGGAAGCCCAGCCCACACCCCCGGCCGAGCTGTGGGGCGCTATGATCCACTTGCTGAGAGCTGCAGTGGCAGATGCGGGCTCTGTGCCCTGAGGCCTGAGAAGGCAATGGCTGGCCTGGCCTTTCCTGGGAAAGGAAAAGCCAGGGCCTTCCATACTCCAGAGAGGCAGAGCTGGGCCTGACTTCTCCTCTCAGAGCTAGTAACTAGAGGCGAATCAGGACAGGTTCGTGTCAGAACGCTCGAGATGGATGGGCTCAATACCCCTCTCTCTGGGGAGACCCACCCAGCACCTGCAGAGACTCTGGGGTGGACTGGCATGGGCACCCCTCAGCCCAGGCCGGCCAGGCCCTCCCTCCTGTGCTGGGGCTGGCAGAGTCAGAGGGCATGAGGATTCCCGGCCCATGTGACACCTCCCTGGGGCCCCCACCCATCCTTGGGGCTGGGCTCCTGGTTGGCAAGGCATCCCCACACTCTCTCCCCTCCACAGCCACGGGGACTGAGGCAACTGGAGCTCTAATTCCTAAGACGACCTCCACTCTTTGCAGCCTACCGGGGTTCCACAGCCCAGGAGAAAAAGGAGAAACGCAGTGTGGGTCCCGTGACCCAGGGTTCCACCCTGCCTCCCTTGGCAGTGGAGGTCCTGGCCCTGCAGGGCACTGTGCCCCCTCCTGCCCACCCACCCACGCCTCCATGGGGGACCTGCTGGGCCAGGGCCAGCACTCGGGGTGGGTCAGAAGAGGCTGGGGGCGGCCTGGGCAGGTGTGTCATGGTCCCGGATGTACTGCAAGATGTCCATCTCATCCATGGCTTGGATCTGCTGCTGCGGCTTCTGCTGCCCAGCACCCACTTCAGATGGGCCCGCTTTGGGGGGAACAGCTGGTTTTCTGGGTAGCACTGGCTTAGCTGCCACCGGTGGCTTGGGCTTAGGCCGGGGCTTGGGTTTGGGCTCAGCTCCCAGGTTCAGAATCTGGTCCAAGTCCTCTTCAACTCTAGGGAACCAAAGAGAGGGGCCCTGAGCACAGCCCTTCCCCACAAAAGGAGCGAGACCCCCCAGGCCCCGCCCACCCTGGCCTGTCCACCCATCCTGCCCCGGAGGCCCCAAAAGCCAAGGCTCTCCTTACCCTCAACGCCACGGCACAGCCGGCCCCTTGCGGCCTCCTGAGAGTCGCTCTTCAGGTGACCCCACTCTAAACACGCTGCCTTCTTCAGGGGACTTCCCCTCCAACCCCTCTAGAAAGAACTTCCAGCTACTATGTCCACAGTCCCCCTCTGGCCCGAGCACTTCAGACACATTATCATTTTTCCTCCCGCCCCTCCCTCTTAGACACGTTATCTTATTTCATCCTCAGAACACCCTCTGGGAGGCACAACTGTGTTTCCACCTAGCAGATGGGGAAGCTGGAGTCCCAGGAGGGCAAGTGGCCCCGAGAGGACAGTACATGGCCGTGACTGAATCGGAAGGAACCAGGATGTCGGCCCTCAGAAGTTGAGCCCTCATCCGAATCAAGTTCAAGGAGGGAAGAATAAAGGGGGCTCTGAGCCGCAGTGGGGCAGGGGGCACCTGCCACCAGCTCCCATGGAGGAGCTCGATTCCTGGAGACCAGAGCACGGCAGGAGAGGCACTCAATCCACCCCATGCACCTGCCCACACTCAGAACTGTGTTGACTATCCACCATGGCCAGGCATTCCCCCATTCATTAACTCGTCTAATAATCTCAAGACACTGTCTAGTGGCAGAGATTAGCTCCGTTTCACAGATGTGAAAACAGGGAATGACAAAGGACCTTGCCCCGGGCCCCGTGGCCAGCGAGAGGAGGAACAGGACTTGGCCCCATGTGGCTGGCTCTCCAGGGTGGACTCGCCTTCCTGGGGTTCCAGGTTCCTGCCTAAGGGTGGGGTTTCTCCTTGTGTCTAATGGGTAACGCCATAGGCATCATTCAGCTGTGCTGGGCCAGGCTGGGGGAGGGCAGAGGCACTGAAGGCAGAAGACTGGGTGGCACCTGGCC
Source organism: Cheirogaleus medius (assembly GCA_008086735.1). Taxonomy (NCBI): domain Eukaryota; kingdom Metazoa; phylum Chordata; class Mammalia; order Primates; family Cheirogaleidae; genus Cheirogaleus; species Cheirogaleus medius. The sequence continues at coordinate 160,089,961 of VBSM01002608.1, read as the reverse complement.
TCTCCCAGCTTCGGTGTCCTCATCTATAAAGTGAAGAGTGACAGCATCACCCAGCCAGGCTGCACAGAGCTGTGCACGCAGCACGGCACAGCAAGCAGAAGTGGCTCCCACTCCTCACCCCAAAACTCTTTCATCAGGCGCCTCAAGCCACTCCACCCCCCTGGTTTCCTCATCTGTAAAGTGGGCTACTCCTGCTCCGCCAACCTCACAGGGATTCTTATAAGGATCAAATACGAACGAATGGAAAGTCCTTTCCGAACGTAAGGGAACACTGCCCTGGGCTGATCTCTGCTGACAGCTGTGGGCGCTGAGCAAAGCACAGAACATGAAGAGCAGCCGCCTGGATGCTCAATGCAGGGCACCCCCAGCCCGGCCGGTCACACAGGAGCCACGCCATTGCAAAGATCTGCAAAGAGCTTACTGAGGGCCAGAGAAGGAGTGACCCCATGGGCCAGAGCAGGCTGAGAAGGCTCCCTGGGAAATGGGGCCTTTAAGGGTGAGCCTGGCAAAACTAGGGGGAGGAAGGAGGGAATCCTGGAGACGGGAGCAGCAGAGAGCAAAGGCTGGGGGTGGGGTGGGGTGGGAATGAGAACAGACAGGAACCAGGCAGGCTCAGGAGCTGCCTTGGACAGTGTGTCCCGACAGCGGGAACAAGAGGGTCACTCCAGCTCAGACATCAGCCGGGCTGGGGAGGGGCAGGTACCACTGGTGAGAACAAACCCTGGCACCACAAGGCCTGGAAGAGGCCTGTGTGGGTGTGGAGGTGCCCGACACACCCCCCCAGAGGGGCTGCCTGTCAGGCACCAGCTGCAGAAGGGGCTCGGGGTGGCCCTCCCTGCTTCCTGGGTCTACCTGCAATACGGCACTGACCCCAAAGAGGGAGGGTTCACAGTCTGCTGGGCACAAAAGTGAATGAAAAGTGTCCTGCCCTTCCAGACTCAGAGGGACCAGACCAAGCCAGGCCTTCCTGGAGAGAGAGGCCGCCTTGGGGTTGAGGCGATTTTGGGAGGCCTCACCCATGGACAGGCTGCTCCTGGTGACCTCCGCCCAGATGTGCCCTGGCTCCTTCCAGTGCTAGCCCTTCCTCGACTGCCCTGGGGCAGGTGCTGGCTCGCCCTGCGTCCTCCACTGGAGGCTGAGGGTGCCCAGGGAAAGCTCAAAGGGACTGAATTATCCTCAAACAGGGGCCCTTAGGAACACAAAGCAGCAGCTAAAAGCTCATGTCAGATTTCAGGATCATCCTGCTTGGCAGAGCAGTGACTCTTTGGAACTAATCAGCAGCTGGATTTGCTCCGAGGTGGGAGGTGTGTGTGGGTGGCCAGCCACGGGGAAGGCAGTGTGGCAGCTCTCAGGGCGTAGGTAGCCGCATAGGCAACCCCTTTCCAAGCACCCTCTCTCCGTTTAGGCTCCCTGAGTCGAGGCTAGGAAGGGGTCTCACCAGTGCAAGGTCTAGCTCCCCTCTCGTCCAGCCCCAGCTGGTGCGAGGGAAGCCACAAGGGGCACAGGAGCCCTGCAGATCCCACCCCACTACCCGGCCCCTGCAGAGCACAGAACTCAGCTGAAGACCGAAACTGGAGGCCCGGCTATGAGGCGTGCACAGCAGAGGGAATGGAGGCTTCTAGACTCCAAACCCTGCTTGGTGTACCACCTCATGCTGCCTCGGACAGCGGAGGCCAGAGACGGGCTGAATGGAGGGTGGGAGCATGAATGAATGAATGACCATCATTATTATGAGGAAGCCTGATTGCTGCCTGGTCACAGGGCAGACACAAAGCACAAAATGTGCTTCCTGCTCTCAAGAAGCCAATCCTTTCACCGCAGGTGTCTGCCAAAGGGAAGGCCTCCGCTGCCCCACCTGTGAGGGGGCGACGCGGCACTCACACTCTTTGAACAGCGACTCCCAAAGTGCTCTGTGGGATGCTGAGCGGCACCACCGAGGAAAGGTCCCGGGGACCAGTAAGAACGAGAAGCGTGGCGCGGCGTCTGCCCGCACCGCAGGCCTGCAGAAGGCCTATCTACCGCGGGCATTTCCCTGGCTCCTCTGGCCATAGAGGCCCTTTGAAAGAAGCCTGTAACACCCCACTGTACCATGTTCTGCAGAACGCGGGGTGGGAGGTAATGGATTCAGGATAAACTCGGCCAGAAAGGCCCCAGGAGAGGTGCCCCACGGGACACACGGGCTCCTGCATATGTTCGGTCTGGGCCTGACACTTCCCGGGCTGACTCTAGCCCTCTGCTGCCCCGTGCCTTGGTCTCCCCACTGATGAAATAGCAATAACCCCGGTTTCCTCCCAGCCTGCTGGGATGTCAGGAGAGAGGCCGCAGGAAGCGAGTGAGCAGATGCCAGGGGCCTCGGGGAGATGTAAACACAAGAAGCCGTCACGGTGACTCAGGCTTGGCGGGCACTCGGAGGGCTGATGGCCCGAGGCTGCTAACGAGGGGTGCAAATGACAGCCTCCAGGGACCGCACGCCTGGGTGCCACACAGACGGTTCCTGGAAAGAGGCAGCTTGGTTTCCCGTGAATCACCGAGCATAGCCCTGTGTCCCGGGGTGAGGAGGAGATGGAGAAAGGCACAACGCCAAGCTCGAGGGACCGCGGCTGGCGGAGCAGAGGCCCAGGGAGAGCCAGGGGCCGGGGTGGGCAGGCAGATCGCATAGCCAAGCGCTCAGAGTCCCCGACAGAGTGGTGACCTCTCCTACGCTCCATTTTCTGCAAAATGGAGAAAATAGCACCTACCTTAGGGGGCTGTTGTGTGGATTAAATAAGACGGCGTGCAAGCGGGCTAGCTAACTGGCACGCAGCAAGCGCTCAGGAAATAGGAGCTGTCACTTGCACACGGTCCACGTGACGGACAGGGCCTCGGGCCCCTCCCTTCCGTAAAGCCTGACGACTGGACCTGCTGGAGACCAGCCGGAGCCCAGGACACCTGCGCCCTGCTCCCCGCAGACTGCGCGCTACCAAGAGGCAGTTTTACTTGTTCCCAAACCCTACTGTGCCAGTTATACCTGCCCTCGCGATTATATAATTTAATCATTCCTTATGTAAACTGCTCAAATGTAAGCATGAAAAAGGCTGGTTGTGCACATGAAGTGCTCTCTTTCTGGAACGGCTGAGCTGCCCTGGGCTGCCAGTCTCCCCTGAACCCCTCACCACCTCCTGGCCAGCTTGCGCCCCCGGGCCCCTGCCTCTGACAGGCCCGGTTGCTCCCCTCCAAGGCCGAGCTGGGGAATCGCTGCCACAGGGTGAGCCCCTGGCCCTGTCCAGGCCACTTTCAGAGCTGGGGAAATGCTGCTTGGGACAGGCGGTACCTGAACAGCTCCTCGGAGGTGTCCCTGAGGCCCGAGCTGGATGTGGGCCCTCCACTCTCATGGGGGGCTGGCAGCAGCAGCAAGGAGTCACCCAAGGGGACGGTGCCACCAAGGTCAGGATCGTCAAACAACTTCAGGGCTGTGGGAAAGGGGGCAGCAGGTGGTCAGAGGATGTCCTGGCCTGCTCAGCTGCCCGGGGTGCTGGGTGGGGAAGGCCTGGCCCAGCCTCCCGCACGCCCAGGAGAGCACACAAGGGACAAGCAGAGAACCAGAGCAACAGGAGCAGGTAGGGGCAGGAAGAAGGAAAGAGGACAGGAGCTCACTTATGGCCTGGGTCAGGGGTCTGTCACAGCCTCACCCTCTCAGTACCTGGGCCAGTCAGCTGACAGACTCACCCCAATTTCAAGTCCTCACGGGCTTCCCACTGCCTTTAGGAACTATCAGCTTCTTGGGCTCGCTGTGCCAGGCTCCTGAGGTCCAGGCCAGCTGGATCTCCTGGCTCACCTCCCATGGCTGCCCCATCCTTCAACAAGCACTCACTGAGTGCTGCCCACCGGACAGAGCCACACTGTGCTGGGACACAGTGGCGAGCAGACACTGCTCTGGCCACAGCCACGGCCCTCAGGGGGCCTGGGTCTCCTCCCTACAGTCTCTCCTGGCTGAACCGTGCAAGGCTGCCCTTTGAGGACACAGATGGTGGCCTCTGTTCCTGGGATGGAGACATTTCTCGAGCCGGCCTGGCAAACTCCAGCTGACCTTCCAGGATCCAAATCAAGTGGAGCCAACGACCCCACCCAGGAATCCACAGGAGCCGCTGCTTCTGCTCAGCACCGCCACAGACTTATGCTACTCTGAGGTCCTGCAGATGGGGACTCCTCAGTGTGTCCTTGGGCCTGGCCCTGGATGGTTGCTCAGCAAGTGTTGGCTGAATTAGTGCATAGCAGCAACTCCCCTCCATGGAGGACCTGGGCAGGCGTGAGGGGAGGTCAGACCCAGCCACGGAGGAGAATTCCCAAGGCTCCTAAGTGTCCCTTTGCCTACTCTGCACAGGGCCCTCCAGGGCAGTCTATGCAGGCGACACAAACTCTCTTGTTAGCATCTAAGCTACAGACCCACACGCAGCCCAAGGCAGGCCAGCACCCACTTCCCACCCAATGGTGCCTGGAGGGCCCAGGCCCCATATCTTGCCACAGATATAATGAAGGCACTTCTCAAAACAACAAAGAATGCCGTCCTCCTCTTCTGTGGGATGTTCAGAATAAACATACAGCCAGGGAATGTTCCAGGCCGTGGGGACCAAGCATGAGGCTCGATTTCTCCTGCAGAAGACCTCCGTTACCTGCGTCTATATCACGCCTAAGCAGGACAAGGGGAAGACGTGCGCCCTATTCACACACGATGGGTCCAAAGCCCACTCAGTGTCATACGCTGGCTGCCAAGAGGACACCAAGAACAGAGGGCTCACACCCTGAGGCCCTACTTACGGTCTGTGGGAGGCGCATCCTGTGCAGGGCCCGGCGGGGAGAGCTTCCTGCTGGGGCCAAAGAGTCTCTCGTCAGGGTCCACCTCCTCGTCAAAGATGGTGAGCCGCGGAGAGGGCCTGGGCTTCACGGCCTCTTTAGGCTGTGGCTTGGGCTTCTTGGAGCTGAATAATCACAGACAAAATACAAGGTGAAGACTTCTCACGAGGGTCCAGGTGACTGGACGACCCACACAGGGCTGGGCCCTGCTGGAGCCTGGCTGGAGCCAGAGAAGGGCCAGACAAGACCAGGCCAGGAGGAGCCTCAGGAAGGCCTGGAGTGGCCCACCACGGCAGTCCACGTGGGCAGACCACCCGAAGTTGTTCCAAAAGCTCTAATAGCCTGACACCAGGCAAAGGGAAGAACAGGTCTTCCTCCGTGGGGAGGACACCAGGCCGGCGGAAGGAGTTGAGAGGAGGCAGCTTTCCCAGTGACCCCACCACGGAGCAGTGAGAGCCCCGCCACTGCAGGTGGCCGTGCTCTGTGCCTGGGAAATGACCCCTGACAGGAGGAGCAGGTGGTCGCCTGGCTTAGACGCTGGCTGCCAGACAATCCCAGCCCCTCAAGCCCACTCAGGCCGGAGAACGTGCTCAGGGTGGAGGCGGCCGCCTGGGGGAGGCTCGGCACTTGGGGGAAGGCCCAGAGAAGTATGCTCCACAGCCACTCGGAAACGGGGGGACGCAGTCTGAGGCCACACGCCTCAGGGCTGGGGCCTTGGTGAGTGTCCTTTTGTTTGCCTTGAATGGTGTAACCACCACAGTTCTAGCAAATACTTCAGTTCCATGGAGCAGCCCCCTCCTGCAGGAAGCCCCTCTGGGACTCAGAGCCCCACTGGGTTCTGTCACCCCGGATCCTGCCACCCCGCGCTTGCTGACTGGCCGAGCAAGTCCTGCTCTGGGCCAGACCCTGCTGTGGGGAACTGAGAGGGGGCACGAGGGAAGCTTCTGGGACATAGGAGTGCTTTATTTTTCAGTCCAGGAGGTGGCTACAAAGCAGGCGTGTAAATAGTCGCGGAGCTGAACGCTCGTGATCTGCGCACGTCACTGTAAGCGATACCACCGATAAATAAACAAACTAGGTTTCATGTTAACAAGTTGACCCAATCCCTACTGCTGATGCCTACATTAGCCATTTTAAAGTTCCTGCGAATTACAAGAATACGCTCTTTACTGGAAACTGGAATTCCATGAGCCTGCCTGCCTGGCGGGCAGTTCCATTGGACTGAGGTCACCATCGGAGTGCAACACTACGTGGCAAAATTGCTCCGAGAGGCTGGCCAGGGCCTACGCAAGGCTACAGATTAACCAGTGGCAGATAAAAATAGCAGGGTGGCCTTGGTGCTGCAGGCGCAGGGGCCTCCACGGTGACCATGGAGGATCTGCGATGGGGAGGAGCTATGGCAGCTGCGAAGGCACCTGCAGGGAGGCCGCAGGTGGGAGCACCCCTCCGAGCCCAGGGCCCAGTCCTGGTGGGAGATCTCTGCCGGGCCTGTTTGCAGGAAACAGTGGTTCAGAAAGGCTGAGTGTCTGCCCAAGGCCACGCAGGGCGGGCAGGCAGGCTGAGACTGGAACGAGGGTGGTCACACTAGTGATCCTATCCTCTTGCCCCCTACAAGTGTCCCACAAGCAAGAAGGTGATATGGGGTGCCGCAGGGATACCAGGATTGATCCTGTTGTTCTCTGGGGGGAGTGTGACATGTGCCAAAGGTGTGATGGTCGGCAGAGATACAGCTGCAGGGACGATGCCAGGAAGGCCCATCTGCTCGGCCTCTGTACTCTCCCACCCTAGCACAGGCCACCAGGGACACACCTCTGCTCTGTACGACCTGCAGGCCCTGCCTAGGGCCCTGGGGCAAGGCGGAGGGAGCCCAGGCTCCTCATCCTAACAGCAAGTGCTTTCCAGAAACCTTCAGCCTCTGCTCCCTCGGCCTCCCCTCACACCCAGAGGAGTCAGGGCTCTCCTGCTCTTCCTCAGACATCTTCCCCTCACTCTCACTGAACAAGCGGAGCCTGCCTGGCTCTCATGACCCCTTGCAAGTGGGTACCAACAGGCCATGGCCCTTGGGGCAGGCCCACAGAGATGGCCCCAGTCGAGACTGCTGAGTCAGAAACCCCCGGGAAGCTGTGTTTGCTCCCCTGAGGAAGTCAGGATCAGTTAGGGCTGGGAGCCACTGCTTTGCCCCGGTGCCTCCCTTCCCTTGGCCTCTGCTCCAGGGTCCTGCGGGGATCGCAGCAGTAAAGGGCACAGAACCGCCCCCTACCCAGCTACAGTGCCCAGGGAGGGCAGGCTGAGGCCGCTCTGCAGCCCCTGCCAGCAGCATCACACTACATCCCCACTGCCCTGTGCAGAAACAAGCTTCTGGGACCAAACTTGCGTCCCACTCAGCCTACGTGCCCCATGGGATGGAGCTGGGGGAGAGAGGCTTCCCACTGACCAGAAACCACAGGAAGCACTGAAAGAGACTTGTCTGCAGAACAAAGGAAGTGAGAGCACGAACGTGGTGAGGTCCCTGGAACAGCCACACAGGATTCCAACGATGCCCATCTTCCGACCCACATCTGGTCCTGACAGCACAGATCAGCCCTGACTTCCCTTCCATGTGAGTTTTCCTCCCCAACTGCATTAATGCCCTTGTTTTTCTCCCTAGAGATAGTTTTGACCTTTTGTCATCTTGACCTGAAATAAAGTAGGTCTGCAGTACCTGGGGGCCACTCAATGAGGCAGGGTCTGTACTCTGCCCCACCCTGCTGGGCCATCCTCTCTGTCTCCCCAACTCTCCAGACCCATCTCAAGGGGAGACAAGCAACAAGGAGAAACATGGAGCTTTGCCATCTAAGAGCCCCAGAGTCCTGTTCTGGTTGGCCCTAAAAGTTTAGGCTCTGGGGACTTAGTAGTGTGCCTGATCCCGAGCAGAACCTCGATAAATACTGGACGAAAGGACAGATGGACGGATGGGTGGGTGGGTGGAGGAGAGGAGGGAAGGATGGACAGGTGGATGAACAGGTAGACAGGCGGGCAGGGTGACAGCACATGTCTAATTCAGACTATGTTTCCCTATCCCCCAGGGAGGAGGGAATGGCAGTGAAGACAGATGCGTTCTAGCCCCGGTCTCAGACAGGGCCCTGCACTTGCAAAGTGCCTCCAGGCCACCACTCCTCCTCCAGAGATCCCCCAGTTGACTGCACTGGTCTGCCTGCCAGTGCCTCAGCCTTCCGTGAGCAACCCACCTGCTCATTCCCTCGTGAGACCCTTCTGTGACCAGTGAACACTGGGCTCCTCCCACCTACAAGAGCCTGCGCTGAGGATGAGGGCACCGAGATGAGAAAGACCCACCACTGTCCTCGGAAGCTCACGGCTAAGCCAGGTAAAGACACGGAAACAGATCCCTGCCGCCAACGGGCACCAACAGCCCAGGACCCGAGCGCACGTGCATTCCACTCCGTCATAGTGGAGCACAGATTTAGGAGCCATCCCAGCCCCAGGACTCAGGGAGGGCTTCCTGGAGGTGTCGTGAAGGTGGGCGGTGACCTCACTGGACTCAAGGCGGAAGGGCATCTCAGGCAAAGGACCTGCACGTCACTCTGTGAGGCTTGGGGCGGGGGCAGGGCGTGGTGACTCGGGTATAGCTGGAACCCGTAAGCCTCTGAGGGACCCATCCGGTTTGCAGCATGGGCAGCACCCTGAGGGGACGGGGTGAGAGCCAGGTGCTCAGGGGCCACGGAAGAAAGGCCCCTGGACCAGGGAGCAGTGGCGGAGTGAGGGGGAAGATGGGCCAGGGATGGCTGCAGACGCAAACCTGCTTATGAAAAGGGATCAGCTTGTGGAAGGGAACTGTCTAGGATGGCCCGGACCTCTGACCTCAGCGACAGGGGCAGCAGTTCCATGTCAGGTGAGTCACTCAGTCACTTCCAGGGCCAACCCCTCAGGGCTACCTGCCACCCCCTCAGCCTCCCTCCTCCTCCACTCCTTCTCCATTCCAGCATCAGTGCCCACCTCTCCTCGCCCACCCGGCTGTCTGGGGCCCCGGCTGGCTCTGCAGTACCTGCCTGCCAGCCCACCCTTTGCACTGACAGGAGCCCCTCACTGACGTGATAAAGAATGCCCTCTTCTCCCTTCATCAAAAGCAAGGCCAGTAATAATTAGACTCTTGTCACCAGGGATGGGGCAACAGGGGTGTCAAACAGAGAGGTCGGCAGGGCAGTGAGAGCAACGGTGGCTCCCAGCTTCCCACTGAGCAGGGGCTCGTCTGAACTTGTGCGGGTCCTGAGGCCCAGCACAGGTTGCATGGGGCGGGTGGGGGGTTCCCGGATGGGTACAGGCATGTGCGTGTTGTATGCGCATGTGTGCACGGGCAGACACCAGCTTTCCTGCTGTGTGCGCCTGACAGAAGACAGATGCGCAGACCAGGCCGCGTTCTGCAGGCGGGCGTCAGCCCATGGGGTGAGAGGCGGCAGCTGCCACGTCTGACAGCTCTGAGGCTCTGACAGGCTGAGATGCGGCCCTGCTCCCCGTGGCTCAGGCAGTTCTGGTGACAGTGATCGACACATGAGAGCATCCACCCCTGTGGCCACCCAGGGGGCCTGTGGCACCACTCCCAGATGTGCCCACCCACGCAGCGGACCACCATGGGCACCAACTGCCCAGGACCCCAGGGCACGTGCATTGCGGAGGCTTCTCCCAGACACAGCCAGCTCCACTAGGTCTGAAGAGAAGCCAGTAGATCCTTCCACAGCCAAGACACGGGACAACATGACTGTCACCATCAAAGCCAGGGTGACGCTTAACCAAATGTGGAAATCAACCTCCTTCCCAATGATGCAATTTTCCTGCTTTAAAACAAAGCACTTTTCATATTTTAATCTTAAATACAACTATTTGGGTTTTTTAAAGAGAAAGTTCTCAGAGTGCCAATAAATGAACTTCTGAAATGTGTTCCAGGACAGTGTATTCTGCAGCGGGACTTCCCAGGAGAAGTGATCACAAGAGCGAATCGCCAGAGGACAGGCAGTTACCTGGTCCAGGCCAGCCTCTCGGGGTGGGGGCTTCAGAGAAGGGTTGGACGGAAGGATGAGCAGGGTCTTGACAACCGAGCTCCCAGGCGGAGATGAGAGCCCTGAGAAGTGCCCGTGTGGGTGGGGCTTGGCACACGGGAAGGAGGCAAGAGCACAGAAGTGCTCTGGAAGCTGCACAGTGGAGCCCGTATGCAGGTGGGTGCAGGACGGTGACAGGGGCCTAGGGTCCCGGGAACTGCTTGATGGTGTCCAGGCTCATCTGTGTTTCCACCCAGCAGACTTCGCTGTGGGCCTTAAAAAGTAAATGGGGCCAGTCTCGGTGGGAGCCGCCATGGACACCTACCATTTGCTGTGGCCCCAGAGTCATTCTCCAAGGGTCTCTCAGGCCACTGAGCCCTACCCTCAGGGACCAGGACCTCAGTGACAACCCCTATGTAGGCTTGTGGGTGATGCTATTTCTCCTCCACGCAGGGGCCAGAGGCCGAGCCTCACCCCTCACGGCACGGGCACCGGCATGGAACAAGGATGGGGGTTCCGCGGCCCCACAGCAGGCACCAGCCCCACTGGCCCGATCACCCTGAGAGCCTGACAGATGAAGGGACAATGGCCAGACCACATATAAAAGTAGAACTCTGACCCACAACCTGCGGCAACGAGCCCAGGAAGCAAACCACAACTCCTGCAGCGTCGGCCCGAAGCAGTCAGCTTGCTCACTAGCTGCCAGCTGTTCTAATTTTACTCCCATTTGCAAGTAAGACCAGCCAGAGAAAGCCAGACATGCTCCCCTACCCGATCACACAAGACACAGGACACCCCACCTCTCCCTGCCGCCTCCAGCTTCCCTAGGCCAACAACCGCCAACCGGGACACACCTGAGCCTTCTCTTTCATCCTCTACAAAGCGCCCCACTCCCCGCGCTGTGGTGTCTCTGCCAAGCGCAGGTACTGGGGGCTGAGTCCTCCCTGGCTGCAGCAAGCGCTGAGCACCCAGCCCCAGCCTGCTCTCCCGTGGGTGCTCTTGGCTGACGCCCACACCCAGCAGCACCCCAAACGCTGACATGCCCAGTGGGAGGCCGGCCCTGCCGAGGAGCATGCCTGTCACCCACGTCATCAAACCAGAGAGCGAATGGACGAAGCTGAGAAGGCCATCCCCGGGCACAGTCTGGGGATAAAAGGACAGTCCCGAGGCAGCAGGAGACCCCAGATCCCGTTCCCATGCAGCTCCCACGTGACCTTGAGCAGGTTCCTCAACTGTAACAACAGAGAGACTGGATTTCATCTCTAGTCCTCACAGTTTAAAGCTCTGCCGTGCCAAGAGTATTCTGACCTGCCAGAACTTGCCGCAAAGGGTCCCGACACAGTCCGAGGCAGGACGATGGCAAATACGACCTCCCAAGGGTCTGCCTCTCAAGGAGTCGAGCAACCCTCGAGGCCCCCCCAGGGGGGCTGTGCAGGAGAGCCGGGCAGGTGTGCTGGTCCCCTGGCAGGAGGCGAAGCCACCACGAGCACATCGGGTGGTGCTGTCATCTGCGTAACCACCACAGGAAGTAGACAAGCTGCCTTTCACATTTCAGCTGCTGTTCAAAATACACAAAGACCTCTTTAGAGCAAAGTGAGTCTGAAACAGGGACAGCATTTATAAAGGAACTTTGCTGTTGCACTTCTGGTTTTATCCTTTTAACCATCAGGCCTGGACTTGATCCCTACACTACAAAGGAGGAAACTGAAGCCCTGAGAAGTTGAGCAGCCCACCCAGTGTCCACGGCTGGTAAGGGGCAGAGTGGGGATGTGAACCTGGGACTGCCCACCTCTAACCCCACTCTAGGCGTAGCCACACGTCTTGGGGTGTCCGGCCTTCTCACTCGCTGTCCAGCCATGCACTAAGGGGCCCCGACCTTCTGCAAAGCTGCTCAGCAGATGGGGCTGAGGCTGGGGACAAAGATCCAGTCCTCACTCCTGTCCCAGCCGGGCCGATTCTGCTTCATTCTGTTTTATGTACAGGGGGGTTCTGTAGATTTCTCTGGAGCCAAAGATGTGGCCAGTGAACTTAAAAGCAGAAACTGCTGTTCTATCTGCTGTCCCTAATAGTCCGTCCATTCAGGCTGGGTTTTGTGCAGTGATCTGGATGGGGAACGCAGCAGGTCTGACACACTGTGGTGCAGGGATCACTGGAACAGCTCAGGTGGAGTGTCACCTGTGTGATGTTGCAGGGTGGCTGCGTTGCCCACCTCCTGCATTCCTCATGGCTTTGGGTCCCTGGCCAGGCGAGGGCTAAGTGCCACGAAGGTGCAAAAGAGGTAAGGCCCAGCCGCCCTGGCTCACGGCTCCTACACAGCAAACAACTGCCACCAGGACGGCACACCAGGCAGCTCCCCTTGCAGGCAGCTGGTGGAAGAGGGAAACCCCAGGCCTGTGCAGGAGGAAGTGGGGAGCAGAGAGAAAGGAAGGGCCTTCCTGCCCAGGCCCTCTGCCTGGCCCCAGTGGGCGGCAGACTGTGAAGACTGCTGACCTGCTACGCTGGGGACCTGGTTCCCTTATGGCACCTCCAGGACTTTAACGGAGTTTGGTTTCTGGGGCTTCTCACACAGGAGCTTGTTAAAACAGATTCTGGGGTCCCACCCAGGTCTGAGTGGGCTTGGAATCCACATCTCTCCCAAGCTCCTGGCAGTAAAGAATCCCCAGCCGGTCTCTGCGTGCTGGTGGCCTCAATGAGAGCCCTGGGTGCCCAGGCTTGGCTAGAAGGAATAACAAGGCACAAGCCCGTGGGCGACATGCCAATACTCAGCAGGAGGTACCCGAGGGAAGCAGCTCTGGACACCACCGGCTCCCTCCATGGCTCACCTGGGACCGTCTCACTTCTACACCTTGGGTTAGCAAACCTGGGAACACCTGGCAGTGTGCCAGGGGCATTCCAAACCACGGAATCATCCCAGAACAGACATTTCATCTAAATACAGAGAGTAAGATATTATTTTTAAACTAAAATATACGTGGTGATTTTATGGGAGATGATGCAAAATGCCTACAAAACACTACAATACAACACAGCATTCCAAAGAAACATCCCGCTTCACCGCTTGAGGCTGTGGCTTGAGGCCCTGGGCGCCCGCTCCTGCTTTGTGGGAAGCCAGCCCAGTAGCAGGTGCGCTCACACAGGAACCAGCCCGCCCGGAGGGAAGCGGAGAGTGTCAGGGACCTGGGGCTTGGGGGGACACCCTGTGCACGGGAAAGAGGGCAAGGGAAGAGGTGGGAGGGGGCAGGCACTGTGGGGGGCAGGGTTTGGGAAAGTGGGGGGCCCTCCTGACAGAGAGCTCTCAGCCCTTAAAGAACCCTTTACTGGGCTAGTACGCCGAAGTCCCCAGAGGAAGCTGAGGGGCCTTGCATGTATCTGGGGGAAAAGCAAAGCAGAATTAAAGCTCTGCATGTGTGAAAGTTCCTCAAGTTCCCGCCTGTATAGCCAAAGCCTACGGAAAACACAGTGCCCACAAGCAGGGGCCACTTACAGCACGTAGACCTAGGGGACTAGCAGAGTACGAAGGGACAAGGATATTTACTGATCTGGAAAGACTCATTAAATAGCATATGCAAGCTGAAAAAAAGCGATTTACTGAATGGCACATATAACACAATCCCATTTTGGTGACAGGCTGTGAATATTCAAAAGTGAATTTAAGCATTCATGGGGAAAGGACTTTTACCTGTGTTTTCAATTTTTCTATACTAATTGTGTATGATTTGAGTCACAAGAAAAAATGTTTCCAGTAGAGTATTTCCAGCAGAAGGCAGAACCATTAGGGTAGAACTTCAATTTTCTCTAAAATGGAAAGTTAAATACGACAACGATGTACGACACGGAATGGTGATCCTGACAGAACACGCGTGGAAAATGCAGAGTACGAGGCGGCGCCGCGCTGTCTGCAGTCACGGGTGGCAGCTGGGACGGTGGCAAACCCCAGCAGGTGAGGGGCGGGGCGGGGCTGGGCCGGGCCGGGCGAGGGCTGTTCTACCTTTAGGTGCTCTCTAACGGAGTAAAAGCCCGTCTCCGCCCTAATCAAAACCGAGTTTAAAAGACAAAGAAGAGCCAGGCTAGCCTGAGCTGGGCTTTGTGCTGGCGACTCCCACCCGCCCGGGCCGCCCTGCGGTGGAGCAACAGCGCCCCGCCGCGGCCACAGCAGGGAAGGACCGAGGACGGTCACACAGAAACAGGTACCTGCTCCAGGGAAGCCCAGAGCCAGCCCCAGACAGGAGCTTAGGCGACAGGTGCGGGCAGGGCTGGGAAACCAAGGCTGGCCTGTCTGCAGAGGAGCGGAAGGCGGGGGATGGGGAGGGCTGCAGGCAGGACAGAAGAACAGAACAACCCCACCAAAGGGCGGGTGGTAGCACCGTACAAAATTGTCAACAGGCCCACCTGGGTGTCTTTGCAAGGCTGAGGTGGAAACCCGGCTTCAAGGCACGGCTCTGCCACACACCAGGCTCTGGCCAAGTTCCCGCTGAGCTGCCCTTGATTTTGCCATCTGTGAAAGGGGGTGATCCTAAGGCCCTGCCCACCTGCCAGACTGTCCAAAGACTGCACTGAGGACGGCGGCAAGCCCGGGCTCTGCCATCTGCAGGCTGCACGAACGTGGACGAGCTACTGGCCCCCAAGCTGCAGTGTCCCAACACACAAACGGGGCTGCTGCCAGCACAGGCCTCCTAGAGCTCCATTTCCTGCACTGTGCCCACGATGGGACCTGCAAGCAGTTTGGCGAGTCATGACCTTTTCCAAAATATGAAACAGAAGAGAAAATGTCAGAGTACAATACACTTAGTAAGATTTTGTATGCGTTCTTGGAACTTTTACTTCAGTTTTACATGACATATATATACATGTGTACCCTGGGTCATGACATACAATATCATTTTTACTGTGGGTCATAGCAAATTGTTTCAGAAATGCTGTCTTAAAGATAAAAGAAGATAATGCAAGCAAATGCTAACTTAGTTCCTGGCATTTAATGAGCTCTTGAAAAATGTTAATTATGCCTGCTGGAGATGATTAATACCAACTGTTGTAACATGGGTCCTTACAAGAAAACCTGAGAGGAGATGGTCTTAAGCCTCTGGGATTTCTCTTAAGTGCTAAGCTTTCCTAGGACTCAGAGCCAGGCCCCTCGGAGGACAGAGCCAAGGGACGGAGCTGGGGGCAGGTGGTCCCAGGCTGGCTGACACATCATTCCTGACAATCTACTAATGTAGGAAATTCAAGGCAGCATTTGCCAACCCCAAAGAGCATTTTCCTACCCAAAAAAGGAGCCACTTTGCTAAGCATGTCCTCCAGCCAAAGGCTGGCGCAAACCACCAAAGTCCATCTCAGTTTGGCACTACGTGTGGTTTCTCAGAACAACAGAGAGTCCGAGTTCAAACAAAGCCTTGTCCTTACCAAAATAAAGCCCAAGAAGGGCCTTTGGGCTTGCACGAGGCTGATAAGGAGTGGCTATTCCAGGCTTCTCCTGACATCACCACCACCCTTACTGCCTCTCCCTCAGGGCCACTGACCTCACTGTTCCAGGACAAAGCCAGCCATAGGCCATGGAGGAACAGGAGGGGCCTGGCTGGGGGGCACTCGATGCACCAAGGTGCTGCAGGACCCTGGCCCCTAGGCCTGTTTCTGCTGTGGCCCCTGAGCACGGCACCTTTCCCCAGTGTGAATCTTCACCCTCCACGCTGGTCTCACGGCCATCCCAAGAGGAAGGTCTGCGAAGGGTGGGCTGTGCTTTTAGTACTACATTCTGCATGTTGTTTCAGCTGAATTTGCCTCTGCCTGATTTCTTTTTTTTTTTTTTTTTTTTTTTTTTTTGAGACAGAGTCTCACTTTGTCACCTGGGCTAGAATGCTGCAACCTCAAATTCCTGGGCTCAAGCGATCCTCCCACCTCGGCCTCCCAGAGCGCTAGGATTACAGGGGTGAGCCATCGAGCCCGGCCTCTGCCTGATTTCTGATGGGCTCTAGTTCCTTCTGGAGCAGGACCTGCGGGACGGGCTCCCTTACCTGCTCCCTGAGGACTTCAGCGAACCTCTCACATCCCAGGCTGTGGCTGTCAGAGGGGCCTTGGGAGCAATGTCTGCTTCCCCAGCCGCCTCATCTGACCTGACCCCACCCGAGTAGGGTCCATGCAGTGGGTGCTCAGGAGCAGCTCACTGATTGGCTGAAGGCAGTCAGAGGGCCAGGAAAGGAGGAGGGACACGAAGGCAAGAGAAGCAGGACACCACACAGGAGGGGGCCCCAAGACCACAGCTGGCCTGCCTCTTCTGTCCCTGTCAGGGTAGGGCGTGTGTGTGCACACACATGCATGTGCATGTGAAGGGGACACGGTCCACTGGCCAGGCACCCCAGGGCTCACTCCTCCTCCCTGCATCACATGCAGTTAGCACTTGTGGGTCACAAGTCCCTTTCACCCATGCGACTCATGAGGATGCTACAGCCACCCTATGGGGAGGCAGGGCCAAGGTGAGTGCCCCTGCTCTGCATGTGGAGAAGTAGGCCCAGAGAGCTGCAACACAACTGCAAGGCACATGGCTGGCAGAACCCAGGTCTCCTGGTGCCAGTGTGGGGTGTTCAGCAGCCAGGGCTACTGAGCTGCCATGAGGGCCTCTGCCAGGCCAGTGGCAGGGGACATCTTATGACCAGGCAAGGGCAGGTGATACCTGAGCCCAGGGCCCAAGACATGAGTGACGCCAAGGGCATGCAGAGAGCCAGTCCCTGAGCATGCCAGGCCAAGGACCCGTGGCCCGGACCCCCTCAGGAGGGAGAAAGGGGTCATCTCTAGATAGCCTGGGACAGGCAGAAAGGGCCCCGTCGACAATGGGAGACCTACCGCATGATGCCCAGAGGATCCAGCACCTCCTCCTCCTCCTCCTCCTCCAAGGACTTCTCTGCATCTTCGTCCTTCAGGCCCAAGCTGGGCGGACCCTCACCCGCCACTCGGTCTTGCTGCTCAAAGAAGTCAAAAGCCTCCTCATCGTCCCCTGCCTGGCTGTGTGTGTCACCCAGGACAGAGGAATCTCTGCTGGTGAGACCCGCAGCCCCTGGCGTTCTGGTGCCTATGGAGGAAGACAGAAAAGAAGGGACTTCACACCCAGTCCAGAGGCAGAGGAGGCCTCATCACACTGTACCCAGGACTTGAGGCAGAGGGCTTCCTGCAGTTTCGTGGGACCAAGCTCTGCCCTGAGCCAGGATGGTGAGTCTGCGTGGATGGGAGGCGACCACCATTGCCGGAGGCAGCCAAGTGCCTGCTGCAGCCCTCCAAGGACTGATGGAGTGGTCACAGGGCGGAGCTTCAGGGCAGGACAGAGGCAGCAGTTCCTGAACCTCCACAGCCCAGAGCCCGTCTGCACCCGGCCGAGTCCGCCTCCACCAGGCTAGCGGTGGGACAGCCAGCCAGTGCACAGGGCGATTCAAAAAGAACCAGCACCTCCAGGACTACTTCACAGCCGTGAGGCACAGCAAGGAGCTCTGCCAGCCCAACCATGGACAGAGACCGTGAACTCAATGTGTGCACACAGTGAGCACGGAAGGTTCCAGAATAAACTATGATCACTCCATTACAAACTGGCTTAGACCTGTGCTTCTCAAAGTGTGGTCACAGGCAGGTGTCCATGATGAGGTAAGTACAGAAAGGAATCCAGAAACTTCCATAGCTGCTTGGCATCATCATCACATCCCAGCATGCAATTCTGTATTCGTGATAGCATCCGTCTGTGACAGGCTAGGAATGAGAACGCCAGTCCTCCCCCATGGGTAGCTTGAGAAGCGTGGGCTGATTACTTGTCCATCTCTATCCAAACGATTACTGGGCAGTTTATTTGAAAGCATCACTTTTTTAAAAAAATCGCATTGTAGGTAAAGAACTTAGAGTGTCCGGCATACAGGATGTGTTGTGTGATGATGATGATGTTGTGTATTACGCTGCTACAATATTTGGACAAATGTGAAATACCAGTGAAAATCTCAAGAACCTTCAATTTCATGTAGCAAGCCTCATGGAATATGCATTTTACATTTAATATCACAAAACCCTATGAAGGAGACCCTAACTGTCCCTCCATTTTAGAGATGAGAAAACTGAGGCCCAGCGTGGCTGGGGAAGTTGGCCCCTGCTGCGCTTCTTCTCCACGACAGGGGCGCCAAGACATCTTGACACCTCAGGGACCCTAGACCTGTGGGGGACATAAGAGTCCCAGGCCTTCTGCACGTTCCCCGACTTTGCCCTTTATTCCCCACCCTTAATTTTTTTTTTTTCAATTAGTTTACTTGCCATCGACTTTGTTTTGCAAAATTCCCTTCTGTTTTGTGGAACTAGGAGATTCACAGCAGTCGGGAAAAGAGTTAAAGCTAAGCAGACTGACCTACTGATCCAAGGAGAGAAGAGGTCAGGGGTGAGAGTCCAGCACCGCCAGTGGGGCCTCTCTCCACCCCGAGGACACAGGAGAACCTGGCCTGCCCGGGCAGCCTCTGGGCCAGGCTGGGACCTGCCCGGGGGTCAGTGTGCCGAGGGGTGGGGATGTGCCACCATTTACGTGCGGTGGGCTGCTCACTTAATCTCACCACCACCCGTCAGCCATGCTATCCCCATCTTACAGATGAGAAAACTGCAAAGAGAAGAGGGGGTGGGACACCGACGGGAGGGGCCGGGCCCCGTCACTGAGGGTGTTGGAGCTGTGGGCTGTGCCCTCAGCCTGGAGGGGTGCCCTTGACTCTCCCCAGGGCCGGGTGGCAGGAGGCGACGGGTATTGGCATGTGTGATTATGGGTCAGGGAAGCTCTAGGGATGGGGCTGACCAGGAGGGCCAGGGGTGGGGTCACACTGTGGAGATGCTCCCTTGTGAGCCCCACCTCACCCTGGACGGTCAGTCCCTCAAGGGTCGGTCCCCTGCCCACCATCCGGCCCAGGGAGGTCGGTAAGGCCCACCTGCCTCAACGGCCTGGCTGAAACTTCCCGGCCGCAGAGGGCAGCTGTGGACCCGCCCCCGCCGGGCCAGGGCAGCGAGGCCCAGTTCTGGGCTGGGGAGACCTCGGGGACTCGGGACAGAGCCTCGGGTACCTAAGAATTCTAGCAGCTCTGGGCTGCCTGCCAGCTCGGCATCCTTGGAGACACAGCGCAGAATGTCATTGAACACGGCTCTCCTTTCCCGGATGTCAGACTCCCCAACAAACAGGACCTTCCTGGGGAGCGGGGGGAGGCTGGCTGTTGCATAGCGACTGCTCAGTTTCTGGTAAAACTCCTCAATCTCGCTGTACTTTTTGGAGACCTGGAATGAGAGGAGCATGCGGTGTTCTCAGTGAAGAGCGAGAGGGGGCGTTCCTCTCCCCCCAGCCAGAGGTCGGAGGTGGGGCCCGGCCACAGGAAGCATGCCGTCTCCCTGCCTCGGGCTCTCATCCTTAACCCTCCTAGTCAACGGCAGGCTCAGTTACAAATGTCTTAATGGCCCAAGGATGCAATGATGCTGCTTCTCTGGGCACTGTCACATCCCAAGTGGACACTTTTGACATAGGGACCCCTGCCTGGCCTGTGGGTGACCACAGCTGCTGCCTCCATGCCGGGCTTCCAGCGTATCAGCAGGGTGATCTCACCATCTGGTAGGCGGCCAGGTCATCTTCCTGCTACACTGTGAGTCACCTTTTCTCAGCACAGACCTCTTGATCACTCTCCCGTGAGCCAGAGGCAGCCTTGGGCAGGGCCAGTCCGCGCAAGCAGTGGAGGCAGAATTCTCTGAAGCTGGCTGCCTGCCCTGCCGTCAGCCGGGACCCCTCTGCGTGCCAGGGCCTGGGTGAAGCAGGCTGGGGCTCCCGCTGCGGCCAGAAGGAGGTGACCACGCCTGCTGCTCAATCTCTCCCCACAACTCCTAGGCAGCTAAGTCTCCACTCTCTCACTCATCCAGCTCCCGCTGAGCGTACACGCCGTGTGGGGACATCCTAACAGGCTCTCGGTCTCGTGAGACAGCACGGCAGGCTCAGTGCCATCGCCACGGGCTGTAACCACGTGTGGGTGCTGGGAGGAGAGTCCCCTGAGCAGTGCACACACGACGAGCCCGGCGTCCACTCCCAGCGCTGGCTCCTCTGTGCTTTCCCCAGAACGGTACCTGTCTCCTGACTCTGCGGGGCGTCGAGGGTGAAGTTGGGTCACTGCCAGGCCCAGGCTGCGCCCCACACACCACTGGAGTGCCACGTGCGGCTCACCAGCAACACCACCCAGAACCCTCCGCCCGTGAAGGCTCTAGACACCAGAAGGTGACTGGGGACTCCAGAACCCCCTCGGTGGGGAGTCGTCTGGGACAGGTGGCTGCTGCTGGAGCTTTCCTGAGAACAGCTCTCAGGAGAGGCAGGAGGATCCTTTCACAAACTGGCTGGTAACACAGGCTCCAACCAGGCTGCCCAGAGGAGCTGGTGACTGCAGCCAGGCAGGCAGGCAGGGCAGGCCACGATGGTGGCCAAGCGCCCCCTGATGGCCTGACTGCTCCATGCAGTCTGGGCCCGTAGACCCACCAGTCCCACCCCGATCCCCGGGGCTCTGGCAGCTGTGAGGCTGGGCTCTCAGCCCACGCAGGCTCACATCCATCAGTGTTGCAGCCAGGGCTTCTGCGGTAGCTACCTGCACCAGCAACCAGAGGCCAAGTGAGAGGCACTGAGGGCAGAAGGAGCTGAGGGTAGGAACTCACACTCATCTGGTGCCCCCGTGTGCTGGGCACGGAGCAGACAGCCCCTGAGATAAACGCGTGTGTGCCTGCAAAGCCTCCGCTACAGCGCCCCTGCCTGGGGGCGGCTTTTACTCCATGGTTTAGCAATTAAATACATATGTATATTAAAACATACGTGCCCCTTTAAGGAATAGATGCAAAATGCTCACTAATTCTTTTAGCTAAATCATGAAACTTCAAAGAGATTTCAGGCTTGGGGCACACAATCTTGGGCTACACTATCAGATCCCACAGAGAATAAAGCAGTTCTCCTAATGAGAAGCACCTGCACACGCACACAAAGACTTCACAGGGCGTGGGCACCACCGACTAGGAAAAAGTGGCACTGGTGTGACACATGGAGGTGTTAATGACAGGCTCACCGACACCCCCATGTAAGACCAGCCCTTTGCTCAGGATGGAGCAGGCTGGCCTGGAGCTCCTCAAGGCTCCCAGAATGCTGCCTGTCCATCTGCCCTGCAACATCAAGTTCAAATATTCTCCTCGTCTGATGGCAGGGGTGTGCTCAGCTCCAGCCTGGGTCGAGTCAGATCACCAGGAGCTAAAAACCACCCTGCAGAGCAGAGCCACTCTCAGGAGGTAAACAGAACATCAAAATCTCAGGGCCTGCCTGCCCCGCCAACTCCTTATGCATGATAGCAGGTAAGGGGCTCAGGCACCTTTGAAGAGCTGGCCCCAGAGATCATTCATTAAAGAGATTCCTTGCTGACCTCCCCATAAGCAAGGATGTGCAAATTGTACCTATGTCGAGCGCCTAAAACTAAAGTCTGCTCCGTTCCACACTAATAACGTTAATAATGAATTACAAGTTTATCTTTACAGGTAACAAAACTCAGGGCACAGAATCAAACATTCTTCCACCTATCCAGGAACATCGACATAATTGATGTTTCCTTTGCTCCCTTTTTCCCTTCTAACATCTCCCTTATTTTATGTAAAATGTAGATTTCCTGGGCCTGTCAAGAATGTAACCACTTTGCCTTATCACCCCCCCTACTGTCTTTTTCCTTCTCTATAGGCTTTGAAATACTGAAGTTCCACCTTCCCCTTCTGAAAAAACAGCCACGGCTTGTCTGCAGTTCATGTTTTTCTCAGGTGTGCCCTCAACTTTGGCTTAATAAACCTCCGGTGGTTGAGATTTTTGCCTCTGTCATTTACCTGAGTCGACAGGAGCAATGCAGACCCAGAACCACACCCTAGCAATGAAATGAGAAACAGCACTGCTAGTTTAGACACTTCCCATGATGTTGCTGGAAGTCCCTTAAAGAAAGATCTGTGCCATAAATCTTTCTTAAAATTTAGTGTCTCTTTCAACAGGTCACCAGAGTGATGCAATTCATTGATTTCCTTTTTGTCCTGGCTGCCAGGAGATTCAGAGATAGCCTTGTGCAAGCCTGCAGCAGGTCGCTCCCCTTTGCACCATGAGACCCTAGTTCATTTCATCTTGTCTAGTAATCCTGTAGCCTGTCTCTCCTGGGCCCCGCACCAGGGCCTTTGTATAAAAGGCAAACAGTAAATAATAAGTCACGATTTCGGCTCTTCTTGACGCTCTCTCCTCCCGCAGCTCCTATGACTCCACAGTCGCCCAGTTCTCCCCCCTCTGCCTCACCTGTAGACTCCCCCTTCTGGACGGGACTGCTGGTGTGTCCTCAGGATTCCCTCCTCAGCCCTTCTCCCCACCCTCCACATCTGTTCTCAGGGCAACTGCATCCACTCCCAGGATTGGGAGTGGCTTTTAGCATCACCTCCAAGCTGACGTCTCCCAAATGTGCATCTTAGGCCTGACCCCGTCCAGAGCACCAGCCTCATGTATCAGCCTGTGGCGTTGACACGTCACACTCAACACACCCCCTCAGATCTGCCCCTGCACAGGTTCTCTTTATCTCAGTGGGTATAAATATTTCTAACTCTCTCCCTTCCTTCCATACCAACTACCACCGGCCTGCTCCAAGCCCTCACCTGGGGACTGTTCCTTCCAATCCAGCTCCATTCTCCCAATAGACTGGTTGGTCAAAGGCACATGGGACTACGTGACCATGTCACTCCCCTGCTTGAAACTCTTCTTTGGCTGCAGGACAGGTCCAGGCCCCGAGCGCTCTCCCTGACTCAGCTCCTGCCTGTCACCCCCCTCCTCTCCCACTCCATGCCAGGACCATGCTGGACTGCTCAGAGTTCCCCACACAACACCCATCTCCTGCCTCTGTGCCTTTGCTTAGGCTGTGCCCTCCGCCTGGGACACCCTTCTCCCCTCTTCTTCCGCTGAGCTCCACCTGCTCTTTAAAACACAGCTCAGCCGTCACTTCATCTGGGAAGTTTCTGGAATCTATTACCCAGGGTGGGTCAGATGTCCCTTCTCTACACCCCTGGACCCCCTGTGTACTTCTGTCACTGTCTGTATCTGTGTCTTTACAAGCCTGACACCCATGGACTAACAGTGTCTGATTCACTCTTGTGCCCCTATCATCCAACATGGTCCAGCACTCCAGGCCCTGAGTCAGCAGTGGATAGAGAAGTGCCCACCCTGATGCTACCCACACCTTGTGGGCAGGTGTGGATGCCCCCCGGACCCCAGGCACCCTCAGAGCAACCTGGCCAGAGACCCCAGCTCACCAAGAACTGGACAACATCCTCAGGCTTGTGCTTGGCCGACTTGAACGCGGCCAGCCAGGTCACCACCAGGATCTGGTACTCCACGTGGCCGGACATCATCTTGCCCCGCACCTCCTGGTGCTGGGGCACCGTCAGGTCGAGGCCTGTGTGGACATTCTGAACTCGCCTGCCAGAGGAAAAGAGGGCAAATGAAGCTGAGGTTCAAGTCGGCATACTTCTCAAGGGAAACGCGGGCAGGATCTCGGAGTGGCCTGGCAGGGCTGGGTGCCAGGCTGCTCTGCTGGCCGTCCTCAGGGTCCTCGGTGGTCACTGCTCCAGGCCACCTGTCCCACCACACTCCAGCCCCTCATGAAGCCTGGCTTCCCAGGCCCCAGGCTTGGTCCTGCCTTTGGGCTGCTCAGGGGCAAATGGTCTGTTCCCAGGAGCAAAACAGGGAAGGATGGGGCTTGCTGGAAATCACAAACAGCTGAGTGTTTCACACCAACTCAGACACGAGCTTTGCAGAACTAGCAGAGGTGGCATCCCCGGTGATCTACTCAGATCAAAGTAAGTACCTGCGTCCGTGTGGACAACACAGGAAGGAAACTCGAGCAGGCCAGAGGCAGGGAGCCGCTGCAGGGCGCTACCACGGAAAAACGGGCTGGGTGCTAGTTGTGGGGCCCTCCCCAGCCTCATCTGGGCAGTCGATACCTCCCTCTGCAGTGCTGGGAGGATGTCGGGTGAACACCAGGGCTCTTGGGAAATTTTTAAATGAATTCAAACATACTGAACTGTACGGAGAGCAAAGAACTGATGGGGCATTTTCTTTGAAGTGAGAGAAGATGTCCGATGTATCCCTCATCATACGTAAGGGTGACACAGACCTGCGAGGACCTACGTCCCTCACACCAACACCTCGGGCAGGACGTGCTGAGCACGCTCTGATCATCGAGGTGGGACAAGCGGTGTGCTGGGCAGAGCTTTGGGAACACAAGGGCTGAGGCCCTGGGCAGGGAGGAGCTTCTAGAGCTTAAACTTGTGCCTGGGACAAGGCCCTTCCCTCTCCGGAATTACCAGAGCCCTCTCCCAGCACCCCTTCTGCACAGACTCCTCACATCCCCTGCTAAGCATGTGACACTGTCACCAAGATGTTGCTGTCACCGACTGGGGAGGCCTACACAACATGCCTCCTTGTGCCGCGTGTGTGCGTACCCAGGGACTGGGCACATGTACCCAGGGACTGGGCACATGGTCCTCCTGAGGAACATTCTCCCGAGCCACAGCACGGGCTGTGATGAGCACGATCATTCACGCGGACCCGGGCTGGCCCTGACCAGGGTGGTAGAGGGTGCAGAAGGGCCAGGTGCAAGCTGTGAGGTGAACGGCACCTATGCCAGTCAGGGCTCCTTGTCAGCAGCCAGATGACGCCGTGCTCAGACGGCGTGTGCTTGTGGCTTGGTGCTGCACACAGTGTAGCCATCATGGGTGTAGAAGAAAAGGGCCAGGCTGAATGCTGAGGACAGAACGGCTGCAGACGCAGCCTGCGCACCTCACCTGTGCCTGGGGCCGCTGTCGCCCAGCAGCCCTGCAAAGGAGCTCTGCTACTCAGACCCACTTAAAAGACAGGGAAACAGACCCAAAAGGGAGTTGCTCACCCAGGGTCTCAGCAGATATGGGGTGGAACCAGGGTGCAATTCCCGGTGCCACTCCAGAGCCCAGGGGCCTCTCACAGGGCATGAGAAAGCACCAGGCACCATTTCTTTAGGATTATTATGGAAGCGAAGCACAGGTAGGTGAAGTGATGAGGAGGAGGGCACCTGAGCTGGAGGGGATGGCCTCTTGGGGTGCAAAGGGGACGGAGGGGGCCTCCCCCAGCCAGCACCTCCCAAGGTCCAGCTCCCTGGCAGGGCCCATGTCTGATGGTTCTCTGACTGCACCAGAACCCCCAATCCACGATCCCTCCCCGTGCCAGAGTCCCATTCCCCTGCTGGAACCCTCTGCTAAGGCCCCAGCTGTCCAACCTCTCGCCCAGCGCTGACCTGGCCTGGGAAAAGCCGGCTTCTCCAGTCCTCTGCCCTGTGCCAGGCAGCTCGTGGCTGGGGACAGACATGGCACAAGCATGCCACCTGGTACCACCAGAAATTCAAGGCCGCAGACTTCAAGGCTATCACCATGCCAGGCCTGGCAACCCTAGTTGCCCTAGACGTGGGGTTCTCAAAGTGTGGCCCCTGGATCAGCATCGCTTTGCCTGGGAACTTGTGAGGAAGGACACGAGGGACACTGCATAAAAGGCCTGGGGTGGCCGCATCCTTCTTTTAGCAAAGAACCACCCTCCGGCGACTCTGATGCGCCTGGGCCTGATCCAGTCACTCTCCCACTTCCCTAGGCCCCTAAGGAAACTTTCGGTACAGGGCTAGAGAGTAGATATTTAGGCTCTGTAGGCTATGTGGTCTCGGGTGCAGCTGCTACGGACAATCCATAAACAAATCGGGTGTGTTGGGCAGGATGTGACCCACACCTGTGCCCTAGACCAAGCTTCTCAAATTGTACAAGCCCCTGGGTTCAGAGTCTGGTCCCGCAGGTGGGCGCGAGAGTCTGTATTTCTAAGTTCCCAGGTGATGCTAATGCGTCTCTGTGCTGCTCCGGGCACCATGAGAAAACATCCTGGGATTCACCATCACATTCACCACTCAGCCTGCACCTGCATACACGCTGTCCCCTCCTGGGACTGTGGACAGACTGGCTGCTCCTAAGGCCACCCGTCCCTAGCCCCTCTCTGCTACTCAGGGACGTGGCTTCTGAGTGTTCCCCTCTCTTCCTCGCCATCAATTTCCCAGTCTTACTGGATCGCTGTCATCAGCGCGCAGTCACACTCCGACCTGCCTGGGACAGAAGCCATGCTCTGACCCCACACTCCCCTCGCTCAGTTTCCCTCCTCCCCTTTCTGGCAGAACTCCTCAAACGAGTGGCCCATATTCAGCGGCTCCGGTTCCTCTCCTCCAACCAGACTTTTGTCCTCATTGTGCAACAAACCACCAGCGCCCAGGTCACCTGTGACCTGTGTTGTCAAATCCAGAGGCCAGTTCTCACTTCCCCTCTTGCCTGACTTGTCAGCGGCACCTGGCACAGTTGGTGGCTCCCTCCCTGAAGCTCTGCCTTCATGGGCAGCCTGGACACCCCACTCCTCGTGGCTCTTCCCCTTTCGCCTGGCCACAGCTGCTCGGCTTCTCTGGATGGTTCCCTGATGGCACCCACCATGCCCTATCACAGCGGTCCTCCCCAGGTGAGCTCACCCAGGTTCAAGGCATTAAATGCCATTTACAGGCCAATCAGTGGCTCCCAAATTCCTCTCTCCAGCCCAGATTCTCCTCTCCTCAAGGCTGGCCACCTTCAGGCTGCCTGCCTGACTTCTCCACTGGGCTGTCAACAAGCTTCTTTTTTTTTTTTTTGAGACAGAGTCTCACTCTGTTGCCTGGGCTAGAGTGCTGTGGCATCAGCCTAGCTCATAGCAACCTCAAACTCCTGGGCTCAAGTGATCCTCCTGCCTCAGCCTCCCAAGTAGCTGGGACTACAGGCATGCGCCACCATGCCCGGCTAATTTTTTCTATATATTTTTAGTTGGCCAATTAATTTCTTTCTATTTTTAGTAGAGACGGGATCTCGCTCTTGCTCAGGCTGGTTTCGAATTCCTGACCTTGAGCCATCTGCCTGCCTCCGCCACCCAGAGTGCTAGGATTACATGCATAAGCCACCTTGCCCGGCCTCAACAAGCTTCTTAAACTCACATGTCTAGACAAACACTGATGCTCACCTTCTCCATATCTGCTCCGTTTGGTCTCCCCATTCTGGGAAACTGCAACTTTGATCTTTGAGCATCTTAGGAAAGGAGCCTTGCAGTTACTCCCGACTCCTCTCCCTCCTTCTCACATCCCACACCCAAGCAGCAGCAAACCTGGAAGCTCAATCCACAAAATACATCCAGAACACAGGCGCTTCTCACCTCCGTGGCCACTGTCACCCTGGGCCAACCCACCAGGGGCTGTGTGTGGATTCCTACAAGGAGTGAACCACCGAGGGCGCATCGAGACCCCCTGGCCACCTCCGCCTGCAGCCACCCCACCCCAGCCACAGCCCACGCTCAACACAGCAGCTAAAGGATCTCTGTAAAACAGAAGTCAGGTCCCATCACGCTCAGAATGAAATCCGATGGCCTACAAGGCCTTTCCTGATTGTCCCCTGCTCCCACTGTGTCACCTAACACCCCTCCAACCCCACTCGCTCCACTGCAGCCACACCAGCCCCAGGACCTCCCTCCTGCTGCCCGCTCAGCTGGACACACATTTCTCAAGATTTCTTTTTCCTGGTTCTCTCCTTCAGGGAACTTGTCAGGGATCTTTCCAGCAGCCACTCTACGAGAAAGATGTCCCCAACCACGCCACGTAAGACACACGTGCTCCTCCTAGCACTCTATGGCCCCTACCATTTAATTTTCCTTCACAGCATTTACCATCCCTGACATGTTCTATATTGCCTACTGTGTCTGTCCCCACTGGAGTTCCAGGTTTGGCTCACCGCTGTCTCCTAGAATCTGGACCAGCACCTGGCACAGAGAAGGCCCTCAATAAACACCTGCTGGCTGAAGGCACGAGTGAGTCACGTGGCGACATCACATGGGAGCAGGCTGGGCTGGAAACAGAAGCTGGGGCCTGCAGGGAAGGGCCGATGCTAGGCTGTGGTATTTGCACCCACCCTGCAGGCAAGCCTCTTGGGGACGACCACAACTCACCTGGCCTCCACCACCCGCACCCCTGTGTCTCTTAACAAGCTGTGTCTAAGTCAGGCACGGAGGGAAGCCACTCACCCCCCCTCCCAAGCACCCAGCACCAATGTCACACTCCATCTATCTCCATGTGGCTGAGGGGCATCCGCTGCTGCTGATGTCTGCCAGTCTCAGCCCTCCAATGTGCAGAAAAGTAAACTGAGGCTCAGTGAGAGCAGGTGACTTGCGTGCAACAGGGAAACCTCTTCTGCCCATGAAGATGCAACCTATAACCGAGGTCTATCACGCAGAGACCAAGCAGGTTCTGACAACAAGGTTTACGAAAAGAATGTTTTTCTAGACTTGAATTCCAGATAACAACTGGAAGATGAACAGTTGGGCTGGGCTACACATTCGCTGATGTAATAAACTGGCCCCTTAGCCCAAGATTTTGTGTGAGGGGGACAAGGGTGGAGTATATGAAAATAGTTGAAGTGAGTCACTTCACAGCTTTTTAAAACAGAGTTAAAGAGTAAAACCATGACCCTCCTAGCCTTCCCAGGATCCAACCTGCGCCGCGTCCTCCAGGCCTGGCGCGGCCTGTGCTCTAACCTGCACGTCTCCTGAGCTGCCTCCTCCTTGAGCAGCTGCCCTCTTCCTCGCCTCTCTCCTCCACCCGGTCACCGTCCCCTCATCCTGCAGGACCAGGCCGCATTCGCCTCCTCCCAGAAGCCGGGGGTCCTGCCCTGCTCTGTGTTCCCATGGCAACCTGAACTTACGTCCCCTCCTAGCATCTACCCCCATTCTCCCCACCGCCTCAGGGTTTCCCCCAGGGCCGGGCTC
>VBSM01002608.1:160049716-160061097 GCA_008086735.1 Cheirogaleus medius | reverse complement strand
CAGCGCCGGCGTCGCCGCGTCCCCGCCCCCGGCTCCGGGCGGCCAAACCCCTCCCGCCGCCCTGGCGCGCCCCCTGGCGGCCGCGACCGTGCAATGCGGCGCCTTGGGTGGCCCGGGCGGGCGGCGCTGGGGGCTGTCCCTGCAGGGTGGCGGTCTGCCTGCGCTTCTCAGCGCTCCCGGCGTCCCTGAGCTCAGTTTCCGAGCTGAGCCGCGTCCCCTGCAACCTGTAGACGCCTAGCCTGGGGCCTGGCACGCGGGGCGTGCAGTCAGTGTGTTCATGGTGCCCTAATGTGTTTACCCACTGACCAGACGGGACTCGGCTCTGTTTCTGCAGCTAGTCCCAGGACAGAGCTACTCCTCCCTTCCCTCATGGCCTTTTCATTCATCCCCTGTGTCTCTTTTCATTCATCCAGCCGGTCAACAAATATCTACTAAGCTGGGACTCTGTCCAGGGCCCGTGGAGTTTTGGAACTACACAGGGAACACCGCGACACGCCGCAGCCCAGCCTGGGCTCTCAGGGTGCGCCCATGAACTCGCTGCCTGCAGCTTCCTCCCCTGCCCTCTCTCCGGGGTTCCTCTCCTTCCTACGGTCTGTGCACCCTGTACCTGGCAGGCACTCTCCCCACAGAGGATCTTCAGAGAGCCACTACCTGGTGGTGGCCAGAGCTCTGGGTGAAGGCCTCCTGGCCACCGATGGGCCCCCAGCTGGGCCAGGGCAACTGGGCCCAAGGGCTAGTTCCCCTCTGAAGGGGCTTAGGTACAGAGACCTGCAGATGTAATAGACCCTCTCATAATAGATTCACCTCTCCGTGGAGTGAAGAACAGCCAGGTCGTGTCACCTGCCAAAGTAGCCCAGGAAAAGAAACGCTGAGTCTGGAAACAGGGCCCGGAGAAAGCGCTGCTCCTGTTCCGCTGCTCTCTCCCTGGAGGGCCCCAGGGACAAAGAGCTGCAGAAGTTGGGCTTAACCACAGCAGGATGCATGACAGGGTGATGTCCGCCACGGTTCCAAAGCCTCCCGACCACCACCATCACCATCACCACCGACATCATTGCCTGCATTTGCTTTCAATGAAGAAATCCTACAGTAAAAATTTGAAACATGACTTTCCTCAATGTATCTCTTGAACAAATGCATTCATATGCCTTATTGGGTTTGCTTCAAATTTGTTTACAGACAAGATGAGCAAGAATGAGTGGAAGGATGGCTGAATGAACGAGAGCTCTGAGGGAGGACAGTGGAGGCTGCAGGGAAGAGCTTGGATTTGTGGCCAGAGCTGCTGTCTGCTCTGCCTGCCTGCCAGCCTGTCTGGGCGGCGGGGCTGGTGGTTGCGAATAGTCCTCCATGGCTTGTTGAAACTGACATGCCCCACTTTGGAGGAAGGGAGTTCAGTGTCTGGGCGGAAGACAGTGTGGGCTTCAGCGTTCCGGGAGTCTGGGTGTAGCACCAGCCGGTAGAGCCGTCACTATTGCGCAAACATTTGTCTAGCAGACACAGTGTGCTGGCTGCTAAGAATACGCAGTGAATAAGGCACTTCTGCTGCTTTTGATGGGCTTCTCTGCCCTTACACTGGGGAGTGGGTAGGGGACAGAAAAGGCTTCCTAAAGGTGCCAGAGACCAAGTTAAAACCTGAAGAAATGATGGGGAGAGGAGAGGGAATATTGTACATGAAGACCTAGAGACAAGAAAAAAACATCAGGGAGTATGGGGAAGCAGCACGCAGGAGCCAGGGCATGGAGAGCCTTGTGCACCAAGCCTAGGGCTTTGCCAACATGACGCCATCGGAGGGTTGTGGACTAGGGGTGGGCCGACCAGCTAAGCTGTGGACAGGGGTTTGGAGCATGTGGTGCTGAGGGCAAGAAGATGAGCAGAACACTCCAGACTGGAGATGATGGCAGCATGGACTAGGGGCGATGGCTGCCCAAGTGGAGAGGAGGGGACAGGTGGAAGAGAGTCATAGGAGGTAGAATTGGTCAAGACTCAGAAATCGAATGAGTGTCGGTGAAAGGAGTTAGCCACTTTGGTTTGGCTCCTGGGAGTGGCTGGACAGTGGGACCGTTCTCTGTGGCAGGGCAGCTGGAGAAGCAGCACATTTTTGGTGGGATGATGAGTTCTGTTTTTGACAGGTGGTGTTTGAAGGCCTGGGGACATTGAGGTGATTGGATCTATGGCCCTGGACCTCAGAAGATGAACCTAGGCTGGAGACTGATGTGCGAGTTATGGGTAGAAGGGAAGCTGTTGAATCTGACTTGGGGTGAGCCTACCTAGGAAGGTCTAGGGAAGTACTTACATTCCAGGGGTAAGCAGAGGTGGGCGGCTCTAAAGAAGGGGACTCCCTATCATTGAGAGAGCTGGTAGCATATCTGTCACCAATGCTTTGTAAGCTACTGAGATGGGCTCACTCACCCCTGGCCCCAGGATTGCCAAGGGTGCACATCAGGGGGACTCAGCATACCTGTCAAGAATACAGCTGGTTTCCCATGAAAGAGTGACCCCATCCTAGATAGCAATCCCATTTTCTGCCTCTGTGGGTCCCACGTGTCCCATGTGGCTCCAGCACGTAATTGTATACAATGCATGGAATGTGGGATCTAAATCTGATATTTTCTGCTTCCTGCTTGACTGGAGGAGCCCCTTCCATGGCTGGAGCTGCGCTAACACAAACCACATTGCAGCGGATTTTCTATTCCTCCCTTCCCCAGTGCCCGGGAGGAACACTGCAGGGCCCAGTCTCCACCCAGGGAAGCCGCTGGGCCTCAGGGACAGTGCAGTCAGGTGCAGGAGGTGCTCTGAACTCTGGCTGCACCATGCACCAACATTTTCCTTGTTTCTGGTGTGGTGGGTCTTCTGGAGACCTGCTGATTTGCTTGTGTCCCCTAATGTGATGCTATAGAGCTCCAGGAGTCTGGGCATCTCCACACGGAGCAGGGCCACCACCTGGCTTGTCATTCAGTAAATCCTCTTGGGCATAGCTCTGGGCCTGTTACCTCACCAGGCCTGGGAGCCACAGAAGAAGACACAGGCTTGTCCAGTGGGGCTCACAGCCCACTCCAGGGGTTCACAGACCACTCTGGAACAGTTGGAGGTTTCAACAAGGATGCAGGCCCAGGGTGTCATGGGTGCACAGTGGTGGACACATAACTAACTCAGCCTGGGGTTGGCATATACAAAGAATTCTTCCAGGAAGAGGTGGTACCAGACCCAGGTCATGAAAAAGTGGGAATTACCTCTTTGAGCTTTGGCTTTTCTCATTGGTGAAATGGGCATAACAGAAACCTTTCATTCTTAACACTGCTGTGAGTTAAATGAGATAAAATGTGGCTGAACCGAGATGAAATGCATGGCAGACATTGTAGATTAGCTAACCCAAAGCCATTCACAACCCCCTTCTTCCTGCTTTTTATTACCATGGAGGCTGGAAAGGTAAAACGCTCATGTCTCCTTGTTGTTAGAAGGGGCCATGTGATATACTTCCAGCCACATATACAGAAGTCCCTGTGAAGGGTTTACTTTGCTAGGAGAAAAGTCTTTTCCTCTTTCTTCTATCTGAAAAAAAGGAGAGAATGCTGGAGACACAGCAGCCATACTGTGAGCATGAGGCACAAACATGAGTTTGGGTCCTACACATTAAGGATGGAAGAACTTGGGGACCTGATGGAATATGAGCTTCTATACCAGCCCTGGACACTTTCTCTGGACTTCTCCTTTCATGAATGCCTAAGCCACTCTAAGTGGGATTTTCTGCAATGGATCCCTTGTTGGTACAGTTGTGAAGTCCTTACATAATGCTTGATGTACAAACTGTTCTGTATGGAACAGTGATGATTGAGGAGGAGGAAGAGAAGACATAAAGGGTGTTCTAGGAAGCGGTGCAAAGCCAGGTGTCTTGAGAGAATCAGAGCATGCTTGGGAGCTGGATGAAGGGCGTGGAGAGGGATCTCTGGGAGATGAGGTGGCAGGGGCCAGCAGGGGCCAGCAGGGGCCTGGTATGCCATGCAGAAGAGTTTACACTTTATCCTAAACAAGAAGGAGGGAGTGGACTCACAGAACGAACAAAGGGAAAAGAGAATTTCAGGAAGGGGACCCGGGTGTGATCAGCAATGCCAAACGCTGCTGAAGGGTCAAGGAAGATAAGGAGACATCAAGGAAAAACCAGAGTTAGACAGTAGTTAAAGAGGTGAGAGCAGATTTTACTGAGGACGGCTGCAGTAGGGGGTTAGAGATCTCGGCACAGAACTGGGCTCAAATCCAAGTGCAGAGCGAGCAAGTGGGAATCGCCAGCGAGGAGCAGGGTGGGGGCTGAGAGGAAACTTCAGGCCTGAGTCCTGTTCCGCTCCGTCATGCTCCTCCATGGCGCCCCAACCTCATGGCCTGCCATGCACACTGCTCTTGGGGAAATGGCCTTTGAAATACAGGTGATGGCACCCAGGACACAGAGCCCCACGTCCAGGAGGTGACAAGGCAGCAGGAGTCAGCAAGGGGCTGGGATGGACCCTGGAAGCACTGCGCGGCACCACAAATCCAGCCATGCTGGATACTGTCGAAGGTGGCAGAACTCGGAAGCACAGGGCCGCGACACAGTTAACGTGTTTGATGTCTATGTCCTACTAAACCGAGCTCAGGAAAGCTGCGTGGAGCACACCTTTCCCAAACCTCACCAGCCCCATTCGTTTCCTTAAATCCTCTCAAATGTGATAAGTGAAAAATGCTATTTCTTGTCTTAGAAGTACATTTATATGATTATAAGTAAGGTTGAGCATATTTTTACCTGTCTGTTGGTCTTATAATGTTTCTTTGTGTTTGTTTATTTCTTTGGCATATTTAAAAAAATTGCCCCATTTGTCTTTTTCTTGTTGATCTGTAAGAATGCTTTGTATATTAAAGTTACTGCCTCTTTATGCTAAATATTATCCAATTGGTCTTTTAATTATTTTCCCCCTAAGTTTTATTTTGAAAAAGTTTCAAATGCACAGAAAAGTTGAAGGGTTACTAAGCACATCTGTGAATGCCTCCCCGATTCCCACAGGTGGGGGCGCTGCTCAGATGGAGACTGGCAGAAAGTTGATTAGGCATCACCTGGGGGTTGCGGGGCAGCCCGGCTGGGCGGAGCTCACTACCTGGGATGCAAGGGATGCAATCTGCAATCACAGCAGAGGCCCCAGCCCAGCGTGGGGGGCGCTTCCCAGCCGGGGTGGCCCTTCCATATGGTCCTGAATTGGGACAAAGGGGTGGGCCTTTACACTCCACCTCGACCAGTCACTGGATGTGCCCTGAGCTCGGGCACTGCAGCTCCCTGCAGCTCACCTCTTTCCGGGGAGGGCTGAGCAGAGGTGTCGGCTGCCAGCATTCCCAGCAGCCACCGAGTAAGCACTTGGGTCCTGGAGCACCTCGGCCCCTGAGAGCGGGTCTGGGCTGTGCGCCACACATGCCCTGCCCGGCTGTCAACACTCTGCCACATTTGCTCCATCCTCTCTCTACCTCCCTGTGGTTCTTTGTGGGTTTTTTCCTGAAACATTTGAGAGTGAGTTGTAGACATCAACACACCTCATTCTGAACACTTCAGCATGTACCTCTTTAGAACAAAAGCATTCTCCTACATCACACGACACAATGATTATACTCAGGAAATCTGACACTGATACAACACTATTATCTAATATCCAATCCATGTACCAATTTCACCAGTTGTCCCAACGATGTCTTTTATTTACACGGGGTTTCCTCCCTGCTCACCCCCGTATCCCACCCTCAGTCAAGAAGCCTTTGCCACGTGGGCCAGAAGACCTGAGACAGCCCACCCAACCTGAAGACGACAGGATCCCGGTCAGCCCCAGGATGTTCCCGAGCAACACTCCATTGCCATTGTCCTCATCCTCAGGGGTGGGTGCAAGGTCTCACATCCAGCCTGGGGACACATCCTCTGGTTTCTCCAGCCCTGCGCCTGCTCCTGTCAGCCCCTACATTCCCAGGCTGAAGACAGTTTGGTCCCCTAATAACTGTGTGTTTAGAACAGAAACCCTGGGCTCCGTCTGAGCAACACTGGAGGACTGGGCATTCCCAATCATTGCACCAAGTGTCAGCAGCTGTCATTTCAAAAGTTGTTGTTTGAAATCTTATGTGCCCACAGAGGTCTCCAAGAAAATGTGATGGAGCCACAACTCCAGAACATTAAAAGTACTGAAATTCATGATAGGCAAGGCCACAGAGGGGCAACGCCTCAAAGACAGTGGTCATACTGAGAAGCCAGGACTTCCCCAGATAACAGTAAACACCACCCTTTACTGAGGCCCTGTGGTAAGGACATTCCCTTCTTGATTTCATTTACTCTCTGGCACATCCTGATAGGGAGCCCTGTTCCCCTTTAAAGTCAAGGGGGCAGAGGATGACAGAGGTTAATTAACCTGATAAAGGTCACAAAGCTAGTGCATGGCAAAAGTGCTTTGGAAGCCAGGTCTTTACCACGACCCCGTACTGTAGTCTTTTTCCTGATCTCAGTGGGGGCATGTGGTCCTCACATCCCCATCTCCCAGGACACCTTACAGCCCCAGGTGAGCTTGTTCACCCGCAGAGGCACGGAGCACTGGTTTCTGAGTCTTCTCCCTGACTAACTGGGTCTTGGTCATTCCAGCAGGCAGGGACTTCAGCCACACAGTGATGCTGTTACAACTAGTGACCAGAAGATGGCAGTGTCTGCCAGCCCGCCTCCTTTTGTCCCAAACACAAGGGCTCTGAGATGTCCCCTTGGGAAGGCTTCTGGGAAAGAAGCTACCCTTCTCCCTTCTTGTCTGTTCTTCCCCTCCCCTGCCTGGTGGCCTGGGGCACAGGGGCCAGGCACGCCCAGTGGCCGGAGCTGCGGCTGACCCCACTGTGGATGCCAGAGCTGTTGCTCGGGGTAACCCGGGGTGGGCAGCCCTGGGTTAAGCGCGGGAAATATCTCAAGCTCAAGGAAGCCCAGCCCTGGGCATCATACAGGGCTGAGCCAGAGCCAGCTGGAATCTCCCCACCCCCACTGCCCCCGGTCTGTCTTCTGAAGACGTTTGCAGCACGTCTCTGGACTGAGCCGAGACCAGCATCACCAGATGTGGAGATGGCAGTAGACACTTTGCAGGCTGTTGTCACTGCCTTCCTTCTCCCTCCCTCCCAGGGAGACCTAACCCAGGGCCCTGGCTCCTCTCCACTTACCCTCTCTCCAGCTCTGAGTCAGGAGGCCAGAGGCTATGGTGGGTCCAGAAAGAGAAGATGTTCCTGGCTGGGTCCCGGGAAGTGGAACAACTCTTATGCTCTTCCCACCTTTCCCTGGCAGACCCAGATCAAATGGCGGTAGACAGGTGACTGTCGGCCTCACTGCACATTTAGGGGTCTAAAGCCAGGAAGGGTAAGGGACTTGTGGCCCAAGGTTGGAGGCACAATTTGACTTCAGGTCTCTTGACTCTCAGGGGCATCAGTTTTATGTTGCAAATTAGCGCATGGCTGCAGGGACCCAGCGCCCCCAACAGTGGGCAGGCGAAGTCTGGCCTGCATCATGCCTCAGCCACAGGGTGCCCTGGGCAGAGCTGAGGTGAGCCCCTGTGGGCTGTGATAGACAGCAGAGGCCCAGGATCACAGCGGGGACCCAGGATCACAGGTGGCTGTGACGACAAATGACAGCCTGCTGATCACTTCCCCTTGCTGAGGACTTGGCTTCCTCAAGTGAACAATGTGGGCTGCAGAGCAGCTCATCTCTAAGGTCCTCCTGGTTCTCTTGTCATCAGATGTGGGGGCCAGATGTCTGGGTATGGTGGCAGGAGACCCTCAGCAAGGCTGAGCAGGCTGTGGCTGTGCTTGATAAAGGTCCTGTGTGAAGGTCACTTCAACGTGGCTCCAGCTGGTGGGATCGAAGACCAACTTCCTAAGTGGCATCAATCCAGTGTTCCAGGTTCCCAGATGACATGTAAACTCCCCACAGCAAGAGTTCCTCTGAGAGATGTGGTTCTCATGGGGCAGTATAAAGAACTTCCTCACATTCAGAGCTATCAGAGGCTGCCTGGGATAGGGAGCTCCCCATCTCTGCAGGTATGCAAAAACAGCCCGAGGAGCAATTTGTTATGATTCAGGCATGGCATGGAAAGTTGGCCTAAATAACCCAAAAGGTCCTTTCAGATCCTGGGATTCTATGCCTGAATCAGGGGTTTGGTGTTCAGAGAAAGCAAATAACTTCTTCAAGGGATGAGTGAGCAAAAAAGTGCTCTTCAAGGGTAGGATCTAGGGGTAAGAATCTGGGAACCGCCTTCCTCACCCCAATTCAGAAACACCAACCCTCCCCCCAACCAACTGCTTTCCCCCTTTCCCTGCCTTCCTCTGCTGGAACCAACCTCACCTCCTCTCTCTGAGGAGGAGACAGCTGGAGTCTGGAGGTTAGGGGTTTGCTGGCAGCCATCAGACGGGGGAAGAACTGAAGTTAGCACTTCTAGTCCCCAGATTTCTCCTACCTTCTCTGAACCCTGCTCCCTCTCTCTGTCTCTGGGCCTTTCCAGATATGTCTGGGGCAACACAGAGGATGGAGGAACTTCTATTGACAATGCTCTTAGCACAGGTAGCATAGAGCACAGCTTCCAGGGTTCCAGGCTGTGGGTGGTAGCTCTCTCCTGCCCAGCCCACCAACCAAAGGCTTCCTGCATCCCCCAAGAGGAAGCCCCCAGTGGGGCTGGGCCGGGTGGGGACTGTGGGCCCAACAAGGGCCACCTGCTCACCAAGAGTGCTCAAGCTTCAGGAGTCAGGAGCGACAGGGAGCTCTTTGTCTCCAGTTTCTTCTTCCCCAGCAAGGACACTATCTTCACTGTGGGTGGATGCTCAGTTGTGGGACTCAGAAAGCCCTGGGCAGAGCATCTGGAGACCTGGGTCATGGGTAGGCCCCGCAGCCGGTAAGGCGGGCTACGTTTTCAACAGGCAGGTGTTGTGAACTCATGGTTGGCAGCAGTGGCAGGAAGGAGTCTCCCTGGGCGGCACCTTCATAGTCTTCGCCTGGACTTGAGAGGTTCTTTCTCTGCTAGGAATTTTCCAGAGAGCCAGAGAGGAAAGGCTCTCCCCTGGGGTTGAGGGAGGGGGTTAGCCAACCAAAGCCCCTCACACCCCCATCCCCCACAGGCAGTGGAAAGCCGAACATTGTGCAAAGACAGTTGGTGCTATACTCTGTCAGCAACTCTGCCACTCACCAGGTGACCCTGAGCAAGGTGTTGAATTTCTTTGACTCAACTTTCCTCATGTATAAAATGGGAATAGTACCTAGCTGCCAGGATAGGATAGTTGTGAGAATGCAATGACACGAGGCGTGTAAAGCAGCAGGCATGATGCCGGGATTCAGGAGACAACAAAATGGGCACCATCGTTATTTACGGGCCTAAACATCCTCTATGTCTCCCTCCTTTCTGGGCTCGGCTCCAATGTGTCCTCTGCTGATTATGAAGCCCCCCCAGCCCTGGTTTCCCAGTGCTTTGCTCTGAGTCTCCTGACAGTATATTGTACATTTGTGTGCTTACTCTTTGTTGCCTCTTGTGCCCATCCTAAAGCTCCATGTGTTCGTCCTGTGCGTTGCTGAATCCACAGTACACGGAAGAGTAACTGGCAACAAGTGTTTACTTGAAAGAAGGAACAAGTGGTGGAGGATGGTAAATAATTGAATGAATGAATGAGTGTCCCCACTGTACAGACCAGACACGGGGTGAAGTTGAGTTGAACTCAGCACACGCAGCTGGCAGGCAGTGGCCCTGGCAGCATCAGCCTACCCCGAAAACCTCCTGCAAAGCTTTCCAGTGCATAGAAGCTGCTTCTCCCTCTGCCATTATCACCCCTGACACTCAGAATACATTGGGGGTTGGGGATAAGGCTACTGAGCCTCCTTTGTGCCAGCCTGTTATCCCAGCCACACACAAACTTCCTGAGCTGAGAATTCTCCCATTTTACAGATGAGGAAATTCGGTCTCAAAGAAGCGAAGTGGCTGCTCCCACGGGGATGGCAAGGATGCGGGGATTTCAACCCATCCTTCATTAAGCCCCAAGGTGGCCTAAGGGTAGGGCTGTCATATAATCAGCAAACATTTCTTTGTCACCGGCTGTGCCAGGACCCCTTTATTCTCTCCTTTAAAAAGTTGAGGAAACTGAAGCCAAGACAAGGCAAGCGAGACTTGCTGTTAGTGATCAAAGCCAGATCTAGGACTAGCGCTATTGACCCCCGCACGGTGTTCCCAGAGTGTTGGCACAAATCACAGAAGAGCTGATTTGTAAAACACCAAAACGCCGTGTGTTCCTGGCTGCAGGGGAAAGGAGGCCGAGTAGCACAGTAGAGCCCGGCAGAGACCTGCTGCCAGCCATTGTGTGCGGTGGTGGTGGGGATCTGCCAGCCAGCCCGCGCGCTTCCTGCAGGGCCACTTTGTACGGGCACCAAAAAGGGAAATCCGTGACTATGGATTTGTGGCCAACTCTCCAACCTTGGTCCCCAAGGCAGAGTGGGCTAATGCAGCTTGGTTATCCAGATCCCCCAGGCGTGCGTATTCAGGTCAGGTGACGATCCTGGGAAGACCCTCGGCGCCGTCGGCAGCGCTGACCCTGGCCCGGGGTCCGCCCGTCTAGCTTATTTCAGGTCTTTCTCCTCAGCGCACTAGATCGATCCGCGAGTACTGACCCTCGCCAGGCCTCTCCTTCCAGTCCCCCAAAATCCTTGAGCATTAAGTGGCTCAAAGTCCCAAGCTGAGCCGGCGCTGCGTCTGCGCGGTGGGCCAGAGGGCGAGTTCGCTTGGGACGAAGCGGCGGTTCTCGGGAGCTCCAGGCCGGGCCTCTTCTGTGGGTCAGAGTGCAGCGCAGCCCGGCGAGCGGCTGTGGATCCGGCAGCGTCGCGCTGAAACCCGCTCAGAGTGATCACAACGCACCGTCCCGGTCTAGAGTTCGAGTTTAGATGATAAGGACGCGCCGGCCCTTCTTCGGGGGTTCGTCCGGCTCGTGGATCCGCTGTAAGTTTTTCGCACTCAGGGAATCTCCCGATGCCCCTTGAGCTGAGCCGACACTCGCCGACGACCCCCCTCTCCTGAGCGTCCCCCAGAGATGTGGCTTCCGGGACCTCCCCCTGCCAGCTGCGGAGTCAGGTGCCCTGACGCCCGCGCAAGTGCGCTCGCGGGCTCCGCCACCTCCGCCAGGCGTCCCGGCCACTCACCTAGGCCCGTGCCATAACCGCAGCAACGGAAAGAAGTACGGAGGCGCCACCCCAAGGCTCCTAGCCGCCCGCCCTCCTGG
Source organism: Cheirogaleus medius (assembly GCA_008086735.1). Taxonomy (NCBI): domain Eukaryota; kingdom Metazoa; phylum Chordata; class Mammalia; order Primates; family Cheirogaleidae; genus Cheirogaleus; species Cheirogaleus medius. The sequence continues at coordinate 160,049,835 of VBSM01002608.1, read as the reverse complement.
CTTCTGGCCGCGCCCGCGCTTACCCGGTAGCGGGTTTCAGCTAACCGCCCCCATCCCCGAAGGCGGGCGGAAGGTCAGCCAGTTCGAAGCACAAACTGGCACCCAAGCGCGGGAGTCCC
>VBSM01002608.1:160019217-160046598 GCA_008086735.1 Cheirogaleus medius | reverse complement strand
GAAGGAGAGCCTGTTCCGGGAGATTCGCGCTCAGGCCCGCGCGCTCGGGGCCGCTCTGGCCGCGGAGCCGCCGCCCGACCCGGGACCTGGCATCGGGTCGCCGAGGGTAGTCATCGGTGGCCGCAGGCGGCGGAGGACGGCGCTGGCCGGTACGCGGGCGGCGGCGCAGGGCAGCGGCGGGGGCGCGGGCCGGGGCCACGGGCGCAGGGGCCGGAGCCGCTGTAGCCGCAAGCCGCTGCACGTGGATTTCAAGGAGCTGGGCTGGGACGACTGGATTATCGCGCCGCTGGACTACGAGGCGTACCACTGCGAGGGTGTTTGCGACTTCCCGCTGCGCTCCCACCTGGAGCCCACCAACCACGCCATCATCCAGACTCTGCTCAACTCTATGGCGCCCGACGCGGCGCCGGCCTCCTGCTGCGTGCCCGCGCGCCTCAGCCCCATCAGCATCCTCTACATCGACGCCGCCAACAACGTGGTCTACAAGCAGTACGAGGACATGGTGGTGGAGGCGTGCGGCTGCAGGTAGCGTGCGGGCTGGGGAGGGGGCAGCTTTGCCGCCCAGGACCCCAGCGAAGGAGCAGCAGCGGGCCAGCCTGTCACCGAGCACGGGTGCGCGTCCGACTCTGGCCCGGCCCTCACGGAGGAGGGAGAGCACACATTCACAATCACACACCTTCGTTCACTCATGCGCACATTTACCGTGGACAGCGTCTGAAAGCCTTGGGAAGAGACGACACGACCTGCCGCTACTGACTGTCACGGCTTGTGTTTGCAAACAGATCACCATTGCGCCCACTGCCCCAGTTTGGGGAGAGGAAGGTGTTTGTGTTGATGTTACAGTAACAGGCACGAAAAAAGAGTAGAAAGGGGTTAGGAAATTGGGGGCTCCAGAACGGGTGAACTAAAGGGGCAGTCGAATACATTTTCTCGCAGCCCTCTTCGTTTCCGCCCGGTGTGGGGCGCGGGTGGCTGAGCTCCCGGGTGCCCCCTGTGACCAACTGAAAGGCTGCAGTGCCCTTTCTGGAGGGTTTGTATTGCAGAGGGGCCATGTCCTCTGGGAAGAAACCGCTGCAAAAGGCATCTTTTTTCTTTAACTTTAAAAATTTGACGTGCCCCCTGCCTCAGTTTTGCAAGGGAAGTGTTGTCTGAAAGAATGTGTTGTGGAGCTTCCCAGATCTCTGCAAGGGTCAGCACCGCCCCTTTTAATAAATTCCAATTGGAAATGATCTAGAAAGTGGAAAGAATATTTTCCTTTCTTGGGGGAAGTGCAAACTGCTGAGTCTGATCTGACTTGACATGGGGGTGGGGTGGGATCTGCCTGGTCGGAAGCTCTGGAGCTGGGCAGAGGGAGGTGGTAGCAGTGCCTTGGGGTCGCTGAAGAGGAAGTTAGTGCCATGGCTGGGAATGGGAAGGGGGGAAGCTACTGCTTTTCCTAGAGACCTGCCGGGAGGTTTTCCTAAGAAGCTGGCAAAGTCTCGGGGCTTGAGTGTCCTCAGGCCAGCTCCAGCAGAGGACACAGGTTGGTCTGCCAGGTAGACACAGCCCCCTCCAAATGGCATACTCTGAATGGCTGGCACGTGCTTGGGCTCAGCTATCAAGTCGGCCTGGGCTTCTTATGCTCTCACTGTGTTGTTGCTGTAGCTTTTGGCAGTGTGATAGCAATGGGAAGTGAAGCCACACAAAAGTGCTTTTGTCAGAATTAAACTCACAACCCAGACCCTGAGAGCAGGAGGGAGGCCCGCCCTCTCCCCTCCTCAGCCTGGCCTTGGCCTTCAGAAGGGCAGGGCCCTGGTGTGAGGGAGCAGAGGTGGAAGCCTATTCCCCAGTTTCTGTATTTTTCCCCAAAGAGCCTTATTGATGATCAGATTTTCTATCCATGTGAAAGCGAGCTCGAGCATGCAGCCTCCATTGTTTTATTTGACTCCTCTGTGGCCTGTTGTAAATGGTGGGTAGAGGGAAGAGAAAAGGCTGGTCTGGGGGCCTGAGAGCTGCTTTGCAAACCCCTGCAGCCCTCCTGGGTGCTTCTGTGTGACGTGCTGGGCTTTCTCCTTTGGGGTCCTGGAGAGGCATTAACTCCTCCCTTGTCTTAGACACTAAGGTCTGGGACAATTCATACACATTTTAATTCATAGTGATGATACTCTTGAGACAGAGGAGAGAGAGAGACGAAAGATTTAGACACAGCCAGTTTATTTAAGAGTCTCATCTGAGTCCTTTTCATCCTGTACAATCCCCCAGAAGGAAGGAAACATGTATAAATTATTCTTAAAATTAAGATTTACCCCTTTCATAATGTGACTTTATATTCTTTGGCTATGCAAGCAGCTGTAAATAACCAGAAAATAGAACAGTCTCTTCAGGTTAAAATTTTTAAAAGAATCCAAAAGTGGCTGTTCTGCTACAATCCCATCTGATTTTAGTGACTAGGCAAAGATGGTTCCCAAATTTGTGGGTTTTGCCAGAGAAGTCTCACTCTTGTTTTCTGAATGAAACTTGTAATAATGAAGAATTTAAAAAATGGCACTAAAACGGTAAAAGTTGTAGTATTAGAGGGTTTAGAAGGGAAGATAACAAAAAGCTACAGTTAAACATTATTTTGAAGAAATTCTAGGGTATTTAATATCTTTGGACAAATGCAAACATTTTGATAATTTTTTAGGGACTAAGAAAAACCATATTTTTGGAAGAAATATCTTGATTTAGCCTGAGATTTTTATGGTAGGGGAAAAAATGCCCATTTTTCCTTCTGATGACTTCCTTCTAATGTATGTTGCAAGCGATGTGGGAAGTGGGTGTCTCCTTGTGTCTTGAGTCTAGGCTGCACCCTAGGGAGGGGAGAGGAGCGGTACTGTCCTCAGACAGTGACAGTTCCTCCCGTGGAATGAAAGGAGTGTCTTTCTGGTTTCCTCTGGAGCCCCCAGGGGCCATGGTGTACCTGCCAGCTCTGCCCAGTCCTCAGCATCTCAGCATCCATTCCCTTGGTGAATACAGGGGATGTATACTTCACTGCCTGAAAATGACAGCAAAATGGTCACCACATGCGGGGCAGACAGGTTTTTGGTGCTAAGATGTGGTTAAACTAGCTTCTGCTAGCACAGCTGGTAGCACCTGTGTTCTCTGGTTCTCTGTCTGTAGGTAGCGGGGAGCAGCGGGAGCCTGGCAGCTCTGCTTGCGTCCTCAGCTGGAATCCCTAGTCACCATGGGTGGGACAGCTGACAAGCAGGGACTGTGAGGGAAGGCAGCCCTCCCTCTCCCCCACCCTACCCTGGACTTAAGGTCACCAAATTCTCCCCCCTAAAGTAAATAGAGTTTTCCGTTTTGGGGGAGAATTGTGCACTCCTAGTTGAGATCATTTGAGCCACTCTTTCCATCTAGTGAGTGGGTCGTGAGGCCTGGCATTCCTGCCTAGGGAGCTTGGCACAGGCCCGTTGGCGCCCAAGTGGGGCTGGTGCTGGATCTGCCAAACACCCAGATAGTCTGGTCACTGCCGCTTGAAGCTGGCACTTTCATGTTAAGGGAGAGCCCTACACTGGCAGGCGGTCATTGCCACTGATGCCAGAGTGCTTGCCTTGTCAGATTCTGGCTTTCCAAGCAGCTAGGCTTCTGGAGAGGGTGGCAGGCTTTGTCATCTCAGTTTGCAGCAGCCAGGCTTGAGCTATGCTCATTCCTTATATCCACAGTCCTCTTCACTGAGCTCTCCTGGCATTTTCTTGCTAAGAGGTAGGCACCTTGTGGTAGTAGAGTCCAAAATCCACCAAGCGCAGGCCAGTCACTGCTCCCTGGCAGCTCTCACGCTGTCGGCACTGCCGTGCCACTGAAGCAGGTAGTGATAATCCTGCAGATGGGCTGGAGTGTAATTCAAATCCTGCATGTCAGGTATCCTGTCGGCAATTTCATTCCAACTCACAGCAGAAAACAACTAGGGTCTGTAGACTGAATTTTCAGGTAGAAAAACTGAATTCTTTGCAAGCGTAGCTTGTGCACAGATGAGGTCAAACTCTTCCCTTGCTCGAATCTGGTCTCCAAAAAATCCAGTGAAAGGAAGAGAAAGTGCCGCAGCCGTCCCTGGGCCCAGATGTCGTCGGGGGAGGGGGCCTTGCTGGTTCTCATGAGAGCATGGTCAGCTCGGGGCTGCAGCCCTCTCCCCAGCCTGGGAAGCAGGGCACACTAGGCGGGCTGTGGGCCAGGAGGCCTTGATCAGATGGCCGGTGGGCTGGAAGGCCAGAGGCAGCCTCAGCCTGCCAGGGGGAGCCAGGGGCCGCCTTTGCCCCTCAGACAGTGTCTGGGTTGGGAAGGGAGGAGAAGAAAGTGGATGGCAGACGACAGTTGTCACACTTTGGGAATGAGTGGGAAGTAGCCAGATCCCTCTGGGGGCTGGTGTGTCAGAGCCACCCTAGAGTCAGAGCCCACTGTGGGCTCAGCATGTCCAGAGGGAACTGTCCCCCAGCATAGCCTGTGCCCACCTGGAGGGAGGCCGCCTCGGCGCCAGGGCTCCACTGCGTGTGTCCTGAGAGGTCTGAGGCGAGTCTTGACAGTCACCTCCCTCAGGAGCGTCCACTTCTGCCCCTGTGCTATGTGGGCCTCTCCTGTCCCAAGGTTCTAGGATTCTGCTCTGCCCAGAGGCCCACTCTGCCACTTCAAAGGCTGAGCAAATGTGACTGCTTCTGGAAAAGGTCCCTCGCAATCCCAGTCCCAGAGCCACATCTCATAGGTGTCGCAGCTCTTGCCTATGTATGTGTGTGTGTGTGTGTCCATCCATTTTACTTCCAGCTCTGTCGGTGTGTCATGGACGTTGCTTTGATTTCCGCCTGGGGCCTGGCAGCTGCAGAGGAGGCCAGCACCTTGGGGTCAGGGCTCATATCACCAGAGCCAAGAGCTGTGTATGCCCCCAGGGTGAGGGGCGTCGCTAACGCAGCTCGGGTTCCACCTGGGCTCACAAGGGGTGGGTAGAGCCACACTTGGGCTGAGATTGTCTGCGACCAAGCACTTGGAAAAGGCTCCCACGGCTGCTGGTGCCTCTGCGGGGGCAGCAGAGGAGAGGAAGGACTGCGCCTTGTTGGCAGCTCAGACAGGGATCTGGGACTGTCTCAGAGGCCGTGGACAAGGCAAGCAAGAATGTCCCAGGGGGGACTGCTCCCCTAGCCCCTACCCCTCCTCACCCACCTCACTGCCAGGCCCACGTCTGGGTTTGAGGTCCTGTTCCAGCTTGCCAGGGGAGTGGCCCTGAGTCAGGCGTCAGAAGGGCTTCTCTCTGTCTTCCTTTTTATGGTCTGGAACGTGGGGGTGGGGTTTAACATAAAGAAGTACAAGGAGGGAGGAGCCAGAAAAGATGTTTATTTTTAATTTTTCAGATGCTTGGGCTTTTGTACCTGGGACCTCCTGACCATTTAGGCAGGAGCCGAATTCTTCCTCCCTTCGTGCCATTCTGGACTTTAATCTGTGCCTGGAGCTTTGAATCTCACACATGGGCAACCCAGAGGAGGGTATAGATGAGAGGGCCACCATCCCAGCCTGAGGAAACACGTGTGTGCACACAGGCTGCGAGGGGAGAGGTGGGAAGTTGGCCTAGTGCATCGGTGGGTGTTTGAGGGCTCAAAAGCTGCTGCGTGGGCTGTGACCATCATCCAGGGATGCTTGACCAGGGCTCGGCTTGCAGCCTGCAACTTGGTGACAGGCCTTTGGCTGGACAGAGTTTGGGTTGGGGCTGCGTGGCGGCAGCAGCAGTTCCAGCAGAGCAGCCCAGGACAGGTGGAGTCATTGAAAAGTAAGTGTGAGGTCACTGAGAAAGCAGTCTGTGTGTCACGTAATGCTTGCAGCTGCCAAAAAAGTACAAATGCATCCTGAGAGCAGCACAGGCAGTGGGTGATGGCCTGCTTCCTCCTGCCTGCGCAGACGCTGCCGGAGCCTTCTAGCATCTGTGCGTGGCGTGTGTGTGTGACAACAGAAAGGACTGATTCTCTCACATGCATCCCCTATGGTGGCGAGAGGGCTGCAGTGTTCACAGAGACGTCCTGAGACAGGTGTTTCTGCACAGCCAGGTGAGTTTCTTGGCAGGACAGCTTGGGGTGATGGTGCAAGGAGAACAGCTTCACTGTTTTTGTCAGTTGAACTTCCTTCTGCTGGTTTAGAAACTCCTCGCTTCAGAGAGGGCTACCTGGTAGAAGCTGGAGTGCAGAAATTTTCGGTCATTTTTGTAAGTCAGTAATGGGATCCTGGAATAAATTGTCAGGAAAAATGAGGAAAAGCCTCTGACAGCCGACTCCAGGTGGCTTTAGGCATGGCGGTGCAGACTGGCCAGGGCGTGGCCGCCACTTTGCTTTGGCTGCTGTTTCACTGCCTTTTGAGCTGTTGGCAAACAGGAGTGTGGTGCAGTGGTGGCCGGAGACTTGGCCAGGCAGGAGGTGGGCGAGTGGCTGTTTTTGCAGTCACATCCACACTGCTGCATCTGACCAGCAGTGACAACAACCACACCCAGTCACTGCATCTAGGCACGGACAGAGATGCCTGCTCTGCATCTAGGCCCCGCCCAGACATTTGGCTGCCAGAATCTAGAACTATGGCTGAGCTGATCCAAATGAGACTTGTGGGTAAGGCTTGTTCATAGGTGTCCTGATGAATCAGAAGCAAACAGGAACCAATCAGCAGCGCATGGGCTAACCTCTCGAGGATGCTTCCTGGGCTGCAAGATGGGAAGGGACAGCATGCAGGCTGGTGAGTCGGTGCAGCTGGCACAACTTGTCCCTGCTTTACAGTACACAGGGTCGTCCTGAGGAGCCTCAGACCTCTCACGCAGGTGTGGGCAGCCCTCGCTTGGGCTTTGCGGTGGGGTGAGTCTGAAGACCAGTGACTAGGTGTGTCGAGGGCTTTTCCTTGTCTTCATCTTTCCCACTCTGGGTGACTGAGGGCTGCCAAGGCCATGCAGTGTACATGTGTCCTGGATCCCCTGTGGCCTGGGGCAGCAGCTTGGCTGGGGTGAGCAGGCTGGCTTGAGCAAGGGGCCGCCACAGCAGGGCCTGTGTCCCGGGGCAGGGCCTGCAGCGTTCCGTTTAGAAAATGCTGGTGCGGCTCAGTGAGAAGCAAAGCGCGATGAAACGTGTTTTCTGGCTGAGAAGTACTCAAGTGTTCCAAGCCAGGAAGAGAGACTCTCGAGAGGGGATTTCTTTGGCATTCTCTGTCTTGGATGGAGCACAGATTAAACATGAGCATCCTTAGAGTCATTTTATTTTTGTATTTCATTTTATACTGTAATGCAAACAGCTTTTACATTTTCTTTGACAAAGAATCATAACTGAGTCACTTTAGGTCTTTTAGCTGGAAGGATTTCACCCCACATGAAAAGTTAATGCATTTTTTACAAGGATTAACATGCTAACTGTAACTCGCCCTTTCAGCAGATGACAAGAGGGGACCTGAAAAGTTTGGGAAAAGTTTTTTTTTAAAAATATAAATAAAGCAGCAGATGTTTTCACTGCAGAGGTCCTGTACCAGCTTCCAAAGTGATACTGTGTGAGCAGGCCCTGGGTGGGCCGCAGACTTCTGCACATGATGCATGGCCTGCAGCTTCAAAAGCAAATTTAATCTGATTCTAATACCGTGATTTTAAGGAAATGGCAAAAGCCGCAGTGATGGTAATGCCATCAAGGCTCAGTAATACCCCATGCCCTCAGCAGCTAAAGACAAAATTAATTATTTGGGGGCGGGGGTTAGAAGTCCCTTTCATTTTGCAATGACACCCACTGTTTCTCAGCTTGGCTTGGGAGATGGAGGAAGAGAGGAGGTTTTAAAAACTGATTTAACGCAAACTGAAATCGTTGTCGGCAGCCTTCCAGCTCTGGTTTGGCCAGAGCAGAACCCCGAGGCTTGCAGGCTGCAGGTGGGGCTGTCTCCCTGCTGCCTGGCCTGGCCATTTGGGGAGCGTGAACTGACGTCGTGAGCTGTTGCCTGTGTCCAGGCCAGCTAGCAGGGCACCCTTCAAGGGCAGGTATAAATAAACCCATGTGTATATGTATTCTCAAATTTAAATAGATTGTACATAGTGCAATGTAAATGACCTGTAAAACAGCAATCTCTATTTTTCTTGACTATTATATAGCAGTATATATTTGTTAAACATGCTTTTATACTCTTCATTAACATTTTAATATTTTGTACAGGTAAGTTGATTAAATATTTTATTCATAAAACTGCTCCTGAGTGCTCATTTTTTTCTCGAGAGGAAAAAATCTTTCAGCTTCTGCTATTCGGGCTTTTCACATTAGTCTCACTCTATTCTTCAGCAACTAAGAAGAGCAGTCAACCAGGTAGGCATTAGGAGTGACTATGCGGTGGATCTGGTCTCCCTCGTCTTCGAGCTGGTCAGTCCCCCTGAAGTAGGGGGACTCGAATGTGGAGCTGTGAGGCTGGGGGCCTTGGGCGCGGGGCTGCTGCTCCCTGGGTGTGAAGCTGCACAGGCCACTGTGCATAGCCTTACCCTGCATGAAGTCACCGCACAGGGAGGTAAACCACCAACCTGGGTTCAGGGGAGAAGAGGCCAAGATGCAGCGGAAGGCGTTTTCGCCTTGGGAAATGAGCATTTTAACTTGCAAGGAGTGAGCGTTGTCATTCCAAGCACAGTTTGGGTGGAAAGGTTTTCTGTTTCCATACATTTCAGGCTGCCGTAGGACCTGTCTCACTCCAGAAGGCAGGAACCCTCCCACCCTGGAGGCTGCACCGTTATGTCTCTGAAGTCCCAAGGCATAAATGGCCTTTGCGGGTCCAATGACATATTTCAGGGAAACAAAGTCCTACAGCAAATCTAATGGGACACTTTTGCTTACTACTCTTTGAGACAAATGCAAAGATCCTGTACTTAGTGACACCGCACTGGACATGACAGGATGAGACCAGCCACACAAGGTTCTGTGGCCACCCAGCTCTCACACCTACTTTTTCTACAGATGAGGGAGAACGCTATTTCATCTGTTCCTTAAATATTTCTGAGAGAGGACTGGTGACAGCACGCAGCAGTTGTGGGAAGATGACAGGGACTTGCCCTCCTTAATGGCTTGTTAGCAGGATTACCTCTTTTGGGATATGGAGCTTGCCAGTGTGCCCCACCTTTTAGTCACAGAGATGGCAGCACATGTTAACGCGAGTACCTGCAGCCATGTGACTCTCTGCTGAAAGACAGAGCAAGAAAGCTTGCTCTTTCACTGCTTTATTTCATATGATTAAAGGACTCTCACTGTAAGAAAAATTGTGTTCCCCTTTCAACTAACGCATTTGGCAGGGACAATAAATGTGTGAGCTCTACAGCCCTGCCACGGCAAAGTGTCATGCCTTGTCGTGCTTCGTTTCTAACAGTCCTTGGCCCATTTTTCCATTGTCTTATTTTTCAGTCTCCACTCCACCTACCCCGGCATTCTGTGGTTAGAATATTACACATTCAGTAGAGAAGGGATGGTGACAGGGAGAAAGGAAGTCAGGGGTCACATTTAAAATTTTACCCAATTTCCCAAACACTGATGAGAGCAAGGAGGCTAAGACTGACCGCTCTGCTCCCTCCCTGGCCCTGGCATGTGCTGGGTCTGCCCCTGCTGGCTGCTCACTCTCAAGGCCGAGGCAAAGATGCCTCTAAGTGCCACTCTGCTGAGGGTGGTGCTCCTGCGCCCTAGGAGGCCTCCCCACAGCTGCTCAGAACAGTGATCTGGGAGAAACTTGTCCACTGCGACGTGTCACCAGTGTGCAGCCGCCGACGTTGGCTGCGGGTGTCTGCCGAGTCCTAATCACATGCAGGTGCGCAGCCCTTCGCAGTGGCCAGTAGGAGGAGGCGCAGATGTTCTGCAGAGCCTGAGCAGGGTGGATTTGCAGAGGCGGCATGCTAGGCCCTCCGTGAGGGAGGGAGACCCTGCAGGTGCACTGCACTCCCTGGCTGTAATGCACGCCCAGTCACAGGGTCACGTTTCCATCCCAGGGAAGAGGAATTTTCCCAGAGACTTACCCAGTAAGGAAATCTGTCCCAACGTGGGGAGGTCAGCACAGGCCCCTTTGCCAGAATGTTTGAGGAATGCAATACAAAATGAAAATCTCCACTATCCTACAGCACAGACGTGTGTATTGTTGCTGTAATTCCCACTTGGGGTGCTGCACGGGGTTAGCGCTCAACAAATAATAAACCACATATTTGGTAGCTGCTAATACCCAAGCTCCAGAGGTTTTCTAATCGTGGAAGAATGGAAGTAACAGTTGCAGCCATACTACGCAAGAGGAATGGGACGTGAGCTATAGTGACCTTGCTTTCTTGTAGTCCCCAGCGCCAGACTCGAATAGTCGATGTCTTTGAATCTGTCTGACCCACTCCTGAACAGCTCTGCCTGGGGAAATGCTTAAGGCAGCGGTCCCCAACCTTTTTGGCACCAGGGACTGGTTTCATGGAAGACAATTTTTCCACAGACTGCGGGGGAGGGGAGGGAAGAGGATGGTTTTGGGATGATTCAAGCGCATTACATTTATTGTGCACTCAAACCTCTCTGCTAATGATAATCTGTATCTACAGCCACTCCCAGCACTAGCATCACCACCTCAGCCCCACGTCAGATCATCAGGCATTGGGTTCTCATAAGGAGCACGCAACCTAGATCCCTCGCATGCGCAGTTTACAGTAGGTTTGAGCTCCTATGAGAACCTAATGCCACTGCTGATCTGACAGGAGGTGGAGCTTATGCGGTGATGCGAGTGATGAGGAGCACCCGCCACTCACCTCCTGTTGTGTGACCCAGATAGTAACAGGCCATGGACTGGTAGTGGTCTACAGCCTGGGGGTTGGGGACCGCAAGCATAACCACTTCGGTACGAGCGTCAACAACAGTCGACAGCCACAGATGAATGCGCACAGCTGAGTGTCGGCTTTAGCCCAGCCGTGATATGAAGACGCACAGCTGAGCATCGACTTTAGTCAACAGCCAAAAGCTTTTACTTTTACAGCTTTTATCTCTGCAGTTGCAGTGTGTACGTTCAGCTAATAAGTTACTACGAATCTGTGACCTTTTAACAAGTCCTTAGTAGGAGTTATTATAGTTATTTTCCTAAAGCTGCCTGTAAAGTCAAACAAGCTTTCAGTGCTTTAAAGCTTTCCTCATCACACAAGAGCAAAACGGATTCATCGTCAATGCACAGCAAAAACTATCGTGCGGACTGTGAGTGCCAGCTGTGGGCAAGGTTTTGCGGCTGGTGAGCGCAGTACCAAAGTGGTTAAGGGATAAAGAGCAAGTGTCCATGTCCATGCTTCCACTGACAGCTCACTTTTGAGGATGAAGAGGCACTGAGATGTGATTTCCTGATAGTCTGACCAACTGTGAGAATTGCATTTCTTGAAAGCTTATCCATTAGGTATGGTAGAAATTTTTATTTAGGTTAACAAAATTTATAGAATATTCTATGTGGCAGGCCCTGTTCCATAAGCCCTGAGAGTATAGAGATGACCAAGACAGAAGTCCATCTTCCAGGACTCTCCCGAGGATAGGAAGGGCGCGGGTGGCAGGGCAGGGAGGGGCAGACTGGCACAGATATGGCTCCTGCAGTAATGGGAAGTGCTGCAGTGGAGACAAGCCAGGGGTCATGAAGGCTGGGAGGGAGGGAGGGTGGGAGGGACTGCTCTGGCAGGCGGGAGCAGGTGGCATTTTGGGCTGCATCTTGGGGTGGCGTAGAGGATGGGTGTTACCAAAGCTGGAGCAGTGATTCCCATACAGAAGAGCCCGCGAGGGTTCCCGTGTCTGGCATGGAGCACCAGGTGGCTATGGAGCAGTTGCAGAGGTCAGGGCCTGTGACGGCAGTCACAGCACTGATGCCCAGCATGTGGCATTGCTTTCTCTCAGTCCACTGCCTGATGCATCCCCCCCCCCCCCCCCCCCCCCCCCCCCCCGCCGCCCCTAACCAGTCCCTGTTACAGCTTTCATTCTTTCAGAACTGCTCAGAAGTAGTAGTTCCAACTATCTACTCTTCACCTCTCCTGCCAATCGGGCTCTCATTTGCCCTTCCTGTGACCCCCTTTCCCCACTCTGCGCTTTGGCTGGGCGTGCCCACAGTTGGCCCCCAGGAGGCCGCATGATGCAGTAGACAGAAGGGGATGAAGTGGTGGCTCTGGTTGAGGCCTGAATTGTAATCTGTCTTAGTCCATTTTCTGTTACTGTACCAAAATATCTGAGACTGGGTAATTTATAAAGAATAGATTTATTTCTTACAGTTCTGGAGGCTGGCAAGTCCAAGATCAAGGGGTTGGCATCTGATGAGGGCCTTTGTGCTGTCATCCCATGGCAAAAGGTGGAAGGGCAAGAGAGCATGAGAGGGCAGGAGATCAAACTCACAGCTTCGAGCTGTTCTATACTCAGAATTAATCTAGTCACGAGGGTGGCACCTCATGACTTAAACACCTCCCATCATGACCTACCTCCTAACACTGTTGCATTGGAGATTAAGTTTCCAACACACAAACTTTGGGGGGACACATTCTAAACACAGCAGAATCCTAGATGTATCATTCATTAGTTGTGAGATCTTGAGCAAAGCACCTCAGTGGTAATCTGTAAAATGGGCAAAGTCAGAACCTTACAAGATTGGGATGCCTAAATGAAACACTGTGCAAGTGCAGGAGTGAGCAGCAGCTTCTTTATGTGGACTTGCTCTCCTCTGTTCCAAACCCACCCAAGTTCTACCTGTCCTTCTCGGACTAGGGGTAGCCTCTTCCTCCCCCTCCCTCTTCCCCAGGAACTTTCTTTATAGAACTGTGGCAACGCAGAGCTTTCTCTGGCTCTTGCCCGAGCTCTGCGGATGCTCGCCTGGTATTACACTTGGTGACAGCAGTCTTGCTCTGGAGATGCCTCCAGTCTGGTGGGAGAGGCCAGACCCATGTCCCACAGCCACTGCCCTCCTGGACCAACGTGATCACTTTCCTACATCTGCATGGGGCACAGTCAGGAATAGCAGTCCCCTTACAAAGTGATTAAATGGATGCTCGTACAAGCTCTGTCCTCAGCACTGCTGCAGGAGGCTTTGTTCACTGCCTCAGAGACAGGTTTCTTCACGGAGCACACTCGGTCCCAGCCTCCCACCTCTCCTTAAGCCCCATCCCCAGGGAAGGAGCAGCCCCAGCATATCCTCACCTGTCCTCTCCTGCAAGAGAAGGCCAGGGACAAAGAAGATGTCTCGTGCTATCTAAGAACTGCTTTGCTCCCTGCATCTTTTCTAAATCGATTGTTGGAGCATTCTGGGCTGTGCATGGGGAAGCCTGCATGGCCTAAGGTCAGGAAGCTGAGCCAGGTGAGCACACATTGTCCCTGCACATGAGCCAGAAATGCTAAGTCTGCAAGAATCAAGTTACAGGCTGGGTGAAACAACGTGGACAGTGAGATATCATGGGCTCCTCCACTGCACCACAGAAAGAGAAATTAAAGGAAAAACAGTTTGCTATCCTTCTCCTTTAGGTACGATTTCATAGAGCATTTGCCATATGCCTGGCAAGATGCTAAATGCTATATGCATGACTTCATTTTATCCCCATTAAAAACAAACAAAAAACCCTCCTCAAATTCAAAAAACTGAGGCAAGTGCTGATAACATCCAAGTTGCACAGATGAGAAGCTGGGGCCCACGGAGGTGAAGTTTAGTATCACAAACCTAATAAATGACAGATCTGGGATTTGAACCTAGGGCTCCATTTACAGCCTAAAAGAAGAAATTTTTTTTTGAGACAGAGTCTCACCCTGTTGCCCAACCTAGAGTGCCTTGGCGTCAGTCTAGCTCACAGTAACCTCATACTTCTGGGTTCAAATGATCCTTCTGGCTCAGCCTCCCAAGTAGTTGGGACTACAGGCATGCGTCACCATGCCCAGCTAATTTTTTCTATACGTTATTAGCTGGCCAATTAATTTCTTTCTATTTTTAGTAGAGACGGGGTCTCGCTCTTGCTCAGGCTGGTTTTGAATTCCTGACCTTGAGCAATCCTCCCGCCTCGGCCTTCCAGAGTGCTAGGATTACAGGTGTGAGCCACCGTGCCTGGCCTAAAAGAAGAAATTTACTTTCTGGAAAAGAAGCAATGAGAGACTGATGCAGAAGGAGAGAAGATGATGGGGTTTATAAAAAAATTAATTTTATAAATTCTAAAATCATCTCAAACTTCTAAAAAATTTGCAACTATGAGAACATTATTTTCCTTTGAACCATTTGGGAGTAAACTGACATGATGTCCCATCGCCCCCAGATAGTTCAGTGTGTCTTCAGTACAAATAGGGACATTCCCCTACTTCTCCACAGCACATCCACAGAAATCAGAAAATTAACGTTGGTATCTTACTCTCAGCTAATCTTCAGACCACATCTGAGTTGCGCAAATTGTCCCAACAATGTCTTTTATAACAAAAACATCCAATCCAGAATCAGGTTTTGTGTTCAGTTGTCATGTCTGTTTAGTCTCCTTTAACCTGGAATTGCTTTTGTCTTACTATAATGCAGAGTGAAGAAAAAATCAAGGCTTTGGAGGTCACTGGCTCTTCAAGGATTGAGTGGAGAAGCAGATGGAGGGCTCTGGTGGCCGTGGGCATCAGGCCATGTGACCAGAGAAGGCTGCCTCTGGAGATTCAGAATGGTCTAGAGCAGACCAGGAACAACGTGGCATGGTTTGAGGCCCCGGCTTACGCCTTCCCCTCAGCACTAGGTAACTCTAGAAGAAGCTAAATCTCTGACAAAGACCATCCATGTTGTTGACTGGGACAAGGGCAGAACTGCTTCTGGAAAATGAATTTCACCCACTGTTTATCAATTTTAGTCTTCTGTTTATTCCTATTGAAACAAAATGAACTTCAGTCTCTGAAATCTGATTCTTTTCTCTCTAAAAGAAGCAATGAGAAAGTAGCTTTTCACCTATACAGAAAGACTCTGGGCTGAGTCTAACTCAGGAGAACCGCATAAATTGTACCCTTTCTCCCTTCAACACAGAGATCAGGCCAGATACAGTCATAAGTGCTGGTAAAACATTTATTTCAAAAATTCATTTGGTGTTCAGGTGATAAACATGAATTAAGAGCCAATATCTTTTTTAAGCTTTAAAAGACAAAAGTGAGATACAATTTCATACATGCAGACTTCTGAAATACAGAGTAATGTCGTAAAATGACAGCTAAAAGAAAAGCTATGAATGTTACTCACTATTCCAGTAGGTATGATTTCCCCCGTAATTGTTCATGTGCTTTGATTTAGTACTACAGAGCATCTCCGTATGCAAGGTACTCAGGGCCACGAGTCCTAGCTTCTCGCATAGATCTCTAGAAGGCCTCCCGTGCAGACGCTGACAGGACTGTGTGCAGCCCTGTGCCCCTGGCCTACGTACCTGTCGGCTCTTCCCCTCAGGCTAAGAGCACTCCTTGTCTGGAGCTTAGCTTCTCCCCTCTGAGCAGTCATTTGCTCTGATGTAGAAGCCATGCCAAAGGACAATATTCATTCAACTCTCATCACTGGGTTGGCAGCTTATTAGAGCCGAATCTTTCATCAGGTGGATTTAGGTTTTGAGAGGAAGGACAACATCTCATTGTCCTTAAGGAATGATAATGCTATGAGGGATTTTCTCTAGGAGAAAATGGAATGTTTCTGATCGATCATCAACTGTCACTGCAGTCAGTGGGATTTACTGATTCCTAGGGTCTCAGCATTGAGTCAATCTAGGGAAGGCACCAATATTCTCAGTCTGCTCTAGGCCAGAGAACATGGTTTTTCCCCACTGGACCTCAATGTGTCCGGAGAAAGTTAATTCACCTAACTTAATAGCTTGCTTTGGTTCATTAGCACAATAATTTCTTTCCAACAAATAAAGTTAATGCAGAAATGGAGAAATGATTTATGGTAATGCTCTCAGTAATTTAAAATGCCACTTTGAAAATTATTTATTAGAAGATTTTCAGAAGACAAGAATCATAAAGTAGCTGAGAACTTGATCCGCAATGGTTAGCACAGTACTTGGCTCACTGCTGGTCTTCAGTAGAGTTTTATTGCAAGAATCACAGGAGCAACAGCATGTTGGCACCTGCAAGCTGAATTCAGGACAGAAGAGGAGCCTGCAGGGAGCTCATAACCTGGCAGGCTAAGGCTTAGCACAGAACTTGCTGGCTGTCCTGTGGCAGGAGGCACAGTTGGGATCCTTCAACAACTCTTTATTTGGTTAGTTGACCAGAGGAATGTCTGGTGAACTTTGTTTTGTCTAATGCAGGTAGATCAGAAGCGACACTGATGATCTTAATCAAGACCTGTGCAAAGTTAGTCTGGGCTGATCTTCATTTTCTGTACTAAAGGAGACCCAAGTCCACTGCCAATATCCACTGCTCACCACTTCCTGCTACTAGAACATGAGTATATGCTTGTCATGATCTCATACAGGTCACATACCTAACCATACCCTTCACATTCACTGATCTCTTTCACATTTTCTGGTAGGTATTTCATAATTTCCCCTACTTGAGCCTATTCAACAGTGTTACTCAATTAAAAATCAATTAAATTTAGATTTTCTTTTATCTGCAGGGATCCTACCTATCAAAATAAACCATATGGTGCCACTGGGTATCCTGTGCAAACATGAGACCCTGTTTAGATCACTGTGTTCCCTGAGTCTTGGAAAAATGTGTTGTTCATCCTATGGAATGATTCATCAAGTGTGTTTACATCAGCCCGTAACACGGGGGGCTGGGAGCCTGTGGTTTTTAAGCGAAGAGGTTCTCAATTTTTTCTTTTCTAATAAATCAAACATCAAAATTAAGCATTTACGTACTAAATATAGTACACTTGCTGCCTCCATGTATGGCAGTAGGTACTTGTGTCCTTGTGTCCAGATTTATATTTTGGACAGATCATCCTTTAGCCAGTCAGCAATCATGTCCGCCATTTCCTGGTAAAAATGGATGATAAAACCATGAGGTAAATTTTTCTCACAGAGTCGAATATCTCCTTCTGGAAAATCTTTCTTGATGTCTTCATAGTACTCTTTTGGACACCAAGCATCAGTAGCACCGTAGTAAAATGTAAGCTAAAAGACAATACAGAAACATCTTATTAGAAAACACCTTCCCCTCCCAACATGGATACGACACCAGTAGCCAGCAGTGCTTTGAGGACAGCACCTGTGCCTGTCCCGTAAGCCAGTCCCAAAGCTCTCTCCAGAGTATGACTCTCGTGAGCCAGCAAGCCTTTGTGGTTTACAGGAGTGCATTAAGAGGAATTTGATGGAAAGAAAACCATGCAGGACATCCCTCGTGTGATAGCTCACCTATAATTCACTCAATGGACTCACTAGCAAAGTTGGGTGTACTGAGGTTGGGATGGACACTGGAGAGAAGGCGGGTGAGGATGAGGAAGAGAGTTACTGAGACATGATCACTGAGTGACTAGTGAGCATTTAAGAAACGTAATAGTTTCCAAACAGACACATGGTAAACATAGGGGACATGTTTGTTGAATCAGTACAAAGGCAGATCAGACAGACCCAAGCTTTTCAATGTAGCTGATAAAATGTGATCAGTATCCCAAGAGAGTTTATGACATTTCTATGAAAAGGCTCCATGCAGCAGGAAAGTATGTTGATCCAATGGGGAGATGTTATAAGTAGACTTCAGGTGACAGCAAACAGACTGAATGGAGACAGAGCCTCCTTTGAGGTGAGGCATTACTAAGATCCTTACTGGATATCTACCTACACCTGCATGTGATATATGTATACACAATCTAGCTCTAGGCTGCTGTGCTTCACCGAAAAACTGCTATGTTTTAGTTCTTCTGTATTTCTAAAGAAAAGAGCATCAAAGTGACATCTTATATTCAGAAAGGTATACAAGGGGTAATTTCTACAAAAAATAAGAACTAAATTTTAACACATCAACTGCCACGTAAGTTGTATTTAACTCACACTAGTTTTGAGCCTGGGGCCTTGTGAAGCTTTTGACTTTTCCTGGGGAACTGGCATGAAAAATGGTGGGAAAAATGGGTGGTGGGAGAGAAGACGGGAGAGGCAGACAGGGTCAGGTCACAGACAGCTGTCTTCTGTGCATGCTAAGGAGGTTGCACTTCATGCCAAAGTCCACAGGAGCTAACAGAAAACTTTACATAATGCAGTGACATGATCAGGTCCCTAGGTTAGGAAAATTACTCTGGCTACAATGGGAAGAGAGATTGGAGGGGATCAAGTGGCATGGGGAGGAGGGTGCAGGAAATGGGCATTATTGCTCACCAGATAGTTTTACTGTGTCCATCATTAAATCCATGATCTGAATATGGGACAGGTGAGATTGTGCTTATAAAAACACTGGCCTTTATTATAATAACATTATGACTTAACTAATATCTAAACAGATGGTTAGTTAAAAAAAACCCTTTAAAGAAGAAAATATTTAATGTAATAGTCCAGAGAATAAATTATTAACAACTATGCCTTGGGTGGTAGACTTATTCTGAATCACTTCAGAGATTTTCCTGGTTGTTACCTGGGGTTCCAGTTTTGAATGCTGCAGAAGATCTGCAGCTTACAGATTTATCACTTAATATATTTTTCCTTTTCTCCTATTTTTGCTCATTATAATCATTTCTGGGCACTCTAAAGCTCCTAAAACCAAAATTCATTTTGCCATGGCTCTTAGCAGAGTAAGAACAATTTTTGCTTCCTGGAGAATGAGAGTGCCCAGCAGTTGCCTGGTTCTTCTTCCTGGTCTCAGCTCTTTCTACAGCTCTAAAATCCTGCAACCTCACAACCAGAGGCTGAATATTCTCTCTAGCTATGGAAAAATCCATTTCCCAAGATCTCTCAGCAACTACCCTGCTATAGCTTCCCCTTTCAATGAATTGAAATATCGAGAGTACAAGCTATTTGTATTAATTATCTACCAATAGAGCTAATGAGTTTAGGCTCTCTCTAAACCACTCCCTATGCTTACCACAGGAATCCTTTAAATTATATTCAGTAAATAGCGTATGGAACTGTCACTGCCACAATTGTTCAGCACGTCCTCACAGCACGAAACGCCGTGGAGAAGTCTGGGAAGTCAGACTGCAGTTCGCGCCCATCAGGTCTGTTCCTCTGCTCCAGTGCCTGCTCTTGCTTCGAGACACCTGCACTGCACACTGTGAAAGCCACTCTGGGACCCTCACACTAGCTAGAAGGAAAGCAAGGCAGAAAAGACCTCCTCTAATAGTCTTCTTGACAAGAACAACAATACTGTACGCACCTGCTGTTGCTTTCTGCCTGACATTTCAAAGACTATTTCTATGAAGAACTTACCATTTCCTGTTCATTGGGGTAATTACAACTTGCAATATTTCCCAGAGAAGCCCAGCTTGATGAGCCCTTGACAGCGGGCAAATGCCATGAAGGTGATAGGCAGTTAGGTGAGCAGGGGTCATCAACACGGAGTACTGCTTGTCAGGTATCTGGGACCCTACATCCACCTTTGGGTATCAAGAGACAAATCACGTCTGAGTAATTACGGGGCACACGCTGTCCAAGGCATGTACTAGGAACCTCAACAAAAAGTGTTGTCAGTGTTCAAGACAGTGCAGCAGTGAGGACTCTAGACTTCCCATATGTTCATGCGATTTTGTTTCTTGACTGTCCAATCGCCATTTAGAGTGGCCTCCATTTGGTTAAACCCCTAATTGATGGCGAGGTCAGGTTTTTATAATTTTATTTTGTTTTAAAAGTTATTCTATCAGGCTATACTGAAGGGCTCTCTATGAAAATCCTGGCTAACAAATAAAACACGTGGTTATCTAATGCCTTCACATATGCTGGCTTGAGATACTTCCTGTTCCCTATATGTTATAAATCACAGGCAATAGATCTGAACAGGACCCTGCACCTGTAACCCTAAACAGGAAAATGAGAAAGTATGGGGTGTGTGGTGGCCGTGCTGGGGGATGGGGAGGACAGGTGAAGTGGAAAGAAAGAGAAACAACTGGACACCAACACGTAGTGCTAAGGGTGCATACTATCATTATATTGATAAGTAAAAATGAATCGCAATGAGTAATAATGACCTGACGGAAACAGAATAATGTGCCAGGCTCTGTGCTAAGCACTTTCCATATATTATCTCATTGTGTCCTTACAACAATTTCCTGAGGAAAGGATTTTATCCTTATTTAACAGGGGAAAAAAGAAAGAAAGAAAAAAAAAACAATAACACTGAGGCTTAGGGAGATTAACTTGCTTAAATTCAAGCAATTAGTGAGTTGAAAGCTAGGTTATAAATCCAGAGACAACATTTCTAACCAGTACCTTTTACTACCATTTACAATTCGCAGCGAATGGACCCAGGTTATAAAAACACTAAACCTGAAGGTTGGGAGGTCTTAAACTGGATATGAAAATTAGCAGAGTGTGATAATTATCAACAGGAGCAAACCCAACTACCTTTATTTAAAGCCGTCTCAAAGTCTGTCGTTCTTCTCAGGTGCTGTGTCAGGGGGGCGATGACTGCTGTGAAAATACTGGAATTGGTAACTAAGAATCTCAGGCCATTAGCAGGATATTTACATCTGAAGGTTTAGAAGAAAATTATTTCCTGTAGTTTATTTCTCTTTAGCACTTGTATTGATACTCATGAGAGTTGATAAAAAGTACACATTATTAAGATGAAAATTTTTCTGTTTCCAAATTGTTGTCAGGCTAAGTAATCCATTTTTTTCTATTAAACACAAAATTTAACTTTCTCAGTTCTAGATTGTGATTCCCTAAGACGGAGCTTTTGCTTTTCCTCCTGTGTTTTCTGCAGGAAAGTGTAATTATGCTTACTATAGTCTCTGTGCTCACAGATGTGTTTTCCTCTAACTCTTCAGTATGGCCCTGAGGAGACACTTCCCTCCTGTAATGTCCCTCTAAGTTGCTATAACTTGTCCTGACAGAGAAGCCACACTTGTCTTTTCTCATGTATTTTTGCACTTTTTTTTTTGGTCTGTAAACACGTACTTTTTACAATAAATTGCTGAAGTTAACAGATTCAAAGGAGTTCCACCTAAAATGACTCTGAACTGATCCCACATTTAGAACTGGGCTAAGTGGCTGAAATTCAGAAGACAGTAAGATGGTCTCTGCCCTGGAGAGGCTCGCAGTCTAGGGTAGAGAACAGGAGGCCTGTACAAACTGGCCTTCAAACACCACAGGTGGACAGAGGTAGGGGCAAACCACTGTGGGAGCCCAAAGCAGGAAAACCTGAACTCTGCCCCGAGGGAGGCAACAAAGCTATGCTTTAGTATACATTTTGAGTTGCTGGCTTTTATGCAGCACGAATAGAGGAGTTATTTTAAGAACAAATATTAGTTATCTTTTATGATTTAGCTAATAACAAAAATCACTTTCAATAACATATCAACATCTCAAAATATTAAAAATGAAAAAAGCCACACACAAAATTCTCTGAATTATTATTTCTCTCTATTCAACAGGCCAGTAGGACTGATGGCATTATAGGAGTAGATGGTCTAAAAAAAAATGATAGTTTTGTGTAGTCTAAGAATTATAAATATATTCTTTTCTTTTGTTAACCTTATGGATGAACTGAATTTTTAGAAGCTCCTGGGATCCTAATTCACCATGTAGTCAAGTTTGGTACAAACTATTACAGATCTTATTAGTACTTAACCAAGTTGAACTTTATTCCTTCAGGTACTAGTCTTTGGGTAGACTGTTTCATGATACAGTGTAGACCTGTGCAGAATGGTAAGTGGCATTTCTGGGGGTATCATGCTCAGAGTAAAAGGGCTTCTCATAATGCCTTTATATTATAGTAAGGCAAAGTAATTTTATTTATATTATGGTAAAGTGATTTGTGAGCTACTTAAGCTCCTTGGCAATGCGGGGAGAGCATGGTGCAGCCAGTGCAGTGTTAAGAGCTGGGCCTTGAGCCACATTCATCTGGATCAGAATCTTGATTCTGCCATTTATTAGCATGGTGAGCTTGGATCTGTCACTTAGCATCCCTATGCCTGGTTACTCACCTGTAAAGTGGGGACAGAAATAGCTACCTTGTGGCCTAGTGGTGAGGATTAGAAAACAAAGCACATCAAGTACTTTGCACATAGTAGGCACTCCTAAAGGGTAGCTGCATTACAGATGAGGACAAGGGGAGCTCCTAGACACAGACTGTGCAATGGTGAGCTGGGGGAATCTGTCTAGATTCTTCCCCACAGTGAGAGTTATGCTCAGGTCAGAGGAAAAAGAAGCCACATGACCTTAAATTAGCCTTTGAGAAAATACATATTCTTCTGATAAGTTGCTTTTGGCATAAGTCAGGCTCAGAACATATATAAGTATTAAACATTTTCTTAAACCTAAAGCAAATGTGCTTTATTATGTACCTTGCTCATAATGTAATATACATGTATGTCATATTCCTCATAAATGATCATGGAGAAAGATGGATGGGATGGAAGACAAGTCATAGCAGCGCAGCACATCTCCTGTCCTCAAGCTGCCACTAACAGATCACAGAGTGGATTCTCTAAATCCGCTTTTATAATAAAACCTACTTTTCCTGATAAATGAGACCTGAAGCCTTATCTGCAGTGCCATTTGGGTATCCTTGGTCGAGCATCTTCCAAAATGAAGGAAGGCGCCAGCATTCTGGGACTGCTACTTCTCTTCCTATGGTGAGCCTCTGGGTTCTTGCAGCAGCTATCATAATGTTCACTGCTTTCCCAGGCTGTGTGAGACTCTCTTTGCTAGCATTTCATAAAGAGCTGTAGCTCCCTGGGTGCTAAGTTAACAGGCTTCCCAGATAGGTTTGTGTGTTCATTTCTTCAGAAAGCATGCCCTGAGCTGTCATGCTGTGTGGCAGGGCACACAGTCAGCCAGCACCGGAGAGAGCAACCAAGAGGAATGTCACAGATGCTCAGTGAGATCTTCTCTGTCCTACTCTCAGAGGTCTAAGAAAATGATGTCATTTCTGCTTTTTCCACTTTTTCTTTCCTCCTCTGAAATAACTCCCACTAGACCAGGGTTTTCTGTGTTTGCTTGTGAAAGAAGTAAAAGGTCACATGTAAAGCAGTCAGTTGCTTACCAAGGGATCAAATTAGCACCCACATATGTAGGCCCCCCACCTCCCAGTCAGATCCCCATGTACTGCCTTCACCTCCCTGTTCTCATCCCCTCCCATCTTTCCCAGGCTCAGGGTACAAACTGTTAGCCCTCCAGTGCATCTCCACCTCTGGGGAGAATCCAGAACAGGCTGGATGACAGCAGCAGGCTTCTGCTTCTCCCCTTTCCCCAGAATCGGACACTTAAGCCTCGACCTTGCAACATTAAAGGAGACCTATTCTGTAATACAAGCATCTCGAGTCTCCAGTTATTTAAAAATCCTATCCCTCTCGGGGATACAAGCAGCTACAAAGCTTTAAAATTTTGCTGCAGCCCTTCTGAGCAACTATTTAGGAACTTGTGGAACTGCTAAAGGAATGGATCTCCTTTGGGTTTAGGACCTTTAATTTCCAATTTATCTTGTTTCCTTTCTTCCCTTTATCCCTAACTGGCTCAATTACCAATCTTGAAAAAAAGAGAATTAAAATCTCCAAAGATTAAGAAAAGTGTCTGAGGAGAGGTGAAAACACAGTACTTGGGGCCACGGAACCCTGCTTCCCTCTGCAGGCACCTAGGAGAGCAGCAGGAACGGAAGCACCAAAGCAGCAGGAGTGGGTCCCAACCGGGAACTGCCTGGCCCACTCTCCAGCAGCTGGAACAACTGTGCATCTGAAGGTGAGCACAGTGGGGCTCCCTCCTTTCTGTGCGGCTAGAATTCATTCCCTCCATGTGGAAGTCACAAGGCATCCAGGAACTAGCCTCATCTCTTTCTTGGGACTGCAGTGGGAAGCTCACCCAAGGCACCTACTTTCCTCTTGTGAGGCAGCTGAGTACGAGGTGCTGGGAGCCAATTTATCCTCTTGTGTTTCTGCTTCTCTCTGGTTATATGTCTCATGAAGGTGCAGATGTGCTGGGATGGTCTTACTTAACTAACTGAGAGAAAGGCCAAGTCCAGCTGGTCAGAATTCTCTGCACTAAGGTACTGGGCCCAAGCCCTGTAAAAATTAAGTACTATTGTGTTTTCCATCATGGCTCCTATACTGCAGTTCCCTTAGGCATCTTATGGGGAGTGGTGGCTATGATTTAAAATGGGATTGGGGCATTCCAGGATCTCTTGGCCACTTATTCAATATTACTAACACCCTCATTAACAACATGAAAATATCTGGGAAAGGAGATGTGTAGGGAGAATAAGTTAGGCAAATAGTCTTTTTAAAGTACTCAAAAGCATATCTAGGCTATAAGTAACCTTTAATAGTAACAATAAACATTTATTGAATGCTTAGTGCATGCCAGACACTCTTATAAGGTCTGAATTACAAGGTATGAATTATAGCATTATATTTTTGGAACAACTGTATGAGATTAAATACTATTATTAAAGCATTTTATTGATAAACAAAGGAGAAACAGTATGATACAGCAATGTAAGCAAGGTCACATAACTAAGCAAGAGGTGGAGCTGGAGTCTGAGGCTAGGCTGAGACTCTGAGAACTCTGTTCTCCAACTCACTCACCTCTCCATCATCACGCTCCACTGGAGAACTCAGGATATGTTAACGCAATTGCCTCAAATGAAGCTCTCAAGGTCAAAATGATTGAGATAAAAACAAACCTATCTGTTTCCAGGATGATTATGACATTCTGGGACAGGCTTCAAATTAAACAGGCAGAACTAACACAATCCGTTTCAGACGGAGGCTTGGCGGAAAGGCAGTCCTGGTTAGCTGGTCCAGGGAGCACTTCCTCTGCTCCACCAAGCAGGACGTGTGCATGTCAGAAGGATTTGCATGCCCAAATCTGCAAACAACTGTACAAGGTTTGTTCCCAAAGGTAACATGCACCTCTGGGCTAAGGCGGGCTAAGAAAGAACAATAGAGAGCACCAGCAGAGGGGTTCCTGTCCCTGAGGACAATTTGCCCCTTTCCCAAGCCACACTGTAGCCTGGCCTGGCCTTCTGAGGCCAAGGGCAGCCCCACCTTGCAGGCAGCTCTTCCTCTGCTGCCTGCCTTCATCTGAAAGCTGCACCCCATGTGTTCTCTCTGGAACAATTTCAGACTCCTATTGACTGATAGTGATGCTCAGATTCAGTCTGGCAGTAGCACACACCAGCTGTTTCCATATGTCTGGGCCAAAGATGGTCACGGCAGTTTAGAATTTCCCTCCTAAGTGAGTTTGAAATGAAAACTTCAAGTTTATAAACCAAACAGTAATTCACTTTTCAATGAATGAAACACACATTCCCTTACGGCTCCGAACAGTGACAGAACAAGGGAACACTGACCTCTTATTTGACTCCAACACACCAGGTGCCTCATAAAGCAGAGCATACCCTAGAGGCTTCCAGACAAATTGGGATTGGGATGGCGAAAATGTACAGTTGATTCTCTTCCCTTGGTTTATTCCATTGTGGTTCTCATTCCCAGCCTTTGCCCTCCACTCCCATCTTAATCACTGGCTCCTTGTCTTCCTCCTAACTTTTAAGCGGGGTTTCCCAAGGATCAATTGTTACATGTCTTCTCTCCTATTCTGCATACTTCCTTAGGCTGCCATTATCTGTGCTCGTGGCTTCAACTCCAGCCTCCTCACTTCCCATTCAAATTCAGTCCAGACTATCCTTCTAGGCTTCACACCCACATATCCAGAAACTGCCAGACACGTGTCCGCTCTGATGTCCACAGGTGTCTCAAACACAAGTGCCAAAATGAATGACTTGCTCAACCACCTCCCACAACTTGCTGCTGCTTCTCCTCCTGTATTCTCTACCTTTTCACCAAATCTAGATACAGAAAAATAATCTTAGATTCCTCCATCTCCATTCTCTCATATCCTGTTAGTACGAAGTACCTTTGATTTTACCTCTTAAATCTTTCCATTCCCAATCCTACCACGTTATTTCTTATAAAAGCCTTGTAAATAGTCTCCCCAACTCAAATTACATCCTTTCCCAATATTCAACATTTCCACAAAAATAATCCCTCTCATTTGTTAATTGTGGCACATTCTTAGGGCTGGTATGAATTGGTACCTCTGAACTGGTTGTTCACAGCTGGCACATGTTCTGATTGGTCAGTGGTTATGTCATGTGGTTGTCAAATGTTTTAATTATCACCCAGATTGTTATTCCCTTGCTTAAACCCTTCAATGGATCCCCAACAACTTAAAATCACCTCTTTAGTGCAGCATATCATGGCTTCTTGTTCTTAGGCCACTGCCATCAATCCACAATATCATGCCACAATATCATGCTATCCAGCTTTTTCCAGTTTCTCTAATGCAGGGCTTCCTTAGTTGTGGTCGATAAGCCCAGGCAGGTCTATGGTAGGGAGGAGGTGCTATGTACACTTGGGAAAGAATTACATTTTTATTTAACTTCTAACTATAATTTAGTATTTCCTTCAATTGTAAATATAGGCAACAAACCATACTTTTTATAATGCCTATATTTTGTCATCTATAAAAATTATGGATATTTTCAAATCATAGTAAAGTTGTCGTAGATAACTAAAAAATTATTTATACTCATCATCACAAATTTGCAATAGCAATTCTGATCGAGATTATATCTCAATATTCAATGTATAAATAAAGATGCATATATTACTATACCACAAATTTGTTTTTAAAATATTTTGATAACTATATTTCAATATAATTAGTTTCTTTTGTAATCTCATGTATTTATTTTATGCACTTAACATTATTCTGAGTACGGGTCCAGATACTTTATCAGAAAGCCAGAAAGATCCATGGCACAAAAAAGGTTCAGAATCCATGTTCTAATTAATGGCTTCTCCATCTATCTGTCTTTCTGCTAATCTATCTAGTATATATTCATTTATTGTTCACCAGGTATCATGAATTGTGCTAGGTCCAAAAGGATATCAAGATGGAAAACATAGTTCCTTACCTCAAGGTGGGAGAGAGAGTAAGCCGGGTCATTTAAATACTATGTGGCAAATGAGGTACTTTAACTTTACATAAGGAGCCATGGAGGCCAGTTGAGGGACATCTGGCCAAACTAGAAGCTGAGGCCTCTTCAGAGATGCCACTCAAGCCAAGCTTTAAAGGACAAGTAGGATTTAGTCAGGTGAAGAAATAACATAACCTATGATGTCATAAACCATGGTATATGCTTTTGGAAACAACTGTGAGTCTGATATATTTGCTCCAGGAAAGGGAAATAACTTGATCCTATGTTGAAGCACCACAAAAACCACAACCACAGAATACTGTGTATAAAGTCTCTAGGAAGGAAGACAATCAGCTCAGGAAACTTTTCAGAGTTTAAAAAAAAAAAA